>OY101450.1:112013419-112723420 GCA_956483635.1 Panzeria rudis
TAAAGCTTCTTCAGACGTTATTCTTCAGATTAAGAAAATGAAAAGAATCGGCTTTTCTTTCAAAGTGCCGTAGATGTTATTTTTGGTGGACTTTTTATGACATCACGTACTTTTATGAGAATATGACTCTCAATTGATGCCACAATGGTGTGGAACTTCGTTGCGTCTTGAGTCACGCCAGCCATTATGAATTGTGACTCCATTTGCTTAAACCACAGTATTGGATCCGAAGGCCAAAATGGTGGTGCTTTAACAGCTACTCTTGATATCTCGAAAGGCTTCCTGATGTTGACGGATCTTCCGATGTTTACGGCCTTCTAGTATAAACGAGGGGTCACTAACTTGTTGGTATAAGTTTGAATAAAACCAACATTTTTAATCTTATATATTTTTTACAAAAATAATGCCTTTATTTCATTAAATTCAAATTAAAAAAACATTTTATTTTGTAAATTATTTTGAAATACAAAAAGCAATGAATTATTGATTATTTAAACATTTTCGTTTTCAAATTTATATATGTTTAACAAGTGGTTTACTACAAAGTATTTATTTTGCAGGCACCTTATATGTATAATACTACAAGCTGCAAAATATTTTCATGTTATTAAAGAAAATAATTTATTAAGCGCACAATAAATTTTCCACCATTTAATTATTTTTTATAACATCCCCCAGTGGTCTGCTCTATTGAATATTTGCAGAGAGCAGGAGTTAATAAATGTTTTTACAATTTGCGGGTTTTTGCTTTACGTAACCGTGAACAAGTTTTAATTGAAAATTATTTAACATTTTTATGACTATTTAAAGTTAACTGTAAACAATTAAAAGTTTTGAAAATTATAAAGGATTTAATACCATTTCAAAAGTTTATTTGATTTTAATTTTTTAAAATATAGAACAATTTAAAATATATATTTCGATTAGTGGAAATTTAGTACTTTTCTTAAGGCTCTAGGCAATTCTCAGGACCAGGGAAATTTTGTAAAAATACATAAAATAAATAAGCTTGCAGTATCAAGGCAAACTATTTTATTTCCAGCAAATTTAACAAAATTTTCAAATAGTTCTATAAAACAATTTGAACATTCTAGCAGCCCTTAAGTGCTGGAAATTTTTGTAGCTTAAGTTTATATATATATTAAATTTTTTTTTTTTGCCTTCTGTTTCTCCTACAATATCAATAAATATTTTAACAAACTTTCCAACAAGAATTTACCATAAATTCTTGTGCCTTTTACACTCAATTTATGTTATATGGTTAAAGCAAAAATAATTCCATTTAGTTCGAAGGATAACAAAAAAAAAAAAGAAACATTAAAAATAAAATTATAAAACATCATGTTTGTTGACCCTAAAAGAAAACACAAGAACATACATTAGTTTCTTGTTCACTTTTCCATAAATTTTTTTCATGCTCCTGCTACGCTACGAGTATTCCTGGTTTTGTGGACAGAAGTGTTACCACCCTTTTTCAGCACTTGGCTTTTTATTTGTGTTATTTTCATTCAAGCAAGAAACTTCAAATATAAATTAAAAAGTTTAGCAATTTTTTGTTTGTTGTAATTTTTTTTATAGATGAATCTACATAAAGACTCAATAAAACCCATAAAGTATAAAGTAATGTTGTATGAGTGAAAAAAAGATCCACAAACTTTTTCTGTTTAGTACATTTTCCAATATTGTACTGGCCAAGGAAAATTCTCAAAAGCAAACCATTAGATATTTTTGTAAAATATATAATTCATTTTTTCTACATGTATAAAAAAGAGTTTGTATGATTTGTGTTTTCAAACACCCAAACAAGATAAAATAAACGCCCATTTATGTGGTTACTTTTTTTGAAACCACATTTGCTTTTTGCTTGGCTTTCAGTTTTTGTTTTTTTGTTCTTTTTGCCTTTATATTTAAATTGTATGTTGGCAAAATATTTTCTTAATTTTTAAAAATAAAATTGTCTATTGGAAAGTTGTTTATATTTGTTGAAGAGGAAACTGATAAAGCTGTAGACAATTTTGAAACATCAAAGAATGTTTGATATGCAGAAAATTTTAACGGTTAGTTTCATCGATTATAATGTGTAACCATATCATAATACGAGTATATTCATCTGAGGTTGAGCTCTGATGATTATATCATAACGCTGATATAATATTAATAAATTGGGTCTATACGTGATGAATTTTCATAATGATATCAATTTGACATTCATCATGATACAAATTCATCAGTTGTGGACACTATATACTCAGTGTACTTACAGGTGGGGAGTGAAATGTTAAGATATGTCCTTTCTATTATAGGATTAAGTGAGATTAGATGGTTAAGTTCAGGAGAATTTTTATCCCATACGTCCCAGAAAGCTATGCTGCATTAATATTTAGTAAAACTGCTCGAAAAAGCCTCATTGAGTGGAAGCCGGTGTCTGACCGAATACTGTTCGCTCGTTTTGCGTCTAAAGTCAGAAACATAGCCATTATTCAGCGTTATGCCCCAACTGAAACCGCCAAAGATGATGACAAAACGACTTGTATATCGCAATTTACATACAGAACACCTTGTGAGAGATCTACACGGCAATCTACTCAACACCGATCATGAAAAACTTCAACAGTGGAGCGAGCATTTTTAAAATGTTTTGAATTGTGTTATAGTTCCTACTCTCCAGCCTCCTATTTGTATAAATACCCCAGAGAATATTAACTCCAGGTTAAGGATAATACCACCAAGTATAGTGGAAACTTTAGCTGCTATAAAACAACATCCAAATGGAAAAGCGGCAGGTACAGATGGTATACCTGCCGAAATATATAAATCTTACCCCCTGATCACAGAAACATTGCAAAGTGAATCTTTTATATTTATTTATTGTATCTTCAATAATATTTAACCAACAATAAGTAATCAAATCTTAACTCTAAAATTTTAATTTGAAAGCCAAGCAAATAAATTTGTTTCAGCGGTTGGTTCTTTGGTTGTGTACGTCTCTCGTGTTCGGCTGATATCAAGAGCATCCCTCCTTCTCAGCCGAGTGTGGCCTCTAAAGTTAATGATGTTTCGGGCTAGGGAATTTGGGTGCAACTTAGATTTTTTATGCATCTTGTAACGTGTTTAGAAAACACTCTCTTAACCAGTGGCACTTCTAAATCTATATACATTCGCTTGTTTCTGATATACCACGGGGCTGCCGTAATCATACGGAGTATTTTACTTTCTCGCCTTTGCATTTTTTCTACATCTGATGCCGAGGCAGTGCCCCATAACTGGATACCGTAGGACCATAATGGTTTTAGAATGGAGTTGTATAGAAGAAGTTTACAATCTAGGCTTAGATTAGAGTTCCTTCCAATGAGCCAATTCATTTGAGCTGCTTTTAATTTCATTTGGGTCACCTTTGCATTTATGTGTGACTTCCATGTTAGACGACGATCAAGATAAACACCGATATATTTTACTTCAGTGTATTGAGGTATAGTTTGGTTATTTATTTGTATAGGTGGGTAGGTTTCTTTGCGCAGTGTAAAAGTAATGTGTATACATTTTTGTTCGATAACTTTTATCCGCCATGGTTTTAGCCATTGTTCCAACTGGGGTATATAATCTAGCAGTTTGCGGGTGGCTTCTGGATGGCTTTTGTGAACACTTAGAAAAGCTGTATCATCAACGAATGTTGATATGTGTATGTTACTGCTTACCGGCAAGTCAGAGGCATATATCAGATATAATACAGGACCGAGGATGCTGCCTTGAGGAACTCCGGCTTCAATGGGTTGCGGAGGGCTTTGAAAATTACCTTCTTTAACAACAAATTTTCGCTCAGTTAAGTAGCTTTCTAAAAGTTTAAGGATGTTTTCGGGTAGGTTTTGCTTTAGTTTATGTATTAAACCTGCGTGCCATACTTCATAAAATGCCTGAGAAACATCGATGAAGAGCGCAGAACAATATTTCTTTTCTTCGAAGGTTTTTCTAACCACGTTCACGAGTCTATGAGTTTGTTCAATCGTACTATGTTGTATCCTAAAACCGAATTAGTGTTCTGGAATGCATCCATTACCATTCAGTATGTGTGTTAGCTTACTCATAAGTATTTTTTCAAATAGCTTTGACCTATTAAACAATAGGCTTATAGGCCTATAGGATTCCACCTTCGTATGATCTTTGCCTGCCTTAGGTATCATGGTAATCAGCGAAACCTTCCATTCTGCGGGATAGCATTTCAGGAGCAAAATACTGTTAAAGATAAATAGAATTATCCGTTTTGCAGTATAGGGTAGCTCTAAGAGCATTTTATTGCTTATTTTATCAGCGCCTGGAGATTTTTTCGAGTTTAAGCCCGCAAACCACTGTTCCATCTTACGAATATTGAACCTCAAAGTAACATCTGGTATACCATCAGACGTAATTGGAGTTAATACTTTCTGCAAGTGGTTTACAAACAGAGTACCTTTTTCAGCGTCAGTTCTTGCCCAGTCTCCATTCGAAGCTCGCAATGGAGGCTTATATATCACTGGTCTTTCGAGGCCTCGGGCTGCTCTCCATAGCGAATAGTCTGTTTGAGGTGTTGCGTCGAGCCCATTCAGAAAGTTTTGAAGAGAAGCTGTTTTGCACGTCTCATAAGCGAAGCGTTGAGGTGGGTACTACTCTTACTTCCGCGAAACTACTGATTTTTCAAACTTAAAATGTTTCTATTATTATCATATATTGCACTTGTAAAAAATATATACACACACATATTAGGGAAAAATACTATTTTTAACACTCATGACATTTTTAATGTAATTTTTATTATTTAAACTAATTAAAAAACTGTTTAAAAAAGTTCTGTCTTGGACGTCCGTTTGTCTGTATGTACGAATCCTGTAGTGGTCACGATAACGACCGAAAGGCTTCACTAGTCGAGTCCTTTTTTAGGGTTCCGATACACCAAAAGTGTAAAGGAACCCTATTGTTTTCGCTACGCTGTCCGTCCGTCTGTCCGTCTGTCTGTCACAGGCTGTTTTCTCGGGAACCGTAAGAGCTACGGACCTGAAATATTCACAGCTTTTGCCGCTACAACAACAAATATATGACAGTTAAAAATTAAAGGGTGTTCTAAAGCATCGCAACATGTTGAAATACTAATGTAAATACAGACACTTATATATAGACACTTTAAATTTTCAAAGTAAGTGCTAATTGGTGTAGTCTGTAGAATAGACTACACCAATTAACACCGATATTTAAAACAATAAAAATTAAAGGGTATTCTATTAGTTATTCTAATTTTGACTATGTAATTGAGACAATATGCTGTATCTTGGAAACCGTAAGATGTAAAATCTTGAAATTTTAAAACACGCTAAAACTAATAAGATCCAAAATTAAAAAAATTTCTAAACGAAGAAAACGCAAAAATGAAAAAAGCGCTTAAAGGAAAAAAGCAACAAAATTAAAAAAATCGCTAAGACGCAAAATATCACCAAAATTAAAAAGATCGCCAAAAAATCTAAAAAAACGTCAAAAATCTAAAAAGTCTTCAAAACGAAAAATCGCTAAAACTAAATAAATCGTCAAAAAATGAAAAAATCGCCAAAAAATTAAAAAAATCATAGAAACGACAAAAAATCACAAAAACGATAATTTTTGGTTTTGCGTTTTTTTTCGCCAAAACTAAAAAAACGCCAAAAACCAAAAGATCGCCAAAACGAAAAAAGTTTCAAAACAAAAAAAATCGCTAAAACTAAAAAACAACAAAAAACCGAAAAATCCCCAAAAAACGTAAAAAGCGCCAAAACTGAAAAAATCGCCACAGCTAAAATAAATCGCTAAAACTAAAAATATCGTCAGAAAGTGAAAACGTTAAATAAATGCCATAACCAAAAAATCACCAAAACTAAACAAATCGGCAAAAAACAAAAAAAAATTGCAAAAAACGAAAAATCGCCAGAAAAAAGTTAAAAAAAAATCACAAAAAGCGCCAAAATAAAAAAAACCCAAAAAACTACGAAAAATACTTAAAAAAATAAAAAAACTAAAATTAAACAAGAAAGCACAACGAAAAAACTGCCAAAATGACAAACGGGGCAAAAACAAAAAGGGATATACATATGTGTATTTGTACGGAACCCTTCGTGTGCGAGTCAAAATCGCACTTTACTTAATTTATTTCTTTTTACGCTTCAGTATATTTAGGTATAGAACCCTATTTAATTTCACGGTCTAAATGAGATTATGAGGCGTGCACTTTTGGATTTTCCAAGTTATTTTTATATTCTAGTAGAGTTTTCAGCAGTTTAGTACATTCCTTCAGCCTAGATTTTGGCTGAGGGGATCTCTACGAACTCTTCTTTTTTCGGATAAAAGCCGTTCTACATCTGCTGAAAAAATTTTCTTATATCTCCTGAAGATTTGTAGTAGTAGCATTTAAAGCAGCTTGCTTAAGGTTTGCCTCAAACATTCTAATAGAGTAATCTATGCCAGCAGGCGTTTTTAATGGAATATTTTCTGGGCAATGAGCACTCAAATATTTTTTTGTATTTCAACCAATTTATACGTGTGGTTGTCATCGTTAAATCACAAGTGGGTGAGAAAGTTGTATGTGAATATATAGTGACAATAGTTGGTGAGTGATCTGAAGATAAATCTAAAGATGCTTCGCTTCAACTTGGATCATTTCGCTGGGCTAACCTTTTATCACTCCAAAATTAATAACATCAGTTATTTTTCGGCGATCTGTTGGCCAGTAAGTTGGCTGCCCACTTGATATAACATTTAAACGCATTTTAGAAATTGTGTCAAACAAAACGCGATCCTTTGGTGTGATGAAGCGAGATCCCCAGAACGTGTGCTTAGCGTTGTAATCACCGGCGACCAAAAAGCGTGGGCCTAGTGTTTTTAAAAAATCTACTATATTGATTTTCTGTAGTAGAGTACCTAGGAGGAGAGTAAATTGATGAAATCACCAGGTTTTGATGAAAAGCTTCAATGCAGATATTAGTAGTATTTTAATCGCGATTTTATTAGTATACCCGAGCCACCACAAGCTCTACCTTTGGTATCCTTTGTGTGGTAGAGAGTATGTCCATTGATTTCAAAAAAACTTCTAGCCGTCAGATGCGTCTCAGAGGTAAGCATAACATCAATTTGTTTATCCATCATGAAGTATTCTAGTTCGATTTTATGTTGGCGGATGCCGTTTGCGTTCCAGTTTGCATATAAAATAACGAGGAAAAAAGAAGTTTAGAGCAAGTAAGCCTCCAGCAGCAGGACTCTATTTACAATCGCGTCCGTTGGTGTCTTTTTGCCCAATTCTTGAAAAAAAGACAGCGATAAGCCTAGAGCCGAGTTAATTAATATATGTCCTATTAAGAATAGGTTTTATACCCTTGACTGAATTACGGTAATTTATCAAACTTTAAGTTGCTAACAATTTATTAAAATAAACATATTTTAACTCTTTTTACCATCTATCTACTCTAAAGAATCATAGACTCCAGTGACAATGGTATTCAGCTGTTTCCATATGATAAATATCTTAATTGTTTTTAATTATTTACCTATTCAATTTGAATAAAATGATTTCAGTGCAATTCACTTTAATTCTATTATTTCTTCTTCGTTATATTTGATTATCAGCGTTTCCTGTGCCGCCATCGTTACATCGTTCAAGTAAATACACACAAAAGAAGAACATGGCTATATCAGTGCAATACATTTAGATATAAAGGTTATTTAAACAAAGTTAAAATAATTGCAAATACAATGGTAGAAAAAAAGTAGATTAAATAGACGGTAAGAGCACTTTACTTTATGCTAATTAGCCAACAATTTCCTTTAAATAAAACAGAAGAAAGTAGTTAAGCTTATGTAAAACGTTTAAAAATATATATTTTTTTTTGTTTATTTAAAAGATTTTCAAGACCGTTGAAAGGATAAGGATGTTATTTTAATTTCAAATAAATATGTATGTATATTTAGAAAAGAAATTATTGTTTTAACAAAATTAAAGCAGTAAGAAGAATCTTTTAAAGTACTGTTAGTATGTAATTAAAATTTATATTTATAATGCATAATAAAGCTTTTTGGTTGGCAGATGCTCATTATCAGGGCTCGGACTTTCATGCAAATGCATTTTGTTTTTTGTTGTGATGATATATAAAGCGATATTGTTAATTATCTATGCGAATCATGAAATTTTAAGTAGTTTGGCATTGATTTGTAGTTGCATATTTTTTCATATTTTGTTGGTAAGTGCATATTTTTGTATGTTTTAGGAACTAAATGAATATTTTTGGAGTTATAATAACTTTTAATGCATATTTCTTAATTATCGAAAAAAATCTTAATAGGTCGGTTATGGATCGCAACCGAGCCTCAATCGGATTGACAGTTGATGAAAATGATACTACTGGTGACAACTGGCAAACGACGGCTGTCAATTTCAGCAGCTATTTAGCGCCTTTCTGTCAACCATTAATTTTCAGTTTGCGATTGGTAACGCAACTAAACTTCGGTTGCATTAAATAATACACCCAATTATGTTTGTTTTATCTTTTTTTTTCTTTAAATACTAATAAAAACTTAAAAATAATATTTTCATATTATTTTATATTTGGTACTTTGTTCGTAGAAATGCATATTTTTCCGCATTTTTTTCATTTTTAGGTGCATTTGTTAAGCGCTTAAAATCAATTTTTAGTTGCATGAAAGTCCGAGACCTGCTCATAATAATACTGACATTAAAAAAATTTTCATATGTACGTATGAGTAATATAATGGTACCGTCATATTACTCATACGTATGACGATAATATTGGAAATCCACATTTTATTTACGTTTTTTTTATTTAAATTTATAAATATTCATTAAAGTGTTTAAAACAAATTTATAAATATTCATTAAAGTGTTTAAAACATAAGAGGATTGCTATTTTTTTAAGAGAAGTTACACAATCAGGCAATTAATGCCTACCAGTTAATTCATTATTAAAATACCTTATTTGGGAAAATGGATACTTTAGAGAGAACAGGTGGTGAAGTGGGAGAGAGACAGAAAGCTTAATTCATTTATAACTCTTCAAAACTTTCTAAATGGGCTCGACGCAACACCTCAAACAGACTATTCGCTATGGAGAGTAGCCCGAGGCCTCAAAAGACCAGTGATATATAAGCCTCCATTGCGAGCTTCGAATGGAGACTGAGCAAGAACTGACGCTGAAAAAGTTACTCTGTTTGTAAACCACTTGCAGAAAGTATTTACTCCAAATACGTCTGATACTATAGTTGAGCTGCCACCAGTCCTCGCTATACCAGATGTTACTTTGAGGTTCAACATTCGTGAGATTGAAGACTATATTGCGGGCTTAAACTCGAAAAAAGCTCCAGGCGCTGATAAAATAAGGAATAAAATGCTCTTAGAGCTACCCTATACTGCAAAACGGATAATTCTATTTATTTTTAACAGTATTTTGCGCTTCAAATGCTATCCCGCAGAATGGAAGGTTTCGCTGATTACCATGATACCTAAGCCAGGCACAGATCATACGAAGGTGGAATCCTATAGGCCTATAAGCCTATTGTCTAATAGGCCAAAGCTATTTGAAAAGCTACTTATGAGTAAGCTAACACCCATACTGAAACGTACTGGATGCATTCCAGACCACCATTTCGGTTTTAGGAGACAACATAGTACGATTGAACAAACACATAGACTCGTGAACGTGGTTAGAAAAACCTTCGAAGAAAAGATATATTGTTCTGCGCTCTTCATCGATGTTTCTCAGGCATTTGATAAAGTATGGCACGCAGGTTTAATACAGAAACTAAAGCAAAACCTACCCGAAAACATCCTTAAGCTTTTAGAAAGCTACTTAACTGAGCGAAAATTTGTTGTTAAAGAAGGTAATTTTCAAAGCCCTCCGCAACCCATTGAAGCCGGAGTTCCTCAAGGCAGCATCCTCGGTCCTGTATTATATCTGATATATGCCTCTGACTTGCCGGTAAGCAGTAACATACACATATCAACATTCGCTGATGATACAGCTTTTCTAAGTGTTCACAAAAGCCATCAAGAAGCCACCCGCAATTTGCTAGATTATATACCCCAGTTGGAACAATGGCTAAAACAATGGCGGATAAAAATTAACGAACAAAAATGTCTACACATTACTTTTACATTGTGCAAAGAAATCTGTCCACCTATACAAATAAATAACCAAACTATACCTCAACACACTGAAGTAAAATATCTCGGTGTTCATCTTGATCGTCGTCTAACATGGAAGTCACACATAAATGCAAAGGTGACCCAAATGAAACTAAAAGCAGCTCAAATGAATTAGCTCATTGGAAGGAACTCTACTCTAAGCCTAGATTGTAAACTTCTTCTATACAACTTCATTCTAAAACCAATATGGTCCTACGGAATCCAGATATGGGGCACTGCCTCGGCATCAAATGTAGAAAAAAATTCAAAGACAACAAAATAAAATACTCCGTACGATTACAGCAGCCCCATAGTATGTCAGAAACAAGCGAATTCATAAAGACCTAGATGTGCCGCCGGTTAAGACAGTGTTTTCTAAACACGTGACAAGCTACATAAAAAGACTTGAGTTGCACCCAAATCCCCTAGCCCGAAACATCATTAACTTTAGAGGGCACACTCGGCTGAGAAGGAGGGACACTCTTGCTCTCAGCCAAACACGAGAGACGTAAACAACCGAACAACCAACCGCTGAAACAAATATTTTTTTCTGGCACTGGCTGGACTTAAAAATTAATATTTTAGAATTAAGATTTGATTACTTATTGATAGTTCAATTTTATTGAAGATACTATAAATAAATACATATAAAAAAAATTTATAACTCTGCCACTGCGCGTTTTGTGGTTGTATGACAATTTCATTTTTATCAATTCATTTCCCTCACTGAATTAGGAATAAAATCAAAAACTGTGCACCCATTTCAATAAAAAAATTTTTCAATTCTTTTGGATTACATTTAGCTACAAGCTACTAAATCAAAAGTAAGCTCGTTCTTGTATTTTTATTTTTTATGCATTTAAAAAATATTCAAAATTTTGTATAAAATTTGTATATTTTTAGGTTAAACTTTTACGACATCTCTGAAAGTGCTAAGCAAATGTAGAAATAATTTTTGCACGGCCTCAAGACTATTTTGTTGTCGAATTTCGGGTTTTGGTCTTAACTGAATGGAAAAACCCCTGAAAAAATTGAGTGCAGATTCGCGTTCACCGTTTCAGGTAATTACACAAACAATTTTGATTTCTAGCGAACGAAATTGTTTTTAGATATTTGTAAACATGTGTTAATTATAATTTCATTTTATGTAAAACTTATTTGCTGATAGTTAAGCATTGCCTACATGCATTTTATTGGTGCTTTAACATTTCATCAGTAGACTTTAACCACGCCTTTGAACAGTTACAAGCCTCTTATCTTATGTACATACTTTCAAAAACTCTTTGAAAATTTACAAATAAATGATTTTCAGAACTAAGCATAGCAGGCTTTGAAACTTATACAAACCCAAGCAAATTATTTCTTTATTCGATATGAATATATTTTATTTTTCTACAGCTTTATACCATTAGAAATTCGTTGGATAACAATAAAAATATTTATATGGCAAAATAAAAAATAAAATCCAAATTAAACCTTTAAGAAATTAATTATTTGACATTATGTCATCATTTGGCTTTAATTGTAGTCTACTGACGATTTGGTAAAGCACGAATGAAATGCATATTGTCAAATAATAAATTTCTTAAAAATTTATAATTTCATTTAAAGAAAATTAATTTACAAGTACGTTTTGAATAGTTTTTAGTCGAAGCAATTTTTTTCTAAGTCTTCTATTACTTTTCTTTATTATTGTAAATAATCTTGTTCTTTTATTGCACAAAATGTAGTTATTTATATATAAAAAAAATAAATTATACTAAAAAAATTGAAAAAAAGTCCTTGCAATATTTTCCATATAATTAGATATTTGATTTCCATTTGCAGCTCTTAACTACAATTTAATTGAATTCTGTTTACTACAGCCGAAGAAAAATTACAATTGAAGCTATTAAAAAGATAACATCAGTATAGTTCTATATGTCGATTTGTATAGTTAAAGGTCTTTTGCTTTTACAATTATAACTTTCTATTTATAAATAATTTCCGAAGAAAATAATAGCATTTACGAGTATAATTGTATTCGTAACATTTATAAATTAATACATAAATTAAGAATGTTTTAAAAACATCATTGATACTTTGGTAAGCAGTTGACTTAGGTCCGATAAAAATATTCGAGATAAAAGAAAGCTTTCACAGTCGTACTGGTATAGAGGTTCCTAAGCTAAAGACTATATAAAAACTTAGAAATGTTCGTTTAAGCATTTTTATACCACCAGATTTTGTGAGTGTAAATTTTATTGTGCATCCGTTTTGCTAATACAATTTTTTATTGACACAATTTGCTATTTTTCTTTATTAAGTTTTTATTTGAACAGCTTTTGCATTCATTTTCTATATTTAAATCGTATAATTTTGTTTCATTACTGTTTTTTTTTCGAATCAAATATGTACTCATTTATAGATAAAATGTTTAATGTTTCGCACTGTTTTCAATGATTTTTTTTGCTCAATCTGAAATATATTTCATATTCTTCTTTGATGTTGCATTAAACATTTTGTATCCGCTTGTAGTTTTTTTAGAACGTTAAAGTGTGAGTAAAAGTTTTTTTTTAAGTAAATCGTAAGTTTTATTTCTGTCTCCTACTTATTACAGTTTCTTTAATATAAATTTGTGCTAGGAAAAGATTGAGACAAAAGGCGTGTTGCTTTGCAATTTGTACTATTATAAGTTGTTACTGCAGTGTTATTATAGTTTTGTACAAATTAAACTCGAAACATGACCATTTGTTCCTTTTATTCCATTTAGTCATTCCTTTTTAATTTCAATCTTTTCATTTCTATCGTCCTCTAGTTGCCGTTCTTGTTTTTGCTCTTGTGATGGCATAATTGCATTTCGTGGACAATTAATTTCTTTTCTATTGCCCATTTTGTTGTAATTAAATTGCAAATTGCTTCCTTTATTTGCTCTCTTTGGCACTGTTAGTTGGTTGCTTCATGGTTATTTTACCCTACATCATCACCGGTGACTAGATTTTATCTTGCAAGTGCTGGTGTTTGTAGTTATCACTATTTGAAATAAATTTCATAAGTTCGTAATGTTCTTGGTTTCCACTATGTCGATTTTGTATTGCTGTCAACCTCCAGTTGGACCATAGAAAAGACAGTCTCAACAAAGTTTTCTAATAAATTGCCTAATATATACACACAGAAAATTTTTATATTAAAATTGCCACATAAAAAAGATTTCGTAATTACTTTTTTCGTAGAACATACAAAACTTTCGTATATATTACAAAAAAACTTTAAGCAATAATTTCATAATTTTACGAAGGTGAGAAAAACATACGTAAACATTTTTCTTTGTTAAAAAATATATATGCAATAAAAAAATTAATTTTAATTACATATTTGCTAAAAATGTACTTGTTTTTAAAGTAAAAGTCCTTAAAACTAATTTTTATCTCTTGAAAAATAAGCATAAAATGGCTCAGTGGGTACTAGCTTTGAAAAATGAGGAATGTGAGTTCGTAGACCAGTTGAGCCATATTTTTTTTTCTGTTTTTAATATTTTCATACATTTCGCATATTTTATGAAAGATTTTCGTGGTATGAACTGCTAAAATATTTCTCAACCTGTACGACTATTTTCGTATAATGTTGAAAAGGATATAGCGACTTTCAGGTAAGTTTAAATGACAAATGGAGCCCTTGCAGCTATAGTGAAAGATCCAGTTTGCTCTAATTCGGATGACTAGGATAGTGAGGTAAGACACCAAAATATAGTTGCCATCTGATCACAATTGGAAAGGTAAATAGTAGCACAAGTAGTGTGAAAACGTTTAGTGCGGGCTAGCACTCTAATTAGTGATGGCAATAATTAGAGACTTAGAGATAAGAAAAGCAGAAGCAACTACTAGTCTTAAGCAGGAAGTAGCTAGGGTCTATAATAAAAACTACACACAGAAAAATTTCCAGGTTAACTTAACATTTTTCGGTAGTGATTTTGCTTCATATGTGTTTCATGTTAAATCAACATGATTTACAATAATCTTGAAAGAAAATGTTTCCTTTTGAATTAACTATATTTCATGTTGATTTAATATTCCAGTACAGTTAAATCAAAATGAAGTTGATACTGAAATAATACGAAAAATCATATTGAATCAAAGTAATTTCGAGTTGAAACAACGTGAATTTGATATTCGAACAACACGAAGAATCATGTTGAATCGAAGTTATTTCAAGTTGAAACAACGTGAATTTGATATTGGAACAACACGAAGAATCATGTTGAATCAAAGTTATTTCAAGTTGAAACAACGTGAGTTTGATATTGGAACAACACGAAGAATCATGTTGTATTAAAGTTATATCAAGCTGAAACAACATGACTTTAATGTAGCTATTTTATTAATTATTTTACTTACGTGATAGTCATCAGAAAACTTTTCGTTGTAGCTGAATGCCCCAGCCAAGATTTGAACTCGTGCCACCTGCATGATAGTCCACGCGCTAACCACTGCAGCCACAACAGCTTCAAACTTCTCTTTACTTATACACTAAATAAATACCATCGTATGTAAAATGCATTTCATTTTAATTCAACATGATTTAAATGATTATTTAGCATAAAACTTATTTTAAATTAAAGTTATAGTCATGTCGATTGAAAATGAAACTTAACGTTTATAACAAAATTGTTTTAACGGTGATATAAGGTTAGATTAATTATTTGCCGTTTAAAATTAATATGAAACAATGGTAATTTTAAACCAGCAGCAGTAAATATTCGCTGGTAATTCGTTTTTGTCGTATACATAGACGACACATGTAAGAATAGACAACAACAAGTCACACAACTAAGCAGAACAGTGAATTGTAGCAATGAACAAAGCAAGTAAACACTAACACACTCAAACAACAAATTATTTCTTGTAAATTTAATATGATTTGCAATCAAAATTGCGGCATGTGGATTTTACATTCCTTTTTTTTTTGTGTGCACTGATGGTCCAGTAAGCCGACAACTATAGTCAGTACAGAATGAAGAGATCAATATAATAAGGAGTGTATTTATGCTCAAAAAATATATGTATGTATAATGTGTCATACCATAGAATTGGAGGCAATGCCTTTTCTTAAAATAAATCTCCACTCACCTGTGTGTAAACTTCGCATTTACATTAACTTCCTAAAACAAAATTTTCTTATGGAACAGTCAGAAATGATGTTCAGAGCGGTAAAATCTTTCTGGGTATTTCAAATCCAGCGTGGACCTCGCTATGATCCTTTCATTTAATTCTCCCATTTGACTATTAACGCAATGTCAAATCAATGTAACAACTTGTGATGACTTATTGTTTCATTTTTAACAATATGTTCAAATAGTGTTTTCAATGAATTTTTGAATGCAACCACTTTTTTTAAAATACACACAGAAAAAATGGATTGCAAAATCAACATGACGCAATTTTTATTGGAAATTGTATTAAAATTTACAAGATATAATTCGTTGTTTAAGTGTGTTAGTGTTTATTTGCTTTGTTCATTGCTACAATTTACTGTTGTGCTTAGTTGTGTGACTAGGTCTTCTTTTGCTATTCTTTATTCTTATATACCCGAAAAATAACCGACAAAAATCGATTTACAAGCGAAAATTTATTGCTGCTGGCTAAAATTGCCATTATTTCATATTAGTTTTAAACGGAAAATTATTAATCTAACCTTAAATCTCTTTGATTTAATATTTTCACTGTTAACACAACTTTGTTATTAACGTTACATTTCATTGCAAATCAACATGACTATAACTTTAATTTCAAGTAAATTTTATGTTAAATCATTAATTAAATCATGCTGAATTAAGATGAAATTCATTTTACATACGATGACATTTCTTTAAAGTATATCTAAAGTAAAATTTGAGACTGCTGTGGCTGCAATGGTTAGCGCGTTGATTACCATGCAAATGGCACGAGTTCAAATCTTGGCTACAAGACAAATTTTTCTGATGCCTACGCTAATATGTATCACGTAAGTAAAATAGTTAATAAAATAGCTACATTAAAGTCATGTTGTTTCAACTCGATATAACTTTAATTCAACATGTTTCTTCATGTTGTTTCATTATCAAATTCCTGCAGCTTAGACTCGAAATACCTTCGATTCAATATGATTCTTCGTATTATTGCAGTATAAACTTCATTTTGATTTAACAGTACTGGATTATTAAATCAACATGAAATATAGTTATTTCAAAAAGAAAAGTGCTCTATCACAATTATTGTAAATCATATTGAATGAACATGAAATACCTATGTAGCAAAATCACTACCGAGAAATGTTAAATTAACCCTTATCCTGTATTCGCGAGTCAAAATTGCCCAAACAGTTTTTATTACTCATTATCTTCACAACTATTTAATGCGTTTTTTTTTCAAATTTTTGTACAATTATTATTTTAGCGAATAACATATAAATATAAAATATAAATCTCTTAGCTCTTTTCGCAATGTCTCTGTGAAAAAATCGCGCATTTGGTACACGTATGTTAAAATTGCCCAATACAATAAACTCAATGTATTAAGTGGTGGACATGCTGAGTAAAAGTATGTGGTTCTTATTAGGGATGTAACGATACGCCGTTTTGCCGATCCGATACCGATACCGATATTTAAAAATAAATATCGCCGATACCGATTCCGATACCGATACGAATATTGAAATTGAGTTTAAGTTTAGATTAACAAAGCTCAAGCGCAATTTTTTTATTATACAAAATTACATTATAAGAGAGAATATTTAAAATTGATAAAACATTGGAAGTAATTTTTAAGGAGCTACATTTTCTATGCTTCCAAAAAATCTATATTAAAAATATGCAGATAATTAGTAGAAAAGCAAGAAAAATGTTTAATTCCTTTATAATTTTAAAAAATACTCGCCATGCTTTTTAAAAAATCGATTTTTTTAAAGGACATTTATCAACTAATATTTTTCTAAATAACTTAATAGCTTAATTATTAAAAGACTTCTAAGTTTATATTTATTCACTTAAATTTACATGGAAATACAGTTCTGAGTTTAAATTCGCATAAAAAATTGTGAAAATTGGTAATTTTTTATCCTTTTTCCTTGAGGAAAAATCATTATAGAATACCGAAAAAGAAATTTGTCCTAGCATCGCTTCCACCGAATTGGTAATCGAAAAACAGAACTTCTTGCAATGGCAAGGATATGTAAAACTAGTTAGAAATTATCCAAATTTGCAATACTTCCAGATCGCGAATTCTACATTTTCATGACTTCTTTGGAGTATCTTTTTTTTTTGCTGGAATAAGATTTATAAAACAACGACATGAACTTGAATTCATGGTAAAATTAACAAACAAAAAAAAATAATTTTTTTACAAAATAACAGCATAAAATATCATTAATTTTTAAAATTGATATTAATAAGATTTAAAAAATAACGAAGTGAATTTAATTCATGGTAAAATCGAACAAAAATAAATTATTTGTTAAAAAAAACTCTGAAAAAATTTTTAAAAGTATCGTCGTATCGACAGTAACATATCGCCGATACCGATGTATCGGAAAATCTGAAGTATCGCCGATATATCGGTATCGGTATCGGTATTCGTTACATCCCTAGTTGTTATAACAGGATTACTAAGATTAACAAAAATAAAAAAGATAAATTTATTCTTTACAAATTCAACTGCTTGAGAGTATCAGAAGTTTTTTTTTTGTATTTTGTATCTAATTTGTTGATCATTCGCGGTTGTGTCTTTGCAGTGAATATATCGTCCCTACCATGCCCAACTATCGAATAAGGAAATATGTACATTTCAGAAGAGCGCAAAAATCTACCAATAGTGAACTTAAACTCAGCGTGTTCCTGGCCACTTTTAAAATATTTTTTATGGAATTTCCAATCCTCCATGAAAAATGCAACATTTTATAACAAAGCGTATCGTATAAGTCAGAGGACCACGGTAACGAATATAAAAAATTATTTCGCATATTCGACAGTTGGACATGGTAGGGCAGATATGTAATATAATGAAACCAGAAGAAATTGGAGCTCTGCTTATGCATTCTGATTTGGAAGGAGAAACTCATTATAATTCATCAAGTGAAGATGGCCAAGATATCGTTTCCGATTTTGCATCTATTGAATAAGATTCGGAATTTACATTATTTTACGTCAATCAGTCTTTGGAAATAGTTGAATGTATGAAGATAATATCACCAGCGAATCATATTTTGGACTTCTCTTATTGTCTGGCGTATATCATTCTCATGGTGAAGCCTTGGAGTCTTTACGGGATGACCGTAAGTCCGGCCATTATCCAAATCAACAATGTGTTTGCGAATATTTCAAAATATATAGTGAGTGATGCGATTTGATAAGACGAAAAACGAGCCCGCGGTGAACTTACTACTATCAGGGATTTTTGGAACCATTAAACATAAAATGTACGGAAAATGTTCAATCCTTTTCGATATATGACAGTGGATGAGTAACTAGGTACATTTCCTGAATGTTGCCCATTTGAGCAGCTAGATACCATTCACGTTTACAATGAGATGAAATCCCGAGTTGATATATTAGATTAACTAATAAGAACAAACACCTGTAGAAGAAGAACAAATCGATGGCCACAGACAGTGTTATACAACATTTTGGATATATCAGCCTACAATACGTACGTAGATTATTCTGGACTGGAATCGGAATAAGAAGTAAAAACGACGCATTTACTTGGAAGATTCGGTTGTGAAGCTAATAAGCGAGAAAATATATATTATATAGAACGAATCTTCCATAGATAAGTACGTAGATTTCCAACTCTCGACATTTGTATGTTGAAATATATCAAAGTTTTCAACCCTTTTTTCTTTCAACAGTATCGCATTTTTGTTACTATTTGGGATAAATATTTTTAGTGCCAAACAGAAAAATTGCAAAAACATGTTTAGCAAATCAACATTTTTTGAGCTCAAATGTATTAACAATGATTCTAATTCATATTGTCATTAATTAATACAAAATTAAGTGTATATAATAACTAAAGATTCATGTTTAAAATATATAAATTTTGTAAAATGCTTTTTGTACAACTAAGTATGGTTTGATGCTGTTGGGAAATTTTTATTTAAACCAATACTAATACAAAATTTTCTACTAACACATTCCTAGACTTGGGTTTTTTGACAACCGACTTAGGTTTCTGACATCTATTATTGTCCAGTCAGGCTTCTATGTTTTTCTATGGAATCTACTACCAAGCAGTCATGCCAAAGCAATCGTCAAAGGCGTTCAAAGTGACTTAGCAAACAACTCAAAGGTAAAAGTTTGAAAAGTAGATGCTTCTTATTTTACCCAAACCGGTTCAGAAAAACGAAATAATCTAAAAAATGTTCGGACTGTAATAAATTTATTTGCAAAACCATTCCAAAATCCATATTACATGCAATGAATGTAAAAAAATAATCAAAAGTAATATATGAATATTTTGTATTGGGCGAAATTGACCCATTAATGTCATATGTGTTTTATTTTTGAAGTACAGGATAAGGGTTAACCTGGTTTTGAACAGTTTTGCTATGAAATATTTCTGTGTGTATATACCAACAATTTGTAAGTGATGTGCAATAGGGTGGTTCGTCGATGTATGAAGGGGAAAAAAGTTAAACAATCGCTTTCGCATATCTCCCGAATGTAGTATCTATCTAAATTATATTTAAAAAATTTGTTAAAATATTTTTTCGACATAACTTCTATACGTCTAGCACGACTGAAAGTTGGAGTAGAGTTATGAATTTTATATTTTAAGTTGTTTCATTAGCATAAAAAAATGTTAATAATTTTCATATGATATTTCAAAAATTTATCGATTTGATCTCATTTTTAAACTCTTGATGCTAGAGGGATAAAAGTAGGTCCAGATATTTTTTTTTATTATTTTCCCATGTATCTAAGAATAAAATGCAACATTCTAGTACTATTCGAAATTGAAATTCTGAACAAAAGTCTGACGATCCTCCCTAAGGTTCTAGCGTAAGGCGTTCACAACACATAGTGAAACCAAAGTAAAACTATATACTATCACAAAGGGTATCATCAGGGTCAGACATGCCTAAATATGAATTCTCACACTTTTGTGCTTAAGAAATTTTTTTTATATTATTTTTCTTGAATTTAATTTGTTGCTGAAGAAAAAGAGAAGCTGATTAAAATTTAAAAATGATTTCAAAGTTTTATCTGTGTGTGTGTATTAATCGAAAATGCTCAAAGAGAAGCATGTTCCAATGATTTTGTATTCTTAATAATATTTCTTTTAAGAACTAATAAATTTTAGCTCTGCAATTAAACAAATAAGTGCAATAGAGCCTAATTGGCTAATCCACAACACTAATAGGCTTTTTACACCTGCATACATCTCGCAGGAATGCATGGAAAATGTTGAATATGTGAAACATGAATTTACACTTGCAACATCCAACATCTACCATCTTCAAAATTTAAGATATATGAAATGTCACATTGTTCGTAATAAATTAAAAAAATATATAATTTATTAAGAAAAACAAGAGATTAATTGTTTGTAATTTAAAATGAGAAAAACAATAATTAATGCAGCGTTTTTAATTAATAAAACCCATCTTAGAGGAAGGAGATAAAGCTTTATTATACATTTAATTATGGTTGTGTAAGTTTCCACACATATACGGGTATGTTCTGTTTTTCAAGTGGAATTAAAATGTGTGGAATTGTCAAAGCATTGTTGTTATAAATATTAATTTACAACAACAATGCTTTGATAATTCCGCACATATTAATTCCACATGAAATACAGAACATGGCCGATAGACATACATATGAAAATTGTTCCCACGAGGGATGGCAAAATTGGTACAATTGTACAACTTTTAGTACAATTCGGATTTTAAAAGTCTAATGGTACAATTGCTTATTTAGTACAATTAATAATTTTTCTATTTTCAAGAAATTCTACTTATTGCAACTCTTTTATTATAAAAAAATATTTTATAAATTTTTCGAAGTATTGGTAACAAAGTTCGACTTAAAAATAGAAATAAAGTGTTTCAGTAATATTAGCTCACGAAACGTAGCCTCTGCAAATTTAAAGCTGTTGCTGATCATGATACATATTAAAGTCTGAAAAAGTCGTATATATATATATATATATATATATATATATATATATATATATATATATATATATATATATATATATATATATATATATATATATATATATATATATATATATATATATATATATATATATATATATATATATATATATATATATATATATATAAATTTATTTGCGAAATGCGAATATTTCGGAGCTTTATTTTTTTAAGAGAAGTAACACAACAAGGCAATTAATGCCTACTAGTTAATTAATTAATGTGTTACCTTCTTTAGGAAAGTGATAGTGTAGACAGAACAGGTGGTGAAGTAGGAGAGAGACAGAAAGCTTAATTAATTTACAACTCTGCTATTGCGCGTTTTTTTTTGTAGAGCAGTGTTGCAAGCCACCTGGTGTCAAGTAGGGGCATTGAGTTGTTTAAGCTGTGTAGCCATTTTATTAGTTCTTTTACTTCGCCGACGGTTCTGCTACAATACCGACGAAGGAGGGTGCTGTAATGTAAAGTGCATTAGAATATGTTAGTATTAATCGCTGCCGGTAGCGACAAAGTGATCAGTGCTATGCCTTCATCACTTAACAGTCCAACAACAACCAACACAATAACACACCAATGCACATGAGAAAAATGTATGATGTTGTTGGCTTGCCTGAAACTAGTCTTGAACTCAAGACCTCAGGGTTTGTAGTCAAACGCGCTAACTATTCAGCCAACAGCACCCTCTACTTGCTTGTATGCTTCAACGGTCAAAACTATTTGAATATATAAAATATATTCCCGATCATATATTATCTTATCTAACAACATATAGCGCCCACTAATTTATTGAAAGACCTTATAGGCTACAGCCTTTCCAGGCACAAGTTTTTTGTGGATCAGACTATTAGTTTGGAAGGTATTTTTTTTTAAGATAAGTAACACAATCGGGTAATTAATGCCTACCAGTTAATTAATTAATGTGTTACCTTCTTTGGGAAAGGGATAGTGTAGAGATAACAGGTGGTGAAGTGGGAAAAAGATAGAAAGCTTAACTAATTTACAACTCTGCTATTGCGCGTTTTTTGTAGAGCAGAGTTGCAAGCCCCTCTGGTGTCAAGTAGAATAATTGAGTTGTTTTTAAGTTGTACAGCAATTTTATTAGTTCTTTTACTTCGCCGACGGTTCTGCTACAGTACCGACGAAGGAGGGTGCTGTATAATTTATAAAGTGCATTAGAATATATTAGTATTAATCGCTGCCGGTACTGCTAAAGTAATCAGTGCTATGCCTTCACCACTTTAACAGTCCAGCAACAGCCAACACAATAACATACCAATGCACATAAGAAAAATGCATGATGTTGTTGGCTTGCCTGAAACTAGTCTTGAACTCAAGACCTCAGGGTTTGTAGTCAACCGCGCTAACTACTCAGATAACAGCACCCGCCATTGAAAATATTGAAAATATATCGTTCTAACTTCCATTTTTGCCACGAATATATGTATAGAAAATTGACATATTTTCTGTACTTAGGGGCTGTTCACATATTACGTAACGCTCGACGGGGACGGGGGGCTAAAGATTTGGTATAGGTTAGATAAGTAATACTGCAAATTTTGTAAAAAGCGTTACGAACTCCAACTCCAAAAATAGCGTTACTTAATATGTGAATAGCCTCTTAAAACATGTTTCTGGTGTTTTGGTACAATTAATTTAAAAAAATACAATTTGAGACAACAATTGGTACAATTTTAATATCTCATGGTGCCATCCCTGATCACTAGTTTTTAATTTCGTTCAAATTTAATGTAATTTTTCTAGTGATGACACCAAATTATCGGAAAATTTAAGATGATAGAAAATGAGATAGGAACATTTCTTCAAGATGTAGAATGATGTAGATTTTTATCCCTTTATAATTCTTATGGGAAAATGTTGTCATCTTCGCAAATTGATGGTAGATGTTAGATGTTGGCAAGTGTAAAAAGCCTTTAAAGTGAAATTTGTATGCATACTAAAAACAAAATTTCGAAAATGTGTTTTAAGCATGTTGGAAATTTTGCACGAATTTTCTTCAACGTACTTGTCGCTTACTGTACAAGCAATTGTTTTTAAATTAATAGTATTTGCTTAAAGTAAAGTCAATTTATTAGTATTAAAGAAACCACTACAGGACAAGTACCCTAAGTTTTGATCTAGAACCCATCACTGAGTATCTTAATTATGTCAATTGATTCCATCCAATGACAACGCTATATAAAAATGACAAGTGCAACTCATATAAGAAGCCTACACCATAAGTGGTTGCTAGTTCTTGGGAACCAGTCATTTGACCTGTCTTGTGACAAGTTCTCTTCCCTCTAGGGTAGTGTATTGTAATAAACAAGCTTCAATTCTGCCTTAGAACAGGGGCTTTCAGCAAAATCAGCAGAATGTCCTTAACATTAAATAGTAACTCTGCATAATCTGGGAAAGTGCAAACCAAGTAAAAAATTATCGTTCTGAGACATACTTGAGCTGTTCAAAGTGTCAAGTGCTACTTACATAAAACAATATACAAAGCTCGCTTTCAATTGCCCAAATGATTTTAATTGAAAACATATCTATATTAACTGTTTCCTTATTAAAAATATTTATCAAACGTTTGCTTATTTTATATAATAAATCTGAAAGACATCCTTAACTCGGCTTAAGATCTTTTGTCTAAGCTTTGCTCTCCAAAGTCAACACAAATGGAGTCCGAAATATTATTATTAGGCAGTTGTGTGGGCCCATATATTTTCTTGACAAAATTCTTAAAGTGTTAGCTGCATAATTATTTACTTTTATCTAATACCAAAAATTTACTGTTCAACTTTTTTTTCTGTTATCGTTATGTAGATATCTTTGTAGTTGTATGCTGATATACAACAAACATTCCATGAATATCCTAGTATAATTACATACCTACAGAATTTTCGATAAATACATTACAATATAGCTATTTTTGGCAGCCTGTTTTTAAGCTTTAAAACGTTGTTATTTTAAAGGATTTTCTACTTTGTTGACAAAGTAAGTGCTGTTGCCTTTTTAAGTTTTCTTTTTGTTAAGTTTACTTCTTTGCAAAGATTTTTTTAAAATGTATCTTTAGTTTCTACTTTTTGCTTATTTTCATCTCCTGATGCTACAATTTATATGCAAAACGATGCCTCACCTTCTTCTATTCTATTTTGGGCTATACCAAATGTCCTTTCTTCCTCACCATGGCCATTTGTCAAGGTATAAGTGTACTGTTTGAAGATAATTTTTTTTTGTTATTTTGGGCCAAGCAAAACTTTTTTGCGTTCAGTTTACACTCAAGTTAAATTATGCAAAAATGTTAAATGCATTTCAATGTTGTTTTAATTTTCTTTTAATATTGGATTTTTTTCTTATTATTTTGTTTCTTTTAGCTCTTAAAATGTAACGACTTGTCTTGAGCTGTGATGATAATAAAGATGTCGTATCTGCGTTTTTGTCGTTGCTGCTTTTTTTTTGCTTTGCAGTTTCTAGTGCTTGTTGAGTGAGAAAAAAAAGCCAAAGAAATTATATTTAAATATGGTCTATTTAAATGCGATTTGAAAATCGCATTATGGCAGATGAGTGGTTAGTTGAGTAGTCTTATTTGGAAGGCGACTGGATTTTAAAGCGTTTTTGTTATTTCTAATGGTATCTTAATATGCTTTTAAGAATGCTGCTTGATGTATTTTTGAGTAGAACAAAGGAAATTAAATTCTACCATTTGAGTTTATATTGATTTTTTTTTTGCATATTATTGATTCAAATTCAGTAATTTTTACATTTCACAAAACACTGAAAAAGATTTATTAAGAAATATGAGACAAAAACTATAATTCTAACTTGTAACTCAAGTTGTTTAGTTAAACTTACGCATCATAGTGGTATTTTGTTAAAATCCTAGTACCTTTTTCGCTTATTGTGCTCCATATTAACCAACCAGTTCTTTGCCATATTTCTTTTTAAGTTCATAGGATCTAACCTCTCTAAGATATTAATCCCAATTTTCCCTTTTCCAGTCCTATTTAAAGCAGTTTAGAAACGATATAATCTTCGCATTAATTATATAGTCAACAATTGAATAAAATTATTTTTACTTAGTAAATGGCAAGTACCATATGCGTACACAATTGTGAAGGTATGAGTCACTTAAACAATAACACTGTACAACACAAAAAAACAATACATACATATTTCTAACGACTGATTTTGGCAGAGGGTACGATAGAAGTATATGGGTAATTCTTTTCCAACTGTCATTTTTCATATCCAGAACTGTTCTGTCTTACTGGTCATATATATCAATCTATTAACGAATGTTTTATATCAATTCGGATATCATGAACATGTTCGGAGAAATGTTTTTTAAATTGCAAATTGAAGTCCAAAGAAAACTTGCCAAATCTCACTGAAATGTCAGCTCCGTGACATGTCTTTACCTTTTATGCGCGAGTAGAGATACGTTAGAGACAACAGTTCTAGTGTATTTCTGGTGACATTGTCAACGAAAGCGTCAACAGTTTGTTTTCTTTTTCTATTATTATGTGCAGTCAATAGCAGAGTTGCAAGCCGATCGGCGGCTAGCCGCTGCCGCTTCTGATTGAATGGTTCAATTTAAACAAATGTTTTTAGTAGAATAATATAATTTTTTAACCGAAAATATATACAGACATAAATGTATACATATATATTTTTTCAATTTTTGAATTTCAAAGGGAATTTTTTAATTTTAAATAGGATTTTTGAATTTCAATTGATTTTTTTTTAATTTCAATTGATATGTTTTTAAACTAAATTGATTTTTTTTTTCAAATGAATTGAAAATTGTTTAATTTCGAATAAAATTTTTTAATTTCAATTGATATGTTTTAAGCTACAACCAGAAAAGGTATATAAATTTTAAAAATATTTCGGCATAAATAATTTAAAATAATTTTTTTAACTTTTTATATAACAAATAATATTAAAAATAAATATATGTATTTAAGTGTATTGCCCCAACCCTTATAAAATTGTAGACGGGGTCTTAAAATGTCTCCATTTGGTCGCAAAAGAACTGCATCGTCAATAGTGCTAATGTCTATTGGTAGATTTTCAATGACAATCCTATTTTATATGTCAATATGCGATTACATTGGCTGGGGTACACCTGGTCAGTGGTAGTATTGACAATGTCACTAGTAAATCATTACAATTTCACTATCGGCATCGAGCGAGGAAATATCAATATTGTAGACTAGAGGCCCTAAAATTTACTAGTGAATTTTTGGTGCCAATGTCTCCATGAGGTCCCAAAAGAACTACTTAGTCAGTAGTGCTTTAGTCTACTGGTGGATTTTCAATGACAAGCTAATGTTAAATGTCAATAGATGATTACATTGACTGGGGTACACCTGGTCAGTAGTACTACTGACAATGTTACTAGTAAATCATTACAATTTGACTATTCGCATTTCCTGCAGGGTAATAAGATTTAATAACCGCGGCAATTGTTATCGCAATATATCTGCTTAATATTAAATGCTACGCTAATAGTTTTTGTCCTAAGATTTTACTAACATTTTTTAATTCTGATTTGAGCAGTTTCTGTGCCATCTACCACGAGATTACTGAAACAACTTCTAAGGCATATTAGAACTAGGTCAGCTAAGTAATGTTTGGATGTGGCATGGATATGAAACAGTGCAACGAGCTTGTGTTATATAAATTCAAAATTTTAAAATGGTTTGTCAAAAATTAGTATGTCAGCTCCATGGGATTGGTTAACTAATTAATCTATTATTATTTTGTATTACAAATAACGCATTACTGTACTTATTACAAACCTTTATCATATTTTAGTTGGATATTACCAAATTCATAGGCAATTAATTACAGCGATGTTTACTTTTATTTTCTACTTACCGTACGGCCCTCAAAAAATTACCGTTTGTAAGAAGAAATTACCGTACGGAAAGGTTTTTAATTAAAACAAAAGCAGTATTCATAAGCAACTTATTTGAATTTGAAATGTGATTTTAAGAAAAGTTAGAGTGGAAATTTTGTTAATATCAAACCTAAATAGTTTTTTATGAATACGGTAGTAAAACCATTTTAAATAAAATAGGTAGACCTATATTCTGTCAATTCAAAATATGTTGATTTAATACTCTTAAAATACATACATTTGTTATGTAAGCCACACACTTTGCGACCGTTGGTACAAATCAGCTAGTAATCAAGTTGTATGTTTATAGCACAAACGATACAATTTAGTATGCAATGTCATGCACACCATCATTTTGCAATAATTTTGTGAGCAAATAAAGATCTCTCAGTTTATGTTGTCCGCAAATGCAATGTTTACTACAAGGTAGTCACAAAAAGAATAAACACATATACAACACAAAATAGTATGCGAAAGGCACACAAACGTTGCGACAGTGTTGTACAACGCGACAAAAAATCAAAACTTTTTGATCTTTCGCACAACCAAGACACAACTTAATACAACGAGCCCACAAACGTTGCAATTTGGTGTACAACCTACTCAAGTTGTACCAACGGTGGTAACGTGTTTGGCTTGCATTATGAACAGAAAAAAGGTAATGCGTTTAAATGATTCTAAAACCATTCGACTACACGCAAAGAAAAAACATGGTTGAGGCAACCATAATCGAAGAGCAAAATACTATGATCGAATATATGGTTGCAGTCAAACCATATTATTTTGAAACTAAATTTGTTTTAAACACAATAATGTTGTCTAAGTTAACAATAAGATTGCTATATATGTAACCATGCATATAGTTCCACTTAACCATACGTATGGTTCCATTAACCATACTTATGGTTGCATTAACCATACATATGGTTCTATTTAATCATGCATATAGTTCCATTTAACCATACATATTGTTCCTTTAAACATACATATGATTCCATTTAACCATACATATGGTTCCATTTAATCACACATATGGTTCCATTTAACCATACATATGGTTTCATTTAACAATACATATGGTTACATTAATCATAAATATGATTCCATTTAATTATGCATATGGTTCCATTAACCACAAGTATGGTTCTATTAACGATTGACAAAATCATTAAATTCCCAAAAGAAAAATTTCAAATATAACACTTTAATTATAAGGAACTTACCTTTTAATTTTATTTATTAAATTTCTATATCTGTTTTTTACAAAAAGCTAACAGAAATGAACCGACCGCTTGAAATTTAAATACAGAACTGATAGAAAAGCATAAAACCAAAGTTAAGAACAAAAACTTTTTAAAAACAGACAGCCATAGTTTCATTGAACATAAACTGACTTAAGATAGTATGGTTCTTGTTATATTTTACTTTTGTAGAACATAGTAATGTTGCATTTTTAAATAAACCATGATTGTAGTCAACACTTTTTTAACAATGTACATTGTTAAATGTAACCATGTGGCAATTTTCATAATGTGATGATTGAATCTAAATATGAATTTATTTGTCGTAAACTAATTAAGGTTCACAATTATTTAAAACAATAATAGCTTATTTACTAGAACCATAAACTATATTGGGAAACATCACATAGCTAACGCAACCATGCCACGTATATGAGCAACGAATGAGCAAATTTTATTGAAAGTTTCTTGAAGTCTAAAAACATTTTTAATGATAGAAAGTTCTTAAAAACATTATTTACACATTCACATATTGAAATTCACCGGGTCGTGATCAGATGTACAATATTATTGGGCCTTAAGTTTTAAAACTATTCAAAAGCTGTTAGCTCCAACATTCGTTTTAGACTATCAGCTTTAATTTTCGAAAAAGCAGGAGAATCTTTTAAGGACAAAAAATAGCGCTATTTTCAAAACTTTCGCGGGACAAATAAATTAATATTGAAATATATACTTTGAGCATGGAGTATTATATTAAAAAATAATTTTAAATATAAATAGAAGTACATATGAGCTAATCGCAGAAATGAGCCACCAAGGGTGGAATTTAGAGTTGCTAAAAATGTTTATATATGTTCATGGAATAATGCGATGTATATATTAAACCTTAAAAATGTATAAAGAAAATTTTTTTAGTTGATCCCTATAGGAATCGCAGGGATATACCTACACACAAAAAACGATCCAACCTTGCATTTCATATACAGAAGATGGTATTTTTTAATGTGTTTAGTTACACATGTTTCCGTGAGCTTAAGTTTGAATTTTCGAGGTCGGAAGTAGTCATGAACGGCCCCTATCTGGAAAATAAGGAAGTGCCTATTTTTTTAATTTATCTCGTAAACTATAAGGATTCTTTTTTTTGGACAATAATATTATCTACAACTCCACTAAACACATTTTTGTTGTAAATTGCACAATTAAAAAGTTATAGCTATTATGCAAAAATATATAGCGTTCGTCACGTAGCGTGAGTCACAGCTTTTGATAAAAAAACGACAACATGTTGTGCCTGTAAATAAGTTATTTTAGAATTCTCTTATATTCCTCTCTCTTTTATGAATTAGATTTTGTGTGTTTTATTATGAAAAATTCGCTAAAAAAAAATACGAAAACAGACTTCAACTTTCAAAGTTACTTCCACTTTTTGTGCGTAACAAAACTTTATGATCAATTATTTCGCAACAAATAGCTGTTAAAAATTATGCTTATGCCATTCGAAAGTACAATTAAGTTTCTCTAAACACTATGCTTAACTTCAAGGTATCTCTTTTGAAAGACATAAAAGTTTTTAAATTTTAATCTGAAAATGCGTACGCATGTAGTGTTCGTTACTTAGAATTTGCGCATATGTATATAAATACATGGTAAATAAGTCTTACTTAAATTCATTTAGAATAAAAAAAATATACAAGTTTACAAATTGGTAGAACTTATACTAAAAAAATTTATAATAGTTTTTTTTTCTTAAAAGACTCATAAAATTCGAAACCATTCCGTTATTTTCTATTAGCATGTAGGAAAATATGTTCCAAATAAAATAAGACGTAGTTTATATAAATCATCAACGCAGATGTTCGGAAAACCTTTTCACTTACTTCCCACTATGTGATTTTGTTTAAGAAAGTCCACCAAGCAACATATCCGCGACAGCCCCGTACAATAGTATGAACTTTACCACCATTTAAAAAAGCCAGTTGACGTTCCTGGTATTTACACCCAATGAAGTGCTGACTGCTGATTACAGATATATATAGAGCAATAGCAGCTATGGCTGCCCTAGATTGAACGTTGGGCTAACATGAAAGTTTGGATTCCAGTATAACACTAGCAGGTAACCCGAGGGTGACTCCGTTATTAACGTGTAAGTCGCATTTCACGTGAAGAAAGCAGAGTCTTTCAATTGAGGGTTATCATTTAGGCCACTTTCGATGATCCATCTAATTCCTAATGCCGATTTGAGACGTTGAGATAGAATGCTTAGAAGATTAACCAGACAATGCCACTACATAGAGTCTAATTTCATCAGTACCGAGGTTATGGAGATAAACCACATGATAATGACAGAAAACCTTTCCGTAGGCATCTCTTCTAAAAAGCCATAGGTTTAAGTTATAAAATGTGGTCAGTGGTTTTTATGTAAAACACCAAGAAAAATACTTCTGTGGAATATCTTAAGCTCTACCTCTTCGTTGTATAAATCTTTTTTGTCCTTTCATAAAAAAACAGAAAAAAACATTTTCTTCAGTGATAAAATAGCGGGCTAAAATAATATACAAAATATTTGCCATACGAGTATAATGGTACTAAAAATTCAAAAATCATTCAAAGCTTTATATGTGTTTATGGGCTAATTTCGTACTGAGTCACAATTAGTACTCGGCATAGGATATATTGTAAGCCTTACGTTTAAGTTATACGATTTGTTTAGCATATTGATGTAAGTTAATACGGCGAATATTTTTTGCAAAACTTTTCGGCCTACTGTATCGGCGCAGAAAGGGAGTTTTTTACCTATTTTTTAAGAAATGTACAAAATTACCCATACAGCATTAAAATATTTCACAGAAATGTTCCACGTGCTGTTTTACATAAAAGTGTTGAACACATCCTATACCTTAAACGTAATGCTTAAAGGATATCCTTTCTATGTGCAAAATGGGGGAAATTTAACTCCATAAAAAATTAATTCGAGGTGTAAACTTCCAAAATGCTGATATAAGTATAAGTATTTTTTCAGTGCCACCTTCAAGAATCAGTCAATAGAAGTTTTCGTATACTTAATTGTGAAAAAAATTATTTTGTTCCACAGTGTAATTTAATAAATGCAGCTCATACGTATACAACTAACCATTTTAATTAAAAGTTATGGTTTATTTCAATAACAATTAATTAAAAACCACAATCGGTACCCTAATAAAAATTTTCGCCTTCATATACTTAATATTTAAAACACAATTATATATTCCTCATACGCCACTCATTAACCTTTTACTGCCGCAAACAATTCATTTAAATTCCTACAAAACTCCTTCCTGGTATTTTAAAGTTATTTTAAAATATTTAATTTTTTGCAATAGAATAATTTACATAAACTTAAAAACATAATCTCTATATCCAGTAGACAGACACTTTCTGATTTAAACTGCAATGCACCACCTTCCACACAAATACAGACACACCAACTACAACTCATTGAATATTAATATTTCAAAAAAATCAAAAAAAAAAAGTACAAAAACAATTATTCTAGTCTAGAGAGCATTATTGAAAGTTGTTTTTCCCATTCTTTCTTTCTGCTATGTTCTATTTTAGCAAAGAAACAGAAGACATTATGACAGCTTATGTAGAGAAAATCACAGATAAGTTTGCAAAAATCAGTTAAAACTTGTAAGAGACACAAAAATAAAATGAAAAGAAGAGGTGTGAACGTTGAAAGCAAGAATGTGCTACATGGCAGAGGTGTCCGGTTTATCTATATTATTTTAACTTTTTGCCAACAAATGTAACTGTCACTGAAATAATAGAAAAAGTGAATTGAAATTCATAGAATAACAATTATAATCAGTTGAGGAAATGGACTTGAAGTGTTAATGGATTTATTTTTCTTTTCATATTTCTAGCTAAATTTATTTAAGCTGAAAATATATAAATTCTAAAAATATGTACTTATATAACGTCTAAGGAGTTTTAATTTTTAGTTTAGTAAATTTTAGGACTGCAAGAAATTTCTTATGATAAACACTATGTAAGAAAATCATCATTTTTGATTTTAGATGAAAAAATTATTAATTACGGTTCCGTAGACCAGAGCAACGAAACATGTTAAAATCCTAATGTAGTATACAATTACTTGATATATAGACACTTGACATTTTCAAAGCTAGTGTATTTTTATACAGACTGCCCAAATAAATACTGAAGTTTAAACAAAATATAATATTGTATAAATAATAATTACGTACAAATATTATATTATTTAGTTAATGTAGTTTTGACCATGTAGCTGTATCTTTTAAACCATAAGAGGTAAACTGGTGAAATTTTCGCAACTAGTGTAGCACAAACTCCACTTATGTTAAAATTAGTTGTGCAACTACTTCCTTTTGAAAAAAATGTATATCGCGAAAACTAGAACCAATCAAAAACGAAATCTTGATTTAGAGTCAGTGCCTTAAATAACATTAAGATGTTGTTATCGGATCTGTTCCAAAAGTTGACCGGAATTTGTAAACTTGTGCAATTGGGCACTTGAAACAAACAAAGTTAATAATTACAGGGTAAATTAATAATTAAAGGGTAAACTTTCAGGCCAACATAAAGTTTTGTCATTTCTATAGTTAGTAGTAGTTTTTTAATGGGTTACAAAGTAATGAGAAGTATTTATTTATCTTATTAATATACTTCAAATTAGAACTACTACTTAGTTTTTAATAAACTTAGTATGTATATTCCTCATTATCTGAAAGAAGTTATGATTTGTAAACAAACACTATTACCCAGAAAAACCGTTGCTTACTGGTAGGCAAAAAAAGTACATGAGGATTTAAATTAGGGATGTAACGAATACCGATACCGATATATCGGCGATACTTCAGATTTTCCGATACATCGGTATCGGCGATATTTTACTGTCGATACGACGATACTTTTAAAATTTTTTTCAGAGTTTTTTTTAAAACAGATAATTTATTTTTGTTCAATTTTACCATGAATTAAATTCACTTCGTTATTTTTTAAATCTTATTAATATCAATTTTAAAAATTAATAATATTTTATGCTGTTATTTTGTAAAAAAATTATTTACTTTTTTGTTAATTTTACCATGAATTCAAATTCAAGTCGTTGTTTTTTAAATCTTATTCCAGCAAAAAAAGACACTCCAAAGAAGTCCTAAAAATGTAGAATTCGCGATACGGAAGTATTGCAAATTTGGATAATTTCTAATTAGTTTTAAATATCCTTGCCATTGCAAGAAGTTCTGTTTTTCGATTACCAATCACCGAATTGGAAGCGATGCTAGGACAAATTTCTTTTTCGGTGTTCTATAACGGTTTTTCCTCAAGGAAAAAGGATAAAAAATTACCCATTTTCACAATTTTTTTTATGCGAATTTAAACTCAAAACTTTATTTTCATGTAAATTTAAGTGAATAAATATAAACTTTTAGAAGACTTTTAATAATGAAGCTATTAAGTTATTTAGAAGAATATTAGTTGATAAATGTTCTTTAAAAAATCAATTTTTTAAAAAGCATGGCGAGTATTTTTTAAAATTACAAAGGAATTAAAAATTTTTTCTTGCCTTTCTACTAATTATCTGCATATTTTTAATATAGATTTTTTTGAAGCAAAGAAAATGTAGCTCCTTAAAAATTACTTCCAATTTTTTATACTGGGTTAAAATCAATTTTAAATATTCTCTCTTACAATGTAATTTTGTATAATAAAAAAATTGCACTTGAGTTTTGTTGATCTAAGCTTGAACTCAATTTCAATATTCGTATCGGAATCGGTATCGGCGATATTTAGTTTTAAATATCGGTATCGGTATCGGATCGGCAAAACGGCGTATCGTTACATCCCTAATTTAAATTGTAACTACTTACAATTTGATTCAATAACTACTTATCTTTGTTTGAGAAGTCCAAAAAATAAAGGGTACCCCTTACATATGTATTTACGTTTTCACAGGAATTAAGTAGTTACTATTTAACTTATTTTAAGCTAAAAAATAAGTAGTCAAATAAACAAATTAATATTAAAAAAATTTTTACACTCATTATTTGATTATTATTTGACTATTATTTTATTTTATTTTTTATTTTTTTTAAATTTTTTTACCCAGCTGGGATACGAACCAGTTCTCGTTCAGATTTGAAGACCAGTACTTTACCCACTGAGCAATTATTATATATACACAGAAAATATTATCATAGGTTTTTATTTTAGCACACATGTGTTTGAATTTGTTTATAAATTTTATTATTTTTGTCTTTGGTTTTTAAATATTCCAATAAAAAATTTTGTTAGAAAAATTTGCGATTATTTTCGTATTAAATATTTACGACTTTTAGTGTTTAATTTACGAATTTTGTGATAGGTCCCATTTCCGTAAAATAAATGTTTGAGTTCATGAACTTAGTAATAGAATACGAATTGTAGATTTTTCTGTGTACACAAACATATGTTGACTTAAAAAGTGCTTGTCTACTTATTTTATAACAACAAATTGTAACTACTTTCAGATAATGAGAAAAATACGTACTAATTTTATTAAAAACTAGGTACACAGAAAAAAATAGACAAGAATTATATTCAATAAAACCATGTTATTAAAAAAATATATGAATTTCAATAACATTTATCTTTAACATAATAAAATATTTCGTTGTAAGTATTTCTTTTCCATGCCGGCTATTTCTTTTCTTTTTATACATAAGTACTTAAAAAAAGTTGTATCCCATAAAAAAATAAATGGGATATGGCTAAGCTATAGAGTGTATGCTTTACGTCCGGAAAGCCCGGGTTCGTATTCCAGCCATGTCAACATTTTTTTAATTTATATATATATATTTTTATTTTGAAATAATTTTGTTATCAATATAGGGGAATTCTTTATCACAGGAAATTTGAAAAAAAAAATTATTGAATACCGGGATTTTTGTTATCAAAAACGAAACTTATTTTTTTCTGTGTAGTAGATCTAATTTGAATCACAGTAATAATATAAATAATTATCACTCATTACTTTGTAGCCCATTAATAAAGTATTACCGATGACAAAAATGACAAAAGTTTTTGCTGGGTTAAGTCAACATGTGTTTGCACATGAAAACTAACAAAGATTTTTATTTTTATATCCGAAACACTTTTCGGTGATTTTTTCCAATTTTTAAAAAATTTGCTGTGTATAACTTCTAAATGGATGAACGAATATGAATGTAAACAAAACAAAATACCTTGTTTTCATCTCTGAAAAATGGTTTGAGATTCTACCAGTTTGTTTTCTTCTCATGCGTGCTAAAACAATAATATATTGCTCTGTTGTAGTAAATAAGTGTTCCTTTGTTGCGAGTTTAAATTTTTTTTGTGAAAAATCGTTAAAAATTTCTTGTATGAAAAAATGGCTAGATTAAAATAAAAGTGGCTACAAAATAGCCAATGGCTAAATTACCTTTTGTTCTGGCTAAACCGAATGAAAAATGGCTAAATTTAGACAGAAAGTGGCCAAATTGGCAACACTACCAGTAAGAACATTTTTTGCAAAAATGAAAAAAATTGTAAAATAAATAAACCGCAAGACTAAAAAATCCCAATATTAAAAAAAGCCAAAAAGAAAAAATCGCCGAAATAAAAAAAAACGCTAAAATGAAATTAACTTGTGAAAATATTAAAAATCGCCTAAAAACAAAAAAAAAAGAATGGCAAAACGGAAAGACAGCCATAACAAAATAATAAAAAAAAACACCGAACTAAAATCAACAACAAAAATATTACTAGTATGAAAAAAATCGCTAAAATGAAAAAAGCGCTAAAAGAAAAAAAAATAAAATGAAGAAAACGAACGAAAAACGAAAAAAACCAAAATTAAAAAAATCGCAAACAATTTAAATTGCCGAAACGAAAAAACCGCATAATAAAAAAAACCTCAATATATAAAAAAATAGCAAAAACGACAAAAATTCTCAAAATTAAAAAATCGCGAAAACGAACAAAAAGCACCAAATAAAACCGAAAAAAATCGTCAAAACAAAAAATAATTAAACAAAAAAGCACGCTGAAATTAAACAGTACCCAAAAACAAAAAAAATTGCCAAAATGGAAAAAGCAGTATACATATCGAGACTGTGCTGCAATAGAGTCATAACTCAAAAAATTAGATTTTTGAGTTAATAATGCACAATTAATAGTCATATCGTTCTTCATATTGCTTAAAAATGTCCTACAAATATCTTTTATACTCAACTCTTGAGAGAAGAATTAAATTTACTATTACCATTAAGCTGTTAATAAAATTAAAACTTTAAACTAGTTTTCTGCAAAATAAGTTTTTTTGAGTTATGACTCTATTGCAGCAAAGGCTCGATGTATATATATATATGGTATTCATACGGAACCCTTCGCTAGTGCTAGTCAAAGTCGAACTTTACTGTCGTTACAATTTATACATGTGGGTCTATTTTTGTTAATATATTGATACGCAAAGGACACTAGCTGGGGCTACATATATACTAGTTACATATTGCTTGCAATATAATAAGATTCACACACATACTGCTGCCATAAACAGCATATAATATTCTAATATTAATGCCAATTTCTTGGATATCAAAAAGATTTGTACGTGTGGAATTCAATTTAATTTTTAATTTAATTCAATTTAAATTATCCGCCTCCTTAAAAACCGCTCACCTAATGTAACAAAGAAATCTGTAAATTAAATAAAAAAAATTATGACATTTACCACTAAAAGTTTATTTTCTTTTTGCACTGTACATCATTACTAGCCTTCAGACATGCCACAGTATAAAAATATTTGCAACATGCTGTCAACATTATTTTCATGACAGGTTGGTTTAGTTCAAATTGGTCCTTGTTATATTTATTATTTTTCCTGTCTTCATTTCTCTATATGAGTATATACAAATACATATATTTTATAACAAATTCCCACAACCGCTAACTAAACAAATAACACAACACATCACATCACAGCAAACATCCGCAACAATTACGCATACGTGGTAGGGGGTGTATAAGGAGTTGCCCTTGTGCTAGCTGAACACAAAGGCAATTAGAATAAATTTGTTAGTGGTGATGAAGAAAATTTTAACATTACGGTTCAGCAAAGAGTCCTAAAAAAACTGCAGCAATTTGGAAAAAATAAGTGTAACAAACTGTAATTTAAACAAAATTCAACTAAAAATCACCTTGAATGGAGTTAGAACAGTATATTTTACCACCAATGTAACCACCTTATGTTACACGCCCATTTATATGTAAATATTACCGCATTTAATGTAATTTCTAAAAACTGCTACTGCCAATGTTGTTTCTGCTGCGACTACTTAAACGTTCTGCTTGTTTGCCGCAGCTTTGAAGCTTTGAGAGAAATGCTGCTGTACTATTTAGCAAAATAATGGGAGATGCGGTGAATTGTTATGCGGTGCTGTTCTATATAATTTTGATGATGGCCATTGATGGCTGTAATGTTACGCGTGGTTGTGTTTATTGTATGGAAATTCATTTTGGTGTCTTTTTTATTGTATTCACTTTTTTATATTAAAAGCATTTAAATATATTTTTGTAATCTACAATTTTTTTCTGTTTGTATACTTGACTGTGTGCGTGTAATATTCTTCCGTTGCAGCAGAGTTGATGAGCCATAGACGAGTGGAGTTGTAATAGTAGATGTTGTGGCAGTCGTACTACTAGTAGTCTCAATATTCATTTGTCCAATGCTGTGCAGTAATCGTCGTAGTTATGAACACATTATTTTTATAGACAAAAATTCACTGCTACTCATTTAATGACTTAATTTTACACTCGTCCAAGTGAAAAATTACAATGGAGCCAATGGTGGGAGTTTGCTATTTTTTATGCACACAAGTTGTTTTTTTTTTTCAATGAAAATTTTATTATTTTCATTCAAATTTTTATGAAGAAAGAAATTTAAGTTATTTTTTATAGCCACTGTTATTTTGGTCTAATATTTAGATCTTTAATAGTAAAAAGTAGAATATCAAAATTGCTTAATTTGCTACAACGTTAAAAAAGTATTTATTAATATGATATTATTTGGTAAGAAAATTGATTACTTTTTTGTACATACAACAATAAAAAAAACTCTTTGTGCATGTGACCAAACTAAAATAATTTTGAGTTTTAAAAATAAAAAATTAATTTCTAATAGGAAACTATAGAGCTTAACAACGAAAAGTTACACAGAAAGAAAAAAGATCTGAAAATACAATTAATTTCTTTGTTATATCAATTAAATAATTAATTGATTTTGAACCTACAACGATTTTTGTAAATACAATTACGAAATTGTAATTTAAAAGAAAATCAGAAAAAATTAAAAAAATTTTTTTTGTATATTTCAAATTTATTTCAATTAATATTAGACTTTAGATAGCATTTTCAATCAAAAAAATTTTCAAAAAGTTTTGAACTTTTGCGCCATACATAACGAAAAATTTGGTTGGCTCAGTTTGTTGAAAATATTTCTGTGTTCGTCGTATCGTCGTATAGGCCCATAAGTATATTGTCTAACATGTCAAAACCGGCAGCGAGTAATACTAATATATCCTAATGCACTTCTCAGCATTCTCCTTCGTCGGTATTGTAGCAAAACCGTCGGCGAAGTAAAAGAACTAATAAAATAGCAACACAGCATAAACAGCTCAGTCCCTCTAATTTACATCACAGTGGCTTGCAACACTGCTCTACAAAAAAAAACGCAATAGCACGGTTGCAAATAAATTAAGCTTTCTATCTCTCTCCCACTTCACCACCTGTTCTCTCTAGACTCTCCCTTTCCCAAAAAAGGTAATACATTAATTAATTAACTGGTAAGCAATAATTGCCGGATTGTGTTACTTCTCTTTAAAAAAAAACTACTTGAAAAGCTACTTACGAGTAAGCAAACACCAATACTGAATGGTACTGGATGCATTTCAGACTACCAATTCGGTTTTAGGAGACAACAAAGCACGATTGAACAAACACATAGACTCGTGGACGTGTTTACGAAAAACCTACGAAGAAGAGAAATATTGTTTTGCGCTCTTCATCGATGTTTCTCAGGCGGCATTTGATAAAGTATGGCATGAAGGTTTAATACATAAACTAAAGCAAAACCTACCCGCAAACACCATAAAGCTTTTAGAAAGCTACTTAACTGAGTGAAATTTTGTTATTAAGGAAGGTAATTTGCTAAGCCCTCCACAACCGATTGAAGCCGAAGTTCCTCAAGGCAGCATCCTCGGTCCTGTATTATATATGATATATGATTCTGACTTGCCGGTAAGCCGTAACATACACATATCAATATTCGCTGTTGATACAGCTTTTCTAAGTGTTCACAAAAGCCATCAAGAAGCTTCCTGCACACTGCAAGATTATATAACCCAGTTGAAAAAATGGCTAAAACAATGCCGGATAAAAATTAACGAACAAAAATGTCTACACATTATTTTTACATTGTGCAGAGAAACCTGCCCACCTATACAAATAAATAACCAAACTATACCTCAACACATTGAAGTAAAATATCTCGGTGTTCATCTTGATTGTCGTCTAACATGGAAGTCACACATATATGCAAAGGTGACCCAAATGAAATTAAAATCAGCTCAAATGAATTAGCTCATTGGAAGGAACTCTACTCGAAGCCTAGATTGTAAACTTCTTCTGTACAACTCCATTCTAAAACCAATATGGTCCTACGTTATTCAGTTACAGGGAACTGCCTCGACATCAAATCTAGAAAAAATTCAAAGGCGACAAAATGAAATACTCCGTACGATTACAGCAGCCCCATGGTATATCAGAAACAAGCGAATTCATAAAGATTTAGATGTGCTGCTAGTTAAGGCAGTGTTTTCTAAACACGTGACAAGATACATAAAAAAGCTTGAGTTGCACCCGAATCCCCTAGCCGCCGACGCATCATTAACTTTAGCGGCCACACTCGGCTAAGAAGGAGGGACTTTTTTTGCTCTCAGCCGAACACAAGAGACGTAGACAACCAAAGAAAAAATATCTAAAAAAATTAAAGAATTTATTAAAAAAATTTTAATGAAAATTAAAAACAACATAAAAATTTTATATACGAGACAATAAAATTTCCTTGGAATCTGGATGTAGCCACAGAAGTGCATGCGTATGTGAGTATTTAAGTGTATGTGTAAATTTTTAATTAGTGTTTCAAAATGAGTAAAAGAAGCGTTCAGGAATAGTGACAAAAGCGTTGCAATTGCAAACAGTTACTATACGAATCGCACCAAACATCGAATACCGCTATTGTTTTAGGGATTTTTCTTTAATATTAAGCGCTAATGTGTTTCTATATGTTCTTCCTTATGGTTTGAGAAAGTTTTAGTCACAGAAATATGTATTGCCCAATTTATTTTTACTTAAACGAGATATTTGTATAAAGGAAAATTTAAATTAATTGTATTAGGTACTAAAATACAACATTTTAATGAAAAGAATATGTTACTTAATATAGAGAAAAAGCCTTATTTAGCTCTTGAACAACAATGCATGTCTAGATATCAATTGCAAATTTCGGTATAGCCAGGCTGCACATGAATTTTAAAGGAAGTCACCCCTTTTTGTTTATGGCAGATAGTAACACATTCGTTCGTATGTAACCTTTGAAAAATAAAACCTACAGTTATTACAATTTACTTGTAGCTTGTTACTCTTTGTTTGATGTTTGAGGTTCGGTTAAATTGGTCTTCATAAAAAAAGCAATCTTTAAACAAACAATTTAATAAATGCGTTTTACTGTTTTCAACGTTCTCGTCATTTTTCAATAATTTTGTAAAAATTTTTACACTCCATTACATTTCACCCTTACGTAAAGTGTATTTGTAAATTTTATTATATTATTTTTCTAAAGTTACAACTCATACAAGCACGTAAATTCAGGCTCACCAAACCAGTAGTAAAAGTCAACAGGCCTTGAAATTTCTAGCCTTTATTTCTAGCAAGACTTTATTTTTTATTATAAAGATATTTGTTTCCTTCTTTTACATTTTTCGTCCAATACACATGCAAAACTGCCTTCTTGTAGAAGAGAAGGTGAAAGTAGTATTTTATTTTTTTCGATACACATTCCACATTTCCTACTTTAAGCAGGGAAGTTTGAAACAGTATTGTATTTTTAGATTAAAAATAAAATAAAGTGCTGTTGAAATAACAAACATTCTCGTATTCTTTTTTCGCATGTAATTTGTATATAAGACATCACACATCCTGCTATTATGTCGGAGCTGATTATTCCACCGGAACTACATCTGTCCAATTCAATGTATAAAAAATTACTTTGCATGAAAATAAGTAGTTCGAAATAAAAAATCACATTAATGAAAATATAAAGAAGCCGCTATAAAAATACTGAACTAGAAAAAAAAAACTTACCTCCATTTGCTTTTTAACAGACCTTCCCTAGCCTAGAAACTGGCATGATAGAAGGGCCTGTTAAGCGGCCCATCCGTTATAAAATATTATTGCATATCCCAATAAAAAAAGTTGCTTCCAATAAAGCAGGTTTCCACTATTATGGAATAAAAGTAGCGCTGGCAAACCTGCTGATATCGCTGCTAATTTTTGTATGGCGAGCTACCGGATTGGAGTACTACATTTTTGCTCACAAAAGCGCTTTTCAAGCGCTGGAAATCATCAACATTTTCAGCACTAGAACAGAAAAGATATGAAAAAAATGGTTCGATGTGGATTGGCGTAGTTGACGCCATTTTGAATTTTTCTTATTTCGTTTCTTTATTTATTTTTATTAATTTCATATTTTTACTCATTCAATGTTTGTTACTTTAACTTCAACTAGTATCGAACTAAGAACCTTCAGGTTTGAAGTCCAACGTAAAAATCACCAAAACACTGTTGCAAAACGGCACCAAGAAACTCAAATAAACTTACTCTTCATTCTCGCTTAAAAATCTGCTTTGGATCAGCACTATAAAATCAGTTTTTGGTATAGCTTCTTTTGTATAAGTAAAAAGCAAATACTTTTCTCGCTTCAAAACCTGCATTGTTGTGACGCTGTGAAACAGCTTCTGAACAAGGTCATATGTTAAAGCGAATTATAAAGTGCTTTATTTCTTTAGTACTTCAAAAAACATGAAAATTTTTTACTGGGATGTTATTGTATATATTATTGTCGTTTTGATCTATACTATGCAATAAATGGAACAATATTTTCAAAGACAATATTGCACAATTTTCCTGATAGTGAAAAGGTAAACATAAAACTGAACAATGTTGCCACCACATTACAAAATTTTCATGATTGTACAATAAAAATCAAAAGTCTTTTTATTTTTCCCAACATATTGTGCCACCTTTGAATATGACATACACATTGGCGATACGAAAAATTGCACAATTATATTGCAAGTGTGGGGGGGGGGGCGCTTAAGAATCCCTACATTGGGAAGGGATTGTGTAAGGCATACACTCAATGACAGCATGGGTAAATGTGAAATGAGTATGGAATGCGCATTGGAAGGCCTTGTCTGCTCAACAGGCCTTCTAGGAGGCCTCTTTACTCCTGCAGTTTGCCGCTGGGAAATACTTACGCATACTTTACCAATACTCTTGAAGCATGTGTGTAATTGTACGTGGTTAAATAGCTGCTTTATAGAACAAGTACGTAAAAATTTGTTTTTTTTTATACTTTTGCTTTTGTTTTCATATTTCATCAATTCATATTGAATGTAAGCGCATGAATTCAGTTTTCTTTTTTATTAAAAAAAAAAGATGAAACATTTTAAATATTCGTATATGTACCCAGTAAAAAATTTTCATGTTTTTTGAAGCACTACAGAAATAAAGCGCTTCATAATTCGCTTTAAAATATGAGCTTGTTCAGAAGCTGATTTCAATGCATCACAACAATGCAGGTTTTGAAGCGAGAAAAGTATTTGCTTTTTACTTTTACAAAAGCTTCGTACATAAGCTATATAAAAAAGCTGATTTTATAGCGCTGATCCAAAGCAGGTTTTTAAGCCAGAATGAAGAGTAAGTTTATTTGAGTTTCTTGGTGCCGCTTTGCAACAGTGTTTTTGGTCGAGTGATTGGTACGTCGGACTTCAAACCTGAAGGTTCTTATTAGTTCGATACTAGTTGAAGTTAAAATAACAAACATTGAGTAAAAATATGAAATTAATATAAATACATAAAGAAACAAAATAAGAAAAATTCAAAATGGCGTCAACGACGCCAATCCACATCGAACTATTTTTTCATATATTTTCAGTTCTAGTGCTGAAAATTTTGTTGATATTCAGCGCTTCAAACGCGCTTTTTTGAGCAAAAATGTAGTACTCCAATCCGGGAACTCGCCATACAAAAATCAGCAGTGATATCAGCATGTTTGTCAGCGCTACTTTTATTCCGTAATAGTAGAAACCTGCTTTATTGGAAGCATTTTTTTCTTACTGGATATGTATATATTTCTCGAGAGTAAGAATAAACGCGACCGTGTTTGTTTGTCTAAAGTTTGAACTGCTTTTTTAAGCTACTGTTGGTATTTTTTTATGGAATACTTTAACGGCTACTAGTTTGGCTAACAAAATTTTACTTAAATCGTGTTAAAAGATTTTTAGAGAATTTATACATTCAAAAGCTTTATTCTGATAGGATAAGAATTTTAAGATAATTATATTTTTCACTATACATGCTCAATGTCCATATAATGAATGAACAAAAATTCATTAGCTGAAATATGTATTTGTTTGCTGAGGAGCTCATGACTGCAGGTGAAATCTTAGTTTGCTGAGTCATTAAAAAGTATAATAATCTCATTATATAGAGTATCGAACCAAGAGAAGAACATTTTGTAAAAATTAAAGCTTACCAAAACAAAAAATTCCAAAAAGGCGTATTTTGTATTTGTATTTTGTATTTATTATATATATGCTTTCCTAATACAACAAGACAATATATCTTATAAATTACAGTATTAAAATCAGACAAGTTACATAATGTGTTTGACAGTGAAAGTGAACAATAACGAAAAAATAAAAAATAAATAAAAATAGTAATAACAATAAGATATAATATATAATATTTAATAACAAAATTTTTTTATATACGTGTTAAGATATTAATATATTTAGTTTAAAGGTAGATAAAGTTAGGGTAAATTACGATACGATTGAAACAGTAAATTTTTAAATTTAATTGCGTTGCTAACATTTTGCAAATTGGGAGAAAGTTGGTTCCAGAGACGAATTGTTAATATATAAAACTGTCTCTCAGATGCCGCGTCATTATGCCGAAATTGGATAATGCCGTTTGCTCTCGATGATCTTGTGAACTGTAAGCGGTCATAAAGGTATTTTGGCTTTTTTGTCATGATAATTTTATGTAGCAGTACAAGGTTTTTAAGCATTAAATAATTATTAAATGTTATATTAAAAATACGATGGGAGTAATGAGATATGTGATCAAAGCTGTTTAGACCATAAATGTAGCGTATAAAGTTATTAAAAGTTGTTTTGAGTTTCAACATGTCCCTCGAAATACACCCATAAAAAACCTCTGACGCATATAATAGAGTTGGTAATATATATGTTTTAGCAAGTAACAGCCTTATTTTCAACGGTGTGAAATACTGCGTAGCCCATGCACTCCTTAGTATACTATATATCCTACCACAGGACTGATTAACATGATCAGACCAGGTTAAAGTACTGTTGAAAGTTACACCAAGGTTTCTGACGGCGTTAACTATATCAATTTTAGTACCACCCAGGAAAATATCAATATCAGATTAAATTTTGGTTGCTTTTTTACAAATTATTAAACCCTTGGACTTTTTAGGGTTAAGACGAAGGCCATTTGCCGATGCCTAAAGAAAGATGTTATTCAAATCAGTATTTAGATTACTAACATTAGAGCTAATGGAAGTCTTAGGACTACTGAGGCAAATTTGAATATCATCAGCATACATTTGTATACTGGAATATCTAAGTTGTTGTGGTATATCATTTGCGTATAGTGAGACCAACAATGGTCCAAGTACGGAGCCCTGCGGAACACCCCTTTCCACCCGTAAAGGATATGAAATAAGACCATCACATGATACGCTTTGCACTCTATCTGTTAAATAAGATGAGATCAAAAGTTTCTTGACCTCCACTTGGCATATCCTGTTAAAGGACATCACTAAATTCATTAATAACCTAGTTATAGTTCATTAGAAAAATCGGAAAAATTAAAATGTTTTAGCGAATTAATTGATGCACATAAAAGTTTCTGAAACTGATGTTTGTATTTTAGTTCAAGCTTAAGGATACATATGTGCTAAAATCAAAACATAATCGGATAAATTCGAAAAGGTCCAAGGCCATTAAAAACTGTTAATTCAATTAATCCAGTTTGAATCATGTCTGTGATGATACCTTTTAGTCAAGTATGCAATAATTATATATTCCAATTTTTTTTAATACAACAAAAAATAAAAATTTTTATAGAATAATTATTCTATAAAAACGGTCACATTATTATTATGTAGGGTCATTTGGGATCATATTATCTATATAGAGAAAAATAATATGATAAGTTTTAATTACAATACATATATTTATTTAAATAATATATTATTTATATATAATCAAAATCTAGCAATTTGTGGCAATTTTGTGAGTTTGTATGTTAAAAATATTCCTATGTGCATTATAATATGACTAAAGGCCATGATTCACTATTCTACGCAATCGCGCGATCTGCCAAATATGACATGAGTGCCAGAAAAGTATGGTAGTGTGGACTAAAAGTGCAACTGGGTGACAGATTTTTTTGGCAAGTCGTGCGCATGATACAATAATATAGGTACCACCACGACGACAACACATACTACACCAAAAAACAAACATGTATTTTGTTGGTAGAAACACACCAGAAATATGTCAAATCTATAGTCTGTGTGTTGCACACATTCATAAGCTTCCTCAAATTTACTAAAACATGCCCGCTGTTGATAGAAACATACCAGCGATGTATACTTATTTTACCACCTGTATACTTATTTTACCATGCACAATGCAAACAGATGTTTCTGCATCATTTTTGTATAATAGTGCGGCACCTACAATGCCATTTTGAAACGATTTTTTAAAGTCGGTCAGAGTTTTGTAAAATGTTCCAGTGAATGAATCGTGCGATCATGTAGGATAGTGAATCATGGCCTTAATCAAGCATATAATAAATGTAAACAATATGGTAGCTGTTCCACAAATGTTGTTGTTACATTATACAGCGATATAACATTCAGTATAGCTTCATGAAGTATGAATACTGATAGTAATATGAAATATAAATATATATATAATAGTGCTCCGATCTTAGATTTTTTTGTGTGTAAAATTGTAAAAATGTAAAAATTAAAATTGAGACATTTTAAAAACAGCAAGTGACATTTTTTGATTTGATGTAAGTAATGCTGTACTGTTGTAATACATCTTAGAAAATTTTTAAATACAACGCTGATCCTTGCCTCCCCGTTGCCTAAAATGTGCTTTACAAAATATGTGAACAGCCTATCTAAATGCATGCCAGTTCATTATTTCTGTAGGTATCTGACTAAATACTCGTATGTACATATATGTGTTAACAGCCTCTACATGCATGCCAATCGACTAGTTCATTTTTTGTAAAATGAGTGTGATAATTTTTATAGATTTTTTATACATAAATTTTTTATATCCAATACATTGATAAATATACATTTTAACACATGATTCTATTTCAGACTTTTCATTTTTCCACCTAATTCCATTCAAATGTTTTCTAGCCTGAAGCTTTTTTTGTATGTATGTATGTACATTGTACATATACATATTATTTGTTTGAATTATTTAAACTTGAGTTTAATTTGCTTTTTTGTTAAAAGTGATTCAATATTAGGTACTCGTTTATTAGCAAGCATCCGATTGAGTATACAAGTAATTTAGCTGTGAAATGAATTATCAGGTCATCTGATAACACAACTTTTGAATTTTTGGTTGGAGGAAATGAAAAGCAAAATATCCGAAGCTTAAAGCATCCTTCGATGAATCACCCTTTCAATGTGTATGACTTTGAGTGAGAGTTTTTCATTTGTTTGAATAAATAAATAGTCCTAGGTATTTTCATATGCAAATTGTCCTTAACTATGTAAATGAATAGAATTGAAATGGAAAAATTCAAAATAGCAAAGTATTGATTTTGTAAATCGAACAAATAAAATTTTACTAGTTACTGGTGAAAATAATTTACAATATTCTCACACAGTTTTCGTTAAAGTTTTTTACATGAAACAAAAATGTAATGTCCAGAAAAGTATTTACATATTAAAACTGATAAAACAAAATATTCAACATTTAATAATATTCTGACAGTTTCAGGTTGACCGAGCACTGAGTGAGTAGTTTAGTCACTTGTAATGCAGAAGTGATATTTTTTCAGATTAACCTCGATCTCATCATCAGAGTTCTTCTTATATCTCTCTGACACCACGACCACCAAAGTCAAGCACATAAATGACTAACGTTAAACCCATTTTCAATAAGCTCTTTACAAGTGTACAAACTTAAACTCTTACCCCCATATGCAAAAAAAAAGTGTGTTTGAAATGTATGTTAAAACTAGGGATGTAACGATACGCCGTTTTGCCGATCCGATACCGATACCGATATTTAAAAATAAATATCGCCGATACCGATTCCGATACCGATACGAATATTGAAATTGAGTTCAAGTTTAGATTAACAAAACTCAAGCGCAATTTTTTTATTATACAAAATTACATTATAAGAGAGAATATTTAAAATTGATAAAACAATGGAAGTAATTTTTAAGGAGCTACATTTTCTTTGCTTCCAAAAAATCTATATTAAAAATATGCAGACAATTAGTAGAAAAGCAAGAAAATATGTGTAATTCCTTAATAATTTTAAAAAAATACTCGCCATGCTTTTTAAAAAATCGATTTTTTTAAAGGACATTTCTCAACTAATATTCTTCTAAATAACTTAATAGGTAATTATTAAAATACTTCTAAGTTTATATTTATTCACTTAAATTTACATGAAAATACAGTTCTGAGTTTGAATTCGCATAAAAAAATTGTGAAAATGGGTAATTTTTTATCCATCGCTTCCACCGAATTGGTAATCGAAAAACAGAACTTCTTGCAATGGCAAGGATATGTAAAACTAATTAGAAATTATCCAAATTTGCAATACTTCCAGGTCGCGAATTCTACATTTTCATGACTTCTTTGGAGTATCTTTTTTTTTTTTTTTGCTGGAATAAGATTTATAAAACAACGACTTGAACTTGAATTCATGGTAAAATTAACAAAAAAATAAATAATTTTTTTTACAAAATAACAGCATAAAATATTATTTATTTTTAAAATTGATATTAATAAGATTTAAAAAATAACGAAGTGAATTTAATTCATGGTAAAATCGGACAAAAATAAATTATTTGTTAAAAAAAGCTCTGAAAAAATTTTTAAAAGTATCGTCGTATCGACAGTAAAATATCGCCGATACCGATGTATCGGAAAATCTGAAGTATCGCCGATATATCGGTATCGGTATTCATTACATCCCTAGTTAAAACCGGTTTTTCTATGGAAATTTTGTTTTAACATACATTTCAAAGACACTTTATTTTTTTTTTTTGCATATGGGGGTTACTTACGCTTTTTTGTTAGTTTAGAAATTTTCTATATTTGAGGGCGCTGTTGGCTGAGTGGTTAGCGCATTTGACTGCGAACCCTGAGGTCTTGACTTCAAAACTAGTTTCAGGCAAGCCAACAAGATCATCAATTTTTCTAATGTGCATTGGTGTGTTTTTGTCTTTGTTGTTGTTGTTGTTTTTTTTATAAGAGAAGTAATACAATCAGGCAATTAATGCCTTCCAGTTAATTAATTAATGTGTTATCTTCTTTGGGAAAGGGATCGTGTAGAGAGAACAGGTGGTGAAGTGGGAGAGAGATAGAAAGCTTAATTCATTTACAATCCAGCTATTACGCGTTTTTTGTAGAGCAGTGTTCTTCTGGTGTCAAGTAGTGGCATTGACTTGTGTAAGCTGTGTAGCCATTTTATTATTTCTTTTACTTAGTCGACGGTTCTGCTACAATACTGACGCAGGACGGTGCTGTGAAGTGCATTAAGATATGTTAGCATTAATCGCTGCCGGGTTGTTGGCTTGCCTGAAACTAGTCTTGAACTAAAGACGTCAGGATTTGTAGTCACATGCGCTAACCACTCAGCCAACAGCAGTTGGACTGTTAAAGTGATGAAGTATTGTAGCAGAACCATCGGCGAAGTAAAATAACTAATAAATAGCTCCGCAGCTTAAAAAAATTCTTGCCTCTACTTGACACCAGAGGGGCTTGCAGCACTGCTCTACAAAAAAAAACGAGCAATGGCAGAGTTGTAAATAAATTAAGCTGTCTATCTCTCTCCCACTTCACCACCTGTTCTCTCTACATTATTCCTTTCCCAAAGAAGGTAACACATTAATTAATTACTGCTAGGCATTAATTGGCTGATTGTGTTAGATCTCTTAAAAAAAAAAACAAATACAAAAAAAATCGATTCTGGTCTTAGTATGTAAAAAATTTCCAAACTACTAAAAGAGCTTAAATATCTTTAGAAAAATCTCCAGCCTTGTAAAGAGCAAATTCGTTTAAAGTTGTTCATTTATCGCCGTGACATTGAAGGCCGTGGTGGCCAAGAGGTATAAGAAGAATTTTGATAATGATATCGGGGTTGATCTCTAATATATCTGGGATAAATAAGTTCGATTCTTCTACATAGTGAAACATTTTTTTATCTTGTCAAATATTAAATGATTTGAAAAATCCTAACTAAGCGTAATAACATTATTAAAATATCCTTTTATTTAAATGCTCTAATTTTGTTTGGGCACGGAACTGACCAAATTTTTAATCACAATATTGTATTCTTAGGAGAAGACAATGTGTGTGCAAAGTTTCATAAGAAGATCTTCTTTGTATGGGAGTACCCATGTCCAATTTTCTAATCGTAATTTTGTACTTTCACGGAAACTCAAAGTGGATACAAAGTTTCATAAGAATAGGTACAGTTGAACTAGTAGAAAAAGCTATCACATGATTTGCCATTAACAAACAAACTAACGCACAGTGGTTGCAGTTTGAAAAAACCGGTAATAAATCTGTAACTTTGAAACTTGCGATTCGACTACAAAACAGTATATGTAAACATCATAGCGGAGGACCTAGGCTTTAATAATGTTGAAACTTGGACTACCCTGTTAAAACACACGGTGAGCTTCATGGTGTAAAATTGACTACCTCGGACATGAAAAATATTGTGTACCTTATAACTTTTGCAAATACTATCCAATTTTATTGGATTCAATATGATTGGAAAGCTTATTAATAGACAAAAAATTTATTTTATATCACTCGGGGCTGTCATAGAAACCAATATCGTCGGTATTGGATTTGAAAACGATAAAAAATTACTTTGGTGTCCTGAAATACAATGTTGCCGGTGTTATGTTCGAAGTAAAATTGGTGTCGGCTTTAGGTGTCCCAGAAACCAATGTTATCGGCTTTGTTATTGTAAATAAACCCAGCAGCTGAGAGTTGTCGCTTATTGGAAATATATCAAGTGGCTAACAGCGTCTTTTTTATTTAATTTTTTCTGCTGTATAATATGTTGTAAAAATATAAGTAAATTAATGTTAATAAATAAATATATCGTCATATAAAATGCAAAAGGACCTATCATAATTTTTCAAAAATGTTCAGTATAGATAAAAACCTTAATAAAAAGCAAACTCTTGTGATTTCAACAATTGTTTGTTTTTCAGCATAGTATTCAGCATTGATTCATACTTTACTGTTGATAGTACCACGAAAAATCGTTTTTTTTTAATCGCAAAAGTTCGCTTTTTATTAAGTTTTTTTATTTCTCATGAAATTTTTTTTAAAACGGATTTTAGGCCCTTTTGCATTTTATGTAGCCATATGTATATGTAGTTTTTTTAGAGATGTGCGCGTGAGTGAGTTTTCGCCCACGATCACGCACGATCACGAAAATAATATTTTTGTCACGCACGCTCACGCATGGCAAATTTTAAGATTCTCACGATCACGCACGCTCACGATCAAAATTGATTTTATCACGCACGCTCACACACGATGAATACTTATGATTTCACGATATATATATTTTATATCCCAGAAAACATCAAATATTTAATCTTTGAAGACATTTTTAGTGTTCATGTGAAAACGAGTTTTTGGCCCAATGAAATAATATACATCACTGATTCTCAATTTGAGTGTACATTTCCGGTTTTGTTTTTAACTTTACCAATTTAATTAATACAAATATGAGAAGGTAAGATTCATGTTAAGTTTTCGCCTCATTCAATGGATCCTAATATAAAGTGATATATATCGATTTTTTAACATTTTTGTGGGTTGAGCGTTGCATTTGCTTTCACGGTTATTCTGGGAATGATTTTTGCGAAAAAAAATACAGCACAAAAAGTGAATATAAGATTTTAAAGTGCTTCATATCTACTTGCTAGATAAATTAAAATCCCAGGATGAAATTAAAGTTATGACCATTTTTTTATTTTGAGTTGGATAAAAAAGTAAAAAATTAGTATCTTTTAAAATCATTCTTTACAAAGAGTTATACATGAGCAAGAAGCAGGCTAACTCTTCTTGCAAATGAGCCCAATTTTAATAAAATAGACCGACAATGGTAAAAGTTATGTTAAATTCAATTATTCGTACCAAAATGCGACCCACCTAAAACCTTTTTCGAAAATATAACAACGCACCGTGCGGTAGAATCAAAATGTTTGTGAAAGCAAATCAGAAATTTCTTAACGGATAATGCTCTGTAATCGTTTCTGCCTTTCCGCTGTTGCTAACTTTTCTTACCGTCCTAAAACTTGTAAATAAATTATATTCAAGAATTTTGTTAGCGTAACGCTCAATACATTTTCATACGAATTTAATATTTTATTTAGAACACAGTGCTGAGTTTAGTTTGAGTGTCTTTAACTTTATATTCAACAGCCACTCAGTTTACAAAAATATTTTTGCTGACCTCAGACATGATGGTATAAAATACTACTGGGTTTCTTCTGTTGTAGTCACACGTACTTGATAGGCATACCCAGTAAACATTCATAAAGTAAGCACAAGATTCCGAATTCGTATCCAAAGAGGGTCAGATAACGTACCGAAAATAATATGAGTGGTTGACAAGAAAACGATATTTTAAAAGCTTTGCCGAAATGCCTGAGAGAATTCTTTACGAATTCGGAAGAATCTTTTAGGGAAACTCTAATGAAATTTTCGACATGTCTGAACAATGTAGGAAAATGTCTGGCAAATAATCAGAAACTTTTCCGATTTAACTTATAGCTTTTACGTTCGTTCTTTCGTATTAATGTCGGATCTTTTATTAGAGATTTATCAGAAATTTCGTATAAAATTCGCAATTAAAATCAAAATGTGGTAAGACAAAAGAGGAATTATTTCCAGCATGCCACGAAATTTAATTTCGTGAGTGCGTGAAAATTATATTTTATAAATCACGCACGATCACGCACGGTACTTAATTTTTAAATCACGCTCACGCACTATTGTGTGAATATTTTTTAATTTAATCACGATCACGCGTGAATCACGCCTGACACGAAAAATTCACAATATTTTTACATCTCTAGTTTTTTTATTGCCAAAAAAGGGAAAACATAAAAATAACAGGAAAATCTTCTTAACTATGGAGTTCTTTAAGAAATATTTAGACATTGCTGGCAGATCCATAAAGCGTGATAAGCCATTTACAATTGGCTTTCGCAATAGCTGGCTGAATCACTAAATGGCGCAGGTCCACCGCAAAAGGATGGATATGGATGGATAAAGGTAAGCCATCGCTCCATAATATTCAGCATATCATTTAAAACATCGTTGAGTCGTTCCCAACAGGACCTTTCAGCTAAATTCGCAACGAAGCGGTAAGTTGGAAGCGGTAAAGGTATTGTTTTATTGTCTAGGACGACACGCAGTAAAAAAAATTGGAGGTCCTTTTTGAGGAACTACACTTTCATTGCTTCCAAAGAATCGATATTCAAAAATGCAGATAATTAGTAGAAGAGCAAATCAACATTTATTTTAGTCACACAAAAGTTTGTAATTCTTTTATAGTTTTAAAAAATACCCACCATGCTTTTAAAAAATTTGATTTTGCGTTTAAATTCGTATAAAAAGAAACAAGTTGCGAATATGTGTAACTTTGTACTCTTTTTCCTAGAGAAAAATATTAATATAGATTGCCAAAAAGAAAATATTTGTTAACTTCGCTTCCAATTCGTTGATTAGGAATCGAAAAAGAGAACTTCTTGCAATGACAACCCTATGTAAAAATCATTAGAAATGATCCAAATTTTTACTATTTACTTCCGGATCGCAAACTCTACATTTTCATGGCTTTTTCATGGCCAATTTTGGTTTGCAAAACCGAGAATTAGCTAAACCGACTTGCATTCTGTGACACCCCTGACTAAAATATTTTTAATATTTTCAGAGATATTTAGATTTGAATTTTAAAATTTTGGTTTTCCGTCTCAACGTTGTTCCCGATTTCATAAATATCACCGGTGCTAATATAGCCAAAATTTCCCAAAAAAGATTTTACCATTGCTAACGCAATCCCTGATAGCATGTACAAAAATGTCTTTAGTTATCTCAATTCATCTAGTCGTGAAAAGAAATCAAAGTGAAGACTTTTTTGCAATGAAATTGAAAAATGGCTTAATTTTGACAAAAATAGACCTTAATTGTTCGACGTTTTTCTCTACAAATTTCCAAAACTAAAATTTTCTTTTATATTCAATATTTTAAAAGAAAAGACTTAAAAAATAATTGCAGTTGAAATTTTAAGTCGTTTAAAGAAATCTCGCTACTTATAGCATTGGACGAAAATTGTGAATTTTTCTACGAAATTCTAAATTAATCACTTAGGGGAAAAAACGCCAATCGAGTTTTTCGAAATTTTTTACAAATTATATGAGATATATTTAATGAAACTAACCTGGCTTTTAGTTCATACCCGCCTGCCAAAAAATGTGGCCAGGAGAGCAGATTTTTTTAAAAATAGTCAAGTTTTCAGAATCATTTTATTTACCTGTACGAAAACTGTACTAAGATTCATTTTAATAAATGTCGTGAACTTTTCGTGTCAGGCGTGATTCAGGCGTGAGTCACGCCTGATCATGATTAAATTAAAAAATAATCAAGCAATAGTGCGTGAGATTGATTTAAAAATTAAGTACCGTGCGTGATCGTGCGTGATTTTAAATGCATAATTTTCACGCACTCACGAAATTCCATTTCGTAGCTTGCTGAAAAAAATTTCCTCTTCTGTCTTACAACATTTTAATTTTATTTGCGAGTTTTATGGGACATTGCTGAAAACCCAAAATGTACACTCAAAATGAGAATCACCCATATATATTATTTTATTGGGCCAAAAACTCGTTTTTATATGAACACTAAAAAATTCTTGAATTTTTAAACGTTCGATTTTATTTTTCCGTGATATATAAAAAAAGTATCGTGAAAGATTAAGCTTTTTTTTGTCGTGCGTGGGCGTGCATGATCAAATCAATTTTGATCGTAAGCGTGCGTGATCGTGAGAGTCTTAAAATTTGCTGTGCGTGAGCGTGCGTGAAAGAAATATTATTTTCGTGATCGTGAGCGATAACTCACTCACGCGTCCATCTCTAATATTTAGTTAAAAATATAGCGATCCACTTATGCTGTGAAATTTTAATTTAAAAAAAATGTGAAGGGAATGCGTATGTGCAATAGTACGTAGGTCAAAATGTTAGGTATAAGTAATATGATGCTACCATCATATTACTCATACGTGCTAATTAAAAATATGTATTAGAAATCTATACTTTCTGCACATATATTTTTTTAATTAAAAAATCATAAGAAAAGTATCGCTCATAGTGTGTTTCAAGTTTCAACATTCCTAAAGCTCAAGTCATCTTCTATGAATTTTACAGACATCGTTTTGTAATCGGATCGCAAGTTTTAAAGAAACATATTTAATACCACTTTTTTCCCCATTAGAACCACTTTGTAACGTTACAAGCTAGATAGAAAGATTAAAATTAAATTGAATGAACTAAATTCTATATGATAAAATTTTTTTTATTAAAACTCATATAGTTCAATTTAATAAAATTTTCCATAGAAAATAGTGCACATTATTTTCTTTTGTTGCTTTAGAAGGATTAGCTGTTTTGAAGACTTCATCCAAATATTTTAATATATCCAAAATTCGTTATGAATTTGATTAAAATTATAGTCTCTGTGTATTGTGTCTCCTAACCATTGAGCTGTGTAATTTAACTTGTTTTCCAGCAGTCATAAAAAATCAAAAGAAATATTTTCTGAAAAAAATAATTAATATACATAATTTCAAATTAGCATATTTTATATTTCTTCTTCTTTTACTAGCTTTTTATACAAACCATAAACCACAAACACCAATTTCAACACTACACAAAATTAACTTTTTTTTAAAAAATTCTTATAAACTCATATCCATAATTAACTTTATCTATCTTTATATTCATTCATCTACATTTTTGATGTAACAAAAACAAAGAATTAAAAAAAATATATAAAAGAAGAAAGTTAGCAAAGTTTCTTTTACTTGAAGGAAATGAAAAAAGTATACTATATAGAAAAAGCTTTGTAAGTGAAAAGAAATTATAATTTACGCATAAAGAGAAGACCCCTGATTTGAATAAAACTGTAAAAGGAGAAAGAAAAAAGCTAAAGAAGTTGCTAAAGCCCTTAAACCGCAAATACATTTAAGCATACAAAGAGCAACATAAAAGTTCAATGAGGTGTTAAACCATAATTTGCACACCAAACGCACGCACACAAACACCAGAACAGATCCGCAAGCTAATTCAGACACATTCACTACCACTTTCATATTTTTGCATTATTGTACGACCAAGAAACTTACACGTCTTTTGTTTGTTTTTTATTCAAAATCGAGTCATTTTGGATATAAATATACCCCATGTCTTTTGTTTTGAACAGCTTAATGCGTTTGCGATATAATATCAAAGAAACGGTGGGGCAAAATAAAATTAATATTTAGTTTACTCAAAAAATTCATTTTAATTTACATAGTAATTTACTTATGATATTTTCATCTCTTATATGGACTTATTTTATGAAAAGTTAACTAAATTTGCAACCGGTACTCAAATTTCTAAAAAAAAAATTTTATTACGTTATTTGTTTATTAAATGTTTGCAGTGATTACACTATGCAACAAAATTAAACTTTGTCATGACCTTTAATCACCACTATATTTCGTTGATGGTTTGTGGTCCCCTAACTAACTACAAAAATAGTCGAAATTTAAAATTCTGTATATGCGTTTTTTTTATTTCTAAAATACGGATTTTTCAAGAGGCTGATACACCGATTTCATCATAAGTTGGGAACTAGTAGTTCAATTTAATAACAAAAAAGCACTAGAAAACTTGAAAAAATTATCTTTAAGCAGCTGAAATATAATTATTTTATATACACAATGGTTTCGGAATTAATCAGACCGCAATGATAAAAAAAACATATTTGGTAAATTTACAACTGTAGTATGGGTTGTAGATCATATAAATATTGTTGGTAATGTCGACATAAACATTTGCTTAAAAACATGTTTATGTGAAAGTTACCAACAACATTTATACGATCTACAACACTTACAACGGATTGAAAATTGAACAATTGTTTTTATGGAAAATTGGAAACATTTTATTTTGTTAAAAATTTTGAAAAAATCAAAATTAGTTAAAACTTACCATTTTTGTTAACTAATCATAAAACCGCATATACTACAAATAAAATAAGCTTTATTTTATGAAACTCTATTGATAAATATTGATGACAAAACTGAAGCTACCTAATAATTGTTAAAATTGCGAATATTAACACTGTATAACAAAATCATTATTTTATTTTATTAACAAGGTTCTAATGACTAATTCTGGTAGAGGCCACCAAAAAATACACAAGTGTATTGGAATTTTGAAAACTAACATCTGGGATTCATTTAAGGGGGAGTTAAATTTCCCCCCTAGTTATACAGACTCGGCATAGAATATCTTGTAGGGCTTACATTCAATGATTTTATGTAAAACACCACGGGCAACATTTTTGTTAAACAAACTAGCCCGCTAAATTGCAGCTGAAAGGACTTTTTTCTTCATTTATTTGGGTACAAAAGAGACCCATACCGCGAAGCGGTACTGGGCTAAAATGTTCTACAAAAATGGTGTTCATATAAAAACCATGATACCAACGCCAGGCAAAGATCAAAACTATTTGAAAAGCTAGTTATGAATAAGCTAACACTCATTCTGAATGGTACTGGATGCATTCCAGACCACCAATTTGGTTTTAGGAGACAACATAGCATGATTGAACAAACACATAGACTCGTGAATGTGGATAGAAAAAACTTCGAGGAAAAGAAATATTGTTCTGCGCTGTTCATCGATGTTTCTCAGGCATTTGATAAGGTATGGCATGAAGGTTAATACATAAACTAAAGCAAAACCTACCCGAAAGCACCCTTAAGCTTTTAGAAAGCTACTTAACTGAGCGAAATTTTGTTGTTGAGGAAGGTAATTTTCTAAGCCCTCCGCAACCGATTGAAGCCGGAGTTCCTCAATGCAGCATCCTCGGGCCTGTATTATATCTGATATATGCCTCTGACTTGCCGGTAAGCAGTAAAATACACATATCAGCATTCGCTGATGATACAGCTTTTCTAAGTGTTCACAAAAGTCATCAAGACGCTTCCCGCAAATTGCAAGATTATATACCACAGTTGGAAAAACGGCTAAAACAATGGCGGATAAAAATGTTCAAACAAAAATGTCTACATATTACTTTTACATTGTGCAGAGAAACCTGCCCACCTAAGCATATATAAATAACCAAGCTATTCCTCAACACACTGAAGTAAAATATCTCGGTGTTCGTCTTGATCGTCGTCTAACATGGAAGTCCCACATAAATGCAAAGGTGACCCAAATGAAATTAAAAGCAGCTCAAATGAATTGGCTCATTGGAAAGAGCTCTACACTAAGCCTAGATTGTAAAATTCTTCTATACCACTCGATTATAAAACCAATATAGTCCTACGGTATCCAGTTATGGGGTACTGCCTCGGCATCAAATGTAGAAAAAATTCAAAGGCGGCAAAATAAAATACTCCGTACTATTACAGCAGCCCCATGGTATGTCAGAAACAAGTGAATTCATAAAGATTTAGATGCCCTGTTGGTTAAGACTATGTTTTCTAAACACGTGACATGATACATAAAAAAACTTGAGTCGCACCCAAAATCCCCTAGCAAGAAACATCATTAACTTTATCAGCCACAATCGGCTAAGAAGGAGGGACACTCTCGCTCTCAGCCGAACACGAGAGACATAGACAAACAAAGAACCAACCGCTGAAACAAATATTTTTTTCTGGCATTGGCTGGACTTAAAAATTAAAATTTTAGAGTTAAGATTTGATTACTTATTGTTAGCGTAGTAGGCTTAGAAACTTATACAAAACCCATATAAGTATATTTGTATAAGTTTTTAAGCCTACTACGCTTATTTCATTCTTTTGTGATTTTCAAATATATTATCATTTGTAAATTCTCAAATGGTTTTTGAAAGTCTTTGCATAAGGTAAGAGGTTTGTAACTATTCAAAGTTGTGGTTGAAGTCTACTGACGATTTGGTAAAGCGCCAATGAAATACATATAGACAATGCTTAACTATAAGCAAATAAATTTCATTTAAAATAAAATATAAAGCTTTCAACTTTGGATAAAAAATATATCTTTTCATCAACACAGAGAAAACAGTTCAGTTGGAAAACAGTTACAGCTATTAAAATTGCACTCACTTAAATAATATTCCATTGCAAGTACTGAATTTTAATAAACTCAATAATATTTCTGATTTTATAACTGAAATAATATACCTCAGATTTATATTTAGTTACAATAATAAATCATTATTATCAAAATTCGGTTGTAGTTTTCAAAGTACTGCTTTGGTGTTTCCAACCGAATAGAAGTTTGGAGCAAATAAATTATTGGTAATAGGACTGCTTGACAGCTAAAATTAATTAATAACAAAAAATATAATCTTGAACTCCAATTCAATCAACCAATTTGAATTCTTTGTTAATGTTAAAGGTAAGTTTTGTATTATTTAGTCCGTTTCAATTAATAGTGATTGATTTCGTGTTTCCTCTGAAAGCTTTAAAAAATTATCAAACTAGCAATCTTGCTTGGTCAGATTTAAGCGCTTCAACAGTGGATTGGCTTGGTTAACTGTAGCTGAAGGAAATAAAGAAGATCTCATGCAACATATAAATAACTTCACCGTACGTAAACTCCAATCATGATCTGAGAGTATTAGTCATACCAAGGGAATAGTTCAGTGCTGTAACGTTTAATTCAATTCAAGGATATCTAAAAAGGTTAAGGGTTATTAAAATCGTAAGTGAGCAAATTACCTTATCTTTAGAAAGCTAGCAACGACCCATACTTTAAGCTTGCTATTACTGTAAAAGGATCCTTAATACGTTAATAATTCAATGCATAAATTACAGGCAATCTGGGGAAAGTCAGAAAGTGGAATACAAATCAAATTCTGTCAACGGATAGCTAATTATATTCAAAATTGTATAATTTCCTTTTATTTTTGTATGTATTTGTGTTTTTGTCTTTGGCACAATTTAATTTTTGCCTAGACTAAAATAAATTAAAACTTTTAAATTTTTAAACCTGTATTCACAATACTATTTTATTTTAATGGCTTTGCTGGTATATTCAATTCCTTGTATAGAATTCGATTGGAATATACAACTGAATTTCAAGATAGTACATGTAACTGACGAAATTCGATTGGCAACGAATTCGGTTGTCACAAGAATCTGTTTTCTCTGTGAATGCGACCTGTATAATTCCAAAACCTTTGAGTCAATAAAAAAAAAATGTGTTAAAACGGCTTAAAGGTAATTCAATTTCAAGCGTCTTAGTGTGTAATAAAATTGGACAACTCGTTTGTAAGTTATGATAAAATCAGTGGAGCAGCCTATTTAAAAATCTCAAATTTTAGTAAGAGATTAAAAAAATATATATTCATACAACCAAGTTCACAAAAAATTTTTTGATTAGTAAGAGACTTATAAGACGAATTTTTATATGAAAATTTATGTTCTTAATCTGTTATAAGTTAGAAAAATTTTTTTATGAATTAAGGCAATAGAATTTAAAATTTCGATTTTTTATAGTTAGTAGACTATAAAACATCATCGTTGGCACAGTGTTATTGTCTTGTTGCATAGTGTTATTGATCAAACTATTGATTTTTTCAGCTAGTAGGCCAACTACAATTGGTATTAGGTTACTCTAATATTGATGTTTAAAGTTTTTTCTATATTTATTGAAGACACCAAAGCTTAGGCTGATTGTTCTATAACATTTTAGCAATTAATCGGATTTTAACAACAACAGTAATACAAAGTAACTGTAATATGTTATATGAAATATATGTATGTAAAAGAAAAATAAAAAATATAAACATTTTTATGACATTTAAACTTGTGCTATTATGGCTGTGTTAACGACACTTTACGAAGCATTTGTTGTTAATTTGTTTAACATATTTTTTTGCGCCCCACTGTTTAGAATGGCATTAACAGTCGATAGAAAATATTTTTCCAGTGGGGTTTCGTTTATTATTATTATTATGCTTTGTGGTTCTGTTTTCTTATTTGTAAAATTGTTCATAATTTTGAAATATGAATTATTAAATTGTTAATAAAAATTAAAATGCAAAAAAAAATTCAAGTTCATTAAGAGGGAGTAGATTGACGGCGCATATTAAAAATTTATATATATGTATGGTTGTATAGAATACATATACCTGTGTACAGAAACATCTTTATTAATACATAATTTTGTATACACATAGGTACATGTGATAATTGTCTTTATATTTTTATAATCTGCATAAAATGGCATAACACTAATTTATTATATGTGATGATAATGATGAAAAGGAAACTTACCATCAATTGCTTAATTGCTACATGTCCTAAAACTATACAAAATTTTGAAAAGAATGAATTTTCTAAATATTACTTATTGATAATACTTATCAAAAGTTTGTAGGAGAAAACAAATTTTGTATGGAAATCTGTTTCATAAACCTTTTATAAAGATTTGATAATTTATTACTAATAAGGCCCTATAAATGTAAAACTATAGCTTTTAGTATAGAAGCTTTAAAGTTTGTCAATTTTGTCGAAGATATCTCGCAAGAGGTTAGGAAAATCTCTTTTTAAGTCATTTGGGAGGTAGGTATATATAGGGATAATTCGACAGTGATTGATACCAACCACAATCTCAAAATCGAAAAAATTTACATAATCAGCTCTTTTTGGCTCTACTGAAAATTTTTGCTGGAAAGATAAGGTCCGTTTTCATCAGGATCATCACATATATTGAATAAATGAAGAATAATAATTTGCATGTAAAAAATAAGAAGAAAGTAAAAAAAGATAATTATCGTATAGTCAGGAATAGTCAATATACATAAAAGTCTATATAATTCGCTATTATTAGCGCCGTACGTTAGGAAACACATAGTAAAAACCCCCGCATTCGAGCTAAACCAAATGTTACGGGCATTAACTCTTATTCATGAGTCCTTGTAATCTATATATATTGAATAAATGAAAAATGTATTTTTGAAGTCAATTCACCCCTCTCTGTTTGATCTACAGCCTCTCAAACATAGCACTCAGCAAAATTGTTTTTAAATTTTTTTATAAACTATATTTTACTGTCGCATTGAAATTAATGTAGAGTGGATATATATCTGCCGACTGCCATGGGTTTTAGCATTCATAGTAAGCACAACCATACTATTCTGCATCAGTTAAAATTTTTTTTCCACTGTTTATATATCCGAAGATATTAGCATTTGAAAAATGTATTATTTTTACGGATATTTTAATATATTTTTGCATTTTCATTGAAAAAAAAATTTTAATGGATCCAAGTGGATCCAACAGATACAGCATGATGATAATGCTGAGTGCTTAACAAAAAGAATGGTACCTATTTTTCCTGCGTTATTTTCATTGTGTTGTTATGCCTTATGGACTATTTGTGCACACTAAGTAAAGTAAGTATCGTAGAACAAATACTCAAATCTTTATAAATTATACTTCAAATATAAAATTCGAAGTGGTTTGCAAAACTGGGCTGCAGAGAATCGTTAGTTTATATAACGAACGGCCAAAAATAAAACGAGTTATCGTAAAGTAATTAAACTTGGCACACATATGTAAATTAATCAAATATAATCGCACCTAAAATTTGGCCATTTAAATTCCAAAGATACGTGTCCTTCACATATATCCTAAAATAAAAAATATCTATAGCAGAGAGAAAAATAATTGTAAAAGAAGTTTTGTACAGACATAAGCTTTAATATATTTGATGGTTCGCCAAATTTCGTTCAATTTAGTGCCAGGATACGTCTACCTCAAAAATGTCATTTTTCAAAAAAAGTAAAAAAGGAGCAAAAACTAAATTTCCATTCCTTGCAATGAGTTAAATGTTTAACTATGCACAATATTTAATATAAATCTCACCCAAAATTAATTTTTGAGCTTACGCGCATATAATTCATAGCTATGCTAGTATAATTTATTTAAAATTAGTAATAGAAGCAATTTATTACATATTGTGCAAAGTCCCCATATTAGTTCTATAACTTTAAAAACATCTTTCCTACCAGTTGTAAGGTATCAGTGTAGGGTACACAAAATTAGAAAAATATATGCATCAGATTACTTTTTTAACAATTCTGTTGCGAGTGACAAAATTTTTAACTAATAGAACTTATAGTACATTTACATAGAACGAAAATATCATATGAGCGTTTTCTTGCTCATTGCACAAAAAAAAAATGGTTCACATCTAAAATTTAAAAAATCGGTGATACACGTGTATCGTTATATTCTCTTTTTTTAGGAGAATCAATTGCAAAATTTTCTAATATATCTTAATTTTTCATGTGGTGCAATTGTTTGAAAGTCTTGACTTCCGAGTGTAGGGTACTAACGTCCAATGCTATTACACTAAAAATTTGTATACCACATAATTCTCTGAAATGTTATATTAAAAATATCCCAAATCTATGAACCTATCGCCTATAACAAAGGCGCTATCAAGTATAATAGTGTGCCGTAACTTCGGATATAATGAAATTTCATAACGTAATTTTCACTAATTCAAACTAATTCTCATTAACTCGTAGCTTTGCACGTACATTTAGTAGTAGCAAATAAAATCGCCGAAAAAAAGGAGCTTCCAAAGAATTCAAATAAGATCCTGAACTTGTGATCCGGAAGTTGTTCCAATACAGATCATTTCTAATGATTGCAATAAATTAGTTTTGTTTCTTCCTACACAGAAAATATTATCACCAATCAAATTTTCAACCAAAAGTTGAGTAATCCCAAGTGAAATCAACAAATAGGTGTGGGCGCATGTTTTTCAATTTTAATTTAAAAAAATTTGAGAATGATCTTGGAGGTACCAGAAACACCAAACCGCCATCCTTCAATTTTTTTATTGTAAAACTTAGGAATAGTATTAAAAATTTTTACCAATATCCCACATTTTTATAATGCTCTGGCATTTTAAGTAGAAATAATATTGAAACGATTCATCTTTTATTTTATAGGGCGGTAATCAGCATTTCATATTGCTAAGCAAAACTGAACTGGAATAATTAAGTGGCCGGAAAGTGGCCACCTGAAAACTGCACTGTTTTTTCTCATTTTATAGATTTTCAATTAAACCCTGTGTGCGCCCTTTTGTACATAAAGCATTGATTTATTTTTTTTAGTGAAGAAGAAAGCCTTCTGAAATCGTGAGAAATCTTTCAGTGTTTTAAAATAATATCTTCTGCGAAAAATAAGGTGGCTAAATTTATAAATTTTCGAAAAATGCACAACTTTGGGCTTCAAAAAACTCATGTGGGGGTAAAAATAACAATCTCATATTTTCAGATAACGTAGGCTAGTACTTCGCTATTAAGTCCTTATAGTTCCGTTTTGATATTTTGACCCTATTAGGGTTCATTCACATATTACGTTACGCTATTTTCGGAGTTTTTAAATGTTGCCACCCTTCGTAACGCTTTTTACAAATATTTCAGTATAATTTATCCAAAGATAAAAATCTGAAAGTTCTAGAAAATATAGCTATACTTTGTTCGTTATGTCTACTTAGCGTCCTCCAGACCATTAGATTTAGTATTAATACTTATGAAAAACTAAAATCTTAAGAAAAAGAAAAAGTAGAAAGCCCTTCATATATTTTCAAAAAATTTTTTACAGACTCAGACAGAAAATTTTTTTGATATATTACAAAATTCCAGCAAATATTTTTGTTAGATTCAGTAAACTATTTTGTTTAAAATATGATTATTTCGAATGTATTTGCTTTGTGAATATAAATTGATTATTATGCTCAAGTTCGTAGCGTTATATTCAGAAATAATTGGGCATGATTAATATTCCAAGGAACAAGAGAAAAATTAACATCAACTTAATTTTTCAACGTAAACAGCAGAACAGAGTAGTGCCACTTTCAGAAGCCGCTACACTTCCATCGTCAATGCTCACGTGTATTTGCTTATCACCACTTATCAGGTGGCTCTGTTGAATGTGATTTTAATTATTATATACAACTTTTTCGTGAAAATTTAATACGAGAATTAAATCACTCTCAAGTTGATATTAAAGTGCACTTTCTCAGCGTTGCCATCGGTTTATTATTTTCATTCCCATTTTTCTGATTTTTGTTCTACTCAAGACAAACTTTTTTGGTTTGATTTTATACTTAAGTATATATGAACATGTAAACATGTGAAAAGCTGAAGCCAGTAGCTAATTGTTGATTAATATTATTCTTTCGAACATATTTGCTTGTCAATCCAAATTGATTATTAGGCTAAGGTTTGTAACGTTATATTCAGAAAGAATTGGGCATGATTAATATTTCAAGGAACAAGGGAAAATTAGCATCAACTTAATTTTTCAATGTGCACAGCAGAACAGAGTAGCGCCACTTTCGGAAGTCGCTACACTTCCATCGTCAATGCTCACGTGTATTTGCTTATCACACGTTGAAAAATTAAGTTGATGTTAATTTTTTCCCTTGTTCCTTGGAATATTAATCATGCCCAATTCTTTCTGAATATAACGTTACGAACCTTAGCCTAATAATCAATTTGGATTTATTTTGTTTAAAATTTGTAAATTTTTTAGACAAATTCTTTTATCAATTCAGACAAAAATACTGTTTAATATATTACAGAAAATCCAGTATATAGTTTTGTTTGAATCAGTAAATTATTTTCTTTAGACTTTGTAAATATTTTTAGACAAATTGTTTTATAGATTTGAACAATTTGCTTATTTGCTTACTAAAAAATAACGTTATTTTTTCAATGAATTTCTCTACTGATTTTCTTTACTTAAAATGATATATAATATTGTCTGTGTAGTCAATGGATTTGAAGTCATGTACATAATGTTGGGAAAACCTGATTTTTTTAAACTGCTACGAAGGTTGTATGTCTTCGTACTTATCACATTTAAATTCTATTTTTATAACTGGTATATTATTATTTAATTTTTGCATGATATATGCGAATACTTTTCTTAATTAAAGTAGATTAGAATTTTTTCAGATTTTTGCCAGTTTTGTTGAGTTTTTCATGCATTTCCAACAACTAGACTTATAATATAAATTTGTCTTTATAACAATATTTAATTTTTCTATCATTTCTTATGTATGTAAATGCAATATAAAAGAGCAGTTTTAATTTTAACTTTTTTCTAAGGATTATCAAATTCAAATATAAATTTAAATATCCTTTGCCCTTATAAGGACCAGAAGCTTAGGCAAACACTTCCTTAATATAAACGAATGACAATAAAACCAACAACAATTGTAACTGTATTTTATTGAATATTCCCATAAGTACAATTTCATGGTGTTATTAGTTGACCTATCTCTTGGTATTCTTTCGAAAACAAAAATTTATATTCAGTCAATGTATTAAATATGTAAGTGAGTAGAATCATTTGGCAATTTAGTTTTAGGAACTAAAATGTTTTTACAACACATCACACACCTATATGCAGTTTTCTCCCCCAAGTCATTTACAAACTTGCTTGCATGAAAAGGTGGTTTAATTCCCGTTTAGACATGGGTACAGCTATAGAATAAAATTGTTATTCATTTGGAATGCCGTATTGCATTTTGTCATTTGTTGTATTTGTTGGTTGGCTGGTTGGTTCTCTGGAGTCATATTATAAATGCATTTAAATGAGCATCGATCATGACTGGTTGATGGTGCATGCAATTTCAAGGGTTTTAATGGGGATAGAATAGGATGTTCCTTAAAAAAACTACAATTTAAAAATTGAGAAAATTACTTATTTTATAGAAAATTATAAGCAAATTTTGTAAAAAGTTTCGTTTTTAATTGTTTAAAATTTTTTATGAAAAATAACGAAAATTCGTTTCAAAACAAAATTGTTCCATATAAACTTCAAACGAAAAACGTTTTATTTATATAATTTGGTCTTTAAAATAAAAAAAGAAATTTATAAGAAAGTACGAATTGTTTTTATTCTGCGGCATAGTTTGTGTTATGGAGAAGATTAACAATAATATTATTGGTTTTGAAAAACAATTAGTACACAATTTATGAATTCCAGCAATAAATTGCGAGTTATATATCGATAGTCAAACGTTAACTAAAAGTAACTAAACGTAAATTTAAAAATAACTCATTTTAAAACTTTTCAATCAATTCGTCGTGTGTTTCTCTATGTGTGTGTTCGTTCACTCATAACTTCACCATTTATAAACGGATTTTGGATGTTTTTCTCTATTGGAAAGGACGTAATATTGGTCCCATTAAAAAGTGGGCAACGTCACGCCTAAGCAAAGTAGATACAAATTAATTTTCAACTACTTCTACTAAGCTGACATTAAGCTTTCGTTTCAATACTGCTTCATGTCAATTTTTCTATAGCGAGAAGCTAAGCTTTCAATTTGTATCAAGTCAATTTAATATTTTGATTATTTTTCAGTAATAATAATATCTTTTTTTTATAAATAATAGATTGTTTTCTCAGCATAATATATAAAAAGGACACCCTAAAGCATATTGTTATGTGTATATAATGACGGGTGTATAAAATTTAATGTTGCAACAGTGGGATCAAATTATTTTTACATTATCTAAAAATACATGAAATAAATAAATAAATAAATAATAATAATAATAATACGAAGAATGAATGTTTGCACTATGCAAATTTAAAATTTCGACATAAAAGACTGCTAATAAAGTCATGATTTTTATATCGTGAGTTCAAGCTTTGAAGCATTAAATTTTTTATATAAGGGTTAGAACAAAACCAATTTGATATTTATTTGACTCTTCAGTTTTTAGTACTATTTCTCAAACAATGTTGGATAAAAAAGATTAAAACCTTCTCTGTATGCAATATACTTACTTTGCAATAAATACATCATTACCTTTTACGAAAGATTTCGTTTTTAGGGTTCCGATACACCAGAAGTGTAAAGGAACCCTATTGTTTTCGCTACGCTGTCCGTCTGTCTGTCACAGGCTGTTTTCTCGGGAACTGTACGGCCTACGGACCTGCAATTTTCACAGGATATGTAGAGCTTTGGCCGCTACAACAACAAATATATGAAAGCTAAAAATTAAAGGGTGTTCTAAAGCGAGCAACGAAAAATGTTGAAATACTAATGTAATGTTTTCTCGGGAACCGTAAGAGCTACGGACCTGAAATTTTCACAGAATATGTAAAACTTTGACCGCTACAACAGCAAATATATGACAGCTAAAAATTAAAGGGTGTTCTAAAGCGAGCAATGCAACATATTGAAATACGAATGTAATATACAGACACTTATATATAGACACTTTAAATTTTCAAAGTGCTAATTGGCGTAGTCTGTAGAATGGACTACACCAATTAACACTGATATTTAAAACAATAAAAATTAAAGGGTATTCTATCAGTTTATGTAATTTTGACTATGTAATTTAGACAATATGCTGTATCTTGGAAACCGTAAGATGTAAAATTTTGAAATTTTAAAAAACGCTCAAACTAAAAAAATCCAAAATTAAAAAAATGTCGAAACGAAAAAAACGCTAAAATAAAAAAGCGCTTAAAGAAATAAAGCACCAAAATTAAAAAGATCGCTATAACGCAAAATATCACCAAAACTAAAAACATCGCCAAAAAAACTTAAAAAAAAACCCATAAACCGAAATAAGTCGGCAAAACGAAACAAGCATAACAACATAAAAAAATCGCTAAATCTAAAAAAATCGCAAAAAATAAAAAAAATCACCTAAACAAAAAACCGCCAAACCAAAAAAAAGGGCCAAAACTGAAAAAATCGCCAAAAACAAAAAAAAACGCCAAAACGAAAAAATTGTCCAAACAAAAAAAAATCGCTTAAATTAAAAATATTACAAAAAAAACCGAAAAAAGTGCCCAAACTAAAAAAAACGCCAAAACTGAAAAAAGCGCCAAAACTAAAATAAATCGCTAAAACTAAAAATATCGTCCAAAAGCGAAAACACGTTAAAACAAAAAAGCGCCAGAACCAAAAAACCGCCAAAAACTAATTAAATTGGCAAAAAACAAAGAAAAAAAATTGCAAAAATCACCGGAACGAAAAAAAAGTGTCATAACCAAAAAAATCGCTAAAATTAAAAAAAATCACCAAAAACAATTGAATTAATGTAAACTCAAATTATTTTTAAGAATGGAATATTAGACTATCGAAATTAGTAACTCTGCTAGTCTGATTAGATATTCTAATAACCCACTCTTAAAAATAATTTGAATTTACATTAATTCAATTATTGAACTTAAGCCGAATAATAATAACTTCCGACTTATAAAAAAAAATATTTTATGATTTTAAACAAAATCCCTGATAATATGCGGAAGAAATTTTTAAGTTATTTTAATTCATGCAGCCGTGAAAAAATAAAAGTCAACACTTTTAAATGAGGGTGAAAGATTGCAAAACTTTGGCAAAAATAGAGGTAATTGTTGATCGTTTTTAAAGCAAATATTTTTTCCTTTCAATATTTCAAAAGAACCGACTTCAAAACTGACTGCAGCTGAAATTTTAAATCGATTATAGCATGCACGCTACATCTAGCGTTGGACGAATATTGTGATTTTTTTCTATGAAATTCTAAATTAAGGAAAAAACGCCCATTGAGTTTTTGAATTTGTTTCCAAATACTATTAGATGCATTTGATATAAATAATCTGGCTTTTAATTGTCATCCGCCCGGTCAAAAATGTGGTCAGGAGAGCAGATTTTCTAAAAATGGTAAAATTTTTAGAAGCATTTTATTTACCTGTACGAAAATAGTACCAAACTTAATTTTTTTATTTTTATTTCTTTACTATTAATAAAAACATTGCAATACTCTTATATTTATAAAATTTTAACGATATATTAAACGGGAATTTTTTACGGATTTTTAATTCCAGAATTAAAAACGTTAAGAAAATGCGAATTTCCCATATATTTTGCCAATGCATGAGACGTATGAGTAATATGATGGTATGTACTATCACAGGGATGATATATGAAAAAAATTAATTTCGTACAAATGAGCTTCTAAGATAGTACTTTTTCGGCTCAAATAGTACTAAAATCTTTTTGAATTGTTGTAACCAAGTACGCCACTCGATTGAGATTGATTTTATGTGCTCATTGTGTCAATGATCAAATATGGCTTTGTTTTCTAAAAATTTTTTTGATAAATTATTTTTCAAATAATGGTGCCAAGAATCAAATAATATAAATTTTAATTTGTCTCAATGAAACTTCACTTCTACCATATGACAAGGAACCTACTTACTAATTTCTCTATTCTTATAAACTTGAAGTTTGCTAAAAAAAACTTAAGACTCGTTCACAAAGGATAAACAAGCTATGTCTTCTATTAAAATTTGAAATCCGACATTTCTGTGGTTTTCTTGAATAAATGCGTAAGTCGACTTACGTAGATTTTAAGTTATTAATGCGAAATATACTTTTTTTACCCGCTCTTTCTATGAGAGTAAAAATTTTCGAGATATCATGGATTAGTCTCGATATTTTTCATGCAACCACCTGACCTCTGTATTCATTCCATAAATTTTAAGCACACAGGCAGAGAAACGATATTACTATCTACACATTTTGAAATCTTTTTAAATATTTTGTTCAATTTTGCTTAGTAAATGTTATTTATGCCGACATATACGGTTTTATGCAACCTTGCTAGGATCTCGTTATATTTGTCTGAAATTTTTACACAAAGTTATTTTGGCAAATATATGCCGAGTGTTGAAAAAAAGCAAAGATGCTCATACTGTGGACACAATTTCAGAGATATTTTGTTCTTGCTCTACTGAAAAGATCAGTTTTAAGATATACGCCTTTATTCAAGAAAACCAATGATTTGTTTATTGAATATGGAGTTTGGCATTAAGCTACTACTGTTGATATTTGGCTTGAACAGTACAAGCAAATATTATAAGCTGTTCTCTCAAGACCACCTGTTATGTATTCTCCTTAAATAAGTACACAAATCCACTCACGAAATAACCGCCTAAGTAGACTTAAGAGAGAATTAAGTTAACAAGTGAAGAAAATTTGTAAATAGTACCATATGAGCCACGGGGGTACCATCGTACTTTTTTGGTTTCAATAGTACCAAAAAAAGTACAATTGTACCAACTTTATCATCCCTGTACTATCATAATAGTGATACGTCTACAGCTTGCTCTCGGTCTGGTAGCCACCTCCATCTTGGATGTAACTACGAATTAATTAACAAAGCTAATGACCGGATTCCTGTAGTTCGCCGTGTCTTTAAATTGAATTCTCTGTTAATACATTAAAAGAAGGCACTTTCTTCCAGCCCACTGTGAGTTTAAATCAATTGACTTTAGATTGCCGGCATTTAATCGAAATTAGTTTTTCCTTTATAATATGCACTAAATAAATTGCGTTATATAAAGTGTTGCTAGTAGTTCTAAATGATAGTCATTCTACAAAGGCATAACAAAATGAATTTGCTAAATTAAGCCAAAAATATATAATTGGTAATGGCGAAATATTTTTACCCTTTTCATAAAAAAAAATAGTTCTTCTTTTTTTAATAAAGATATTCATATAAAATGTAATTTAAGACCTGACGATTATTAAATAAATTTAAATGAATAACTTAGAGTTGAAGCTTAAAACAAATCACGCCTTTCTTCCGCTAAGGTGAAAAAGATTGTCTTAAATTCGCCTTAAACTCCAACAATGAACAAAATATTGGATAGAATTATATCGCATTTAGTTTAACTATATTTGTTTGACTTTTTGTGTACATATTGCAAATCTGTGACGATTTAATATGTGCTAATGCATTTGAAAGTAAATGAATGTTCGTATGTATAAATACCCATGCATCATTTTGCCATTTTAAGTTACATACAATCTGTTACAAATTCACTTGCATTCCAAAATACATTCATACTTTCGTATATGGTTTTATATTATTATGTATGAGTTAATAAATTATATTTGTATTTGTGCTTTGAGCAATTTCAGTAAATGCAGTACCATCAGATATTTGCAGGGAAAAAAAATCATCCGTATTGACTGTATGGAAAACTAAGTGTCCTGTGATATTTGATATTAACATTTGTTTGTTTATAAACTTAAGCTCACATCCAAAGGCACATATGGGAAAACGGTAATACAAACAAAATATATTTGTTAATATACGACGAGTATATGAATGTTCAGTTCAGATGGTTTTTGTATTTGTTGACTGTTTTAGTTTGTTATTTACAAAAGGTTTTCCAATTATGGGATTTTAAGGGCCAAAGCGTATGCAAATTTATATTGACATGGTTAACGTGTGAATATGTTACTTGAGCTTTTTTTATGAGCCAAAGTTGTAGGAATTTTATAAAGTTATTGCTGTCATTGTGTTTATTAACTTAACATGCGCATGTCGAAAAAGAATTGCGAAGATAAAAAATATGAAAAATTGATGATGTAGCTAACTTGCCTGGATCTAATTTCGAAGCCAAGACATCAAGCATACTTTGCTTTGTAGTGTAAACGTTAACCACTTTAGCCAAAAGAGCAAAAGTTGAAAAATTATACATGCCAAAAATTCCTCAATTTGCGACTTTGTACCTCCGCCCTTGAGCGATCTGGAAAAATGTTCTTCGTTGGATCCGTACAAATGCTCTTCTGCTGTGCTCGTGTGAAATTTTATACCGATCGGATTATCCGTTTAGAAATGTTAGATTTATTTCCAAAATATTTTTATTTTGCACCACTGTGTATCGCGAAATTGCCTTTTTTTTATGTTATAAAAAAATTTAAATTGCAGAAATTACAAAGAATATGATGTAGGGCTAAAATATATGAACATAAAAATTACTCATCTTGAATGAACGCTCAAGGAAAGCATCTTCTCTGATCACTTGCTTAGAAGCCAATCCAAATAACAGTTTTTGTGGTGGAGCCTATGAGTGCAACACCAAATCTATATGCACTAACATATAAACAGATATTTATTTATATTCACAAAGCAATTGGTCATAGTCAGTGTTCTTAAAATGAACTGTCGATTGCATTATTAGGTTTAATAATGTCCCTTAAGGCATTTAATTTTATTACTATTTGCAAAACTTGTACGTTCTTGTTTTTTTTTTTAATAAATACTCGACGAGAGAAGACATTGCGTATGGCATTCATATATGTTGTGTCTTATTAGTAAATGAATTGAAAATTCAAATTGCAAATAAAAATTCTTGTCTAATTTACCAACACGTACAACCAACCGTACACTATACATACATAGATATATAATTTAGTTATCCTTTTGTGCAAATCGTATGTACTCGTATGTTGAATTACAAAATTTATTTATTTTTTGCCCTTTCATAATTTTGCTCTTGAACTTGTTCAATATGTTATTTTGGAATGCAATGTGTACATACCATATGTATGTGGTTTTTATATGTTAACATATTTAAGAATTGTATGCGTTTATACGTAATATACAAAATGTACATACTTTCAAAACAAAAAGGCCAACGCACTCATATTTGCATAGTTTGTTGTATATTGAACTTTATGAAAGTCTATTTGTGCATGTTAAAAATTTTGATATTTTATGTCTTTGAGTGTGCCCTGCATATAACGTGACTACTCCATACACGCATGTAAAGTATACTCCATAGAGGGCTTCGACTATTCCAAAGGTAACACAAACATATGGTGAAAATATGGTCGATTTAATATTACGATGTCCTAGGGCAGGACAATATAGCCCAGCTTTGCATTACATCGGAGTAGTCTCCAGACTACTCTATGTAACTACTTAATGGTGCACCCAAGTGTTCTTTTTATTAACGATAACATATAAATTTGCAATCGCTAAAACACAAACACTTGTCGCTTAACTACAAACCAGTGTAGCCAGTGAAATTTCGAGAAAGATACATTTTAGTTTCCAAAAAGATACATTTCTTCCCAAAAAGATACATTTTGAAAAAAATTTTAAAATCCGTTTTTAACGTTAACATATCGACCCCTTAGCGCCAAATGACCGTAAGCGACAAAAATTAAATTTTTCAGGAGGAGGTTTTTTATTGTATTTAAACATGATTTATATTCATAAACTGTCGCTTACGATAAAATTGTATAGATTTCACATTTATCAGAAATTTTTACATTTTTACGATTTTAAACTATGGGTATCCTCATAAAATTTTGATTTCAATAAAAAAAATAGTTTTTTACAAAAAGTCGCTTACGATCATTTCGCGCAAACGTAACATAACATTTTTATTTCATATTTAATGAATATTTTAAAGAAAATGATATCATATAAATTCATTTTTATATTTATTTAAGTCATATTATATTAGGTATGTAATTTTTAAAAATACAGTAAGCAATTTTTAAAATTAATTATATGTAACTATCTTTGGATGTTGTCAAAACAAATTCATTTTTGTAAAAAATTAATATACGAGTAAAGGCGTTTTTTAGTATTCATAACGAAATGATAACTTTAAAAAACTTAGTCAGAAACGGAAACTTTAATATTTTATTTCTGTACATTTTGCGTACAGATTCAAAAGATACGAAAAATGTCAGGATTATACATGGTACCTAAAGTCATCAAAAGATACGAAAAATGTATCTTTCGTATCCTAATGGCATCACTGCTACAAACTCTTGTTTGCAAATGACATGGTCCTTGCCTGCATTACATTGGAGTAATCTTAAAACTATTTTATGTCAATATTTGATGGAGCACTATAATGTCGTTGAATCGCAAGCACTTGTCGGCTAACTACAAACTCTTGTTTGCATATGACATGATCCATGACTGCATTACATTGGAATATGTTGTAGCTAGTCATTTTCGGCAAAAATGGACCACATATTCCAAAATTATCTTCAGGGTGAGAGCTTATGAGTTCATATTAGTTAGTTTATGCTTATTTATATGTTGTTTAACTTTTTTTATTTCTACTCTTTTGTCATTGTTTGTCATTGAATGCTAATTTTCATTAGACTACCACAATATTGTTATTTTAGTATTTTGTGGTTACTAATAATGCCCTTTAATAAACTTTGTTTTATTTACTAAGTAGTTAAAGTTTTATGGGTTTCCTTTTCTTCCTTTTTTTGCAAATGTACTTGCTTTATATTAGTAGAGTAATTACAAATTAAATTTTGTGAACAGTTTTTTTTTCCGAAAATATTACTCTATTAAGTACATATTTGCACAATGAATGCGTTTTATTATTTCGTGTAACTTTTATTTGCAAATAAATTTTGTTACATTGAACTTGAATAGAAGTTGTTATGCCCAACTCGGCGAGGTTAAGTATTGAAAAGTATAAAATTTTTCTTGAAAACATTTTATCGAACAACAAAACTGTAAAAACTTTTACTGCAATAACGTACATTTGTAATAATCGCAAATAAGTTCACAAAATTAATTGGCTAACACGCAAGCAAAATAAGTTTAATACGTATTTTTGCCTAAATAAAACCTTCTTAACCTTAAAACAGAACTACAGTTTTTTGAATTTATTTTGTAGTGAACGATGTCTTCTACTTTGGTAATATTGAGTCATGGTATGAAATCAGTGATGGAAAATACAGATTTCGATATGGTACTGAACTTCAACTTAAAAAGTACTTTTTTCACCTTAATGGTACTTTTTTAAGAATTTAAAAATTATTTGAGGCATTTTTAATTATCATACAAAAGAACCATTCTTGAAATTTGAATATAATTTTATCTTCCCTCTATTAATAATAATAATAAGGTAGTAATTTCACACCAATTTTTCAAAATCGAGTTTTCATCAAATCTCAAAGTTTTGAGGTCATGGCAATCGATTCTGACTGCTTTTACGATGATATCCGTATGGATGTATGTACACTCTAAAACACTTTTGTTGAAAATTAGGTCGATAATAGTCGGCAACACTTTACAGATTACTATCGACCTAAAATTATACACGCATTATTTTTCAACAAAATGTTTTTACTAAAAAAAGCGATTGGCTGGTTTAAACCGCGACCTCCTGACTGATAGTCTGACGTATCTACCATTCAGCCATACCCGTATTATGCTTTATGTTACATTTTTTCCACTTGGACTAAATATGTTTAATTTGAAAGGTTTTTTCTTTAATAAAATAACTACAAAATCGATGTAATTTTAGACAAGGAGAAATTTTCAACACAATTTTAGACAATATATGATCGTAAATTTGAAGTAATATTTTAGAGTGTACGTGTGTATGTGTAACAGGCTTGGGGAGTAATGATTACATTTTCACTTCAATTACATAAAAGTAATTTGTAATTGCCGTGATGCAGTCGAAATTACTTGTAATTGTAATTGAAATACTACCAGATACAATTACTTCTGATTGTAATTCGATAAATTATCGAAAATAGTTCAATGCTGCGAACATTTACATTTTATTAAATTTGGCAATTGCGCTTCTTATCGAGACATATTTCGATGCTGCGAACATTCACATTTTATGAAATTTGGCAATTGAGCTTATTGTCGCAACATTATCGACAAAAGCTCGCATTTGCGAACATTAGATTTTTTTTTAGATTCACCAGCATTTATCGAGCAAATTTGTTTCGAAAATTCTTCGTTTTAGCGAACCTTCTTTTATTTCGAATCTCAGGTTTAGTGGGATGCAACGAAATTTCTGTTTTTGTGTTGTTGTTGTTGTACGATTGAAACGCGATATTAAAGCATGCAGATGAGTCAAAAGCCAATTGTTTTGTTTAATTTTTTTGGCATTGCAAAAGTATTTGTTTTGGTTTTGCTCATAAACGGAACGATTAAAAATATTTTAAAAGTTTGTGTCTTCGCATGAAACGTTTGCGAAAAGTTTTGTTTGTTTGCACACTCTGACTTTGATATATTCACCATGTTAGCAAGATTTTAAGAATTTTCGCCATTTACGCTATTTTTTTCAAGATGTTTTCATTCGTTGCGGTGTTAACGGTTTGTAATCCGTTTTAGAACTTGTTTGTTGCAATGTTGCAATTTATCGCAAATGTTTGCCATTTTCGCGACAAAAGCAGTTTTGTACGAGTTTAAAAAATAAACTCAATTCGTATTCTGTCGCGTATGTTTCTTAGGCAATTTAAGAGCCAAAAGTCCTGCTTAAATTTTTAAGAGCCTTGTATAATAGTTTTCCATACAAATATTTAAAAATTTTTACAAGCTCTTAAATTAAGAGGCATATACTCGTAGTAGTTTAAACGAGCACCCCTATTATATTTCTTAGAATGAGCCGAAAAACATAACAAGGGGTGATTGTAATAATGAAAAAAAACAACAAAAATAAAAAGTGCTTGGTTTTATTTTTTTCTTCTTTCACATATACACATATTGTCTCACTATAAACACTATTTCATTTGTGTTAACATTATTGTCAATTGAAATGCAATATTGAAATTAGCTTCCACGCTACAATAAAGAATGTCGTTGCTCTACATTGTTGTTGTATAAAAAAGAGAAGAATTCCGTAATGTACATTAGGGTGGAGCGTTAGATTTTTTTTGCGATGTGCAATTTCGAATAGCAAAAAAAGGTTGCATTTTATTTTTAGATATATGGGAAATATAATGAAAAAAATATTGGGACCTACTTCAAGATTTTGAATATGAGATCGAATTCATCAATTTGTGAAACATCATATGATGCAACATTATATATGCTTTATAGCTGTTATAACTCATTACACTCAAAATATCCACTATTTTATATATAGAAGGTCAGATTTGTGACAAACTTAAGGTGAAATAATGAAGGAGATTTTCGAACTTCTAAGTCTTTGTCATATCTTGCAAAAACAACATTTTCTACGATAATTTGAGGTCGCTGAACATGAAAATGATATTCTCTTATTTTTCTTTATGCGAGTTTTCCCGATTTTTTATTGGTTTTTTTTAGTTTTTTCGCTTATTGGCGAAAATTCCGAGCACGGCTCATCAAAATAAAATAAATTGCACACTGTTGTATAGATATCTCTCCATTCTTTCATTCAATACACTGATTGTGCCGATAGTATAAAAAAAGTATAGAGTTACAGGCCTTAAAAGTTTAAAAAAAGTATATTTTAGACAATATTTTAGATAATTTTGTGACGATCACAATATGGATGCAAGCGCTTAAGTCTGACAAAAAATAAGAAAGTTATTAGCCCTTAAGCGAAAACAGCCATATTATTTTTAATCAGATTGTATTAAAAAAATTATTTTTTATTGAAAATAATTTTGTATGGAAAATAAAATCAACTTTTTTCACTTAATGACTTATAACTTTCTTATATTTTGTCAGATCTGCTCGATCTTAAACTTTTTTGCATTCGGCACAGAAATGTCTTTTACGTGTAGTCTTAAAAAAATTATAAAATTTTTTCTATATTAATGAAGCAAATTAATATAAAATTCATATAATTTCTCTAGCTTCCAGCCGTGGTAGAGGGCTAAAAGATATGTCGCAAAAAATTAAAAAAATTGTTTTTGTATATAATTTAGCTAGATGCATCATTCCGGAGGTATTCGAAATTTATTGGATGACTTTTTTTCCTTCATACACCAACGCTCCATAATGTACATTATGAAGACTTCACAAACTAATGTCTTGTGCTCACGTTTAGTATATAAATTTAGTAGAAAATGTATATTAAACATATGTACATTTAAATACTATTCTTCCCCATAGTAGATGAAACAGTTTGTCTCCAAAAACTAAACACTTTAATTTCTAAAAGACACTAATACTTCAAAACTCTTCGAAATTTTTTTCACTTAAATTTGTTCGGTTATATAAACATTTTTTTTACAGGAATTTCCTGTTTTTATGAACTTCCTATGCTCAAAATCAAAAACTGGAGACAAATAAAAAAGCAACAAAAATAAATAAATGGAAAAATTAAACCCAAAGAAGAATTGAATTAACCCAATGTGAGTGCTGGAAAAAAGTTGATTTTTATAATTTATATTTATGTGCTGTTTCCACAATGCAAACAAGCACTGCTTGTCTAAAATTTGTATGGAAATCACTCAAAAAACTGAGTGCTTTTCATATAAATTTTAGACAAGCAGTACTTGTTTGCATTGTGGAAACAACACAAGTATAGATGCGTTCTTTTTTTTAATATGTGGTGGTATTTTACATAAAAGTGCTAAGCACATCCAATACGCTAAGCTTAACACCATTGCGGTCTGAATAATTCCGAAGCTGTCATTTTATTTCATCTTTTTAAGTAGTTTTTGTAATAAACTTGGACAGCTCCTTTCCAAGTTATATTACATACGGTGGTTCTTGCTCTTAAAAAATCCGAAATCTTAGAAAAAAATTATCCATTGAATCTACAACTTTGACTGTTTTTGTAGTTAGATGACCATAACACATTTGACATTTTTTGTCGTTGCATAGTGTTCTAATCCGTAAAAAATAAAGAAGATTAGTTACCATTTTTCAGAATACATAAATATTAGGGTACTCATCCCAATAATGCTTGCTCGATTAATCGAAAAATTAAAGTCAAATAATATTCGAACAAACAAAAAAATTCAGATTTGAGTAAAACTTTATTCGAATAAATTAAGTCGATTAATCAATTAACTCGACTAAAAAATTTCATGAAAATTTTCTTTAAGGAGTTCTTACAGGTTTCTTAATACAAACTGCAAAATTTTTTTAAATTATATGAAATTTGCCATTCAATTCCAACGTTATTTCATATAAATTCAAAAATTTTCCGATTAACTCGATTAATGTTTAGCAGTAAAGCTTACTCGAATAAGTCGAACGGAATAAAAGATTTACTCGATTGTTCGAATAATTTGAAAAACCTCGATTTCGATTAATTCATTAAACGAACAATTGAAAAGTCGATTCAAATTAATACCCTAATAAATATACTTTGATAATTTTAGAGTTTCTTGTTGCAGAATATATTTAAATTAAATATCTATAAGAAATTTATTATTTGACATATTGTCATAATTATATTTTAAATGAAATTTATTTGTTGATGGTTATTAAGCAATTGTCTATATGCATTTCATTGGCGCTTTTACCAAATCGTCAGTAGTCTGTGCATAAAATAAGAGGTTTGTAACTATTCAAAGTTGTGGTTGAAGTCTACTGACAATTTGGTAAAAGCGCCAATGAAATGCATATAGACAATTGCTTAATAACCATCGACAGATAAATTTCATTTAAAATAAATTAAATATCTATAACGAACAAACCTAATCCTTTCATAATTTTTTACAAAAAATGTTCGAGATATTCAACTATATAGCTCTGCGCAGACAAGACTTATAACACCGTTCTACAAAATTTAACTTTTGGTTGTACACATGGAAAAAATTTGTATATTCTGAAAGAGGAGCAAAAAATAAAATACACGTGTAATTCCACTTTTTCTAGATTAATTCGTATATTTGCAAAAAAAATGCAAATTTAAATTTAAAAAAAATTAATTATAACATCCGTATTCCACATAATAAACTTTTTTATCGCCTTTATCAAAATCCCTTTTACATGGCGGGATTATCGGATATGAATTGGTATGATGCTATAAAGACGAATACATAGATAAATAAATACTTTTCTTTTGAGTACTAACAAATTTACTTAAACATCTTCTAATGCTGAATTATGTACATAAGAAATCATAAAAAAAAATGTTCCTATGCAAAAAACTAATTCAATTATTAAGATAAAGTTTAAGTATGAGGAAAGTTTGGACGCTTATTTTGGCGTTTATATGAGTCCGTATATGTTTCGCGACAAAGCAACCAACAGTACTCAGACAACATCTGTCTTATTTGTTTTCCTTTATAGCTAGATTCCATATCTGCTAGTTCTTGGTGAAAGCGTTCTCCATGTTCATTACTAAAGCTTCCTAAGTTTGATGGAAAAAATCCAAATGGTTGTGGAGGAAGTGTATCTTAAGTGACATGTTGTCTCCCATCTCTTGGTAGCCATCAATCATCTCCTTAACAATGTCCTTGTAATTGTTAGCTCTTTTATTGCCAAGAAAGTTCTCTGTAACATTTTCAAAAGCTATCCACGACCTATTTTCTACAGGGAAAAAATAGAAGAAGAATTGTTACGAAAACTAAAATCAGACAATGTGCAGAAGTGACTGCTAAAAGTCGTAAGACGTAGATCAGAATATGTGCAGACTAGTCTGTTAAATGTCTTAAAGGAAATTCAATTGCTTTCGGATAATGTGCAGACTATTCTGATATTAATCGGATAATATTTCAAACAATGTACAGAAACGTCGTACCAGAAAACTGCCTACTGCTCTGCCAAATGTCTGAGGGAATTTTAGACAACTCGGCTAATTGTTTGGTAAAGTCTCAGATTTTTTCCGATGTTAGACATGTCGGCCAAAATTGTTTCCTGGGAAGAGGGAACACCAATACTTTCTTATTTCCCTTTTTTTTGCCGGGCTGTCAAGAGTGAGTCAGCAATACCCTCCGTCTCATGTCATGTCAGTACAGCCTGTTTACATGTTCATAACACATAAGGGTACACACAGAAAAAAAAGTAATGTAAAGTCCACATGCCGCAATTTTGATTGCAAATCATATTAAATTTACAAGAAATAATTTGTCGTTTGAGTGTGTTAGTGTTTACTTGCTTTGTTCATTGCTACAATTCACTGTTCTGCTTAAGCCCTTATGACACTACATATTTCTTGCATTGTTTTGCTATAGGATTGAAAGAAAGATATAGCAAATGATAGAAAGAAACCAATATACAAAATGTAAACAAAATGTAATGGCTTCTTTAAGTGATGCCTACTTTTTATTTATAATAAAACGACAAAAGAAAAATAAATTGAAAAAAAGAGGCGCTAAGTCGCTGAATTCGTGAATAAACCGCTAACTTGGCAACACTTTAATGTTTCAAGCTTGAAATGTCAATTTTAATTTGAACATTTTTAAATTTTTTTTGACAGGCCCCAATTTTTTATCGATAACATTAGTAAAATCTTTGATAATTTGTTATTTATCTTAATATAGCTGAACTCTTTGCACCTGGTAAAATTTCCTATTATATTCTATTTGCACTGTTCTCCAAAACTTGAAAAATTAAGAAAAAATGTAGTGTCATAAGGGCTTTAGTTGTGTGACTTGTTGTTCTTTATTCTTACATGTGTCGTCTATGTATACGACAAAAAACGAATTACCAGAGAATATTTACTGCTGCTGGTTTAAAATTACCATTGTTTCATATTAATTTTAAACGGAAAATAATTAATCTAACCTTAAATCACCGTTAAAACAATTTTGTTATAAACGTTAAGTTTCATTTTCAATAGACATGACTATAACTTTAATTTCAAATAAGTTTTATGTTAAATAATCATTTAAATCATGTTGAATTAAAATGAAATGCATTTTACATACGATGGTATTTATTTAGTGTATAAGTAAAGAAAAGTTTGAAGCTGTTGTGGCTGCAGTGGTTAGCGCGTGGACTATCATGCAGGTGGCACGAGTTCAAATCTTGGCTGGGGCAGTCAGCTTTAACGAAAAGTTTTCTGATGACCATCACGTAAGTAAAATAATTAATAAAATAGCTACATTAAAGTCATGTTGTTTCAGCTTGATATAACTTTAATTCAACATGATTCTTCGTGTTGTTCCAATATCAAATTCACGTTGCTTCAACTTGAAATAACTTTGATTCAACATGATTCTTCGTGTTGTTCCAATATCAAATTCACGTTGTTTCAACTTGAAATAACTTTGATTCAACATGATTCTTCGTGTTGTTCAAATATCAAATTCACGTTGTTTCAACTCGAAATTACTTTGATTCAATATGATTTTTCGTATTATTTCAGTATCAACTTCATTTTGATTTAACTGTACTGGAATATTAAATCAACATGAAATATAGTTAATTCAAAAGGAAAAATTTTCTTTCAAGATTATTGTAAATCATGTTGATTTAACATGAAATAACTATGAAGCAAAATCACTACCGAAAAATTTTAAGTTGACCTGGTTTTCGACGATTTTACATGGAAATTTTTCTGTGTGTATGTTATGAATGTTAATTTTTTGTGTGTGTAAAATAACATAAAAAATACAAATTGATCTAGAAAAACTGGGAGACACGCGTATTCTATTTTTCGACATAGATTCAGAATATATAGGTCTTCTTCATGTGTACAAAAGTGTGTAGAACGGTGTAATCAGAAACAAATCAAATTGGAAGAGGTAAAAATCCAGGCAATGCTAAAAATATTTGAAACCACCTATATATGTATGAAGAGCTCATATAATCTGTATTTTTTCATAACTTGAACTTTCATAATGGTGGCGATAAGACTGTGTGAAACAATTTACACAAATTCCTTAGGAGAGCGATTGGATCTAGGTAGCTGTTATTAGAACTTTCGGTTGTTCCCGATTTCTTATATTTTAAAGCACTTGAACATATACGTAGTTATTTCCCTGAGAAATGGACTAAAATTAAACTTTATTTTTTTACGAAATCTATCAAAAACTCACATAAAAATATCACAACATTACTTATCATCAACATCAACATAAACTATTATTGAGTACAATTTTCAAGTCATCCATTGTTACGCGCCGGCTTGATTGTTGAATAAGAAAGTGAATATTTTCAAACAATACTAATGCCAATCAAAACATTCGCTAAGGGGCATGATTTAAAGATCTTCCGGCTAACTACATCTAAGCAATTGTGGTTCTCAACCCTGTTTTGACGCGTAGACATATAACACACTCATCATACCCGTGGAGTGTGCAAAAGTATATTTTTGTTAATTAAAAGAAAGATAAAAAAAACAAAGTTATAGTGATGATTAGATGGACTATCATCTAGGATACACTTTTCCCTCCCATTTGAATAATTAACGCCTGCGACAGACTTAGTACCCTGTATTTATTATCTGTCCCTAAAAATGACTATTATTTTACTTACTTTAAGATACTCATTATGTCTGTCTTTCCCTTATAAAAAAAATTTACTGCTTCATTTTAAAAATTTACAAAAGAGCAAAATTATTTATTGAAAAGAAAGAAAAGAAAACTAATACTGAGTTCATACGTTATAAATACAAATCTATACTCAATACGAGAGAAACGTATCAAAATATTGATAATATTTAATGGCTTACATTAATATGTTCGGACAGGGAACGAAATTGAAACGGACTGACTTATAGTTGTAATAAATTAATAATAAAAAAATTGAGTTTAAGAAAAATAATCATCACTTACAGAGATTAAGAGATTGATAAATGTAATTACTCCACGACGATTGATATGTTGGGCCCAGCAGTCAATGCGTGTTGTTGTAATTTAATTTGTTGTTTTCGGTGAAATTTTTCTTGTTTTTTTTTTCTTCTCCTGTTTTATGAATGAAATGATGACAATTTTAACATAGCTATGAATATATATATATATATATAATTATAAATATAGTTAAATACAAAAGATAGAAATACTCACGATGGTATACACCACAGGAAAAATGTTAATAAAAAGTGTGAATTATTACATGTTATGAAAAGAAATAACTACTTGCATAAAAATAGTGTGCATGTAGTAATTAATAAAGTTTTGTTTAGTAACTTATAATTGAAATAGTTGTTTTAATTGTTAATATTTGACATTGATAACTAATTATTTCATAACTAAAGACAATACATTAAGGTAGTTTTAACTAATAATATTTTACAAAATAAAATAATATGTTAAATTATTTCTTGAGTTAACTGAACATATAGTAAAATTTTTAGCAAAAGTTTGTTTTAGTATTAACGAAATGTATTTGGGAAGTAGTAATTAAGGTTGATATATAATTTAGTAGCATTATTTTAGGTTAATTATAAAGGTTAATTCTATGATGAAATTGTTTTTTGTTGTTGAAGGTTAATTTAAGGACACCAGATTTTTATGATTAAAACATGTCTTCCCCATTGGTTTTTAAGGCTGCATTCTGTAGGCGATTAAAGTGTAGAATTTGTTTTAATGGGGGAATTGATATGGCGTTCCAGGTGAACTTTTCCTCTTTGAAATACTTTTCCTCCAGCTATACAGAACGACTATTTAGTAGTACAGTGATCGACACAGGTTTTGCAATATTGCTTTTGATTTCTGGTGGCTTTTGAGCCACCTCAAGGCACGTGTTCCAATCACAGTATATGTGATCAGGTTTCACCATGAACATTTAAAAATCTTAATTTGATTTTTTTTATGCCTTATTAAGGAATATATTATTAAGAAAAGATTTGAATTTACTTTTCTGTTTGTGCAATCTATTGATTTTGCTTCTACTTTTAATTATCTTAGGAACACAAAACTCACTATTGAAATTTAAGAAACCTTTTTTTCTACTTCACTTAGACGAGTCACTTCTTTATTCTTCTGCACTTGAACCAATAATAAAATAATGATCTGAATTTTATAAAAATATGTATTAAGTAGCGGTTTAAAGAATTTTTGTCAAGGGGAATTAAATGACAATGGAAATATTAACAATTTAGGTCATGAAAAAGAAAGACAGATGATATTATCAATAATTTTGCAGAGCGTGCAGAGCGCACGGTTTGCTCATTTCAGCTTACAGATTTATTCTTGAGAATTATATTCAATACATGCTATAAAAATCATTCTCTTATAATTCTGCAAGCTTCCTAATATGAAATGAATTATACTTTGAGAATGTTTAAGCTAAGTGATAATACTGTTGTTATGGTCAAATTAATATGTGTTATTGAAAATATTTTTGTTTCTTATTTATTATATTATTCAAACAAAATTTAATGTCTGTCAAACACAATCAAATATATGGTTTAGATCATCAAACTCTACATTTTTTTAAAACACTATACTAAACTTAGGCATTTTTTTTAAAGCTATTTTCATATTTCTGGCATTTACTAATATTTTAGTGAAGATATATTTTGTTTTTCTTAAGTAGGAAAAATATTTAACAAAAATTGCAACACCATATAGTAACTGTGTGTTCGTGTGAGTTCGTACATACATACGTATGTACATATATCCTTATCAAACAAACAGTGTAAGGATTTTGCAGCTTAAATTGTTAAAATCGTTGTAAAGTAGAAAATCAAACAAAAGAGCCAAGCAACAAGGAAAAATGGAAAATAAAATTATCCCCAAAATAAAAAAGTAACATTCATATTCAGCAGTGAAGGTGATCTAAAGTCAAGGTGGTTTTTGGCACTTACAACTTCACTCATTCACCCAGTTAGACATACGATGTACATATACATACATACATTCAATATCAAATTGAAAATTCTGTCTTTTTGATATAGGAGTGTTTATATGTTTTTTTTCAGTTTTTAAACCCTTTTTTTTTTGTACAAAAATAGTGAGAGTTTTGTTGATTTTTATTCAACCATTTTGACTCGTAGCAAACATGTAAACTTTCATACTCTTTCATAATCGTACTTGTTTGAAGTTTTGTGGGTGGCTTAGTAAATTTACCCACCCGGTTGGCCAACTTGTCACAGAGGACACTTTCATCAAAGACTGCTTAAGGAAATTTCGACATTTGCCATGCTCGATATTTGTCGATTACAGTTTCTTTTAAGACAATCTAACAGAAAGCGTAGCCAAAAGCTGGTCATCAAAGTTAATTTCTGGTATATAAAGGTTTTTAAATATACATTTCGTAAGTAGTGGTAAGTAAATATTGTTAACTTATAAACAAAATTCTAATGCTTTTTTTCAAATAAATGTAATGAGTTAAGAAAATGTGCTTAATACATTTTTGTAATAGAATATATTTAGTCCAAGCGAAAAAAATTTAGCATAAAGTATAATACGCCTATGGCTGAATGGTAGCTACGATAGACTATCAGCCAGGAAGTCACAGTTCGAAGCTGCACACAGCCAATCGCTTAGCAGGCATTTCAATTTAATTTTTTTGTATTAAACAAATTTTGTTCAAAAGTTAACATACACTCTAAAACACTTTTGTTGAAAATTAGGTCGATAATAGTCGGCAACACTTTACAGATTATTATCGACTTAAAATTACACACGCATTATTTTTGAACAAAATGTTTTTACTAAAAAAAAAGCGATTTTCTCGTATCTACCATTCAGCCATAGCCATATTATATTTTTATGTTACATTTTTTCCACTTGGACTAATATGTTTAATTTGAAAGGTTTTTTTCTTTAATAAAATAACTACAAAATCGATGTAATTTTAGACAAGGAGAAATTTTCAACACAAACTTAGATAATATTTGAAGTAATGTTTTAGAGTGTAGAGAATGCTTGTTTAGGTTTAGGTCGATAATAATCAGTAAAGTGTTGCCGACCATTATCGACCTAATTTTCAACAAAAGTGTTTTAGAGAGTAAATGCATATAGTCCGCAAGCTAGTCTTGCAACGTTTAATTCAAAATTTTGTATAACTTCATAACAATGAAAAACACTACTCTTCGTATACCGGCAAACGAGCTTCTTGTGGGCAATGTCGGCCAGCCGGTCAACAGTTTGAATCATTTTGATATATTCCTGCTTGTTAAAATTGAACAAAATTGCGAATGTTATCATTTCTGGGGATGTTGTCATTTACATGATCATTAATGAAAATATTATAGAAATTGTCAATTCTACATGGGTGAGGAAAAGATAAGCGAAAGTGTCGCTCTTGTTATCATGTTTTTTTTTGTCTTATGTTGTCGATATTTTAGATGGTGAAGCAGGAAGGTTGTAAGCGTGAAAACTTATAAACATGCAGCCTCAGCTCGAATCCCAGATAAATCAGTCAATAATTTAAATGAAAAGGAAGCAAACAAGAAATAAAAACGTTCTATGATTAAATAGGCGATATTGTCGATATGTAATCGTTGGCGAAAATATCAATGACATTGTAGCCTACATAGTCACTGACAATATAATAGGCGATATTGTCGATTTTTTTTTCATTTTTTAAGAAATATCATTAATGGGGATCAACGACATATCTGAGGATCTTGTCATATACATGGTCATTAATGAAAATATTATAGATAGTATCGCTCTTGTTGTCATGTATGAACATAGCGGCCATTTGTTCGAAAATTTCCTCACTGATATGTCGCCAACAGGTCCTCCACGCTTTAACATTACCATGCCTCTGTCTTGCTAGATGTAGGGATGGGCAAAATATATTGAAAAAAATCGATATTTAAGAAAAATATATTTAAGAAAAAAAATTTAAGAAAATATATCGATATTTAAAAAAAAAAAAGATCGATGTATATATCGTTGATATTTCAAAAACAGAGATATCGATTACATCGATTCTTATTTATGAGTATCGTTTTCGATATTTTTAAGAGCTTTATAAATTTTTGCCATTTTTCAACTGTATACAAAACTGGCATCACTGTATCCAGCATGTAGTTTTTAAGCTGACGCGAAGAAAAAGGGCTTTTTCATAATAACAGTCAAACAAACTTTTTTAATCTCGTATGATAGACGTTGGTTCGTCTAAATAAATATGTTTAATTTGTGTGGTAGACACAGAACGCGTGTGAAAACACAACAAATTTGGCTACATACCTGAAACGCAAGCTTATTTGCAACTTATGAAAACATCAAAATTCGACAATGAGACTAAAGAAGATGCTTTAAAATTTTTAATATGGCAGTCTTCTTCAGTATTGTCCAAAAGAGTAGCTCCTGCTGTAAATTTAGCAGTCCCTGATCAAAGAATCAGATTGACATGGGAACACACAAAGCAAAGAGTGCTCCTGATGAACATATCCGATTAATACTGGTTTAACTAACATGTAAGTGTAAGCTGATGCTGTCGTAACTTATTTGATGCCATTTAAAATTATGTCATTTATTTTGTAATACGGCGAGCTGACAACTTTTTAAATTCTTCCTTTGCTTTTCTTGAATTTTCTGTTTTTTTATATAAATACGTTTCGATATATCGATGTTTTTAAAAAAATATATACGATACTGCTCAAAAATATCGATACGATATATATCGATACATTTTTTCCATTTGCCCATCACTAGCTAGATGTTTGAAAGACATGGCCAACCGGGCATGTATGGATATGTACGTATGAACGTGTGTGTGGCCAATTGCTCTACGTTTGTGTACGTTTTAACAGTTGGTAAATATTGACCAACATTGATTGTTGTGTATTCCGCAGGTAAATTGGTTGCTATTTTTTTGATATTTTTTTTTATATTTTTCACAACAAAAACATGATTGTTTGTTGTATGTTTTATTTGATTGTTTGTGTTTTGTATTACATTTTGCCCTTTTCATACAATTATCTCTAAAAACAGAAAATTTGTTATGCTAATAAAAGTTCTAATTATTGTATTTTGGGTTTAACAAAAAATATCAAACAATCGTAAAGGGTCATTGTAAATAATTATTTTTACAGACAGAATTTTATATGACAGAAAATAATTTTATGATTAAGCGTTCGAGTCAAAAACCTTTTTTTTAATTTTTAAGCATTTTGAATTTAAAACACTTAGTTTAAAGTTTTTAGAAGATTAATATAATCATTAAAAACAGACGGTGTTTTTTAAAGCATAAAACATAAGACTTAAGACAATTTTTAAAACCTTTCTGCACTCTTTTTGTTATAATCTTCTTTTCTCAAATTGATTCGAAAATTGAGATTAAGGCAAATTGACCGCGAAGATAACAATTGTGTTCATAACTTATATTTTATAAAGACGGAAAATACATCCAAAAATATTTTTCTATTATAAAAGAATTCAGATGTATTTGCTTTGTGCAATGCTTTTGTTGGAAGCATGTGGGCCAAATCGTATCTCGTTTTTTTCTTCATATTGGTAATTAAAAATGTTCTTTCTAAAGCTTAACTCAAAGCTCTAGAATTGCTGGCAGTGACTCAAATAGCAAAAATTTGACTAAGCCCAACTTGCCGTTTATTTAAAATAATTTAAAAACTGAAAATTGGTTCAAAATTAGCTTAATGAAAATCCTTTTTCACTGCTAATGATTCAATGCTATAGGAGTTTCTACCATTTTTGTATGATTTCCCTCCCACTCATTAAATATTTCGTTCATTAATTTTTTTTCTGACTTTTCAAAATTTATAAAGATGGATTTTTATTGATCTGACTGCTAAAGCAAATATAAAAGTTTGCATCTCGTGGATACCATCGTCCGTTTCATCGTTATTGTTAATTTTTATTATTGTTAGCATGACATTTATATTTTATTTTCCTTCTCACTTTTTGACTTACTACAACACGAAATTTGAAGGACTCTTGATTGTAATTGACAACTCATGTAGGAAACAACCTATTATCCTGATATTAAACTTCAAACTAAATTGGCTTAAAGTACTATTTGCGTATCATGCTCTATAATTGATGGGGTCGGTTTAATTCTTAAGCAAAGTTTAAAAGAAAATAAATTAAAATATCCATGAAATTTATTTGTTTGTATCCGCTTTATTCAACGACATGGCTACTAGTTTCCATTTATTTGCTTGATTTTTTATTTATAAAAATATTTGATTAGTCATGTTGATTGTTAAAATAAGTACTTTGTTTATATGTTGGTGGAGACTGTGTGTTTGTAAATGTTTAATTTGAACTTAAATTGCTGTTTGCATGCTCATACTTAATTTTATTAAAGTAGGGAATTCTTTAAAAAAAAAATTGGAGTTATAATGAGTTATACCTCTTTCCAAATGTTTTAGTACGAAATACGCAAGATGTCTCTTATACGACTTCATGAAGTTGTTCGAAAAACAATGATGTATATATAAAAGTATTCATATAACCGTGCTTCTGCTTTAATCGGTCAATCGCTCGATTAATTAATCAAGATTTTTATTTAATCGGCTAATATTTGCCTAATTTCGTTATTAATCGGTTAACTGATTATTAAAGTTTTTTCATAAACTAAGGAATTCCAATAAATAAAAATGCATACATTACACAGTGCAACAGTGCAAAAAACACATGGTAGTAAAACCGTATACTCACTTTGGCGAAGTTGATGACCAATTTCTTTTTTGGAAAACCAAAGTTTTGGAAAATCAGCTGCTCCTCAAAGAAAGGTGTCATCAGTTTTTGGACAACAACTTGGTGATACCGCTTAATTTTATATAGCAATAATGTAGCTAAGAGTTCGGTAAACAGATTTAATTAACATTTTATGCCAAAAAAAAAATTTTTTTTATTAAAGAAAAAAAATTTTTTTTGCTTTAATTTTTTTTCGGAATAACTTACAGGGACTCGTTATTTTTTAATAACAATATTTGTAGCTACACCCCGTCTTCACGAGACATTTGATATTTCTTAACATAAGAAATAACGTCGGCAGAATGACGTCACAAAAAATTCATGTGTTCAAACTTGTGTTAAGGGTAGAGTAAACGTACTGATGTTTGGACACAAATTTTATATATTCATGTAGTAAATTTGCACGGCATTTTGTAATTTTTTTTTATAGATTTCACTTTATTATTTTTCTGTGTGTAAAAATTTGTAAATTTGACAGTTTGTGTTCTAACATATTTCCTCGGGCCAAGGCATATTCATTACAGGTACCACCATAACTAAAACAAATACAACACCAAAAAACACATGTATTTTGTTAGTAGAAATACCCCAGAAATATGTCAAATCCATTATCTGTGAGTCGCACACATTCATAAGCTCTCTCAAATTTAATAACACATGCTTGATAGAAAACTCCCGGACATGTGTCAAAATCTATTGTCTGTGTGACGCACACATTCTCAAATTTACAAAAACAGCTGTTCTTGTAGTGGTACCTGTTCAATATACCTTGCCTCGGGCTTGTGTTTTAACATTGATTTCCAAACATGTGTTAGGACACAAACACATCCGGTCCACACGTTAATTTCTTGTGTTAGGACAGCATTTTGACAATTGCTAACACCCAAATTTCTAAACTTATGTCTCGTGAAGACGGGGTGTTAAGGGCATAATACACAATCAATCAGCTTGATGTCAGATTCGTGTACGTGTGCTTGACGAAAAATCAAAACCAAGTAGATTTTCCATCAAGCGTCGTAGGTGTCACTAATACTAACGAAATTTCACACATACTATTACCACGCTTTTCAAGCCTGTTGACTGTGTATATTGCCCTTTACGGTAGAGCAGAACATCTTTTGTGAGCATATCTGTACAATCTGAACGTATCTAGGCATCCTAAATAGCCCAAAAAAATTTAACATTTTAGTTTTTACCAGCTAGGCTATATTTTTATTGAATTTTTCTTTGTTATTTGTTCTACTTCTTATGTTGCTGATTTTTTGTATTTACTATATTTTATTGTTTGTTATTGTTTTGCCAAATATTGGTAGTGACAAAAGTGAATAAAATAATTGTTTCCTACATTAAAAAAAAGGTGCGGGAAAAAATTATTTTGCTTGGCACAAAATGTTAATGAAACACAACATAAGACAACGAAAAAATATGCACTTGAATATGCCATTTTCAAAAACATATTTTTTTAGCATCTAAAATAATTAAAAACTACCATTGTTAAGTTAAAAAGTAGTCTGTGTGAGCTATTAGGGTGACTAGACACGTTCAGATTGTATTGATATGTTCACAAGAGTTGTTCATCTCTACCGTAACTATAATTTTGCCAAATGTTATTAGAAAAAATTACGAGTTCCTGTAAGTTATTCTGAATTTTTTTTTTTAATTTTCCTTAATTTTGTCAACAAAAGGTTAACGAAAAAGTTTTTTTTGTCGTGAAATGCAAAAAAAAACTGTTAATGGGACTCTGAGCTGCATTATTAGCATACACATTTAAGTAATATCGTTAAGTTTGAATTAGCTGTTGGCCAGATACTAATGACACTGTTTTTTGAGGTCTCACTGATTTTCAGAAACTTTGGAGGTCCATAAAAAAATTGGTCTCCAAATTCGCCAAACTGGGTATAGGGGTTTACTTAGGGATGCCAGCCCCCAAATCCCGATCCCAAAAATCCCGGGATTTTTCGGAATTGAGAAAACCTGAATCCTAGGATTTGTCGAAAAAATCCCGGGGAGTTCCAAGATATTTAAATTACGTTTTTTATTAAAACTCTTATACAAAAAAACTCATAATGAAAGTAACACTAATTTCGTTCACGTTCTTAGTGAAAGTGGGCATGGTAAAATTCGGCTGCGATCGCTTAGACGTCATTAATGATGCTTTCTGCACTATTTCAATCTTAGAAGAAAACGATTTTGGTATAGTATCGTTAAATGGATACAATATCCCTTATTCTATGAATGCCAAATGCTTATGTGATTTTTTTGACAAAAGTCTGCCTTGGAGTCCCTATGAAGAGTTGTGTTGGATGTACTTGGACCATAAGCCCTAAAATTATCACGTGAAATTATAAAATTATAGCCAGACCGAGTATCATGTGCGGGGCGATTGTATGGTTGCCGAGAACTCGGCAGGCTGTATAGACTACCAAACTATAAAAGGTCCAGATGTTCTTACTATCGCTGTAATGAAGATATGTTTAGCTTTGGCCATTCAGACCTTAATTAGTCCGCTGAGGTCGTGGCTGCTTACAGGCTTTGTCTTGGAAACTCTGTTCACCTTGTAGAGAAGTATAAGATATGCCGACAGACAGCATAAACTGTTAACTGAGGCTCCACCTATGATATTTCCGGCGGAAATTGAGACAATTGCTACATGCGCCGTCATTATTTTAAACTAAAGTCCTCAGAGCTCACATAAAGCTACCTTTTCCGATAGCCAAGTATCTCTGCAATCTCTCCTTTCATGGAAATTGTGATCCGAGCATGTGCCAGAGTCTTAAACTAACTACAGAAGCTATAAATAGGCAACAAAAATTTTTATTAAAGCTACTCCCCATAATGGGTTCAGAGCATTTTTGTGGCGTAATTTGGTCAACGGATAACCAGTAATACGGGGAAATGGAATTTCTACCTCAAAGGTTATATCTAATATATTTTCTTGATCCTAATTAATTAATTTTTATAATTATTTTTCATTTTGTAACGTACTTACTACCCAATTTATATTTTACTGTTCAGTAAAATATTAAAACTTGTATTAAAATTAGGGATGTAACGAATACCGATAACGATACCGATATATCGGCGATACTTCAGATTTTCCGATACATCGGTATCGGCGATATTTTACTGTCGATACGACGATAATTTTAAAAATTTTTTCAGAGCTTTTTTTAACAAATAATTTATTTTTGTCCGATTTTACCATGAATTAAATTCACTTCGTTATTTTTTAAATCTTATTAATATCAATTTTAAAAATTAATAATATTTTATGCTGTTATTTTGTAAAAAAAAAATTATTTATTTTTTGTTAATTTTACCATGAATTCAAGTTCAAGTCGTTGTTTTATAAATCTTATTCCAGCAAAAAAAAAAGATATTCCAAAGAAGTCATGAAAATGTAGAATTCGCGATCTGGAAGTATTGCAAATTTGGATAATTTCTAATTAGTTTTACATATCCTTGCCATTGCAAGAAGTTTTGTTTTTTGATTACCAATTCGGTGGAAGCGATGCTAGGACAAATTTCTTTTTCGGTATTCTATAATGATTTTTCCTCAAGGAAAAAGGATAAAAAATTACCCATTTTCAAAATTTTTTTATGCGAATTTAAACTCAGATCTGTATTTTCATGTAAATTTAAGTGAATAAATATAAACTTAGAAGTCTTTTAATAATTAAGCTATAAAGTTATTTAGAAGAATATTAGTTGATAAATATCCTTAAAAAAAATCGATTTTTTAAAAAGCATGGCGAGTATTTTTTAAAATTATAAAGGAATTAAACATATTTTCTTGCTTTTCTACTAATTATCTGCATATTTTTAATATAGATTTTTTGGAAGCAAAGAAAATGTAGCACCTTAAAAATTACTTCCAATGTTTTATCAATTTTAAATATTCTCTCTTATAATGTAATTTTGTATAATAAAAAAATTGCGCTTGCGTTTTGTTAATCTAAACTTGAACTCAATTTCAATATTCGTATCGGAATCGGTATCGGCGATATTTATTTTTAAATATCGGCATCGGTATCGGATCGGCAAAACGGCGTATCGTTACATCCCTAATTAAAATACATTGAAATTAACTTTTTTAATTTCTTATAGTTGATATTATGAATATACAGAGTGAAAATATTTTACATTATAAATGGATTGTTTTAGTTTAAAAAAAATAATCTCGAATCCCGATAAATACCGGGATCCCGAAAAATTCCGGGATCACGAAAAATCCCGTAATTCCGGGATTTGAAATTCTGAAATCCCGAATCCCGGGATTAGCGAAAACCAGTCCCGTTTGGCTTCTCTAATTTTACTACACCGTGGTAGTACAATCGAACCTGTACTTGGACCATGTTTTTCTAAAATTCTCCATTTGTCGCATAGTGCTATTTATTATTTAGTTTATTAGGAAAACAACAATAGCACAACTAACATAACAATCTTTGAACTAAATCAAGCAAAATAAAAAAGGATTCATAAATATGTATTAATTAATATATTAACAAGTTTGAGACATAATTTTATTAGTTATTGCAATAGTTCAAGCTTCTAGAAAAATAATTTGGTTTAAATGTTTGGGATTTAAGGGAATATTTTCTTTAGTTTTGATAAAACATGACTTGGAAAATATCCTTTCACTTATCGTAGTAGTTGGGGAAATCGAAAGCAATCCATAACACAAAACATCTAATATCTGAGCCTTTCTCCTGGAGTTCTCTACAGGTATAAAGTCTTCCATTATGCCTTTGTTTTTTTTTTCAAATTCGTAACCTTCTAATTTTGGTTGAAATTATATTAAAAATGTGGCCATATTTCTTTTATGTGGAATGGCGCATAAATAATTAATATATTTGAAGAAACTCTAAATGTCCAGGATTCTTTGACACACGCTCTATAGCCATTACATAAGTAAAAAGTAAAAAAGATTTTAATCATTGCCCTTTAAATTTAAGGTTCAAGTATTTAAGAATATATATATGTTGCTATGTTTTATTGTACACATTAAACTCCATTTTAAATTTTAAATACACATTTCACTTTCTCCTCATCATGAAATTCAATATACATATACTTCGTTTCATAAATTCAAAGTTTTTGTTGATGTCAGTATTATTTGATACAAGAGATAGTGTTGCACTTCTATAATAATGGCAATGACAACAAAGTTAATAATATTCAAATATCAAAATTCATTTGTAATTAATGTCGAAATATTAAAGCTCTCTCACGTACAGCAAATTACAAAATGATTTTCAGCATCATTTGCATAATAAAAGCTAAAGCAACAGAAGTAGCAACAACAATTGAATGCTGTTGATGTCAATAGTGGCAATAATATAAGTAACAACAGAAACAACAATACTAAAGGCGACAACAACCTTCTATAAAAATTACAATACAAACAATAGCTAAAGCAGAAATGTCAAGATGAAAACAAGCAGTATTAAGGTGTCAGTGGCATAAGTTGTCTAATTAACGCAAGAAAATTACAATTCCTTCTATTGACAAACTAAAATTCATTAACGAACAAACACTTAAGCGGCATGGCAACTTATCAAACTGTTTGATCAAACAGAGATTTTTTGACTGTATTAGTGCAAAAAACCTCACACGTATAGTTTGATGTGAGTTTGATGAAAAGCAAAACACTTTTGATTTTCACTACCGCCGATGACCAAATTTGAAGCTTAGTTTGATGTGTGGCTGTGTAATTACTTCAAATGTCATTTATGTTTAGTTTTCGCAGCGACCACATCATTTCTATGGAGACGCACTCTTTAAAAAAAACGGATGAACAAAATTGAATTTATTGGAGTTTATCGTGGTTTGCCTGCTTTATGGCGAGTTAAATCGAAGCAATATAGCAATAGAAATTAAAAAAAATGCTCAGTACGAGATATTGATTGAAACTAGGGATGTAACGAATACCGATACCGATACCGATATATCGGCGATATTTCAGATTTTCCGATACATCGGTATCGGCGATATTTTACTGTCGATACGACGATACTTTTAAACATTTTTTCAGAGTTTTTCTGACAAATTATTTATTTTTTGTTAATTTTACCATGAACTAAACTCATTTCGTTATTTTTTAAATCTTATTAATATCAATTTTAAAAAGTAATAATATTTTATACTATTATTTTGTAAAAAAATTATTTTTTTTTGTTAATTTTACCATGAATTCAAATTCAATTCGTTGTTTTTTAAATCTTATTGCAGCAAAAAAAGACACTCCAAAGAAGTCATGAAAATGTAGAATTCGCGATCCGGAAGTATTGCAAATTTGGATCATTTCTAATTAGTTTTACATATCCTTGCCATTGCAAGAAGTTCTGTTTTTCGATTACCAATCACCGAATTGGAAGCGATGCTCGGACAAATTTCTTTTTCGGTGTTCTATAATGATTTTTTCCTCAAGAAAAAAGGATAAAAAATTACCCATTTTCACAATTTTTTTAACGCGAGTATGGCGAGAATTTTTTAAAATTATAAAGTAATTAAAATTTTTTTTCTTGCTTTTCTACTAATTACACTATGCGATAAATAAAGACTTTTGGAAAAACATAAGAACTGGACAGTACAGGTTCGATTGTCCTACAATGGGGTAGTACAACACTTTACTCAGTTTGGCGAATTTGGTGACCAATTTTTTTTATGGACCTCCAAATTTTCTAAAAATCAGTGGGGCCTCAAAAAACGGTGTCATCAGTATTTTGCCAACAGCTAATTCAAACTTTATAATACCGCTTAACTGTATATGGCAATAATGTAGCTAAGTCTGTTTAACAGATTTTTTTTAACATTTCATGCCAAAAATTTTTTTTCGTTAACTTTTTGTTGACAAAATTAAGGAAAAAATGTTTTTTCACTTTTTTCAGAATAACTTACAGCGACTTGTAATTTTTAACTAACAATATTTGGCAAACTTATAGTTACGGTAGAGCTAAACAACTTTTGTGGACATATCAATACAATCTGCACGTATCTAGGTACTCTAATAGCTCACACAGACCACTTTTTACCTTACAAATTTTAGTTTTTCACTATTTTTTTATGCTAAAAAAATAGTTTTTTTTAAATAGTATATTCAATAGTATATGCATACTTCTGTTGTGTTTCACTAACATTTTGTCCCCAGAAAAATAATATGTTCCTGTACTTTTTTTGAAAAAAAAATTTAAAAAAATTATTTTATTCACTTTTTTCAGTATAACTTGTAGGAACTCTAAATTTTTCATTACCATTATTTGGCAAAACAACAACAAACAATAAAAAATAGTAAATACTAAAATCAGCAACATAAGAAGTGGAACAATAACAAAGAAAGCAAAAAAAAATGCAATTAAAATATAGCCTAACTCATAAAAAACGAAAACTTTTAAGGTAGAAATTAGTTTTTCTGGGCTGTTTAGGGTGCCCAGATACATTCAGATTGTATTGACATGTTCACAAAAGTTGTTCAGCTTTACCGTAGCTAAAAAATTACGAGTCCCTGTAAGTTATTCTGGAAAAAGTGAAAAAAAATTGTTTTCCTTAATTTTTCAAAAAAGGTACACGAAAAAATTATTTTTTGGCATAAAATGGTAATAAAATCTGCTACATTATTGCCATATATAGTTAAGCGGTATCACCGAGTTTGAATTTTCTGTTGGCCAAAAGTTGATAACACCTTTTTTTTGAGGGCCCGCTGATTTTCCAAAACTTTGGAGGTTCATAAAACGAAATTGGTCACCAAATTCGCCAAGCTAAGTATAGGGTTTTACTACCCCGTGGTAGTACAATCGAATCTATACTGTCAAGTCCGTGTGTTTTTTGGACTGTTGAACTGTGTTATCTGCATATTTTTAATAAAAATTTTTTGGAAGCAAAGAAAATGTAGCTCTTAAAAAATACTCGCAATTTTTATACTGGGTTAATATCAATTTTAAATATTAATAATCTCTTACACTGTAGTTTTGTATAATAAAAAAATTGCACTTAAGTTTTGTTAATCTAAACTTTAACTCAATTTCAATATTCGTATCGGTATCGGAATCGGTATCGGCGATATTTATTTTTAAGTATCGGTATCGGTATCGGATCGGCAAAACGGCGTATCGTTACATCCCTAATTGAAACATATACAGAAAAAACCCAAATGCTAAAAAAAGGATGTCGCACAAAATTTTAACTCTCTTCGAACTACATATGGAAAGGAGTTAAAAGGAATTAAAAAAGGGAGTAAAAAATATTAATACAATAAGTAGAAAGTGGCTCAGTGGATAGAGTACATGCCTTGAAATATGAGGACTGTGTGTTCATACCCCGGTTGAGCCAAATGTTTTTTTAATATTTAAAAAACTATAAATAAAGAAACTAGTAAACGCACTAGTCTATAATAATTAGTATTTCAACTAGCATATAACTATGTACAAATGAACTAGTTGGGCTCCTATGACAACCTAATGTTAAAATCGATAGTTCGATATATGGAAAAAGGACAGTTAGACAACTAGTCTGAATAAAAAAGCAACTAGTATATTTCTAACCACATACTAGTCATTTTGTCTGCAGGGAAAACTTTCACCACAGCACCAAAACCATACATAGTTGTACAAATAGTATTGTCCAAAATGTTTATATTTTGAACATGAATTTTTAGTTGTTATATACAATTAATTTCTTTGCACGTAAACAAACTGTATGGTATGTGTCTTGATGACTATTTGAAGGTAAGGATTTTAATACTAATGCACAAAATAATATACACGTGTCAACCCGATCATCTTTTTGCGCGATTGAACTTTTCAACTCTTAATAGAGGCAAAAGATTAATCTGTTTTAGATATAACAGTCAGATATCTAAATACCAATTTTTTATTCATGCAATAAGTCTCTGGAACGATATTCCACACAGCTCTCAAGTCATTAGTAACGCACAAAAATTCAAAAAAAATATTATCTGTCAATTTTCAAGTTAATTTTGTTCAACTAAGAGGATAATTTTATTTTCATATATGTATATGTTTTTATTATTTTATTACTTATGTATTGAGCCATTTCAAACTGAATGTCATATTGATCGCTTTGTGGTGTCGTGGAGGTTTTCCATACATTTTGATTTTAAACTTTAAATTAAAAATTTTGCAATTTTAAAACAACGACATGTATGGACGATTTTCATGATATTGCAGTATTACCTATAATTATATTTTATTGTATGTTCAAATGTATTTTTGTATGTACTTGTACTGAGTTCCATACTGTAATATGAGACTTAAAGTCTTGTGTATGGGACATGAAAATAAAATAAATAAAATAAAAAAATAAAAATTTTATATTAATTAATGAAAATATGATTTATAATCATTTTTAATACATTTGAGCTAAAAAAAGATTGATTTTCTAAACACTTTTTTGAAATTATTCTATTTGGTACTAAAAAAATGTATCCCAAATAGTATAAAAAATGCAATTCTGCTGAATGAAAAAATGGTTCAAAACATTGATAAATTTCAACATGCAAATGTCAACAATATTAAATAAATATTTTTAAATTACAGCAAGATGAAACATAAAATTTATACCAAAAGAAATAAAAAAATTAAATCAAGTGATAAAAGTGTTTGTGTGTGCAAAAACGATAGATTATACAGCATTTTCAAATGCAAAAATTACGCTCTTCGATGTGTGTTGAATAACCCCGCTCATGTGAGTTGAATAAACAGTGCTTGTTCGTGTGAAGGAGAGTTGTAATTTTTTTTTTTTGACAGGTCGCCAGTTGAATATCTACGTATAATCTATACCTGATAAATTTTCATCATGATAAATGTCAAATCGTTATCAAGATAAAAATTTATCAGGTATAGACAGCATTTATTAGTGTGATTGCAGTGCCTTGACAATTTTGTCAGAGCTCAAGCTCAGACAAATTTTACTTGATAAAAAACGTAAACAAACTGCTTGACGTTTCAATTTATTTTCAAAAACTAAAATTTTTATAACATTTTTACAAGAAAAATATACGAATAAAGCAAAATATGAATGTTTTAATTAAATAAAAGCAGTTTAATGACAAAATAAGTGAAATAGTGCATTAATAGTGACAAACTACCTTCACGACGCCAAACAAATTGTGATTTATCGTAACAAAAAAACAACAACGTATTCGCATGTATACTAACAAGAACAAAAAATTGACATCTGTTCTGCCGACGTTTTGTTAGTTGTCATGATAAAAATATATCAGGTATATACGTAGGGTTACAATACAAACAATAGCTAAAGCAGAAATGTCAAGATGAAAACAAGCAGTATTAAGCAAGGTACATTAAACAGGTATCACTACAAGATCAGCTGTTCTAGTAAATTTAAGAATGTGTGCATCACACAGACAATAGATTTTGACACATTTCTGTTTTTTTTCTATCAGCAACGGGTATGTGTTAGTAACTTTGAGGGAGCTTATGAATGTATGCGACACACAGACAATAGATGTGACATATTTCTGGTATGTTTCTACCACCAAAATACATGTTTTTTGTGTTGTATTTGTTGTCGTTGTGGTGGTACCTGTATTATTGTATCATGGTATTAAGGTGTCAGTGGAATAAGTTGTCTAATTAACGCAAGAAAATTACAATTCCTTCTATTGACAAACTAAAATACATTAACGAACAAACACTTACGCATACATAAATTGAGATACTTAGGTATGTCTCATACATACACTTCAATATAGCAACACTTTTCCATCTACCATATACTACAGCTGTAGGAGCTTATTAGGTTTATATTTATTATAGAAATGTAAAGCAGTAATTTTTAACAACTGAATTGATTAATTTTTTTTTTCGTACAGAAAAAAATATCCATCTTTCCCTTTTTGCTAATTATTTATGTATGTATATATTAAATGTAACAATTTTCCTGTGTTTAACTGAACAAGGGAGAAGAGGCCAGATGGAGCTAAGCGGACAACCTGATTACAGGGAGCAAAGATGAAAACTTATGGAGAATTTTGGTGTGGTGAGGACAATAGTTTTCAGAGAAGAAACTATCTTTAAAGTGCTGTATCCACAATACAAAACTGATTTCAGTAGAAAATTTTTATGGGAATCAATAAAAAATGTGAGTGCTTTTCTTACAGATTTTCTACTCAAATCAATTGTTTGTATTGTGGAAATGGCCCTTAAGTGACTTTTAAGCTTAAAATGCAATTCAATGGAATAACATTTTAAAATAAAAATAAATTTTCTTACCCTTAATTACCAATTACCATAAAGTAACCGTAGAAATTAATAACAATAATATAGCTGATCACGAGTCTCTATATATAAATATTGAATGTGAAAACAATTTTCGAAAAGATACAACAATAGGAACCCATAAAATATTCAAATATAATAAAAATAACTTTAATAGAAATCTGAGTGCAATAATAGATTATAAAGAAAACAGTGATGTCAATGAAAACGCATATATGTGAGATAACTGTCTCAAATCGGTAATAAACAAATTTACAATAAAAAGAACAATAACTAATACAAATAATGTGAATCAATGGTTTAATAATGAACTTCGCTTATTAAAAAAAGATAAAATTTTAAAACAACAAATAGCAAGGATTGAAAACACAACTGAAGCATGGGCAAACTATAGATCAGTTAGAAACCTTTATAAAGTAAAAATTGAAAACGCGAAAAATAACTATATAAACAATAAAATAAACAATGCCAAAGATCAAAAACAAATGTGGAAGGAAATAAAAGCTTTAGTAATAAAAAAGAAACAATATGTGATAAAAACTGTGATATTTAACCAAATAGAATATAAAGAAAACAATCAAATAGCTAGTCAATTTAATAAATTTTTTTTAGGTAGTATAACAGCAATAAGAGACTCGATCGAAAAAGTGCAATACGTAAACAATATTAATAATACTAGTCATAATTTCAAATTTCGTGCAATAACAATCTTAGAACTTAAAAACAGAATAAAGCAACTTAACAATAAGCCGGATTATACAAAAATATCAAATAAAATTATTATTGACAATTGGAACATAATGGGAAATATTTTATTAAATATAATTAATAAATCGCTAAAAAAATGGAGAATTCCCAGAAAACTGGAACGAAACAATAATAATACCTATTGAAAAAGTGCCAAATACAAAAAAGTGTGAAGAATTCCGTCCTATAAATACCTTAAAAACTTGTGAAAAAATACTGGAAAAGGTTGTGAAAGATCAATTGGAAAGCTATATAGAAGGAAATTCTTTGTTATCAAAATACCAATCTGGTTACAGGAAAAATTTTTCATGTGAAACTGCAGTAAATTATGTCATAAATCGATGGAAAAAAATAGGAAAATTATGGCAATTTTTTTGGACTTTAAAAGAGCGTTTGAGACAATTGATAGAAAAATTATGTTTAAAAAACTTCATATGTACGGAATACAAAATATAGAACTTAAATGGTTTAAATCCTACTTAACAAATAGAAAACAAATAACAACAGTTAATGGTGTACAACCTGATTCCATTCAAAATGAATTTGGTGTTCCACAAGGATCAATCTTAGGTGCACTATTGTTTAGTATTTACATAAATGATATGCCGAACATTTTGACAAAAAGTGAAATAATTTTATACGCGGCTGATACTCTAATATTTACAGAAGGAGATAATGAAGAACAGTGTCACAATAATATGATGCAGGACATAAACAATATAACTATTTGGTTAAATATGAACAAATTAAAATTAAATGAAACAAAAACGAAAATAATAGAAATAAACATGACTAGTAATAGTGACTTTATAATTAATAACGAAATAATTGAAAAAGTCGAACAAATAAAATATCTTGGTTTTATAATTGATAAAGAACTTAAATTTAAAGAACACATGGACTATATTTGTCGAAAAATTGGTAAAAAAAATTGGATTTTTTAAAAGAATTAGAAATAAAGTTTCAACAATAACAGCAATTAATATATATAATACGATTATTAAACCACATTTTGAATTTGGTTCAACAATAATTTATACATGTTGTACAAAAACGCAAATTGAAAGACTACAAAAATTACAAAATAAAGCATTGAGAACAATTTTGAAATGTAACATTTATACTCCAATTGAGATAATGTTAAATATCCTTAAGTGGTTAAAAATAAATCAATGATTGGAATTAAATACATTACTTTTTATACAAAAGATGAAAATGGGAAAGGCGCCAGAATATCTATGTCAGGAAATTAATTATGTGAGAGATGTGCAACCGTATGGGCTAAGAAATGCGAGAGACTTTAGACCGCAACGAGTAAACACGACAGCGATGTAGCGTTCACTTTTCTATAAAGGACTACAATTATATAACTCGTTACCAAATAATACCAAAGATGAAACAAATGAGTTCATTTTTAAAAGAGATTGTGTAAATTTTGTAAGAAACAATTTAAATAACTTAGAATCTTAGAGCAAAAACAAAAAATGTAAACTTAAGTAACCAAAGTGTAATTTAAAAGTATAATAATACTAAGAAATAAATAATAATAATAATTAAATAGAAATAAGTGGATGGAAATATTTTCTGTTTGAAAAGAAAAATACTAAAGGTTTTCTAGTCAGGGTATGTCGAGTAGTGGGCTAGCTGCGTAAATATTTTTTTTCTCATCCAAAAATCTTAACTCAGCGAAGCTACTATTCGACATACACAGAGGAAAAATTATTGACCCTGCAATACAATTTTCAACGTGGAAATAACGTCCACGTTATTTCATGCCATCAAAAAGACAATTACGGCATTTAGATGTTGGAGTTTTTCAAAGGTTTGTTCAGTCTTGAGTTTTTATTTTGTAAGTGAAGGGTGTACAGAACCAAATGGAATAGGAAGAAATCTTGGTTTGTATTTTCAAATTTGTTTTTTACATTTATTTGTAAGGTCATTTGTATTTTTATTTAATTTTTTTTTTTCTTACTAAAATTTAGAATTTATTTCAGTTCAAAGAAAATTTAACAATTAAACTTCAAAAAAATCAAGATAGAAACTCATCGTGTAAATGTTTATGATTTTCAGTAGCAACCAAGGCATATTCATTACAGGTACCACCACAACTAAAACAAGTACAACGCCAAAAACCACATGTATTTTTGGTAGAAATTCCCAGAAATATGTCAAATCCATTATCTGTGAGTCGCACACACTCATAAGCTTTCTTAAATTTACTAACACATGCCGGTTGTTGATAGAAAAATCCCAAACATGGGTCAAAATCTATTGTCTGTGAGACGCACATATTCGCAAATTTACTAAAACAGCTGTTCTTGTAGTGGTACCTGTTCAATCTACCTTGGTAGCAACTTTAAAAGGTAACCTGGCGTTTACACATGCAAGTGCAAGTTCGAAAAACTCAATACACTCAAACTTTTCTACTAACACACTTTTGGTTCAGCTATGAGAAAGACAGAGAAACGAATACAAATTGCTTTTTCGTTGATAATACGTACACAGAACTTGCATGCAAGTACTTACATGTCTAAACGCAGGGTAATTTAAAAAGAGTCTTATCTGAAAACTCAGCGTCTAAATCCCGTGAATGTCAGCAGCGTTTCAGCTGCTGATTTTTCCGGTAGCTTTCGACTTAATGAGAGTGAGATATGCAACTGATAAATATGTATGTAATTAATGATAGCAACGCTAAATGGTGCCAAAAGTTAAAACTGATCACCAAAAAATTTTCAAACAAACGTTTGTCTACAAATAAACTTAATTTTCAGTAAATGTTCTGTACATAATCTGTGAATTGTTTGAGTCTTATTTAGAACGTAAACACCAAAAACCACAAGAAAAACTGTGTCGTAAAGAAACAACCCCGATGACCACATTCACACAACTAACAACAACAACAATGATAACAAAAGGAAGGCGATTGCACCAAGTTTTTTTTACTGAAGTTTTTGAGTGAATCAATTCGTTAATGTCGTTGCGTTAATTTTCATTCATTTTTTTAGAATCTTTAGATAAACATTCAGACTTGAAGACGTTTAACAAAGTGAAATTTCATAAATGCTTAATGGGTGATGATGATGATAAATGATCCAGACAAAAATTGTGTTTGATATAACAATAAATATTTTTGTTTAATTAAGTAAATTATTTTGATAATTGAGTTATGAATTTTTAGTCGAACTGAAGGACTCTGATTAGTAGACTTGGTAGTCTCGAAACAGCAGTCAGTTCAACCTTCCGTACATCCAAAGCTTTCTTTAAATGTTCAATATTTACATGCTTTAGAATTTCTTTCTTAAATAAAAAATAATTTGATCGAAAGATTAAATTAAAAATGAACTTAAGCCAAACTAATTAAATAACTTTGGGTAAACTATTTTGTTTAATATTTTTTAGTATTTTTAGACTAATTGTTTTATAAACTGAGACAAAAATATTGTTTAATTTTTCCAGAAAATCCAGCAAATCTTTTTGTTTGATTTAGTAAATTGCTTTGTTTACAATTTGTAAATATTTTCAGACAAATTGTTTTATAGAGTTAAGCAATTTCTTCACTGAAAAAAATAAGTTATTTTAAATGAAGCTGTTGCGATATTTTTGTCTCAATTTAAAAATTTGTTTGTAGGTCCGTTCCTAGACAAAATATTTACTATTTCATTGAATTCCTTTACAGAAAATGAAATTTAGTTTTTCCTGTGTACGTTAAATTATTTTCCACTATTAAGAGCTGCATTTTCCCAGCCTTGATTCAGTGGGATATAATTGCTCACCCAAACTCGATCAGGGAGAGATTCGTTGCCAGCCTTTTGACAGATTACATTTCAGCGACAGGGAAGGCAACAAAGGTTATTCTTTTGTCAAAGCCAGGAAAGAAGAAGCAGACTTCTTCAGAGCTCTTAACCTCTCAACCTCTATAATGGAAACTAAGTAGAGAGGTCGGGTAATTTGGAGTACTGAATTCAAAACTGCAATCGAATTATTTCCATTTCTGTTCTAGTTTTCGAGATATACATTTATTTTAAAATATAAGAAGTTGCACTGCAAATGTTGCTCCTGTCCAAAAGCTGACCCTAATTTGCAAACCTGTGCAGCCTTCGTAGTTGTGAGAAACAATTTGCTGTTTAAGTATGTTGGTATTTATTTGTGTTGCTTATAGCTAAAACGCACTGCTGCACAGTGGGGGATTTTGGAGAAGAAAATGGAAATAAATCCGATTGTTATGAAATTTTATGTGGCATTAAAAAAAGGATATCTAAATAAGGTTCGTTTTCATTGCCCTCAGAGCATCGAATCTAACTGGTGCAGATTTTTACGGAAAATACAAAAAAATAAATAAAAATGTTAAAAAGTGTTGCTGAGCTTCAGTTTTCTTATATCTCTAAGGGGGGCGGAAGCACAAGACCCCAAAGTTGCTCAACTCGGGCTTCTGAAAAATCTATGACAAGCTTATGTTTTAGATCTGATAAAGAGTTTTTGTACTTGGAGGTAAAAAAGCGTACTACATTTATGGGTTTTCGCGTATAGTTTAGAAGAGATTCGACTAAGAAAATTAAAATTTGAACTTTTTTACCCACGTTGGTTCACAGTTTTGCTAATGAGGAAGTCAAATCCTTTCGGCTTTGCCAAATCTTTTTTTATTTTTGTTGATTACTAACGGGATTATTAATATTATGGCCAAATTTTTTTTTAAAAATAGCTACTGAGTCAAATGTTATATGCAGTTTAACCCTCTGCACTGACGTGACTTCATTATCACAATTCTACTGACGTGGTAGTACACTAGACATTATTTCGGCTGCTTATACTTTCCAAGCTACGTTTGTAAGCATACTGAAACTATTTTTGATTTTAGTTTAATGTAGTAGTTTCTTATTTATTGTAATTTTTTGTTGAAAACAAAACGAAAAAGCTTATTAAAATCAAAATTATTAGCATGATATAAATTACCCTTAAAAAACTTACATCCATACAAAAAATAAAAAATCGTCATATCTTATGTTTTTGGTAAAAAGTTTAACATTAATTTTAGCTTATACCTAAGCTAATCAATCTAGAAAGAAAAGAGATAATATCAATGGTTTAATAAAAAGTTACTACTTATTTTGTAAGGTCTACCCCAAAACTGACGTGGTAGACTTGTAGACACTTGTATGCTCACATTAACGTGTGCGCTCGTTTCAATTGCTTTCTTCACACTAATATACGCATGTGTACGTAATAAGAAGGTACTGAAAATACCAGAATCGATAATTGTATAATTTTGGCGTAAAACAATGTTTTCTGTTTACTGATGTTTGCAAGACTACGCAGTCAGTCGCAGAGGGTTAAATTAAAATTTTGAAAAAAATCGATTTTTCCCCGTTTATTGCAGAAAAAAGTTCGTTAATTATTTCGTAATTGGGTAAAACCGAACATTTTCGACACGGTCTGGATTTTTATCCTTTCCGATTTTAATGAAGTTCGGCACATACATATATTCTACTATTGTGTGCGCATAACATTGCAAAAAATTTGTTCGATACCTCTTGTTGTTTCTATTTTATAGGCCTCTAAACTTAGGCTTCTAAATCGGAGAGGTGAAAAATCCAAACCCCTGTTTTCATGTCGAAAATTTTCGTTTTTGCCCAAATATAAAATTTTTTGGAATAATGCTTATCCCATATTGATACATATTTGAAAGGTAATACATACTATAAAGTACATCACTGTAAACTTTTTTTTCAAAATTTTCGTTATTAAAAGAGCCAGAGCGTTTCAAAGTAGACCTATTTTTATTGCAAATATCAGTTTTAAGGTACGTTTTCTCAAATCGCATAGCTGTAATCAAAAAGAGTATTAACTCATTTTAAGGCCTAACATGCCCTAAACATTTCCGAAAAAAATTATCTGCGTCTGGCGAAAAATAAGAAAACTAAAGCAAAAATACTGAAAATCTCGTTTTTGGGATTTTCCGGAATTTCTTTGGGAATTTCGGTGTTCCCAGAGACATATCTTATTATTTTTTTTTCTTCCTTGGTATATAGTATACAAATTCCTAATTACTGCAATATTTCATTCGAATATATAAACATACAAAGTTTTAGAAGCCCTTTTTTCCCACATGCAAAAATGTTACATTAGGCGTGGCGGAGAATTTGATGTCGGTTTCAAGTCACCTGAAGCAAAAATTAACCCACTCTGAAGCCATAAACAACGCTTTGTGATATGGTGAGGTCCGACTTTGAATGCGAGTATGTACCTTTTATTCTAGGGGGTGACTGGTGTTTTTATGTTTTGTATTGGTATCTACCCAGTCTAAAGTAATTTGTATGTAAAAGAGGAAAGCGAGGCGCAATTTTAAGGCGTGACATAAAAGTGAATATATTAAAAGCCAGATATACAAAGCTTTAGAAGGGCTTTCTTGTCATATTCAAAAATTTAACATTAGGAGGGAGGGATCCGAAATGGCATGTGGCGACCAGAATTTGATGTCGGATTAAGACGCCAGCCGAGGAAATGATGTCGGATTCAGAAGCCAGGTGAGGAAAATATCAAGCCACAGTCAAGACGTAAAAAACGACAAGCGATATGATGACATCGGACTTTAAATAGTCGCAGTCCATACGAATCAACTTTTGCTCCAGCAACTTTTTTTGTGTGAGAGTGATTAAATAGAAATATATATGTATATAAAAAACTAAAGGTGCTGTATTTTGGTTCGTGGCAAAAATTTTGGGTTGCTGTTTTGCAAATATCATTGGCATATCTTTCATTCTAGGGGGTGACTTGTGCAACTTTTTTTCGATCCACCTAAGTGCAAGCTTTTGCCCGTCTTGCGTTTAGGAGAGTTCAAGTCTGTTTACAAGGCCGAGCTGTTTTGGCTGGTGCCTTCCTTGGATAACTTTATAGAGACTCAGGTGAGCGGGTAGAGTTCCCAATATACCAGAAAAATATTTAGTCAAAATACTACTAAAATGTGTTCTAAAGTTCAATAAGTGGGTCTTGGTAAGCTAGTTAATAATGATATGGGCTAAGCAAGGAAATGAGGCAGCCGATAAAAACAGAAACTTGCTGCAGCGTTTTGCTGCCAGAATCCCGAGTCGCGCTGAGAAGTTAGATGAGCAACTTGTAGCCATCGACGTATGTTGCTTACCGAGCCCATTGACTGATCAGCTGTTAAGTTCGTTACGTATAACCGGATAAGATGAAATTCTTGCAGGATTATGATTAAAATATGGATCTGTGAGAATTCAGCGATGATAATGAAAGTGAATAATTTCCTCTCAATTGCCCTAGTAAACGCTAGTTATATAACACATGTCCCAATATTTCAGGTGTTGGTTGATATACAAACAATTATTGCGGTATGAAGTGTGTCGATGATTTATTTAAACCCATTTTTGATACAAACAACAAATAAAAATATTCAGAAGAAATCCCAAAACCAATTTAAATATGTATATTAGGGCATAACTTTTTCACACTTTTTGCTGAAGGTAGATTTATTTACCAGGTACTCTTGATTCCACAGCTGTTTACTTTTTTTTTATTTGTGGCAGTCAATTTTGTATCAAAATACACAAGTTATGTTGTGTATGTGTTTTAATAATTTGACATTTTCAAGAACTGCGACTACCTGGTATATAAATCTACCTTGAGTTTTGGTAGTATCAAAAACGGCATAGCAAGGCATATTACAGGTACAACCATATTTAAAACAAATAGAACACCAAAAAACACATGTATTTTGTTGGTAGAAATATCCCAGAAATATGTCAAATCCATTATCTGTGAGTCGCACACATTCATAAGCTCTCTCAAATTTAATAACACATGCCCGTTGTTGATAGAAAACTCCCGGACATGTGTCAAAATCTATTGCCTGTGTGACGCACACATTCTCAAATTTACAAAAACAGCTGTTCTTGTAGTGGTACCTGTTCAATCTAACTTGGTTTAGTCATTGATAACATAGATAGCAAGGTCTCGCACTGTCAATAAAACAATGACAATTCTCTCAACACATACGAGTACTGTGAATTCAACTTACTTGAGCGAGAATATTTGTCTCAATTCAACACACTTAAAATAGCATAAATTTTGCACTTGAATATCCTTTAATTTGCACTTTTTTCACACGCACGATCACTTTTTAGTTTTAGTTATTTTTTTTACTATTTTACACAAATTTTGTGTTTCTGTTCATTATATTTTTAAAATAATTGTTTAATTTTTTTAACATTTGTTTGTTGATTTTAACACAACGGGACCTATAGGGAACCAAGTTGGCTGGTTTTTATTAAATATTTAAAAAAACTGGCAACCTGCACCACCTTGTTGAATTGTAGTGATGAGTTGAATTATTTTTTTTTTTTTCATTAAACAGTTGTATTTTTGTTCCTATTTGGGATAAAATTTTTAGTACCATATACAAAAATTACAAAAAAATTCTAAGCAAATCAATATATTTTCAACTCGAATGTATTAAAAAGCACTCTTAAATCATATTTTCATTAATTACTGCAACAATAATTGTTTAAACTACTAAAAAATCATGTATAAAATTATTAATTCTTTAGATTACTTTTTATTGCAACTAAGTGTGCCTTAGTGCTGTGGGGAATTTTTTATTTTAAACCAATACTGATACAAAATGTTTTACTAATGCATTCTTAAGGGCAATATACACGGTCAACATGCTTGACAAGCGTGGTAGTAGTTGTGTGAAATTTCGTTAGTATTAGTGACACCGACGACGCTTGATGGAAAATCTTCTTGGTTTTGATTTTTCGTCCAGCACACGTACACGAATCTGACATCAAGCTGATTGACCGTGTATATTGCCCTCTAGACTTAGGTTTTTGAAGTTTCTGTTTGGCCTTATGTACCCTATAACAAAAAATATTAGTGACAAAAATTTACATTGTTTAAAAGTATTTTTCAAAGCGTAGTAATACCAAGTGGCCTTATTAGTGCAACAACAACTGGACTTTACCAATCTGTCATGTTAAATCCATACATAAAAAGTTGTTTAGTTTTTTTACATAGAGTTTGACACTTTGGTAAAGTCATGCTCATTTTTACTAATAGGGCCACCTGGTATCAATTCGCCTTGGTATTTTTTGTTAGTTATACTAAATTAAATACATATTTTATATGTAGTTTAAAAAAATAAAATTTTAGTCCCCAAGTTGTTAGATTAGATTTGGATTGTATTAAAGATGACAGGGTATTTGCATGAAGACGATTCCTTATATTGGCTTTATTCATATTTTTGAAGAAAATATTCTTTCTATACATGCTGAGGAAATCAAATTTTTAGACCCCATTTGCTTTGTTTTGTGTATATTACTTTAAATTGTTAGTGTTGTTAAAGTGCTAAGTACTTGGCTACTTACTACTGCACTTGTTTATAAGGTAATCAGCAGCAAAAACAAATGATCATGAACTTTTGAATAAATTTAACTAGACACAAATTAGAAAAATCAAATAAAATGTAAAAAACAAATGGAAAAGATTACATACAATTCATTTTTTATAGTTTCTTAAAATGTGCGTGTTATATGTAAGTAGTATTGTATCGATTACCAATAAGAAAGAAACTTGAGTAGTCAAAACTGTAAATGTTTTTCCTCATTATAACTATTTGCCATCAGGTATTTCCTTAATCTTACGAGTTTTAACTATTTTTCCGTTCGCGTACTTTTTGGGCAATAGCATTTTTGAGAGTACATTTTTCAGTTTACTCAGTAATTACTCATTTACTGCATTTTACTGTAGAAGTAAACAAGCGGACTTATTATAGAGACAATTTGTGAGCTAGCCTTATTTGAGCACTTCTTAGCCGAATTTTGTTTTCAATACTTCGCATAATTAAAATTTAATTCAGATAAAAGTGACATATGTATGAGTTGACGAAAAGCATAAAATATTTTATCGCAATAAATAAACTGCAGTAATGAGGTTTCCTAACGCTGCAGTCACACGTTCAAGATTTGCTTTCAAGTTATTTACATATACTGCTTGTCAAAATTCATAAAAATTGAAAGCTGTGACAGGCTGCACGCAACTTTAAAGCAATTTGAAAACAATTTTGTAAAAAACATAATAAAAACAATGGCGGCAGAATATTTGAACAAGAAAATGGTAATCAGCTGTTTTCTTGAACGTAAATTTAAACACCCATCTTGAAAGAGAAATTTAATGCAAGTTCGTTTCAATTTTTAGATGTATGAGTGTATTGGTAAAAAAGTATAAGTGTATTAAAAATTGAAACAAAACTTGAACCAAAACTTGATCGTGTGACCCCAAGTAAAAAAAAGTAGGAAAATTGTTAATTGTACTAAATAAGCCATTGGTGTACCATTGTACTTTTAAGATTCGAAGTGTACCAAAAATGGTCAATTGTACCAATTTTCCCATCCCTGTTTTGGCCTGCTGTTTATGACAGACTTTGTTGTTCAAAATGGCCAAACTGCATGTTGTTTTTGTCAACGCGAATGAATATCAAGTGGCCTTATCATTAAAATAACACACATACAAAGTAGGTGTAGGACTATTTTTATTTGTGCTTTGACAGTTCGGGTTAAAGTTTTTCTCTTTTCTTATATAGAGTTTTACTGATTGGGTGTAATCAGCTGATGATCATCTGTGATGAAAAGGCTACCTGGTACTGAAACCGCCTTGGTTTTTGTATTGTTGTAGTTGTTTTAATGACGAGTTTACCTGGTACTGAATTCGCCTTGGTCGTGTAGAACATTAAAAATTATAAATAAAATATATGATAATTTTTTCGGATCGTTAAAAAAGTTCACGCAGAGATCGGGTTGTAGTTTGAAAACAACCATTTTTATCTCACGGAAATTTTAGAATATATACACCTGATATTTGTATATATTCCTATACGTATCATTACAACTTCGCTGTAAAATAAAATTTATCTAATTTCAAAACATGGCGATACCAGAGCAAACATCGATTACTACCTTTAGGCGTCACTTTAAAATACTTTTAATACACACAGCCAAGGAAAAAAAATTTTGTTTTTCCTCCTAAAACTATGCTCGAAAATTGTTTTATTGTTTCTTTTATTTGAATACTTTCAAAAACTATGGCAGCTCCAATAGCATAAACCTCACATTAAATTTAAACACAAGAAGAACTTTCCTTTAGTTTATCGGAAAGATTTTGCCTAAAGTCTACTTATAATAATGAAAAACGAGTTATATGTCCGCATTCTCAAAATTGCTAAAACAGCTGTTCTTGTAGTGGTACCTGTTCAATCTACCTGGGGCTCACATCAAGGTAGATTTATTTACCAGGTACTCTTGATTCCACAGCTGTTTACTCTGTTTTTATTTGTGGCTGTCAATTGTATAGCAAAATACACATATTATGTTGTGTGCGTTTTAATAATGACATTTTCAAGAAACTGCGACTACCTGGTAAATAAATCTACCTTGGCTCACATGTAAATCCATTTAATACGTAGTAGTATGCGCAAACATTTGTAAATTGTGATTAGCAATCATATAGAATGTCGCTGACAGGCAATTAATAAAAATATCCATTTTTCCCCCAAAGTAATATGTTAGTTAATTAATATTTGGTGTATGTTTAACTAAGTTTTCAGTATTATTTTTTTTTCTATTAAAGATTGCAATGTTTACTGAGAAGTTTGACAATACTAATGACTATTCAATGGCGACTTGAATTTCGATTTTTATGTACTTGTAATTGCCCTGCAGGAATGTCGATAGTAAAATTGTAATGATTCAGTATTGACTTTGTCACCAGTACTACTGAATAATAGTACGTTTCCATTATGAGCAAAACAGGCCGTTTTGAGCAAAATATGTCGAAACGTTTCCATTATGCTGTAAGTGTTTTTAAGTTCGAATTTTCGTAATAAGTTTGACATTTTTATTGTTTTGCTTACATTCTTCTTTGAAAATAAAATGCGCGCCATATTTCTTTCATTATGTGGCCACAGAACAGTGTCGCTTTTTTCGCATTTGTCAATCACAGTAAATGGATGACCCAAAGTTGCATTCGTAATCATAGAGGCAACGCAGTGTTGAATAGACAAATTTCGAAATAATTTGGAGCAAAACACGCTGTTTGAGGTGTTTTGCTCACATAACAATTGTATGGGAAAACATGCAGGAAAACACGTATTTTGCGCAAAACTCATATTTTGGCCAAAAACACGTATATGGAAACGCACTATAATTGTACCCCAGGCAATGTTCTGTGCTATAAACATATAACATGTGCTTGTCATTGAGATTCCACTACTGACCTCGGAACTATTGACTTATGGTACCATATAAAAACGTTGGTACCAGAGTATTTTAATGATTCTAGACAATACATATGAAACTTTTTACCAGACAATTAAATTGATTTTTTATGAAATTTTTTTTCTTTTTGTGTGCAGCCAAATATATTTTCAACACAAAAGTATTAAAACTGTAAAAGGGGTGCGTCTGTACATGAAATATTTTTGGAATAAAAAAATTTCTTGAAACGCTTGAAGCGGAAGCACGCGTTTTATTTATTTAAGAAAAAACAAGTAAAAATATAAATAAACTTGGTGAAAAGAGTTTACAAATAAAGTAGTAGTCAGTGAAACAAAAGTAAACTTAAATTGAGAAAAGAAAAAAAGTTGTGTTTTATTCGTGAAGAAATAATTGTTTTATTATTTTTTTTTGTTATTGTTCAGTTATTCCAATCGCTAAAATTGTTTTATTAGATTATATTTTGTATATAATTACCTTTGTATATTTTGTATATATACCTTACCTTGTATAAAATTTTGAAGCGCCTCTTTGTACAACATCTACAATTTTATAGAATGATTTTCCATTCTTTTCAAACGAAAACTTGAAAAAATTGGATTTTGAAAGAGTTTGCTCCATTCTAAAGTAATTTTGTTAGAACTGTTAAGCAAAAAATGTATAAAATGTGTGATGAATCAGTTAATAACGGCACAGCCGGTGGCCAATCAATATATGTATAAAGAAGTTCGTGTTTGGTGTGATGGATGTTATGACATGGTACATTTCAGTCATGCAAATTATTTAAGACAAGCCAAAGCTCTTGGTGATAAAGTCATAGTTGGCATTAATACGGATGAGGAGATTACCAAACATAAAGGGCGTCCGGTATTTACGGAAGATGAACGTGTAAAAATGGTAAGGCATAAAATGGGTGGATGAAGTAGTCATAGGTGCTCCTTTTGTTACAACGCTGGAAGTATTAGATGAACACAATTGTGATTTTTGTGTTCATGGAGATGATATAACTATGACAGCTGAGGGAGTTGATGAGTATCATTTGGTGAAAAAGACCAACAGATATAAGGAAGTGAAACGAACCGCTGGTGTTTCAACTGATTTAGTGGGTCGTATATTATTGTTAACCAAAAATCATTTCCGTCAAGGTTCTGATGAATAAGCCACTGAGAAAGAAGGTTCTTCTAATAAGGGCCAAGATTCAGCTGCCAAATCTCCTTGGACTGGTTGCGGTCAGCTCCTACCTACCACAGAGAAAATCATACAAATCAGTGATTGAAAATCGCCTCAACCGGATGATAAAATTGTTTATGTAGCTGGTGCCATGTCGGCCATTTAGACTTTCTGCAAAAAAACCCACAAACTAGGCGATTATCTTATTGTGGGCCTGCATACATATCCTGTTGTCAATTCCTACAAAGGTAGTAATTATCCCATTATGAATTTACATGAACGTGTCTAAGTGTATTGGCGTGTAACAGAGACCTGCGCCGTGACGGCTCACAGCCGGCTGAGCCGAGCCGCCGATAATTTTAGACAGTCGCGCTGCCGCCGAGAAAAGTTCGGCTTACTTCGCCTGAAAACTAGCCGCCGATTGACCTTGTACACTATGAAATAATAATTTTTTTTATAAATTTTTTATTTATTTTTATCTTAAATTTGATTTTTATGTTAATTGTTCTGAGTCGGCTGAAGCCGAATTTGAGCCGCCGCCGCCGATTTTCTCATGAGCCGCCGCCGCCGACAAAGTCGATCGGCGCAGGTCTCTGGCGTGTAAACACGTTAATGAGGTCATTGGTGACCCTATTGTGTGACCGAAGATTTATTAGATCATTTAAAAGTTGATATAGTGTGTCATGGTCAAACACAGAGCACGATGCCGTTCGGCGCATAGCCGGCTTAGCCGCCGCCGAATTTTGTTTTTAAATTGCGCCGCCGCCGATGTATGCAGCTGTGTTCGGCGCACGACTCAGCCGACAAGGGACTATCAAATAATATAAGTTTGGTACAAATACAACAAAAAACTTGATAACGCTTGTCAGAAATATACAAAATATTAAAAACTTTTTTTCGCTAGATATACATACAACGTGAACCGGTCGACAGCCGACACTTTTCATTCAGCCGCCGCCGAGGAAAATTTTCGGCTTACAGCCGGCGCTTAGCCGCCGATGGTTACTTTTGGGTTACCCGCCGCCGATAATCGAATAATATCGGCTTCGTGCTCTGGTCAAACACCGATTGCTTTAGAAAATGGCAAACACGATCCTTATGCTGTACCAAAGACAAGAGGTCTTTTCACTCATCGATTCTGGCAACGATATAACAACCGAACGAATTGTTGGACGCATAATCAATCATCGTCCCGAATACGAAAGACGTAAAGTAAAAGAGAAAATGAAGTTGAAGCCTACGAGGCCTTGCAACATGCCAAACAAACACAAAAGACAGGACAATGTTAAGATAAAACACAAATGGAACATGCGCGCCACTCAACAATCTTGTATACATTTTATTTTCTGAATTATATTTAGTAAAAAAATCATTAGAAACTTTGTTTCGAAATTTTAGCTAAATTTTCCAAGTGGCTCAAGACCAGAGCACGAAGCCGGTCGGCTAATAGCCGCCGCCGGTGATTTTCACAATCACTTAGCCGCCGCCGATTACTGCGGCTAATATCGGCTAGCGGCTGTCGATTTTTTATAATAAAAAGTGGGTATTTACTAACATGCGCATTTAAAAATATTTAATTCGGTTTTGAAACATATGAAAAAATTTTCTTATGAAAATTATTTTCATTAATAAGGCAGTAAATCGTCTAGAAAGGCAAGTTTATTTATAATTGGGCCGAGTATACCTGTTGTAAATATGCCTTGTATGTAAGTAAGCAAGAAATACTCTGTTAGCCGACCGTTAGCCGATAAATTTGGGTAGCCGCCGCCGCCGCCGCCGAAAAATTTTCGGCTCTTAGCCGGCTAATAGCCGCCGCCGATCACCATTTTACATCGGCTTCGCCCTCTGCTCAAGACTATGGCCATTATTTGGAGATAACTTAAATTTTATTTCATATCTGTATATCTTCGCTATCTTAATATTAGTCGTCTGAAACAATCGATGGTACTATCGATAGTTTTTGACTATCAAATCACTATCGATAGTTTTCAATACCATCTATAGTTGACGATAGTTTTTGTTTTTTTTTTAATTATTAGGTTCGATAGCGTATCTTTTGGGTAAAATTTGGTGAAATGAGTGTAACCAAGAATTAATCCCACTAAACACAAAATTACGGGAACAGCAAAAACAACTTTCAGTTCTAGGGAACGACAAAATTTACAAAACTTGTAAATTAGTGTAAGCTTCTTGAAATATTAATTGTTATGTGTTCTTTCGATGTTGCTGTTCATATTGTTATATATGTATGTATGAGATTTAAAAAGAGTGGGTAAGGTAAAGGATGTTGGAAAATTCAGAGACAACAACTGCTTAGAAGTATATTTTTTGTAAAGCCTGTTTATTGAGGCTCTATATATATTAAGGTGAAAATCCCTGGGAGTTCCCGCACTAGTTTTCCGGGAAATTGGGATTAAACATTTTGCGGAGTTCCCGGGAAGTCCTGTGGAAAACTGCAGTGGTATGTCCAACATTTTTATTTTTTCCGCTCCCCGGTCAAAACATGAAGTGCACTAAAAATAAGCTACTGAAGTCTAAAACCAGTCCGTTTGCATTTAGGAGATCAAAATGTATCTGTCAAAAAACTGCTAACGGCCAATCGTCGGCGAAAAACATATGAAGAAAATGTTTCTCATTTTACTACAAGAACAAAGTTTATTCAACTTAATTGGTTTAAGTTTAAGACTTATAGGTAAGTTAAATTATATGCGTTTCTAGGGTATTTTTGGATCGGTCTATACTTTAGAAACTTATTTTTTGTTCACTTCGTATTTTGGGGAGTGGAAAAAATAGTACTTGCACATATATGTATGTGGTCTAACAGCATGTTTACAGAACCCAATACGCCCATAATACGCGCAAAAATATTGACGTCAATCATGTTTGCGGTGTTGTATCGCGAATGTTATTGTCCATTTGTAAAAAACGTAAGACCTGTAATTTTTTTTTTTTTTGGTATTCAGGAGACGGAAAGTGACGTCATTGACGCCAAAAACAGCCAATTAGAAAATAGCATTCGTTTTAACAACTAATTTTTAAAATAACATCACTTTTACATCAAAAACTAGAAAACTACCATTATTTGAACTAAACAACTTCATATAATTTATTTGTGTTGAGCTATATACCATATAATTGTATTTATATGCAAAATGAAAGTCTTTAGCTAAAATCTATTTCTTTTGTTTGCAAGCAAAAGCTTTTAGTAGCATGCGCCATTAAAAGGGCTACCATTATTAGGATAACAAACAATAATTTTTTATGAAAAAAAGTAAACAAATAAAATTTATTGTTGATGGGCAACTCTATATGCACAAAACTACGTAAGTCGAGACGAAAAGTAAGCAACGTCTTCTATAGACGCAAGTTGTTACGTAATCGTCCATATGCCACTCGCGCACGTTTTGCTAGCAACGCGTTCTGTCAACATGCTGTAATTGTTCAATATACCTTGGTAGATTCAAAGCGTATTAATACCAAGTGGCCTTATTAGTGCAACAACAACTGGACATGTTAAATGCATACATAAAAAGTTGTTTAGTTTTTTTATATAGCGTTTGGCACTGGTAAAGTCAGCTGATGCTAATTTTTTTCCTAATAGGGCCACCTAGTCTCAATTCGCCTTGGGCAGATTTATTTATATAAATCTACCAAGGTGAATTCATTTTATCAGGTGGTGTTGATTCTAAAATAACTACAACATTACAATAACTATTGACATCTCAGCGCCTATGTCAACGTATACAAATTTTGACATACGAGCATCTAAAAAGAAAAAAAGTAGAGCATGTGCTAATTTTTGGGTTTTCTCACACAAGTGTTTCTGTATCTTTACAATGCGAGAACAGGGATGGCAAAATTGGTACAATTGTACCATTTTTGGTAAAAATCGAACCTCAAAAGTACAATGGTACATCAATGGCTTATTTAGTACAATTAACAATTTTTCCATTTAATTTTAAATTTTTATTTTGTCATTTTCGTGCACTCGTACATATGCCACATTTAATCTGGCTTAAATTTGGCAAGCTATTGAGAACAAAGTTCGATGTAAAGGTATGAATATTTTAAGTGGTCAGATAAGACCAGCTCACAAAACGTAGTCTCTGTAATTTAAAGCTCTTTCAGATCAGGATACCTATTAAAGTCTGAAAAAATAAATTGTTATAAATTTATTTGCATTTAGTAAAGGCGAATATTTTGGAAATTTATTGAGAATATATTCTTCTATCTTACAATTATGTCTTAATTAATGAGTTATTTTCGAATAGAAGTTGCTAAATCCGACACTTTCATTTTTCTCAGATAGTACCACATGGGCTTTTTTCACAGCAAAGTACACTTTTTGTCACGTGCAACACCAAGCAGTTATGCTTATTTTTTACTGTTTTATATATTTGTATACGGCGTAAGCAGCTATACATTAAGTAAAAGTTTAGGAACACAAGAAGTACATGGTTCTGAAATACAAGCTTAATATCTTGATTCCGCACGTGACCAAAAAGTGGACTTTCTTGTGGGAATGTCCGTAACTTATATATTTATGGAAAAGCGATATATTTTCTATACGTAGTACATGTTTCTGGCTTCAAAAATTTTTTTTTTAGTACAATTAGGTCCAAAAAAGTACAATTTTAGACGACAATTGGTACAACTTTAAAATCTCATATGCCATCCCTGTTACTGGGGGTCTACATTAGCCATGAAGTTGGTATGAACATCATGTCGGACATAGCATATGGCTAATGTAGACGGCTCATGTCCATGTTTCGTCCATGCTCTGCCATCGATGCCCGAACATATGGCTGAACATCAATGTTTGCCATGAGATTCGCAGTCAATAACCATTTTTAATAGAAAGAAAAGAGACAAAGAAATTGTTAAATATTCCATGAAAAGTTTTTCAGTAACGCCGTCAACATTTCTCACATTTGAAAACGATGCGAGTATTTTTAAAATTAAAAATACTAAATTATAAATTTTAAAACTATACATGGATAATGTAAGCAAGTTAATTAAGCAAGTATTGAAGAATATAGAAATTATCTCTTGGCTGGTGGCTAGTCGCCTACTGTTCTTTTTATTACGATTGAGCTCCGCCGATTGCAAATTTTGCATTGAAAATAAGACAAAGTATTTTACAATGGTTTAAAGTTACAGCATATTATCGTTTGAGAGATAAAAGGTATAAAACACATTCAATAAAGTATTTTTTGTTTAAGAAATAATATAGTATTTTATGAAAATATTTCAACGCCGCCGCCAAAACTTTTCCATGGGCTTGTTGCTCGGTTTAACATTTGAATGATTGGAATATTCCAATAAGGCCCAACTAAAAGCTATTGTTTAACTAAAACTTCATATTTCCAGTGTATTGTTTAACTAAAATTTTTAATATGGTAACCCTATCAAATATAAATAAACAAGCAAAAATAAAGAAATAAGGAATATTACACCTCTTACGGCGGCAATTTAAAAATTTTTAAGCACACAAAGCTAATGGAGCAAATGTTTTTTGTCGCTCCTAAAAGTATGCTATATGAACGTAATAATTTCCAAAACATGGTGCAATAAGTATGCAGGTTCAATAAATACAACAAAAAACTAGATAATGCTTGTCAAAAAAATACACGTGCTAGACGTTACTTATGTACAAAACTACCAGAACAAAATATAATATGACGTTATGCTGCCACCTGTATATTTATTGCACCATGTTCCAAAGCATCTAACTAATTGTTAACCAATGGCGTTTGACGGTTTAACTAATGATAAACAAAGAATTGTGAATAAAATATCATTGGCTAAACTATTGTCATTAGCTAACTAATGACTGTGAATTTGGGCCTAAATAAGCTGGCTTTTCGCATTGAAGTACAGAAACAGTTCCTACTCACAAATCGAGAACCGAAGACATTTTTTGTTTCACACTTCATGTGAAAACATTTACGATGCGAGAAATACAGAAACGAGGCACAGAAGCAGCAAACATACGTGTGGTATTGTGTGTGCAACGTAGTTATTTCACATATACACAACATTTGACAGTTCGTACCATGAAAAAAGTAAATAAAAAAAATAATCAGCTGGCGTTCCAGGGCTACCTTGTATACGAGTATTATTCTACCATGATCAGAACAATGCAACTCGTCAAGCGGTCTTCAGACTATTAGATTTTGTATTAATACTTGTCAAAAACTGAAATCTTAAGTAAAAATCCAACAGTGTGAAAACAAATTGTTATGATTTGTCAAATAATACGTAAAGAAACTTGACAGTATTATGGTATTCGTCATTTTTAGGAAATTTTCTAAACACATTTTTCATTTTATCAGTGTTGTCTATTGCACAAACAAGCATAGGAATAACAAAAACAGTTGTGCGTTTGTTTGCCGGCATAAATAAAGCAAAAGAAGAACGAAAAAATGCGCTTTATTGCAAATTGTTTATGTTACGTTTTATTTGGAATGTGATAGTGTAGAAACAAAATTAATGAGAAAATTTTCTTTAAGATTTTTTGACAGTCAGACTGATTTTGATTTGATTTTCGTCTTACAAAATCTAATAAAAATCTCAAAGCTTGTATTACAATGTGAAAAGGCCTTAAGCTGTTTATTGTATACTATCCTAAAGATATCAAGCTGCATATGAAAAAACCTTAAAAAATGTTTATAATTAGAGTTTGTTTGGACATCTTCACGATTAGGCATTTTCGTTGTCGAGATGCATAGACCCAGCGTTGCCAGAATGATGATTTTATCATATTTTTGATGATTTTTAAAGAAAAATATGATTGATGATTTTCTTTCCCAAATGATGATTTTTATTTTGATTTTGGATATGAATTTTTCTGGGGAGTTTTTTCTCTTCCCATTCATTTTTTCCCGGGGAAAATCTAATCCTATTCCAAAAAGCCTGAGGTCTGAGTTCAAGACTAGTTTCAGGCAAGCTAACAACATCATGCATTTTTCTCATGTGCATTGGTGTGTTATTGGGTTGGTTGTTGTTGGACTGTTAAAGTGATGAAAGCATAGCATTGATCACTTTGGCAGTACCTAATGCACTTTACAGCACCCTCCTTCGTCGGTATTGTAGCAGAACCGTCGGCCACTTCTTGACACCAGAGGGGCTTGCAACACTGCACTACAAAAAACGCGAAATAGCCGAGTTGTAAATTAATTAAGCTTTCTATCTATCTCCCACTTCACCACCTGTTCTCTCTACACCAAAGAAGGTAACATATTAATTAATTAACTGGTAGGCATTAATTGCCTGATTGTGTTATTTTCTTTAAAAAAAGGGAGAGGGAAAAATCCGGATCAGCTGTTTAGAGTTTACATTTTGCTCTGCACTAACGCAACAGTTCAATAAAAAATAAAGAAATAAAGAATATTTCACATCTTAAGGCGGCAATTAAAAAATTTTTAAGCATACAAAGCTAATGGAGCAAATATTTTTTGTCGCATGCTATATGCATGTAATAATTTCAACAACATGGTGTAATAAGTATGCAGATTCAACAAATACAACAAAAAACTAGATAATGCTTGTCAAAAAAATACACGTGCTAGACGTTGCTTATATACAAAACTACCAGAACAAAAAATAATCAGCTGGTGTTATGCTGACATCTGTATACTTTTTGCACCATGTTCCAAAGCATCTAACTAATTGTTAACCAATGACATTTGACGGTTTAACTAATGGTAAACAAAGAAGTGTGAATAAAATATCATTGGCTCAACTATTGTCATTAGCTAACTAATGACTGTGAATTTCGGCCCTAGCGACCTGAGTAAATATTTGTATGGAAACCGCTCTAAAAACCAAGTGCTTTTCAAACAAATTTCCGACAAGCAATACTTGTTTGCACTGTGGAAACAACACATAAGACAGTTATTTTATTACACTAAAAAGTAACTCTAAATAACGGAAGCATATTCTAGCTTAGATCTTACAAACGAAGTATAGATATGCTTGAGAGTGTACGGGTGAACAAATTCAGAGCAATTTCTTTTAAAAAAACCAAGCATTTTATAAGCCTTGGGTAGTATGAATTCAACATGAGATGCAAAAGGCAAAGAGCTATCAAATATAACCCCTAAGTCCAACTTTGAATTTGACGTTTTCAAATTTATACCATTAATGTTAAAGACAACCACAGTGGGAGTCAGAGACCTGTGAAAGGAGACATGTACACATTTACGAATGTTTAGAGTCAGACTATTAAGCCGACACCATTCACTTAGATTATTAATCTCAGTTTGCAAAATATGCACGTCATTAGTTGATTTCAATTTCATAAACAATTTCAAATCATCGGCATATAGCAGATACCTCGATTTCAAGAAACAGCTACCAATGTCATTAATGAACAAGTTAAATAACAATGGACCAAGTATACTTCCCTGGGGTACAGCCGACGTTTGCAAATAAGGTTCAGATCTATAACCTTCAATACTCACAGAGCAAATCCTATTGGATAAATAAGACTTAATCCATGCCAGGAAATTGGAATGGAAACCCATTACACTTAACTTGGATTTAAGCATGGAGTGTGATAACTTATCAAATGCTTTTGAAATCAGTATAAATTACTTCCACTTGAGAACCATGTTCCAACGCATCTAAGCAATATTCGTTGAAGAGAGTCAAATTTGTTATGGTAGACCTACCAGAATAAAAGCCATGTTGATAGGGAGATATCCATGGCTTGGCTAGGAAAAACTATTTTTTGTGAACGATGTGTTCAAAAATCTTTGAAACATATGATAACTTAGAGATGGGCCTATAACAACTTACATCGTCTCTCTTACCTTCTTTAAAGATATGAGAAACTGTTGCGCCCTTCCACCTATTAATAAATTCGCACTCCTGAAGCGACAAATTGAAAATAAAGGTACGATGGATGTTGAAGTTTTCTTTAATAAATGAGTGCATAAGCCATCACAATCAGATTTGAAAGAATTTTGTACCTCAAGAATTGCTTCAGATACATCAGCCTCGGACAGGACTAAGAAGACTTAGTCCTGTCCAGACTTAGTTTAGAAGATGCCGCCGGAGCGGAGATATTATCTATGAACGGCTCAAAATTAGATTTAAAAAAGGAAGCGAACAAATTAACAGCATCATCACAAGATTTAGAAATTATTCCATCTAAACAAACTACTGATGGAATATCTGATGATTGTTTCTTGGACTTACTTGGGGGTTACACGTTCAAGTTTTGTTTCAATTTTGGTTTCAAGTTTCAATACATTCACACTTTTTTACTAACACACACATAATTGGAAATTGACTACCAACTTGATTTCAATTTTGCTTTCAAGATTTGTTTCAATTTTTCGTTCAATTTAAACAGCTGATCTCTATTATTGTAAGTAAATTACAGAAAGACTCGGCTATAACGAACTTTGTGCAAACAGCAAAAAAAAAACCGCTCTATGACAAGTTCGTAATAAGCGTAGTTCGATACAAACGAGGACTCGTTAACTACGAATTCGCTATTACGAATTATTTTTGTATGAAAATGGCAACCGAAACGTCGGCACTTTAGACTTAGATCGTTACAACCGAGAATTTGTTATAACCGGGTTTTACTGTTTCGTTGTTGATTCCTTGACGACGGCATCTTGAAAACAAAATTGACTATCAAGTTGCTTACAGCCTACGTCATAGCGTCAATTTAAAGTAGTTTTAACAAGCAATACGTGTGATCAACTTGAAAGCAATTTCTTGAACGTGTAACTACAGAGTTAACGAAAGACCAAAACGCTTTCGCGTTAGTTTTAATTTCCTGCTCTTTAGACAAGAAAACTGCTTATACAGAAATTTATTTAAGAAATTGAATTCACGACGATATTGTATAAATTTAGCTTCTGATTCGGAATCACCCATATCAATAAACTTTTTATGGAATTTATTGCGCAAATTTTTTAGCTTTTTTAGACCACTAGTGTACCACGGAAGTTTATACGGCTTGATATTCTTTTTTGGAATGTTACTAAGACAAATATCAATCACTTTCTGTAAAAATAGTTCATAACACTCATGTGTTGTTAGCCCAGCAAACATATCAAACCAGTTAATAGAATCAAATATAGAATTCAGCACATCAAAATTATATAAGTTAAAGTTTAAATCGTTAACAATCGAAAGTTGAGAACTTTAAAAAAACGTTAAATTAGAAATTTCAATAGTTAGAGGTTGATGATGAATATTTGGCGGGGATATCCACAGTAAAGGAACATAAATTTGGTATTTAAGAGACTCTGGAATAAAGATAAGATCCAGAAAACGATTTAATTGATTATGAAATGTATTCACTTGGCACAGGTTAAGAGACATTAAACTATCAATAAAGTTACATTCGTAGCTATGATTAACTTTACGAGGCGATAGAAAATTATTATGAGAAAATTTTGACCAAGCAATATTTTTTAAATTAAAGTCCCCCAAGACACAAAGATTATCATTTACTGTGGAATCCTCAACAAAATATAAGATATTAGAAATATGAGCATCATATATATGATCAGGGCTATTAGGCGGGATATATGAAGCACATACCAGGAATGCACTGCTTACATTAGAGATCGATACAATCAACTGATCAAGCAGACCATTATGATCATCAATATTGCAGATAGATGACTTAAAACACTTTTTGACAGCAATTACAACTCCTCCGCCCAAAGATAAGCCAGTGGTGGACGCATTCCTGACCTTAATCGCCCATACATTTTAAAAATCGAAAATAGCCAAATTTTAAATTAAATTAACCAATTAACGGGTAGTAATTAGCCGGTTAACCGATTAACGGTTAATCGAATGAATATCCTAATATGTTTCCTTCTCGAATTAATGTGAAATATACTGGTGTACCTAGTGACGCAATGTTTTTAGAAAAATTTAAATTTTGTTCAAAACGGAATTTCATGGTAAGTCTGCATTATCATTTGCACTAAAAACTGCATCAGCAGCAAAACTTTATCCCCGCAAAATTAGAATCCCCACAAGAACAAAATTTGAAAATAAGACCAAGTTAATAATACTGGGATAAAAATGACGACGAAGTTCTAAGGCCGTAATTCTTGAATAGATTCAAAAACCCTATTTTCCCTCAGTACTCTCTCTGGTACGCTTAAAGTCATTTAATATTAATGTTGAATTTGTATTGTCTATATATGAAATTTCATCATGGCTGGAAGAATAAAAGCGTGAGTTAGATTCTAAATATGTGCAGAACGATTTCAAGACTAACATTAAAAGGCATAAATAAATAAAGTAATATAATAAACAAATTTAAATTAAAATGGTAATAAGTAGCTAAAAGAAAGACAAAATTTAAATTTTTGCTAACTGAGATGCGGTTTATTAAACTGGGCCCAACCCCAAGTGCTAACAAATCTGATTCTATGTTTTTGATACCAGAGGAAACTAAGCAACGGATAAGCTTGCAAAAACTGAATTTATACAAAGTTTGGTAGAACAAAAATCAGAATTTCACCGGGGAGTGCCATATTAGAGCCAAGATTTTGCGGTAGTGGGATTATATAACCGGGAAGTGTACAGGAGACAAAAAAATAAAATATCCATTGCGGATTTGAATCAAGCATCTCTTTCTTGGACTAAGCTTTTATGCTTTCTAATGGCGAAACTTATTAATTTAATACTTGACGAATCCGATCTTGCATCAAGCGCTCTATACTGGGTTTAAGAAAGTCTGTACTAACACAGAGAAAACAGATTGATTGGAAAACGGTTACAACTTTAAAAATTTAATGAAGTTGATCAACATTCCGTTAAATTTATTGAATATTGTTTAATATAAAATATTTTCATTATTTATAGCCGTTGAACACTTATACCAATGAATTATATTCTCTTATATCTTACGATAGTTACGACAATCAATATAAAGCTTAGGAGAATAAATCAAATGAATTCTAAAGAGGCAACCAATATAATTTTCACTTCCAAACTTAATATTCTTAGCAACAATTAAAAATTCATTTGCATAAAAGAATACTTTTGTATGATCAAATTTTCAGTTAACATTATTGTTATATTCGATAGTAACCAGTAATAAAAATTCAATTCGGTATATCCAGCCGATAAAAAGATATAGAGAACAAAATGTGCTATGCTTCTATTTTATTTGTCATACAAAAAAAATTTAAATACGAAAATAAATTGAAAAATATTCATGGCACAAAAAATTAAACGGATTAGCGCGTGATGTAAAGGAAAAAGTTGGATTTATTTATAGTAAGTAATACCAAATATATACAATGTAGATTCTACATACATACATACGTTATCTTCAGAGGTGTATACATTTCTTAATAATTTCAGTGCAACCGATAAACCTGTCAAAAATCTTTCAAATTGTTGAAGTGATTGGAAGCCGATCCCAGAAAGAATGGTAAGAAGTATGTTAGCATGCTTGCTAAATTGCCACGAGTTGGTAACATATTTTTACTTCTAATGAAGTCTCGAAATTTCAGAAATCGCTAAAATGAGACACCCCCCGATTTAATGTTGATAGACTTCTCAATTTAACTAACGGCACAAGCATTTAAAAATTCTGCAAGGACCTGTTGGTTGGCCTTCATAACTTAAATTTGTCCATCTAGTAAATGTATTTATGTACATATGTATTTGTGTGTGTGTGGCTTTTCTTCTTAATTGTGTTGTTTTTGTCATTGAAAAATAAACTAACAATTTTTCTATATATTGTTTTTAATTCGCAATAGTAATATTTTATTCAGGTTTTTATACTGCCAGACTATTTGCTACTACAGAATTAATGCGATAATTCTAATCGAATTATACAGTAGTACATGCAACTGGCAAAATTCGATTGGCTACAAATTCGGTTGCCACAATGAATCTGTTTTCTCTGTGTACCATACTTTCGACTATACCATTTCTTGGTAAAGGTGTAATTCAGTTGATTATTAATAACTTTACTACCGTAAAGTTATTAATATTTTACATATAATTAACTTTGTCTCATGCTATTTTATCTGTTTTTTTCTTAAAAAAAACTGTTACACTTTGTATGCCAGTAGTTTGCAGTATGTGAACAAAGTAACTGGTATGTAGTTGGAACTATACTAGTTGCCGTTTGCTTCAGACTAGTTGCCTATCTATCCTTTTTTCATATATCGAACTATCGATTTTAACATTAGGTTGTCATAGGAGACCAACTAGCTCATTTGTATACAGTCATGTCCCAGTTGGAATCCTAGTTATAGTAAACTAGTGCGCTTACTAGTGCTTTTATTAAGAGTTTTGTAACTCTTAAAAAATCTTTGGCTCAACCGGGATACAAACACACATTCATCATTCTTTAAGGCAAGTACTCTACCCAGTGAGCCACGTTCTACTTATTTTTTTAATAGCTAAAAATATGTTTTATATAAAATCGTATACCGGAAAATTTTGTCCCTTTTTGGCTAGTATCGTTACTAGTCTCGATACAACTAGTAATATAATTGTCCTTTTTTGACTAGTATTGTTACTAGTCTCGATACAACTAGTAAAATGATTGTTCTTTTTGACCAGTAACGTTACTTGTCTTGTTACAACTAGTAGTATGACTGTCGTTTTCTGACTACTATCATTACAACTAGTAATATGACTGACCCAAAGCGTTACTAGTTGTAACTTTAGCTGCTGGGTATAGTATTGATTATACAACTGCAAGTGGCTACAATGATGATGTCCATCATTATTTTACTTACCACATTCGCATTATCGCATTAAACTCTTACTATTTATAAGAATCTTAAAATTTCTTAATGAATTTCTTAAACATGTGGGCTCACTACAATTTTGCTATATGCCTGCCGTTCATGAGAGAAAAATGAGGAAAATAAATGACAACTCATTATTTCGCTTTTTGCACAATGATTCCAAAATTTTACAACATTTGGCTGTTAAAAATCAATATCATTAAATAAATAATATGACCATTATAAACAGCAGCTTAATGCATTTTCCTTTTAACGGTTTCTTCGATTTTAATATGTGTATTACTAAGGGACTTTTTCGTTTCCTCTTTATTCCTTCATTTAAATGAAACATCATTAACAATTTTAATGTTTTTACTTTTAACTATTGAATGATGGTTCTTGTTTGTACTTTTACGGTCTCTTTATACTTCTTTTTACTTCTTTTGATTCTTATTATTATTTTCTTTTTATTAAACTTTTTTAATTTTTCTCGTTTTCTTTTGACGTCACCATTAAATTAATTTTTCCACTTTTAGTCAGTATTGAGGGAATATATTGGAATTTAAAAAAGTTTTACTTGATTGTATGTTACATTATGTGATATTTTACCTAAATTTTCATTTATGTGCAAAGTTCGTATTTTATTAAACTCACTAAAAAAATTTTACTTACAAGCTTTTACTCATTTGTCGTAAAACATAAAAAGGTTATTATGCACAACATTGTAAGCTGGCTTAGCTTAAGTTTGGGTGCAATTCAGATTCGTGTCGGGCTCACTAATACTTTTTGGTAAATTTTTATAACACGGAAGAGGACGAATTGAACTAATAAAGGTTTGTTATGGGCTCATTATCAGGGTACGGATTTAGGCACATGTGCGGCAGTTTCATGTGCGAGTGTACCGTACATGTGCCGCACATGTACCGAAATTTGACACATGAACACGTGCCAAAACAATCACACAAAAAAATGTGGCACATGTACACACAAATTCGCAATCACTCGTGTATGTTTTAAGATTTTATTGTGTGCATGTCCCGAATTCGCATATGAGTGTGCCGCTCATGTACCTAAATCCGCACTCTACTCATAATATATTCCCTACGCATCGAATAGTTTACCAAATTTATGACATACACAGCCGATATTTCCATCAATAGTGTTCGTTGTAATCTCTCGATTTATTTTTTTATATGTTAAGTTTTTATAAATTTTATCTTCAATATTATTCTAATTTGAAATTTCCATGAGTGTTGTGTTTTTCTTCCGACGGGGTTTTTGAATTTGGAACGATTTTCCGTCATCCCACGTCAAATTTGGTTTGCAAACAGACCGGTTTCGGCTATGTGCCATCTTCAGTGTTCTGTTGAATACTAAATCGTTTTTCTGTTGTACGTTGTTTCTTTTATAATTCGTTTGTATACCTAACTTCCTTCCTTGATCCCTTTTGTATTCTGCTCCCCATTTCTCTCTCTCGCTCTTTCTCTCTCTCGCCTCTATATGCTTTTGTGTGTCTCTACCTGCTTCATGTTTCTCTTACCCTACGTCATCACGAGCCATCGACTTAAACATGACATGAACATGATGCCGGCAAAGCAACTGCAAAAAATTCATCAACTTCTTTGTTGTGGTGAATACGTGCGATGTCCATATTCCGCCTTATCAATGTGTTTTGTGGCAGTGCAATAGAAATAGAAATTTACCAATTTTGTGCTGTCTCTTTTCTTTCTATTGAAAATGGTTGTTGACGGCGAATCTCATGGCGAACATTGATACTCAGTCATATGTTCGGGCATCGATGTCAGAGCATGGACGAAACATGAACATGAGCGGTCTACAATAGCCATATGCGATGTCAGACATGATGTAGACCCCCAGTTACTATTATGTTTGTGTTTAATATTTTGTTTATAATCTGCTCTATTAGTTATAAGATGTTTTATACCTACATAGTTAGTAATCCGTAATTGTACGTTTCTGGGTAATCCTTTTGTCTTGTTCATTTTCTACTACGTTGCCTGGACTATGGTTTTCTTTTGTGTAAAAATATATTAACCTAAAGAACAAATACACAATAGCCAACACCACGGAATTAGTTAACAAGATAGGGAGCATACATATAACAGAAAATACTAAACTAGTCTCATTTGATATAAAAGACTTATATCGATCAATCCCAACAGCAGAGACAATAAACATTCTACATAAAACACTACTCAATAAAACAGAAGACGTGGAATTTTCAATGCAACTCACAAGCACGCTAAAAGCCACAGTGGAGCAAAATTACTTCAGATTCAACAATAGCATATATAGGCAAATAAACGGACTAGGAATGGGAAATCCAACATCAGCAATACTCATGGAAGTATTTATGCAAAATTTAGAAGAGAAATACATAGAGGACTTAAAACCAAATTTTGGGGTAACATTCTATGCAAGATACGTGGACGATATTATATGTGTACTAGAAGGAAATATGGGGGAGCAAATTCGGGATCTACTGAACAAACAACACAAAAACATAAAATTTAAAATGGAAGTGGAGGAGAACGAAAGGATAAATTACCTAGACCTAACGATTAGGGCAAACAAGAGCTTAAATAGAATTAAATACGAAATATACAGAAAACCAACTGCTACAGATACAATAATACACAATTCATCACACCATCCTCAACAACATAAGAATGCAGCAATTAGGCAATTAATGACGAGACTTGAACGAATACCCCTAAAACGTGAGGCCTATATGAAAGAGTTAGGAATAATATATAACATAGCGAAAAACAACGGATATAGAAAAGACCTAGTTGACAAGATTAGAAAGGATATCGAAGCAAGTAGGTAACGGAACAGAGAACAGGAACAAGAAAAGAAAACCTGGGCTACCTTTACGTATATATGGGAAAATCAACATACAAACTGGCAAAATTTTTTAGAAAACACAACATTAACACAGCATTCCAAACAAGAAACAACTTGAGTAGAATACTGCAGAACAGAACAAACGAAACAGACTTCCTAGATAAACAAGGAGTGTACAAATTAACTTGCACATGCCAATACAGTTATATCGGACAAACTGGAAGAAAGATAAAAACAGGATTTCGCGAGCACATGGGAGACTACAACAAGAAACTGAGAGAACCAGGAATAACACCAGAATCAAATTTCGCAAACCACATATTTGACAACAAATGTACAACAGGACATATTAGAAAAACAGTTAAACTATTACATTCACAACATAAAGGACGGCGACTGAACGTATTAGAGAACATGGAAATATACAAGCAAAAAATATTTGACGGAAGAATAATAAACGAACAAATAAACACTGCTTCAGACGTAATATTTGAACAGTTAAAATATTTTTACACAAAAGAAAACAATAGTCCAGGCAACGTAGTAGAAAATGAACAAGACAAAAGGATTACCCAGAAACATACAATTACGGATTATTACCTATGTAGGGATAAAACAACTGATAACTAATAGAGCAGATTATAAACAAAATATTAAAGACGAACATAATAGTAAGAGAAACATGTAGCAGGTAGAGACACACAAGAGGATATAGAGCAAAGATGTTCAGCCCATACAACAATTGTTTGAAAAAAATTCATGCACATTTGTTACGCTCTTTTAAAAACTCATTCATTCATCGTTGAGCAAGCGACGAAAACACATGCGTCGCAGTATCGTCATTTTTTTCAGGAATTTATTAAGCATTGTTGTTGGTTTTTGTTGAACAAAGCACAGAAACACACACGATTCAATTACAATTGAACACACAAAAAACAAAGTAAAGGCTACACGTCTACGAAATGAGATGTGAACGGTATTTTATGATAAATGATGCTTTTCATAACATTCAATGCCTTTTATGCTACAAAATATTTAAGGCTGGAAATGAAAACGTTTTGAAAATACATTTTTATTCATATCATTATGAGATTTGTTTTAGGTGTTTGCCAATATGTTTGCTGGGAGTTAGGGTTGCGAGAGCGAGCGCTAATACATCTCATTTTTATTTTTGATCATCTATGATATAGAGGCGAGAGAGAGAAAGAGTGAGAGAGAGAAAGAGAGAGAAATAGGGAGCAGACCACAAAAGGGATCAAGGAAGGAAGTTAGGTATACAAACGAATTATAAAAGAAACAACGTACAACAGAAAAACGATTTAGTATTCAATAGAACACTGAAGATGGCACATAGCCGAAACCGGTCTGTTTACAAACCAAATTTGACGTGGGATGACGGAAAATCGTTCCAAATTGAAATTTCCATATTCATTTTAGATCGATTTGTATGTTACATGATATGTTATACATACTATGCATCTGTTGTATAGCTCCAAGTCTCAGAAATATAATTTCATTTACACTTTCGACACAAAAACCAACAAGCAAGCAAACATTTGATGCATTTAGTTCTACTACTTGTTCCTAGCATGAGTATAAGTTGAGTTTAACAATAGATGTTTTGTTTTAATAACAACCTAAAGCCATTAAATGAAAAGAAATTATATGATGAAATCATACAAATATTGTTTGTACATTAGCCCCACTCACCTTGTAGTATGAGAATTACAAAATAGTTCTTGTTAAAATTAAGTAAATTTTTGACTATCTCTGAGTGATTTTTGACTATCTCTGAGAGATTTTTGACTATCTCTGAGAGATTTTGGCCATGTTTGGGCACATCTTTACTTGTAGCACATTGGGACCATATGAAAATTGTAGCCTAGGATCCACACTATTCGAAAATATAAGTCGCATTGTTCAATTGTATTTGTGAATTTTTTTACATAACTTTGAAATTTGAACTTAAGTAAATTTTTGACTATCTCTGATAGATTATTTACTATCTCTGAGAGATTTTGGCCATGTTTGGGCACATCTTTACTTGTAGCACATTGAGACCATATGAAAATTGTAGCCTAGCATCCACACTATTCGAAAATATAAGTCGCTTTGTTCAATTGTATTTGTGAATTTTTTTACATAACTTTGAAAATTGAACTTAAGTAAATTTTTGACTATCTTTGAGAGATTTTTGACTATCTCTGAGAGATTTTGGCCATATTTGGGCACATCTTTACTTGTAGCACATTGGGTCCATATGAAAATTGTAGCCTGGGATCCACACTATTCGAAAATATAAGTCGCATTGTTCAATTGTATTTGTGAATTTTTTTACATAACTTTGAAAATTGAACTTAAAGAATAGTTTGTTGTATGAGGTGTATTTATTATAACTAGCCAACAAACGATAACTCATCCGTATTCAAATTCCTTTTTTTTAATTAAGTTTCAAAGAAAACTTATCTAATTGGACTATATTTGATCGCGTCGCGTCGTTTCCATGTGGATCATTATAGTGGAGGTAAAAAATTTTATTTTGATTTCTTTAAGTCTTACACCTCAAGTCGATGGGTATTTTTTAAAAACTATAATGAAAAAATTTTAGGCCAATCAGTTGAGATTAATGCGTATCGCATGCCCACGGAAATTTGAGAAAATGCTATTTTTCTGTTTATGTCTCATAACTTTCCACGCAGAAAAAGACAATCAGCTCGACGTTGGTACGATGGTCTAAGGGTACAACTAACATTAGTACAACATCTTGTTAACCAAAATTTTAATGTACTCATAACATTAAAATAATAACGCTGAATGACCATCCTCCGACTCTTGTTTTCAATATTACCACGACACTGTAAACTTAAATTTACAATGCTCTCACAATGTTGTAAATACAAATTTAGAGCATTTATTAGAAATATATATATTGCAATTTTTTATATGCATTTTTTACATTTCAGTTTTATAGTTGATTTTAAAATTGTCTTTTATTTATATTGTGTATTTATTTTCACAAGCAAACGCCTTTACCACTAAGCCACAGAGCCATATAAAATATCAATAGCAACTGAGATAGAGAGCTAAATTTATTTGTGATATAGAGTAATATTTTTGGTTTCACAGCATTATAGTGGTACATTATTATTGTGAATATGAGATTTCGACAGTTAGGTCATAATTTTTAATTTGCAATGTTGTCGTGGTATTGGATTACTGTGGACGCCGTATTGAAAAATTAAAGTCCCGTTTTCGTGTCTACAGTACTGTGGTGGCACACAACTTTTAGGAGAGTCGTACTAGTAATTAATTATTCAATTACTATAAAGTAATTCAGACGGTATGTAGTTTGGGGATGAAAATTATATTGTTCGGTAATGACAATGCATTAACAAGTGTTTGCTGGGTATAGTTAAATTTAAATAAAAAATAGTTTGTCAACACAAAAATTTTTTTTTAGTTTTTTTTTTAATTTTGGCCAAGTAAAGTGGTCTGGGAGACCATAGTGCTATGGAACGAAAACTAAGTTACTCTGGTGCTTCAAGTCAGCCACTGGTCTTGTCTTCTGTTTTCAAAAGTTCTATTCTATGACTGTTTAGCTATCATACAGCGAAAAAAAACGTATCGATGTAGCTGCAGGTTATAAGAGCTTGAAGGTAGGCACATTTTTGCATATTTTCAAGTATTGTTGATTATTATGACTGGTACTTGGATTGGAGCTGGGTCGTATGATTAATAAATAATGAACTGTAAAACATACGCAGCGGAGATTCCAATGCAGTGGCAGTTAAAAATGCTAAAATAAAGTGCTTACCTTCCAGCTGTCATAACAGGAAAACTTGCAGCTACATCAATGCAATTATTTCACTGTATGATAGCTGAACACTCATAGAATAGAACTTTTGAAACTAGAAACCAGAAAAACTTAGTTTTTATATTATTATATTTCGTTAAATATTAGTTTTTCGAAAAAATGGCATGATTGTATTGATTGTTTATTTCTATTGGCATAAGAAAAATCAAAATTTCCACTAAAAATCGTAAATTCATTTTTTCAGATTTGGTGTGTTGTACACAAAAAATCGGCTGTACATGTGGACAGACCAATTCACCGACATGTGTTTCGGTACGCTCTCAAGGTAGCTCGTACATCCTCAAATTTCAAATAAATTATGAAAAGTTGCTAAGAAAAAAAATCGAAAAAAGCTACAGTTTTTCGCAATTTATTCGAAATTTTGAATGGTACGAGCCAAACTGACCCCTGATTCAGATTAGCTACATAAAAATGCATATAGGTAGATGGATCGGATCAAATGTGTGGACAGCTTTTAGATTTTTGTGTCCCGGTGTAATTTATGTCGTGTAGCTGCCTTCATTTTTGACACATAACAGTATATCTTGAAAACTAAAGCCAATTTAACGAAACAGAGTGCAGATTCGAGTTCAGCATCCTAGCTAACCTATCGAACAATTTTCAGTTGTAGAGCAAACAACGCGTGTATGCTTTTGTTATATGAGGGATGTAATAAAAAATTGGTCCCCGTGAGTTGCTCTAGTGTACACCAACTACAACTGAGAAGACAATTAAATGTAATACTACACTGAATATAACACAATTTTGCATTGAATTACTAGAAAATATATTCTTACCGATATCGTTAGCTCCTAGTTGTTATTCCACCACAGAGTTCGTTGTCAGTGTTATTAGTTGTTTACCAATCAACGAAGTTCATAGGAGTGTAGTTAAAATAACAACTTGTTAGCAGCTACGGCATATAGATCTATTTCATTGTAACCAGGTGTCTTTTCCTTAATTTCACTGAAATTGTGGACAGAGATTACGATTGATTGAAACAGTTAATAAATAAACTTACATTCGTGTCTCAGTCTGGTCGAAAGATGCCGTTTTTAGGGTTCCGATACACCAAAAGTGTAAAGGCGCCCTATTGTTTTCGCTACGCTGTCCGTCCGTCTGACCGTCTGTCTGTCACAGGCTGTTTTCTCGGGAACCGTAAGAGCTACGGACCTGGAATTTTCACAGGATATGTAGAGCTTTTTCTCGCTACAACAGCAAATATATGACAGTTAGAAATTAAAGGGTGTTCTAAAGCGAGCAACGAAAAATGTTGAAATACTAATGTAATGTTTTCTCGGGAACCGTAAGAGCTACGGACCTGAAATTTTCACAGAATATGTAAAACTTTGACCGCTACAACAATAAATATATGACAGCTAAAAATTAAAGGGTTTTCTAAGGCGAGCAACGAAAAATGTTGAAATACTAATGTAATATGCAGACACTTATATATAGACACTTTAAATTTTCAAAGTTCGTGTTAATTGGTGTAGTCTGTAGAATAGACTACACTAATTAACACCGATATTTAAAACAATAAAAATTAAAGAGTGTTCTATCAGTCAATGTAATTTTACTATGTAATTTAGACAATCTGCTCTATCTTCGGAACCGTAAGGGCTACAGACCTGAAATTTTCACAGAATATGTAAAATTTCGGCCGCTACAACAACAAACATATGACAGTTAAAAATTAAAGGGTGTTCTAAAGCGAGCAACGCAACATGTTGAAATACTAATGTAATATACAGACACTTATATATAGACACTTTAAATTTTCAAAGTAAGTGCTAATGGGTGTAGTCTGTAGAATAGACTACACCAATTAACACCGATATTTAAAACAATAAAAATTAAAGGGTATTCTATTAGTTATTGTAATTTTGACTATATAATTGAGACAATATGCTGTATCTTGGAAAGCGTAAGATGTAAAATCTAGAAATTTTAAAACACTAAAATATCCAAAATTAAAAAAATTTCAAAACGAAAAAAACGCTAAAATGAAAAAAGCGCTTAAAGGAAAAAAGCGCCAAAATTAAAAAATCGCTAAAACGCAATACATCACCAAAATTAAAAAGATCACCAAAAAAACTAAAAAAACGTCAAAAATCGAAAAAGTCTTCAAAACGAAAAATCGCTAAAACTAAATAAATCATCAAAAAATGAAAAAATCGCCTAAAAATGAAAAAACTCACAAAAACGAAAAAAGTGTAAAAAAAATCGCTAAAACTAACAAACCACAAAAAACCGAAAAAATCCCCAAAAACGAAAAAAGTGTCAAAACAAAAAAAAAATCGCTAAAACTAAAAAACCACAAAAAACCGAAAAAATCCCCAAAAACGAAAAAAGCGTCAAAACTGAAAAAATCGGCACAACTAAAATAAATCGCTAAAACTAAAAATATCGTCAGAAAGTGAAAACGTTAAATAAATGCCATAACCAAAAAATCGCCAAAACTAAACCAATCGGCAAAAAACAAAAAAAAATTGCAAAAAACGCAAAATCGCCAGAAAACAATTAAAAAAAATCACGAAAAGCGCCAAAATAAAAAAAAAACCAAAAAAAAAAAAAACGAAAAATACTTCAAAAAATAAAAAAACTAAAATTAAACAAGAAAGCACAACGAAAAAACTGCCAAAATGACAAACGGGGCAAAAACAAAAAGGGATATACATATGTGTATTCGTACGGAACCCTTCGTGTGCGAGCCAAAGTCGCACTTTACTTAGTTTTTTATATCTATCTAGAGTGCCTCAGTAGGCTATTGCGTAGTGTGCTAGCCTATATTAGTCCGTTTCACTACAACGAGTGAAGATTTTTGTTACTCTTCTCATTTTAAATTAAGTTATGATATAATTTGTAATTTTATTTGCAACATTTAATAAATAACTATATAATATTTATTTAGCTTTTTAATATTTCCAGCTCGATTTTGATACACTCCTCTCTCAAGACAATTAAAGTAAATTTCAGAGACACATGAAATTTGTTTGTTCTTATAATTATTTTCTTCAATAAAAACATGAAATGCAGATGGATGTATAAAGATGCATATCATTTCAATTGTTATACTTGTCAATTTATAGCAGTATGCTTATATGTGCAAACTATTTGTATTTAAACTTTTATGACTGTTGTTTAAAAATAAAAATTTTCTTCTCTTCTTCATTTTGTAAGAATTCTAGTGCATATTTGGTATTCTATATCTTGTATTTTTGAGTAAATAATTGGTGCTTAAAATCCTTGTCAGACAATTTTATTTAGCCAGGAAAAATTTCCTATCTAACGAAGGATTTCTCTCTTAATTTGTATGTATTTTTGTTTGCAAAAATAGTTTCATAGCGTTGGAAAAAAACATATTATATATTCGTTAGTTTTTGTATAAAAAACTAGGGTAGAAGAAAAATAACATCATCAGTTCAATGAAAAACATTTGTTTGCAAAAATTTATACAATGAAGTGTCTTCTCATTTGATGAGTCTGACGAAATTCGTATATAAATTTATGCTGAAAGTTCTTCTGCTTGTTTTTCAAAGAAATTTTAACAATAATTTTAAAGTGAAAGCAAGTTAGATAAAGTTTTCTGGTATTTTTACTACGAATATGTTGCCAGATTAACTATAATGAAAAAAAAAACTAAAACTAAAACATTTTAGCCTTTTCGAGGCTAGATTTATAGCTCAATTCATTATGTCGGTTTTACACGTTTTCCGACTAATTTCTGACTGATTTCTTTGTTTTGTATTCGCTAAATAGTTTAGAACATATTTAAGTCGTTGTCTTTGAAAACGAAATATTATTGCGTCCAATAAAATAATTGTTTGAATTGCCACATTGGACACGTGTAAAACCGACATAGTGAATTGGGCTATTACTGAATTGCATTAGTGAGTACTTTCCGTCTATAGACGTAACTTTTTATCGAGATACTGAATTAGGCTATAAAGCGAGGAGCTTGAAAATAAAATATTTTATACCAGTCGGTGTGAAACAAAACTTTCTTCGCCGTGTGGTTAAGGAAATTTTAAGGGTTTTCAGGGGAATGCTCAGATGTGTTATATTCGTGAGAGTAAGTGATGAACAATTTAAGACCTTAAGAGAAAGCCTTCTATCTGCCGAAAACTAATGTTGGCCACAAATGGGCAAATTTCCTATAGTGCAATGCAGAACATATTAAGAAAAGAAGCCTTTGCGCAAGTACTTCCTAATATCCCTTGCAGCCAATCAACATTTTTTGATTAAAATTCTTTGAGAAGCTATTTTGATTGAAGAAGATAAAATGAAATGTACATGTGTTTACATGCCATCGCGCAAAAACTTGAAGTTATCATTATTAAAGAGTAACGTTTATATAAAACAATATTTGGCCTTTTTTAGACTTTTTAGGCTTTTTCTAGACTTTTAAAAGCCGATTTAGCTTATTTTTTTCTCCAGCTCCTGGCAACACTGGTGCTTTTTTATGAATCGAGTTGTTCATACAGAATCCCGGGTGCGCAGCTCATTGCTCTTAAGTATTAGACCCAGAGATCGGAACAAAAAATTGGTTATCATACAGCTGTACTGCTCTCCGTTGCCGATCTGTTGTCCTTGTGACGTACGCAAGTGTTTTTTCCGATATTCCATATTAATACCACTGTCTAGTAAATAGCACTATGCAACAAAATGCAATTTTTGTCATGACCTTTGACGACAATTAATTTTTTTCATGTATTCTACTCCCTTCAATGCAAAAAGCAGTCAAAATTTGTAATTCTATCCATACTTTTTTTAATTTTGTTCTAAAATTTCAGATTTTTCAAGATGCTGCTCTACCGATTTCATTATAATTTTAAAGAAGTCGTCCAATTTCATTGCAAAGAACACTGAAAACCTTGAACTGCCTTAAAGCCGTTTTAATATTATTATTTATATACTCAACAGCTATAGAATTATTTAGACTGCAATTGTTTTTATATATTATATATTAAAAATTTATAAAAAACCTCAAATGGCAAAAATTATAATTTTTATTAAATGATCTTAAAGTCATATATATTATAAATAAAATAAGCTGTATTTAGCACAGAAAAAAATTTCACCACACACTTTTCACACAAAAGTTTGTCTAAAAATAAATTTAAATTTCAGTAAATGTTCTTTACTGATCAATGAATTTTTGTTTGACTTTTATTTAGGATGCCAACACCAAAAATAACAAGAAAACACCGTTTTCTGTGTCGTAAAAAAACTACATCGATGACGACATGAACACAACTAACAACAACAACAATAATGGCAAAACAAATGCAATTGTACCAAGTTTGTTGACTGAAGAGTTTTTAGTGCATCAATTCGTTAATATTTTGGCGTTAATTCTCATTAACTTTTTTTAGATTCTTTAGATAAACATTCAGACTTGAACACATTTAACCAAGTGAAATTTCATATATGCTTAACAGATGATGATGATGATGACCCAAAGAAATTTTTTTTTTGATATATTACAAAAAATTCAGTAAATATTTTTGTTTGATTAAGTAAATAATTTTGTGTAATATTTGTTAGTATTTTTAGACTAATTGTTTTATAAATTTAGACAAAAATGTGGTGTGATATTTTCCAGAAAATCCACTAAATCTTTTTGTTCGATTTATTAAATTGTTTTGTTTACAATTTGTAAATATTATTAGACAAATTGTTTTATAGATTTGAACAATTTGTTCACTGAAAAAAACACGTTTTTTCAATGAAATTGTTAAGATATTTTTGTCTATATTTACAAATTTGTTTGTAGGTCCGTTTCTGGACAAAATATTTACTATTTCATTGAATTCCTTTACAAAAAATTAAATTTAGTTTTTTCTGTGTGTGTTGAAAAATGAAGTTGATATTAATTTTTCCTTTCTTCCTTGGAATATTAATCATGCACAATTCTTTCTGAATTAAACGTTATGAACCTTAGTCTTATAATCAATTTGGAAAAATTTTACAATTTTGCTTAAAAAATATAATGTTCCTAATTGCGGTACGAATTATTGAAAAAAACTATTGGATATAAAAAAAAGATTCAAACGTATTAAATGTAGTTTTGTTCAAGTTTTCTAGTGGGATGTTTTTGCCATTTTCGATTTTTTATGAATTAAAAAAAATAAAATAAAAGTTTTTCAACTTTCATAAGAAATACATATTTTTATTGATGTCTGAGTAATTCCAAAACCGTTGTGTTAATAAAATAAGTTTTTCTAACAGCTGAAAAATAATTTTGTTTCAAGTTTTTTTGTGGTTTTTGTATCGGAAGAGGCTGCTCTTCCAAAATCTCACATTTTATAAAGAAAAAACTTAAAATAAATTTATTCATAGAATTTAAAATTTCTACTGTTTTTGTAGTTAAGGAGCCATAATACATAAAAAAATAAAGTTGGCGTTTTTCTTGTTGCATAGTGTAATCGTTTAAGTGAAAATCGTTCAAAAAACCTTGTGGCTTATGCTACGTTTTGTATGTCTGGCATCTTTGTTCGAAAAAATTAGTTTGAAGATTTTGATTAGTCTGTACATAAGATATCAGTTTCTTTTTTCTTCGAATAGCTGATGGCAAGTGCGTGATTCTTTTGTTGAAATCTATCTAATGCATAAGTATGAGAACCACTTTGTTTGTGCTTTCATGTCGGAGTTATTTATCACTAGACTTCGTTTTGCTCATCTACTGTTTCAATTGTAGTTTGTGCTGCATTTTTTTGAAATTTTACAAAGCCAGTCTATCCTTATTTCTAAAAAAAAACAAATATATAATATAACTGATTTTTTCAGTTCATCCCAGTAAAAAAATTGGAAGTAATTTTTAAGGGAACACATCTTCCTTTATTGCTTTCACAAAAAAACGAGTAAAAATTTATTTCATTTATACAAAAATTTTCAATTTCGTTATAGCTTCAATAAATAAATAGGAGTCAAATAAGAAAATTTCTGGCAATGGCAATTCTATGTAGAAATCGTCAGAAATTATCCACATTTGCACTACTTCCGGATCGCAAAATGTTACATTTTCATGAGTTCTTTGGAATGTTCTTTTTTAATGAAACTCATTACGAATCGATTTTCATTTTATAAGATTGCTATGAAAAGTTGATGTGTAGTAAGATCATAAGATCGAGTATCATGAGATTGCGCAACAATTTTATTACGTAGAATATTTCTTATTGTTAGCATTTCCTGAAAAACTCACTTTAAACAGCCGGCAGACAAATAATGATCGATATAGACCAATCTTCATTGTCGTGATAACATTTAAAGGTACATACTTAAAATATATAGTTTTTCCACTTAACCTTTAAAAATACTCCTTACAACTTTTAAATAATTCTCTTTATGACATTTTCCTTTACAGAAAAAATTTTCACCAAAAAATTTTCAAACAAAAGTTTTTCTAAAAATAAATATAATTTTCAGTAAATGTTCTGTCCATAATCTATGAATTGTTTGTTTGACTTTTATTTAGAACGCAAACACAAAAACAACAATAAAATCGGTGTCGTAAAAAACCACTCCGATGACGACATACACACAAATGACAACAACAACAGTCATAGCAAGAGGAATGCAATTATACCAAGTTTGTTTACAAAAGATTTTTGAGTGAATCGAATTTTTTTAGAGTATTTAGATAAACATTCAGACTTGAACACATTTAACAAAGCTAAATCTCATATATGCTTAATATATGATGATGATGACACAGACAAAAATTTTGTTTGTATTTTTGTTTGATTAAGTAAATTATTTTGCTTAATAATTGTTAGCATTTTTAGACTGATTGTTTATTAAATTCAGACAGAAATATTGTTTGATATTTTTCAGAAAATCCAGTAAATAAATTTATTTGATTTAGTAAATTGTTTTGTCTAAATATTTTTAGACAAATTGTTTTATAGATTTAAACAATTTGTTCACTGAAAAAAAAACACGTTTTTTTCAATGAAATTGCTGAGTTATTTTTGTCTATATTTACAAATTCGCTTGTAGGCCCGTTCATAGACAAAATATTTACTATTTCATTGAATTCCTTTACAGAAAATGAAATTTAGTTTTTTCTGTGTAGTCAATAGCTATCTTTCGATCGCATGTACTGCAATACACACTACAGCCACCATCTCAGGACCTTCTCCCGAGACATTAGAAACGCCATTCCACCCTACGTTAACAGGATGTACAAGACGAACGCCCTGAAAGAATTGCATCAATAAACGGTCACTGAAATTATTAATAGCTATAGATGCAATAAAGTAGTTAATGCCCAACCACCCACGATTTCGGACAGCGAGCGGCAACTCCCTAGAAAATCTCGCTCCCTGGCACAACTAAAAGCCGGCTGGAGCAGTATAATCTACTGCTATCAAGAACGTATAGTCCCTGGCACTTTAAATCGATGCCCTTATGACACTACATTTTCTTCATTTTTCAAGTTTTGGAGAACAGTGCAAATAGAATATAATAGGAAATTTTACCAGGTGCAAAGAGTTCAGCTATATTAAGATAAATACCAAATTGTCAAAGCTTTTACTAATGTTATCGATAAAAAATGGGGGCCTGTCAAAAAAAAATTAAAAATTTTCAACTTAAAATTGACATTTCAAGCTTGAAACATTAAAGTGTTGCCAAGTTAGCGGTTTATTCACGAATTCAGCGACTTAGCGCCTCTTTTTTTCAATTTTTTTTAATTTTGTCGTTTTATTATAAATAAAAAGTAGGCAGCACTTAAAGAAGCCATTACGTTTCGTTTACATTTTGTATAGTTGTTTCTTTCTATCATTTGCTATTTCTTTCTTTCAATCCTATAGCAAAACAATGCAAGAAAAATTTAGTGTCATAAGGGCTTAAGGGCTTTACTCTACTTTTGTATTGATAGATAGTAATGTAAGGAATGCATTTAACACCAGACCAGCAACCAAAAAAAAATAAAAAAATGTGTCTTAAGTAAAATTTCACAATACGTTATTATACAAAAGAAAACTGTAGATATGTATAATATTTAGTAATAAAATGATGAAACTGAACTTCATGTCACCCACCTATCCCTGAAAGCTCCGAAAGTTCGTCTAGTATGCTGTTGCCCAAGAATTTCTGTCTCGAGAGGTGCAAGCCCGGGCTTCGCAAAGAAAATGGAAGACTGTTTTTTCTTTGCTTTGATCCCGGCAACTACGGCAGAACGCATTGTATGAAAGTCCTATTCTGCTAGCATGTCTGCCAATTGCCCAGTGCCCCGTCACTACTGCGACGAGCCTCGAGATGTCCCTACGGTTTCTGTTAATTAGTTGTGTTGTACGCTTATCGTTGTAGCAAGCTACATCGTTGCGAAAAGCTTATACTGCAGGCATGAATAATTGCAATTTGCATATCGATCGATATTTCTTTCTGTTGATTTTTCTTTTCCTGCGGAACCAATAATGCGACCCATTGTTTTAACACAGGTTATATGGGATATCTTAGCACTAAATTTGAATAAGTACGAAATTAACCCTTAAGAACAATTTGAATTTTGAGCTTAATTTTCCTTGAAGACTTATAGTAAAATTGTAGGACAAATACTTTTGTAGGACCTTTCAAGCCTCTATAACATGACGTCTTCACGAGACATAATATCAAATATTTTTCTGTTAGCAAACGTCAAATTCAATCGCAGAGAGAATTCTGTTACGTGTGAACTTTAAATTAATGTTATCGAAATGTTATAATAATTATTATGAGAGCGTTGTTATAAAAAGTGCGTTCGAGTACCCAAAAGTTTTTAAAAATTTTTACTGAACTTTACTGCATTTTACTAAATTGCGTTTGTTTACACAAAATACAGTAAATGAGAACACAAATTGAGAGAGTAAAGTGATAGTTCATGACTGAGTAGTTAAAAATGTTTACTGCAGACATTTTTGCTAGTAAAATGTAGTAAAATGAGAAACATATGATTCAAAAGATAAACAAACAAAAAGTAAGCAAAAAAAGAATACAATTTTTGAAAAAATTTGCGAAAGAAAGAAAAATTTAAATAAAACTGGAACAAAAATAAAATGTGAATAATTGTTATGAAACTTTTCGCCTGTAAATTCAAGCATAAACCTTTAAAACGGAAATACAATTTTTAGAAACCATTTGCTTTGTTTTGTTTGTATTACTTTAATTTTCTAGTGTTGTGAAAGTGCTAAGTACTTGGCTACTTAGTCCGGCACTTGTTTTTAAGGTAATCAATAGCAACAACAAATGATCATGTACTTTTGAGTAAATTTAACTAGACACAAATTAGAAAAATCAAATGAAGTCTAAAAAACAAATGGAAAAGTTTATATAAAATGAATTATTTATACATTCTTAAAATGTTCGTGTTATAAGAAGTATTGTATCGCTTACCAATAAGAAAAAGAGTTGAGTAGTCAAAACTGTAAACGTTTTTCAGCACTACATTTATTTGCCAGCAGCTGTTTCCTTAATCTTACGAATTCTTACTATTTTTCCGTTCGCGTACTTTTTTGACCAATAGCTTTTCTGAGAGTAAATTTTTCAATTTACTCAGTAAATACTCATTTACTGCATTTTACTCTAAAAGTAAACAAATGGACCTAATAAATATTTTCACAACAATCTTATTATATGAAATGTAAGAAAATATGAAAATAAATAAGTATTTATGTTTCTTTTTATTGAAATAAGTTAAAATTTGTGTATCTAAGGGCCATTATTACAACTTGACAATAGCTAAAAGCAGGATTTTGTCGGACGGATAAACAGTTTATCATTATTACAAATTTACTTTAACTTACCAGGTAGGATGCACCTGACTTTACTTATCGCTTACTTTCATTTAAAGTAAAGTTTTAATAAAGATGGCTCGCTTATTCGTCCGACAAAAGTCTGCCTTTAACTATTGTCAAGTTGTAATAATGGCCCTAAATCTGTTTAATTTATTTTTTAAGTAAAATTTTATAAAATATTATAAAAAAACAACAAATTACTTAAAAATATTGCATGTTAATCCAATGAGCATTTGTAGCAAATGAAATCTCGTAACAAAATTAGAAATACGTTGTCCTGCTGTATGACATGAAGAGAAATTTTGTCATTTTAGTTTTCTTGTCCTGCCGACGTGCTCTCTCTCATGTTATATCAAAGTTAATGTCTCGTAAAGACGTGTTGTAAGGGACAAAGACCATACGCCAAGGTGAGGGATAAAACTTTCCATAAAAATGATCCTCATAGTGTTTTACATGAGATTTTCAAACACAGTTTATACCTAAAATGTAAAAGCTACAAGATTACCTTAAGCCGAACTCAAACCAAAATAATTAAATTTCTTTTAATAATTCAATATGAAGTTTGACTATCATCCTTTAATGCTACTTTTAATAATTATTTCTCGTTGTTTTAACTCATAAATCATACTATTAAATTTATTATACAATTCACAAAGCGAAAAAAACTTTTTCAATTATAGTCGCTATACTGTAACATTTTGTTGATTAATCACAAAAAACTCGCCAACATTTAAACTGTATTTATTCCAAAACACAAACATATGAAACAATACTCAAGCACGCGATATCAGATTTTCAAAACTTAAATTGCTACAACATTACTTACACACATGAACATACAAAATGAAGTGAGCAGAGAAAGCCCCCACAAATAAACCAATAAGTGTTTATATGTATGTGAATTGTATTAAAAACTAATTGCATTACACTAAAAGTACAGTTAAAAGTCAATAAACATCAAAATGATTTTTCTCGTACAAAAATGTGCGAGGATTTTACAGTAACATCCCATTTTACAGTAACGTATACCCTGTTGTTCTCGATGCAAGCCATACACGTTGCGACATTTGGTACAACTCTGTTAGTAATCAAGTTGTATGTTTGTTGCACAAACGATACAATTTAGTGTGTAATCTCATGCACAACTTGATTTTGCAACCATCCAAAAGAAAAAAGTTTGCTTACTGGTAGGCAGAAAAGTACAGGATATTTTAAGTCGCAACTACTTATCATAACCATGATACGTTTTTCTGGGCAAATATTTGCTAAGTTTAACCGCAACTTTAGTCTTTGGTGGTATTTTAAGGACACTTAGTGATTAAATTTGTCTTGTTTTATTCTTATTTCAGGACATTTTAAATATATTTCAAATTTGTTCATAAAAATGTGTTTATTGTGTGCAGTATTGTGTATGTGACTGGTAAAAATATTTTAAAATTTTAATCAAATGTAAAATTTGCAAGGATAAAACAGAAAATAGTTAACTTTCATTATCATTGCAGTTTCACCAAAATATCCTGGAACGTACATCAACAAAATTATATTTAAAAGAAAGATACTTTTATGTAGATTAATAGTCTAAAAAGCTTTATTGAACTTTAAAGTTCAGTTTGGCAAAATTAGGCAAAGAAGCAAAAAAGAGATTGAATGGCTAAAAAAAATAAAAACCGCGATATTTTAAAAATATTTGGAAAAATTGAGTTAGATACGGGCTATATATATTTTGAACACTCCCTTTAAAAATCCGAAAACAGTTTCGCCAAATTGTTCCTGATTTCTAAGATATCAAGCATTCATTGTGTTCAATAGCATCAATTTCAATACATTTTTTAAAGTAAGAATGCGACCTTTTGAAGCGCTTCCGACCGAGCATGCTCAAAAAGAAGGCAAAGATCTTTCAGTGTTTATAATGTTTAAATTACGAAGTTAGTCAGCATTTTACATTTCTTCAACACTAACTCCAAAATAAACAAAATCATATTCAGTAGTATTGCAGCTTTGAACAATGTAGGTTTTAAAGAATTGTCACACGCACTGTTGCAAATAAACAGTAACACATTTGATAGCTCAAAACGCATTTAAAGTATGTTCTCTTTCTACATTTCCCACCTATTGCATGGAGGAGAGAAATTTATAATAAAACACGATTTGTTTTGTCTATAGGTTAACGAAGATAAAATGAGACATGATGTTAGAGCATTTTCGATGCTTCGAAAGAAGCGCTGTTTTATATCAAAAATAAGATTTCCAAAGTGGGATATTGCGAATAAAACTCATGCATGTTCGAATCTCTTTTCAAAGCAGTAGAAACAACAAAACTAGCTTCTCTCGCTTATTAACCTGATTCGGCAGAAGCAATAGCTTTTGCCGGGACTTTCATCAATATTGACTTTTTGTTCTATGTAAATATCTTTTCTTATAACATTTATACGCTTATTTTCATTAAAAAGTATAAAATTTCATCTCAATAACAAGTTACTCAATACACAGCAGTTAGTATACACATGCAGCACAAAAACTACTTATTAAAAATAAATTAAAAAAAGTGGCTAACGCAGCACAAAACAATATTTTTTACTTTCAGTAAAAACATATTAACTTCTAACTGCATTCATGAAAGTTCAAAAAAATTTACATTTTTGTTCCAAACATATGCCGGAAGCAGTGGTGAAAATACAAAAAATTCTAGCGGGTATATTTTGAGAAAACTTCATGTAAATCTTCTTTGTCGTTTTTTTCCTTCCGACTTTTTGGCATATGAACTAAACCAGCAATGAGGTCGCGATATGTTTTATCAATTATAGTTTTCGCTGCACCAAACCAAAATGTCCATTTTGTTCCCCTGTGTTATTAGGCTAAGGTTCGCATGATTAACATTTTAAGGAACAAGGGAAAAATTAACATCAACTTAATTGTTCAACGTACACAGCAGAACAGAGTAGCGCCACTTTCGGAAGCCGCTACACTTCCATCATCAGTGCTCACGTGTATTTGCTTATAACCACTTGTCAGGTGGCTCTGTTGAATGTGATTTTTAGTTCTTATATATACAACTTTTTAGTGAATATTGAATACGAGAATTAAATCACTCTCAAGCTGATATTAAAGTGCACTTTCCCAGCGTTGCACTCGGTTTATTTGTCTTCATTCCCATTTCTCTGACTTTTTGTTGTACTTAAACAAACGTTTTTGATTCGATTTTATACATAAGTATATATGAACATGTAGACGTGTTAAAAGCTCAAGCCATTAGCTAATTGTTTATTAATATGAATATTTCGAACGTATTTGCTTATGAACACAAATTTTTTTTTAAATATTTTTGTTTGAGAAGCAATGTTGCCAGTTGCTAGAGAAAAAAAGTTAAATCGTTCTTTTTATAAGGCTAGAAAAGGCTAAATCGCACAAAAATATAAGCTAAAAAAAAGCTAAATATTTTTTCTACTGTTTCGTAAGTAAAAATTAGGGTACTGATTTTAATCAACTTTTCAATTGTTCGATTAATCAATCAATCGAAATTGAGGTTTTTAAATTACTCGAGCAATCGAGTAAAACTTTTATTTCGTTCGAGTTATTCGAGTAAGCTTTACTGCCAAAAATTGTTCGAGTTAATCGGAAAATGTTTGAATTTAATCGGTTTTTTGTACCTTTTTGTGGACAAAAATAAAACAAAACAAGTTTTTTCGCGTTTTTTATATATTTTAATAATAATAACAAAAGAAAACACAACATTTCTACATAAATTAGATCATAAACTGATCCTTTAAAATAGTTTGTTTTTCACTCTTCAAATGTCGAGCTTTGAGAACATTTTGCGCCAGGAAATATTTAGTACCATTCCGACCTGTCCTGTATTCAATGCAGAATAAAAATAATCGAAATTGGCATAACATTATTGTTGTTATAAATATAAATACGGCTACTCTTTGGAAATATTTGCCCAAAAAAACGTAACCACTACTTTTGCTCAGAGTTAGTTTGCTTTAACTTGTTTTTTATATCACAAAATAAGTTATGCTGCAAAAAGCTATTTTTATATTATTTTTAATAAATGCGAACCCATATTAAAAAAAAAATATTGTAATTAAAAGAAATACAATTTAACTTGTCTGTGGGATACGTTTTTTTTCGGCAAATATTTGCCAAGTGTGACCGTACCTTAAGGCTTTTATAATTCCGAACATTACATTCGATATTTTACGAAACATCTAGTTAACTAGTTGCTCTCGAAATTTCTTCTTTATTTCAAATAATTTTTGTTTGATGATTATATTTCCAAATTTTTTTAAAAGACATTTGAAGTTGAATTCTTTCTCCCTATTATTGAAATGGCCATAGTCAATTTCAATGTACTTTAATAAAAATTTAATATTTTACTTAAAAAGTAAAATATTAAGTAAAATATTAAAATTAATTGTTACTACATTATTTACTTAATTTTTTGATTATTAGTATGAAATAACTAACGTTCGAATTGAATGGCAAATTTCATATAAATTAAAAAATTTTTCCACTTTTTATTTAGAAATCTACAAAAACTCATTAAAAAAATAAAATTCACTTAAAATTTTTTAATTGAGTTATTCGAATAATCGACCTAAATTCCTCGAATAAATTTTTACTCGAAATTAAAATTTTTTGTTTGATCGAACATTATTTGTCTTTAATTATTCGATTAATCGAGCAAACATTATTCGAGTGAATACCCTAGTAAAAATACATAGACATGTCAATTGCTACACTATGGAACTAATATAAAAAAATGGAGTATCACTATATTTTTTGACGCGTTACAGTTCACTAACTACAAAACCAGTAGAAATTTTTAATTCTATGGCAAATTTTTTTAAATTTGGACCTTTTGGCTGCTTCATCGATTTTGTCATAATTTGTGAAGGGGTTGTCCAATTTAAACAAAAAAAAACTTTGAAGAAAATTACCGTTAACCCTTATTAATATCTTTTTATACACCACCCAGCTTCGGAATTATTTAAACACTATGATGAAAATATATTTTCTTGGTGCATAATAGAAAAAGTTGTATTTTATAAAGAATCTAAAATGGCAAAAACTTACCGTTTTTGTTAACCGATCGTAAAGCTACATATAGTACAAATAATATAAAATATTGATTTCATTTACAACAAAGAAAAATTACCTGATTTTTGTAAAAACGGGTTTTTTTAGAGGCCACTCCGCTGCGCCGATGTCCAATTTCGGTCGCATGCACTAACGTCCATGAAAATAATGTCATTGGACGTTATTTCCACGTTGAAAAGGAAACAATGTCCGTCAAAAAAATTTAAATAAAGTCCATGAAAATAATATTGCACTGTAAACGTGTTGTTTGTTGTTCGAACCATTGATTCTGGTGGAGGATGCTCAAAAATATTTACGGGGGAGTTTAAGTAAATCAAATAATAACTAGTTAATTGCTATAACAATTTAAATACATTTTTTTTAACTTCTCAAAAATATAAGTGGCTATCGAGTCAAATTGTAAGTAGTAGTTACAATTTAAACCTCATATACTATTTGCCTACCAGAGTTTTTGCTGGGAAGATAAAAAAGTACTACTCATTACTTTGTAGCAAAGAGTTTCTGCTATGCAAATTGTGACCAAGAAAAGATCTTCCATTTTATGTTGTCCGCAAATAATACTCATGTCCAATGTTTGCTGTATGATGGCCACAACGATAATCAATACATATGCTACATAAAGTACTGTGTGAAAGGCATACAAATATTGCGACAGTGTTGTACAACATGGCAACAAAATCAAAACTTTTGGATCTTTCGTAGAACCAAGACAAAATTTAATACAACGACCCCACAAGCGTTGCAATTTCGTGTACAGCCTACTCAGCATGTACCAACATTCGTCACGTATATGGCTTGATTTAAGATAAAATGCACCGGTAGTTCTATGGAATATTCTTATTCAGTAGCATTCTTTATAAACAACCAAAAATAAATCAAAATAATTATGTATTCTACGACAAGTATCCTATCTATTAATTCATCATAGGAATGAATATTTAAGCAATATAATAATATAACCAGTTATGAACCTTAATAAAATTATTTAAATCTAGAATACGGACGATTGTGTCGTCCATTGGCTATACTTGTATATATTAATTCCCAATTCCTCTACTATGTTGTCACCAAATATCTTTTTTTTACATTTAGTATATTAAAGTTGTTTTTTTATTAGTCATATGTTGCTTATTTAAGTGCAATTTTTAAGAACTCTTTGCTTATGGATGGTTGCTGTTTAATATCCTTCATATGTTTTGACATTGCCGACGCTAATTGGCGCCAACAGTTTTTATTACTGATTTCATATAATTAATTTTTTTTAGTATGATCTAAAAAATACTACTAATTGATTAAGTTAAATGTACATATGTTTGTTTTTTTTTAATTACATATTTGTGGATAAAAAAACTTAACCCTGTAACCGGCAAGACAGTAATAATGGTCGGAGGAAGCCAATAATTTTTGTTCAAGTAGATATGGTCAAAAGAACCATAAGTTTTAGTTTTTAGGTGAAAAATACTTTTTGGACGAAAGCCAGGTAAAAAAATGTGAAGACCGTCTGGTGAGGAATTTTTTGGTCGCAGGTACACCCATGTTCACGCAAACAAAAAACATGGTTGAGGCAACCATAATCGAAGAGCAACATGCTATGATTGAATATATTGGTTGCAGTCAAACCATACTATTTTGAAACTAAATTTGTTTTAAACATAATAATGTTGTATAAGTTAACAATAACATTGTTATATAACCATGTATATGGTTCCACTTAACCATACATATGGTTCCATTAACCATACATATGGTTTCATTAACCATACATATGGTTCCATATAACTATGCATATAGTTCCATTTAACCATACATATTGTTCCTTTAAACATACATATGATTCCATTTAACCATACATGTGGTTCCATTTAACCATACAAATGGGTCCATTTAACCATACATATGGTTCCATTAACCATACATATTAATCTAATAACCATACATATGGTTCCATTAATCATACATATGGTTCCATTAACCATACATATGGTTCCAATTAAGCAGACATATGGTTCCAATTAACTACAAATTTGGTTACATTAACTATACATATTAATCTATAACCATACATATGGTTACATTTAACCACACATATGGTTCCAATTAGCCATACATATGGTTCCATTAACCATATATGTATATGGCTCCATTTAATTATGCATATGGTTCCATTAACCGTTGAAATGTGTAAAAAAAGTTCATGAAACTGAAGTAACGCCAGTTTCCTGCCCCGTTTGCATCTATTATGTGTGGACAAAATCATTAAATTCCCAAAAGAAAAATTTCAAATATAACACTTTAATTATATGGAACTTACCTTTTTATTTTATTCTTTAAATTTCTATATCTGTTTTTTTACAAAAAGCTAACACAAATGAACCGACCGCTTGAAATTTATATACAGAACTGATAGAAAAGCATACAACCAAAGTTAGGAACATAATCTTAACAAAAAAAAAAAAAAAAACAGCCATGTCTATTGTATAACCATAGTTTCATTGAAAATAAATTGACTTAAGATATTATGGTTCTTGTTATATTTTACTTTTGTAGAATCATACTAATGTTGCATTTTTAATATACCATGATTGTGTCAACCCTTTTTTAACAATGTACATTGCTAAATGCAACCATGTTGCAATTTCTATAATGTGATGATTGAATGTAAACATTAGTTTATTTTTCGTAAATTAATTAAGGTTTACAATTATTTACAACAATAATAACTTAATTACCAGAACCATAAACTATATTGGGAAACATGACATTGCTGACGTAACCATGCCACAACGATATCTTTTCTTTGCGTGTTGTGAAGGCATTTTGCTATGGCCTGTGCACACGTTCTGTAATTGGCAAGAAGTTTTCGCATCCATAAAAATTTAATAATTATATTAGTCATTCCGTTGTTTTGTAGCCTGGTTCATAAAATAAGTAAATTCGCTACATTGAAATAAACAAAGAAAATTTATGGTTTTTTTATTAATATGATTATTTCGAACGTATTTGCTTTGTGAATCTAAATTTATTATTAGGATAAGGTTCGTAACGTTATATTCAGAAAGAATTGGGTATGATTAATATTCCAAGGAATAAGGGAAAAATTAACATCAACTTAATTTTTCAACGTACACAGCAGAACAGAGTAGCGCCACTTTCGGAAGCCGCTACACTTCCATCGTCAGTGCTCACGTGTATTTGCTTTCACCACTTGTCAGGTGGCTCTGTTGAATGTGATTTTAATTCTTATATATACAACTTTTTCGTGAAAATTTAATACGAGAATTAAATCACTCTCAAGCTGATATTAAAGTGCACTTTCCCAGCGTTGCCATCGGTTTATTTTTCTTCATTCCCATTTTTCTGATTTTTGTTCTACTCAAGACAAACTTTTTTGGTTTGATTTTATACTTAAGTATATATGAACATGTAAACATGTGAAAAGCTCAAGCCAGTAGCTAATTGTTTATTAATATGATTATTTCGAACTTATTTGCTTTGTGAATCTAAATTTATTATTAGGCTAGGGTTCGTAACGTTATATTCAGAAAGAATTGGGTATGATTAATATTCCAAGGAATAAGGGAAAAATTAATATCAACTTAATTTTTCAACGTACCCAAACGTTACCCAAACCGTGTTCTACAGGATGATAACAACTTACTAGCATTGAAAAGTTCTCACATTAGTTATAGAACATGGATACTGTTCTATATAGTCTGACAATCTGTCGGTCGCAATATTCTCGAAAGCATAAGTGGGATCAGCAATACTGTCATCGCTATCCAAACTTTCATCTATGCTATATACAGAACTCTCTACACAATCCATGATCTCGAGCAATTTTTCATAAGACATTTGCTCCAAATTGATAATTTACTTATAATCACTTTTAGTTCGATCCATCTTTTTTAATACAATAATAAAATAAAAGGGTGAAAATAATAGAACAATAAGCAAACAATAGTGTTCTCATGAACAAAAGGTGAAAGCAACAATGAAAAATAGGCGAAATGCTTGCACCCACAAACCGGCAAGACGTCTTCATTATTTCGTTTTGAGAGCACACTTATTAATTATTTTTCACTTCAAATACATTATAAACATCAAATATATACGGTAAAATTTAGCAAACTATCACTTTATTCTAAATGCTGTTTTATAATAGTTGCGAAAAATTAAATTTGCGAAATAATTTTCGATGCTAATTTGTTAACTTTTTGCATTTGATTGATCGTATCTGACAAATAAATGTGTCAGAATGTGTTGGGGAGTATAACAAATGTGAAAAAATGTTGTTTAAAGACATTTTTGACTGGAGCCCAAAATTCGAATACCGTCTTGAGACGGTCTTACCGGTTAGAGGACTAAATTTCTTCAGGTTAATTGTTTATAAATGCACGGGATTTTATACTGTACTGAACAATACGAAAAATAACAAAATTTTGACAAGGGATATTGTTACAGGGGACCAATAAAGTAAACGAAAGGAGTTTCACTGTAAATCTGTGTAATTTTAACAAACAAGCATGTTCTGAAAATCACATGGCTTTGAATCTCATGTGATCTTTAAATCAATTATGGTCATACAGATATGTATATATTTTACTCTTTTTAAAAATTTTTCTATTATATAGAGCATCAGATATCATTTCTGAAAAAAATTTTTCGTATATGATTTTAAAAACTACTGCAAGACCATTATTGATTTTAAAATCACATGTGCTTTGAAGCCATGTGATTTTCATAAGATATCTTGAAATACACATGAAGTTAATGAACTCTAGGGTCTTCAATTTAAATATTGGTTGAATATCTATAACTAAAGTTGAAATTTTTGGTCAGCCACAGAACTTGAGCGCAAATGATAATATTATACGAGATATTATTTTCCTGTAGAAGCAAATTTATACAAATAAATTAAGTAAAGTGCGACTTTGGCTCGCACACGAAGGGTTCCGTATGAATACACATATCCCTTTTCGTTTTTGCCCCTTTTTCATTTTGGCAGTTTTTTCGTTGTGCTTTTTTGTTTAATTTTAGTTTTTTTATTTTTTAAGTATCTGTCGTTGTTTTTGGCGAATTTTTTTTATTGACGCTTTTTTAGTTTTCGTAAATTTTCGGTTTTTTTCCGGCGATTTTTCGTTTTTTGCAATTTTGTTCCGATTTTTTTTTTTGTTTTGGCGATTTTTTGATTTTGGCGATGTTTTGGTTTTGGCGTTTTTTAAATGTTCTTTTCACATTTTGACGATATTTTCAGTTTTAGCGATTTATTTTAGTTGTGGTTATTTTTTCATCTATGACACTTTTTTCAGTTTTGGTGATTTTTTCGGTTTTTAGTGATATTTTAGGTTTAGTGATTTTTAAGTTATGACAATTTTCTCGATTTTTTTTTTTGGCGATTTTGGGTTTTTTGCAAAGTTTTTTTGTCGACTGTTTTTAGTTATGGCGTTTTTTTTTGTTGTTTTAACGTTTTTTTTCGCTTTATGACGATATTTTTAGTTGTAACGATTTATATTAGTTTCGGCGCTTTTGCCATTTTTAGTGCTAGCAATTTTTTTTGTTTTGACACTTTTTCGTTTTGGTGATTATTTTTTTGGTTTTTGTAAATTTTTTTAGTTTTAGGGTTTTTTTTTGGTTGTGGCGCTTTTTTCGCTTTGGTGTTTTTTTTTAATTTTTGGCGATTTTTTCGTTTTTTGATGATATTTTTAGTTTTAGCGATTTTTTTATGTTGTAATGTTTTTTTTTCGTTTTAGGACTTTTTTCGGTTTTTGGATTTTTTTACTTTTTTGCGATCTTTTTAGTTTATTAATTTTGGTGGTTTTTTCCTTTAAGCGCTTTTTTCATTTTGGCGATTTTTCGTTTTGACATTTTTTTAATTTTGGACTTTTTAGTTTTAGCGTTTTTAAAAATTTTAAGAGTTAACCTCTTACGGTTTCAAAGATACAGCGTATTGTCTAAATTACAAAGTAAAATTACAATAACTGATAGAACACCTTTTAATTTTTATTTTTTATATATCAGTTTTAACTGGTGTACTCTATTCTACAGACTACAGCCACTAACACTAAATTTGAAAATTTAAAGTGTCTATATATAAGTGTCTGTATATTACATTAGTATTTCCACATGTTTCGTTGCTCGCTGTAGAACACCCTTTAATTTTAATACTCATATATTTGCTGTTGTAGCGGCAAAAGTTTTCAATATTCTGTGAAAATTTCAGGTCCGTAGCTTTTATGGTTCCCGAGAAAACAGCCTGTGACAGACAGACAGACAAACAGACAGGCAGACAGACAGACAGACAGACAGACGGACAGCGTAGCGAAAACAATAGTATTAAGCTTAATTTATTGAGAACTTTTTATATAGAATAATAAAAATTCAAATTTATGCTGCATAAAAAATTTTTTCCTAATCCTTTACCATCATACTAAGTTTCAGCTCATAAAACCTTTTTCTCTTCAGTATAAAGCTTTTATTAAATTTTCAAATAAAATATATTTGAGAGGCTTAGAGCAATAACTCGATAAGCCAGAAAAACAAAGTATGAAATAGTTCGACTTTTAATTTTAACCGAAATTTAAAATTTGTATAGGTTTTGAAAAGTCCGACTTTAAATAGGCAGCATAATTAATTGCAAAATACAAGAATTTATCCAAAAATTTCTCTAGGATGCAAAGCTATGATACCAAGCTAGAAGATAAGCACATAAAACCAATTTTTAATTTCATAAGGCTTGCCGAGCTATTGCACTAAGCCCTTCATTTATAAAAAAACATACTCCCTAAATTTAATCGCCATAAAAATCAATATTTAATACCATCATTTGAATACTCAAGAATTTTTTATGTTTAATGATAAAAACTTAATAGTCTTATAAAATAAAAATAAAAAACAACAACCCAACCCATCCTTTATAAAAAGCCATCATGAATTTTTAATCAAATTTCTTAAAAGAAAATGAAAAAATAACAACACTTTTGTTAAATTTCGACACGTTCTTACATGACTATTATAATTTATTTTTTATTACTTTTATAAAATACGAAAAAAAGGTCTTAAAATGATTCTAAGATTCCTTTAGCATTTTATATAAACACACAAACATAAATATATTTTAAAGAATTGGCTAATTTCTAATGTTTGAAGTAGAAATTTTAAAGGGTTTAAGCAGCAGAAACAAAATCATGGTCATTTCATAAACAAACAACGACGAAAACAGCTGGAGTATTTCTATTTCTTTGCCGTAAACCAATTACTTATTTTAAAATAAAAGAAGAAGAGGAAAAAAGGAAAAATATTAGTAAATTTGAATTCAAACAAATTTTACCTGGGCCTTATTAAAAAATTTTTTTGTTAGCAAACTGTTTGTCTTTGCTTATTCATGTGAAAGTGCTTCGTTGGTTGGTTTGATGATAAGACTGAAGAAGGTTTGTTTAGTTTTTAAAGGTCACTACAGTGGCTACTATAACTGTTAACCTTTTTCGAAGAATATACAAAATCATCATAAATATTACAAAATAAGCTTAAGGCTATAATTTTATAATATCAAGAAAGTAATGAAGGCGAACGACCATTTAGCGTAGTATGAAAGTTAGACATTTCTTAAAAATGTTAAATTTTTTTATTTACCAATGTAATTAATAGAAACATGAGAAGGAATCATTCATGTTGTATTCTTCGCATCATTCATTGGACCGGACCCTGCACTAAAATTATATTCTAAGTAATTTAATTAGTTTGGCTTAAGTTCATTTTCAATTTAATCTTTCGATAAATTATTTTTTTATTTAAGAAAGAAATTCTAAGCATGTAAATATTGAACATTCAAAGAAAAATTTGGATGTACGGAAGGTTGAACTGACAGCTGTTTCGAGACTACCACAGTCTACTCATCAGAGCCCCTTACCTACACTACCATCGGCAGTAGCAACAACACTGTAGCGAAAAACCTACTAATCTTAGTAAGCTCAATTAACAGACTGTCGCCATCTCGCGGCAAGTCACACATATTAATGAACTTTTTCTAAATGTTCGGAACTTTACTAACTGTCTTTTCTTAGCTTGTTCAACTATTTTAAGCTTTATAATTTATTTCTTAAATAAAAAAACAATTTGATCGAAAGATTAAATTGAATATGAACTTAATCCAAACTAATTCAATAACTTTGGATAAAAACCATACAGTTCGACTAAAAATTCATAACTCAATTAAAATTATATATTCAGAGTTTTTTTTTAGCATTTTTGTGTATTGAGCGTTACATTTGCTTTCGCTGTTGTTCCGGGAATGAATTGTGCGAAAAAATACACCACAAAAAATAAGTATAGGGTTTGGAAGCACTATACATCTACTGTCTACAAAAAAATTATAATAATCGAAGGACGAAATTAAAAGTTATTACAACTTTTTAAATTTTGAATTTGGTTCACATGGAAAAATAAAAAATTTGTATTTCTTAAAATAGTTCTTAGCAAACGTTTATAAATAGACAAAAAGCAGGGCAACTCTTTTGTAAATAAGACTAATTTTAACAAAATCGACCGATAATGTTAAAAGTTATGTCATTTTCAGAAAACTGTTTGTGCCAAAATACGACCTACATAATACAGTTTTTACCATCCTCAAAATTTACAGGTAAATTATATTTAAGAATATTGCTAAGTAACGCTCAATACATTCTCTTAGGAATTCAATATCTTTTCAGAAAATACACTATATTTTGAATTTAAAACAATTATACATCTAATCTTCAACGAGTTGTAACATAAACTGCTTAAGTATGTACTAAAAATTTTCAATTAAATTAAAAAAAAATCGATATCTATCAATAGATTTATTTTGGCACAAACCATGACTGCTTGATGAAACGTTTTGCAATATAATGATATTTGACAGAGTTCACAAAACTTTTGAATCATTAGAAGTACAAACTCACGCTGTTATATTAGTGTATGTTGGTAATGCATTTTCAATAATTAAACGAAGTGATGAAGCGTGCTAAAGAGCGTAACGCTCAATACACAGTAAATGAGTCAAAAACAATTTATTAAAGAAATATATGATTTCTATTATATTTAACAAGTTTTATGTGTGAAATAAGATAAGCAAATGCAAATACGCGAAAAAAAATTTGATGTATATGTATGTATGTATATATTTCTACCATACTTTTCAAAGCTAGTTGGAAATATTGTATAACATACAAGTAACACATAATATTGAATTAGTATTAAGTATACGCAAAATATCTTTGTATGTATTATCTCTCTCTCTCTCTCTCTCTCTTTATTCGTTTACTACTGTGACGCCGCTTACATTGGGAAACATTTGTCGTCGAAAATATTTTCTTGCGTGAGAGTGATGAAATAGAAATATATACCACTTGTACTCCTATCTCGCTCTTTTGCACTGAAAAATCAAGTTTTCGGGAAACAATGTTTACCAGTGTAAATCAGCACTGACAGAGCATAGTGGCACAACATCAGTGTGGCCATTGTATAATTTTTGCAGCTAAATTTAACACTTTTTGTTTTGATTTAACTGCAAATTTTCCATTTAGCAGCTAATATTATTTTTAGCATTTGTTAATTATTTATTTGGCTTTTTCTAATATTTTTTGTGAATAAATATTAAATTATATAAACATGTCATAGAAGAACTGCTCATTTTAAATGGCAAAAACAAAGTTCATATGATTGTCTAAACCAGAACTCAACTATTGAGTCCTGGGGCCCGTTTCTTAAAACTACAAGTGCCTGGTCCCATTTCTGAAAACGACAACCTACAAAACTACAAGTAAAATACTAACATAACAACAACAAATTTTGTAAAGGTGTTGTTGTTTGTATGTATTTCACTTGTCGATTTGTAACTTTTAGTTTTGAGAAAAGAGCCTCTGGGCCCTATTTCTCCAAAAATACAAGTTACAAAGCTACGAGTAAAACACCCACAAAACAAAAAATTTTTTTCAAAATATGTTGTTGTTTTGTGTGTATTTTACTTCAAAAAAAAAACGGAGGAGGTAAACAAATTGTTTGTATTTTTTTATACGTTTGTTCATTTATAAATGCTCCATCTACATATCAATATGGAAAAATGTTGGCTCTGTTCGTAAATGAATCACTGCACTGAAAATGGAAATTTAAATGGAAACTTAAATGGAAATTTAAAAATTAACAGAGCATAAATCTAAGTATGTTAGGAGTAAAAGCTATAAGTCATTAATTCGATCCACAAATATCGGATTTATTCATAATAAGGTGAGAGAACTAAATTGACAGAAATATCGACTTTCATACAACAGACATACACACATAAAAATTAAAATTATTCTGTTAAGCGGTCCATACATTATACAATATTATTGCATATATTATTGTACATATTATTTTCATTTTGACCTATACTATGCAATAAATGGTAACATATTTTCAAAGAAAATATTTCCCAATTTTCCTGGTATTGAAAAAATAAATATAACACTGTTGTAACCATATTATAAAATTCTTTATATTGAGTTAAATTTTAAGGGCCGATGTTGATTTTGAATATAACACAAATTATTTAGGAAATTATTGTCATTTCTTTTATTATGATAATATGGCATGGTTCAATTATGTATGGAACAAAATATCGGCCAAATGGCCGCCGCAACCTCGGCGGCACACCTCCATCCGATGGTCCAAATATTTCGATAACGCTGAGGCATAATTGAAGTTCTATGCCGTTAAGTGCCGAATTATTTCATCGTTTAGCTCTTGAATTGTTGCTGGCTTATCGACGTACACATTTTCTTTCAAATAACCCAAACGAAAGAAGTCCAACGGTGTCAAATCACATGATCTTGGCGGCCAATTGACATCGCCACCACGTGAGATAACACGGCCATTGAATTTATCGCGCATAAGAGCCATTGTTTCGTTAGATGTGTGGCAAGTGGCACCGTCCGGTTGAAACCACATATCGTCCACATCCATATCCTCCAATTCGGGCCATAAAAAGTTCGTTATCATCTCACGATAGCGAACACTATTCGCAGTAACTGCCTGACCGGCCTCATTTTGGAAAATATACGGCCCGATAATGACGCCAGCCAATAAACCGCACCAAACAGTCACTCTTTGTGGGTGCGTTGGTTTTTCGACAATCACTCTTGGATTATCATTCGCCCAAATGCGGCAATTCTGTTTATTATTCCGATTGTACGCACATTTGGACGATTAAATTGACCGAAAAAATCACGAAGTGCACGATATGCATTTTGATTTGAACGCCCATTTTCATAATAAGCCTGAATAGCTGTAACGCGTTGCTCGATTGTGTATCTTTCCATGGTTCAAATTGAGTTAGTCTGAAATTGAGAAATGTCAAATGAAATGCAGAAAAAAACTTGACGTTTAGGTGTGGTTCACAATAAAAATCAAAGGCCTTTTGATTTTTGCCAATATATTGTGCCACCTTCGATTATGACATACACATTGGCGATATTATTGTACAATACGAAAATTGCACAAGTACATTGCAAGTAGTTGGGTCGCTTTATATGGAAATAGTGTTTGCGTATATCATAAGCAATTTAAGGGCCAAATAAACTACGCAAGCGGCTTTACAAACATACTTTTTTAATTTGCACACAGACTACACAAAACCAAATCGTACAAGCGTAAATTTTTCTCTTTAATCACTAATTTAAATATTAATTTTCCACGACGACCTTTTGTTGCAGATTGTCACAAATTCAATATGCCCAAGCAGCTTGTCAAACATGAAAACACTGCTATAGATTACACAGGAGGCTTGTACTAACTTAAATTTCTGCCACATTTGGCAAGCCGCTTTTGTAGTCTATTTGGCTCTTTATAGCCAGGGTTAAATGAAATTTTGTTGAAATATATAGAATAAACTATCATAAACTACTAACTGATTTTCAAAAATTATGCATTATTTTAAAGATAAGAATCATATCTTTCTTTAGTAGAAATCTTTTTTAAAAGCAAGAATTTATGACTGTTTCAATTTTAAACTCTATGACAAATGGCTTTCACTACATTAACCGTTATAAAATCATTTAACGAATCGATCTAGAAAAACTAAATATATATATTCGTTCTCTATGGGCTCCAACGAAACAGTTTTTAGTATACAAGAACCCCTGAATAATTTTAATGTATCATAGTGTAATTTAAGAAATAATAATAACGTACTAATTTTTGAAACCACTGTTGATATTTGAAAGGGCACATTCAGCTGAAATAATGACAGAGTATTTAAAAAAAATTCAAGCAAAACATAATAAGAAGAAAATTATAAAAAGAAAATATTGTTGCTGTATCAAATTTATAAAATCATCTTCATTCATTTTTTGTCTTGATTTCTTTTTCGAGATTTTCTTGCTCAATTTATTTAAGTTTTCTTTTAATAAATAATATAATTTATGTTGTGTTTACCCTTTTACTTTTGCTGCTATTCTTAATTTTTATATTGCAGTGACTGATGTTAAGAAGCTCTTAAGGTAATTTCTATCTAGAGCCTTTATAAATATGTACTTTTTCTTTAAAATATTTCAAGTGTTGTATTGCATTCTAGCTAATTGATTAGGATTTAAAAATTTTATTTCGTTAATTCTTTTACAGATGACTAAGAAATCTTAAAGTGGATAAAAATATTGATTGTTATTTTAAAAGTGGAAATCTGCAAATTTAAATAATACAGAGAAAAAATTTGTAATTTGTTAATTCATAATTTTATGACATTTGGCTTGTGCAGTTAACGCATACATGGTTTTATATAGGTGCCATATTTCCCATATGATGACTTAAGTATATCTGCCCAGTTCTTTCTGATTTAAAAAAAACTTTCCTTGAATTCGAAAAAATTGTAACTTGAATAAGAACTATTTCCTTAAAAGACATACAAGATGCAAATTAAAACTTAAAACCATTATCAGTAGTGAGATTCTCTATTCAATTTTAACAATAGTTGTCATTGTTAAAATATTTAACAAGCAAATGAACGATTTTGCCATTCTGTACAATTTTTAACAATATTTGCTATCGGTTAACTAGCGACAATAATTTTTCTGTCGTTATCGAATAGACAGGAGTCAGCTGTGCAGCCGTAGCACATATTTTATGGCAACAATTCAAGTTTATTGTTTAAGAGCAATATAAAAACATATAAATCTTTTACGTATAAATAACAATATTTCTATTATTCAATCATTTTATTTAACAATTATTTCGCAAAAATTAAGAAATTATTGCAAAAAATTTTCTGTATACTGTTTGGCAATCACAAACTCATTAGTTTTTGTTATATTCGTTTTTGCGCTTTTCGTTTATTTTAACAGAGATGCCACATGACGTCAGATTTAAACAATCTTGTTAAAAAGAAGTCGCAGAATCGTAGAGTCGTTAGTGCAAACAATTTAACAAGTTGACAATAGAACAACTGTTGTTATTGTTAAAAGTTAAAGAATCTCACTACAGCTATATCAGAAGCACTTCTGTACCGGGATTCTGTAACTTTTAACGATCCGACAATCGTAACATTTTTCGACATATCGTCAGCTTATTATTGGTTTGCTGCTTTCTAATGCTTTTTCCTATGTTTATGGGTCAAACCAATAATAAGGTGACGATATATAGTCGCTTGCAGTAACGATAGTGCGACTGTGTAATTTTGCTCGATATCATGTAGCAACTCTGTTAAAAAAAAGCGAAAAGTGCAAAGAGGAATGAAAAAACAACTTAAAATTGACATTTCAAGCTTGAAACATTAAAGTGTTGCCAAGTTAGCGGTTTATTCATGAATTCAGCAACTTAGCGCCTCTTTTTTCCAATTTTTTTTTCTTTTGTCGTTTTATTATAAATAAAAAGTAGGCAGCACTTAAAGAAGCCATTACGTTTTGTTTACATTTTGTATAGTTGTTTCTTTCTATCATTTGCTATTTCTTTCTTTCAATCCTGTAGCAAAACAATGCAAGAAAAATGTAGTGTCATAAGGGCTTTAACAGCAGAAAAATTCTTGTCGTTAGTTAACCGACAGCGAATATCGTTATATATGTTACTGAGTAACAAATTCGATAAATCTTCGTTATATATGTTTTAACGATACGATTATCGTAATAAAAGTTACAGAATCGCTACTGGAACCTATTTGTATTTTCTATTGAGGTGAAGCGCATACCAAGTTCAGCACAGCCGAAGGTAATTAACTTACATGCTATTCATCATAGGGTACATAGAGGCCAAACAGAAACTTCAAAAACCTAAGTGTGCTGTCAAAAACCTAAGTCTAAGGATGTATTAGTAGAACATTTTGTATTAGTATTGGTTTAAAATAAAAATTTCCCCACAGCACTAAAACCGCACTTGGTTGTAACAAAAAGTATTCTAAACTATTTATATTTTTTATACATGCATTTTTAGAAGTTTATGCAATTTTTGTTGTATTAATTAATGAAAATATGAATTTAGAATGCTTTTTAATACATTCGAGCTCAAAAAATATTGATTTGCTAAACATTTTTTTGCAATTTTTCTATTTGGTACCAACATTTTTTATCCCAAATAGGAACAAAAACACAATACTGTTTAATGAAAAATAGGGTTGAAAACTTTGATAAATTTCAACACACAAATGTCAACAAAATTAAACAAATATTTTAAAATTACAGCAAGAAGAAATATAAAATTTATATTAAAACAAATAAAAAAATTAAATAAAACTAAAAAGTGTTTGTGCGTGGAAAAAAGTTACGATTTAGTGCATTTTGAAGTGGAAAAATTATAGTCTCTCAAGTATGTTGAAGTGCAAAAATGGTGTTCTCTCATTTTTGTTGAATTCACAATATCTATATGTGTAGAGTTGTCATTATTTTATTGACAGTGCGAGAGATTGCTATCTATGTTTATCAATGCTATTCACTCTCATTTACTCGTTACTGTTTCTTTTATGTATACAAAAGACGCAAAATCCTTTTTATTAGTTTTACTTTCAAACAAATTTCATTAAATATCACATAAAAAACTAAAACCACATTAAAATTTCCAAGTCAGCACATCTAAGGTCCCCAAGATATAATTTCGAACGTCATATCAATCAGATCATTAACTTCAATATAATGTTTTCTTAATTCCGACCAGGATGATTGTAAATTGCTAGATGCCTGTGTGAACAGCAATAAAAATAAGAATTAAGAGAAAAAAAAAATACTCGTACTATACATCAAATTGCACTCGAATTTCCATGGAGACAACACACACTTCACACATTAAGATACAGACATTTTTTAAAAAATTTCCTTTGCTTCTCTTCCATGTACATTGTCATTCATATCCAAACACACTAGACTCAAACTGCTATACAAAAACATACATACATACCTTGACTTTAACCAACAATTGTTTAAATTCCTTTTGTTGCACAGCTTTATAGAGTCGTGCAAAATCACCGCCTTCTGTAACTTTACGCGCCATTAAACTGGAAAAACGTGCACGTGGCAACGCCTGCATAACTTCGCGCATAAATGACACTAAATTCCTTTGCATCATCATCATGACGGGTACTTTGTTAGGAATGCGAAATGTACGCAATTGATTTGGTAATTTATCAATGACGGCGGTTATATCCTGTAACGAAGTCAACGATACATCATGCTTTCGTATGTAACCGATTATATCGATAAACTCTTGGGAACTGCGTATTTTGCTCCAATTCTGCATAAAATGTGAACTTTGCAAATACTTGAGTGAGGCACGAAACTGACCATCTAAAATGTAGTGTCTGGCCGCTATATAACCAGCACGTCGTTTAGGCACAAGTTTAAGAAAATCACGAAAATCTTGCCGTAACTCAGCATTTGAATGCACAGAGAGTAGAAGCGTAGAAATGAAAATAAAAACAAAAATATTGCATATGAAATTTATCTTCATTTTGGAATTTTTTTTTAAACTGTCTAGTTGGTAACTAATGAGATATTTAACTGTTTTCCAAGCAGCCACATTTTAGATGTATTTATACTGGAATTTGTCTAAGAAGAAGCAAACGATAAACAATTTTCTAGCCAAAAATTAGCTGCTAATTGTTAAGTAAATAAAAAAACATTGCTGGTGCAATATTTGTTTTTTTCTATATTCATTTGTGCTAACATTTTTTTAAACAAACAGTTTAAATAATTTCACTTTTATTTATACTTTCGCTTTTTAGTGGGTTTGAGTTAACCAAAATAAAAAGTTTTGCTAAATCTTACGATAAATTTAAATCAGTTCAATGGTCTTTGTTAACAGCTTAACAGTGTGGCCGATATGCAAATAGTAAAAATCTGCTGACTTCTAATTATACTCACGGCAGAGAGAACCAAAAAAATATATGCGGGTATCGGCGTTTTGAAAGTTTACATTTGGAATTAATTTAAGAAGGAGTGACTCGGCATGGGCAATATTGTAAACCTTCCGTTTAAGGTTAAGCATTTTTATGTAAAATACTACGAGAAACATTTTTATGATACATTTTAACCCTTTAAATCTTCGTTGTATATATCTTTTCCCTTTCTTGAAATAGGACCACAAAACTTCCCTTCACTGGCGATGCAGCAGACTAAAATATTAAATATATATCATAAAATGCTACTATAGGCCCTCAAAGACACCCAAGCTGAAAGTTAGTACTTTTCAAAAAGTTTCAGATTTGTAGATTGTTAATTTCAATGAAAAAATTTTGGTTGAAAACGCCAAAGTCACCCGTTATTATAAACTCGCAACTAAGTAACAGATTAAGGCGTGTCGCACGCCCACCACAATTTGAGTTGAAATTAGACTTTTCGTTTCCTAGAATAGTTGTAGTTTTTGCTCTATTTATTTGGGCCACTGAACGCAAATCTGCACAAAATTTTTTGTATCAGCTCTACTTTTTGAGATATACCGTTATGTCAAAAATGGAGGCACTTGCACGACACATACATATTAGCATAACTGAAGAAAGGTTTACTAGTTATATTCAGAAGAAAAGAAAAACCAAATAAGGCAAAAAAAAAAAAAATCTTATAGCTGAGCAAACATTGTTTTTTTAAATCTCGCTATTATTTTCAGAGCTATCGAAAAACTTTTAGGGCTAGGTCACACGGGCGTTTTTAAAACGCGCGTTTCTGTTTTTCTGTATTAAATTTGAAAGTTTAAAAATTTAAAACTTTCGAATTTAATATAAAAAAACAGAAATGCGCGTTTTAAAACGCCCGTGTGGCCTGGCCCTTAGCTTGAAAATTAGAAATTTTATAAAAAGAAATGAGATTTATAAAAATATAAACATAAAAAAAAATCAACAATCAATTTATATTCGATATGAATCTATTTATTTTTATTGCAACCTTTGTGTAGTGGTTTAAAACGCTTTATTTTGAAAACAGTTGAGTAGTTCATGAACCTTTTAATTGAGATATCTTTATAAAATTTCTCATCGACACACACTGGTAAAAAGGCCAACATAGCGGCGAAAAAATCATATCTTCCAAACGAATAGTCTGATCCACAAAAAATTTATGGATAAATTATAGGGAAGAATGTAGGCTAAAAATTGTGTTAAAAGTTAGGTAGCTATTTTTAACACAGTTGGCGCTATATATTTTTAGATAAGACCAATTTTTCCGATAAAACTCTTTAGTCGTCGGAAAGCTTATACTAGGGTATTCACTCGAATAATGTTTGCTCGATTAATCGAATAATTGAAGTCAAATAATGTTCGACCAAACAAAAAATTTCAATTTCGAGTAAACATTTATTCGATTAATTTAGGTCAATTAATCGAATAACTCGACTAAAAAAAATTATGCAAAGTTTCTTTTTTAGAATGAGTTTTTGCAGATTTCTTTATAAAAGCTGGCAAAATTTTTTAAATTATATGAAATTTGCCATGCAATCGAACGTTATTTCATAATAAGAGACCGCATGATCAAGTATGTAACAATAATAGTAGAAGTATGTAACAATAATAGGGAGAAAGAAGCCAACTTAAATTCGGAAATATAACCATCAAACAAAAATTATTTGAAGTAAAGAAGATAGTTCGAGAGAGCAGTTAGTTAACTAGATTTTTCGTATTAAATAAAATATGTATCGAATGTAATATAACGGCGAAATTAAAGGAAAAATTAAAAGCATTCACAAAATCAAAGAGTAAAAATTACTTTTGTCATATATTGATCTAGAGAAAAACAAAGAATTGATCCGATAAATTGGAAATGCTTTTTAACTCACCTTTTCTCAATTTCTCCAGCGTCAACGATTAGCGAAAGATCACTCTTAATAATAGGAGCAATGTTCAATCGAAAAAATATCTTCTATGAAATTAATAAAAAGCATTATTTTTTAGGACTACAGATGACAGTGATGTTTTGAAAAAGAAGACTTTCGAAGAAACTTTATTTATACAACGTCCTCTTAGCTATCCAAGCAAAGGAGGGCAAAGGCTTTTCTCAGCAATTGCAATTGTGATATTTAAATAAGAAACCGATTGTGAGATGAAACAATTATTGCATTGACTGTTTCAAAAAGCCATTTGCAACAAAGAATATAGGAGTACAAATTTTCTACCGGCAGAGAATTTTTACTGCATACCAAGAAGTTAAGGACTGCGTTTTCTGTTCTAAGACTGTTCTTTGTTAGCAACATTTATCCTACACAACTCTTTAAACTCTCTTTGGATCACTTTCGCCCTCTTACAACCACGTGCTAAAATCATTGATGATTGATTAGAAATAAAAGTACTTTGATTTCAGTCCATCAGTAATTTTACTAATGATTTGTATTCGTACTTGTTGCTCGGTCTAGTTTTTAAATACGAAGTTTCTTTAAAATTTCGAAAAAATATTGTTCTTTTTTGCTTAATTTACTTTGAATCTTTTTGGTGTTCTGATTAGTTAAGTTTTGTGCTTTTTATCTCATTTCATTAGACACTGTTTGTTTGTTAAAAACTTTTCAAATAAAGCTCAGTTTGAAATAAGGAATGATTAAGTGATTATATAAGAAATAAAAATCAATGGATACCGGAAATTAAAATGTTTGTTAAATATTTTAGTACGTTCTTCAATTCCCAGGAATTCCCGGGAATTTCTTTTTTATTTCCCGCTCTACCGGGAAACAAAAAAGTGTGGGAATAAAAAAACCCTAGCTGTAGGCTATAACGTCTGTAAAAAATCAGGCAGCTATTTTTAACACAGTATTTTTAACATGTTGTTATATACAACCAATTTTAAAAATTCAAAATACATTAAACAAAATTCAAAGTCCATTAAAATTTCAAAGTGCATTACAAATTTATGTTGTATTCCAAAATATTGAAAAGAATATAAAAAATTTTTAGCAGTTTTTGGAACAAAAGCTATAAAAAATTAGTTTAAACGTAGAATCGAGTTAAAGGAGATGGATGATGGAGATCCATCCGGCCGTATCCAAAATTTACCGATTTTGATAGAAAATATATAATTTCCCTAAAAGTTCCGAAGATTGCAAAACAAAGAGTGCAACATAACTATTTAAAATATTGCGTTAGGACTTTTTATCGAATCATTTGTAGTTCAGAGAACTCAACATCTAATAAAAACTAGAACTAGAACAAGTTATATAACACACATGCAAAAGCTTTGCAAAAAGAAAATAATAGCGACACAAAAGCAAACTTACAGACAAGTGGTGTGTAATATTATATAAAGATATATGTATCGAACACAAAAAAATTTTTTTTCATATAATTGAGGACAAAACTAAGTCGTATTAGTGCACGCATAAAGTGTGGTTCCCGTTTATGTTTGAAAACTATTAATTTTAATTGTAGAAAAAAGCAATAAACTATATTTTTTTAGTTTTTTGTTTGTCACTGATGATAGTCCTTAGCATTTATCATTTGACAAATGACGGTTATGTCAGAATATAAAAAATATATGTACCAGAACAAAAAAGATATCCCTTAACTACAATCTCATTATTATATTTTAATTTGTAGCACATACGCACTTCATAGAAAAAATTACACAAAGAAACACAATTACAAAAACAAAACTGATCCAACACTAAAACTGTTATAAAAACACTAACAGTTTTTACATTTAGTGCCCTATAAAACATGTGTGTGTATGTGTGTGCTCTACCATGTACACATATGAGTGATTGTCGGTATGTTTTCTCATATGGTTTTGCAATTTTTGCTGTGTTTATTCTACTGTTGTAATGTCCTTAAAAAGAAAAATGAGAACAAAAACAGATAAGAGAAAAAATTATTTTACGTTCATTATACTTTATGTTGGGATAATGAAAAATGAACTGCCATCTATAGTAATTGCAGCAGTGAAAATACTTAGATGTTCTGAAACAATTACAAAAAAGAGAAAACAAAAATGGAGAAAGAAAAAAAAACTATACGGCTCCTAAAAGTCTGCTATTGTTTTGAGTAAGTAAGCTGCGTTTTAATGAGTGTGTTAACACATACATACAAGTTCACAATATAAATATTACGCAGACTATAGCATAAACTATAGCATACATTATAGGGCGATGTTAAAATAGGAGTAAGTTTTTACAGTTTTGCTGTTGCTTATCCGATTTATTGAGGATTATCACATTCCTTCTTCGAGAGTTTATAGTGACTTCCCTTTACTGATAAAGACTCGTCTAAAATACTATACACATAAAGTAACCTTTTTGCAGATTACATTCATGCTACATACAGATGGCATGTCATAATTTCCAGTGGCATCCATGGACATTACGACACTTTAAAAAAATCTTTAAGCTCGACCGAAGTCTAGGTAGACAGGGAATCTTTAGTAATTTAAGTAAAATTTCTTGAAATTTTTAGTTATTTTCCAAATGTTTCTTTGCATCGACATATTTAATTTATTTCACTTCCAAAAAAGTAATAACGAAAATTGGCGTTACTTCCCATCAAGGTGGCCGAGCGGCTCAAAATATATAAGCATGTACAGATGTGTGTATTTAATTTTTATTTCATATCTGGTTTTTCCTCCTTCATAGTCATTCACTGCAAACTATTAAAATTTCAATTTTTTTCACAAAAACATGAGAATTGTTGCTGACTATGGCAACAATTCGAAGGGAGTAATTAAAAAAAAATGAGAACTTTGGAGATAACGTAAGGAAATTAAAATAGATTCTATTTTTATGCGGTTTCTTTGGAAGTTTTAAATTGTCAAATATTCATATAAAAAATGAAACGCAGCCGCAACCGTGAGATTGTATTTCTACTCGCAATTGCGAATATATTGGACAGAAAAAATGTAATAAAAGATATGACAGTTGGTAGCCTTTTTACGTATACTAAGTTGCCAATGTTCACATTTTTTTTATAATAGGTATTATCAGTTGTAAAGCAACAACATTTTTACACTGAAAAAATGTTGTTCATAAATTCCGTGAATTTCGATGTTAGTTCAATGGGAAACTTCATTAAAACTCAACCAACGTCATATACATATATGAAACAATTTCACTGATCCATTGTAATAATTTCGCTAAGATAATGAACATATTTCATTATTATAGTGAAATTATTTAATGAAACTATTTCATCATTTTAATGAAATTCTGTCATTATTTTAATGATATTCTGTCACTATTGTAATGAAATTATTCATGGTTTTAATGAAATTATTACATTACCTAGCTTATCTCTTTTATTGACTATTTTAATTTATTAACTTTCCCATGCTATAAATACGTACGACAGACGCCAATGCACATCAGAAAATTTTTTATTTTTGACCGCTTACAATATCGAACTCATAATCTTGACTCTCATCATTCGCATTATAGCAACGTCTTAACTATTTCAACGAACAGCACTGCCAAAACAATGTGTCTATGAGTATATAATAATAAGAAGGAGTACAAACAACAGCAATAAACATATAACATTTAAAAATTTTGTTGCCATAAAACTAATGAAATTTCCTAACGAAACTATGAAAGCTAATGAAGCAATTCCAACGCAATTCTTTCGCAATGTTCATAAAATTTCATTAGAACTGTGTAATATTTCATTAGAATTGTGTAGTATTTCATTAGAATTATCTAACGAAATTGTTTCATTGGATTTATGAAGCGAAATTCTTTCAGTGTATAAAATTAAAACATTATTTTCCAAAAAGGATTTTTATTTAAAAAAATCTAAGAATGTGGATTCTATTACTCGAGGTGTGTATTTTTAACTGTTGTAAAACATAGTATTTGATAGATCTTTGGTTTTGGTTGGTAGGTGCATAGCATTGGATGCATGTGAGGTTTCTAGCTCATGTATTTAGTTTTACCCCAATTATTCGGTCCGAGTAAGGTGCTTCGCTGGAGAGAAGAAACGCCAGATGTTTTGTTTTCGTTAGGTGCTTTACCAGAGTATAGGAGATAAAGTCCATTTTTTGTAGTAAGTTCGCTTGAATCACGCCATCTTATTTCACTTATGATCAAAAATAATAAATTGTAGCTCATAAACTCGTTTCACAGTTGAACTAGGCGTGATGCCTCCACTAGTGTCCTAACATTCCATGTTGCAAATTTTGTTCGGGCTTCCATGCTAAAGGTCGTCATTGGTGGATCAGATCGATTTGTTTCATTTATTTCGGTTTCGGTAATCAATTAGTTTTAAGACGAAGTTGCAGACTAGGCTTCCTCGTATTTGTCTTCCTTCTCCTACTTCCTGATATATTGACTTGGAGTCAAGTTGCTTTTGATAAAAGCTAAATTGCAAAAATATTTATCTCCTACTTACCTGATAAGCTTTTTGACAATTTACTTTCTCATTTTCCCTAGCTTTGTACGGTAATTCTGAAGCCATTCCCATGGTACTTGGCCTAAAGCCGGAGGTTGTGAGCTGCATTGAGATTACCAAAAAAAAAGGAATCATTCCTGGCCACTCCCAAGAACCATTTTAGCCTGCTATAATACCGCTCAAGTAGTTTTTTTTCGCCCATACAACGTAGAGCTTGATGGTTAAAATGTTCTATAAAAATATTTTTCGTTGCGTTTTACATAAAAGTGCTGAACACATTTTATATCTCAAACGTAAGGCTTCAAAGATGTCTTATTCCGAGTCACTTTAACTATGTGCAAGTTCCAGTTATTGGTGCGCAAATGAAACAAATTTTTTTTAAATTATACATTTTGGCAGTGGGAATCTACCGCAACTCTGTGATTTCGGGCCATAGTGCAACATTGACAAAGTGTTTTCTAAGGTGTTCAAAGGTTGGCAAGACGTAAAACATTCGACGTTTAAAGTGTTTGAAAGCGCTTCTTAAGAAAAATAAAAGATTAATGTATTTGTATTCAGAAAACCTAGCTTAGCTTAAGAAACATCTCCTTTTTGAGGTAAATTTTTTTTGCAGACCAGTATTAAACTTGCTGGAAAGTTCATTAGCCAGAAGTGCGAAATCAGATTCAAGAAAATTTAACATTATCCTTGCTTACAGTGCGCTTATATCAACCCCTAGACAAGTGAGTATGTCCAGTGAAATTAAGTTCTAAAACAAAAATCATTTTAATATTAGAAATTTTTCGAAATATTCCCACTTTTTTCAACACCATGTTGCCAGCGGTCTGTTTTAAACACAACAAAAGCAGCAACAATAAAAAAAGTGGTAAATTGATTTTACTACTTCTTTTTGTTGAGTTGTAGTTTTTATCATGTTTGGCGGCATGGTTGGCATTTAAGTTTTACTCTTGATCATTTTTTATTTCATTTAAAGAGTTTTTTGTTGTTCGACATATATATATTTTTTTCTTTTTTAAATTTCATTTGCCAACTTGTTTTTTAAGTACAGCATATTTTTTACTCCGTTTGCCTTTGTTTCGTTACATGTTGTTTCTTTTGCAGTTTTATTATTTTGGCAACATGTGTATCTCTTCATTTTCGCCAATTTGCCAGTAGTTCCAACCCACACAATTCATTCCCTAAGTTTTCACTGTTTGGGATTTAATTTCGTTGCTGTTAATATGACTGCAATTTTAATGCATCTTAAGAAGAAGTTCAATTGCCACAACGTCTGCTGCCAGTAAATTTTTTAGTCATCACTTGTACAATATATTTGAAGGAATTGTTTTTTAATTTCGTTTTGAAAAATTATAATACATATGTACAAAAAATGCGAATAAATCGAAAAGTTTTTTGATGCTTTGAAAGAAACACAGTTCTATGTCAAAGTAAAGACCTCTTAAATGGGATATATTGAATAGAAATTATGTGTGCAGGAGGTACAAGGACAATCATCAACTTTGTTTTACAAAACCACTTCAGGGGAAGCAGTAGTGTTTTGCTCTGACGTTTCCTTATGTTATAGTCAATTAAACTATCTATTTTCTTCGCATGCACATTGAAAAATCAAAATTTTCAATTAAACTTATATATTAACAGTTTAAATAAAACGTACTCCTTTCCATTTCTTCCTGCTGTTCACTCATTTTATTTCCCATTAATTTAGCGGGTTTATTCTTCACCATGACGCCAAAAGAATTTAAACAGAAACTATTCACGACAAAAAAGAAATGTAAGGGAAATTTTAAATAAAAACACACTTCCAACAAATGCATTCATCGTGTTCGCAAACAAGCGCAAAGTAAATGTGGCTGAACTTAAGTTTCGTTATTTTTTTCTGTGCTCTCTGGAATTTATTTTTATTGTCACATTAATTCCAAGTCGTTGTGTAGGTGTGTAAAAAACATTTAAAATTGTCTTTTTTATTTAGTAAATTTACAAATCAACACATTCTACACAAAAAAAAAAAAAAATATATTATAGTATTTATTAAAACTACTGTAGCAGTGACATTGGAAGGAACTTCAACAAAATAGTTTTTATACAGATTTCCTGGATAGTGTTTAAAAAAATAGTGAAGTTTCAGAAAAAAGTGTTAGAATTAAATTAATTCCATGTGCATGATTTTAAAATTTATGGGCAGCTTAAAAATATTTTATTGTAAAAATTTTATTACAAATATAAATGCTAAGGTAAAAAGAAAAATTGTGTAAAGTGCACTTAAAATTAAAGTCATAGGTAAAAGGGTTGTACCAAAATTACCCAACAAGCATGCAATGTTGTTATAATGTTAGCTAGAAATAGACAACAAACATATGAATTTTGGTTATCCCTAGTTCTGGCACCAACAATTTTTCTACGAATCCTAGCACTATTTACATGTTTAAATACGATTAATTTCACACAATTTTCGTTTGTTGTTTTGCAACTTTTATTTAGCTTTTGATATTCTAATATGTATAAAACGTAGAGATGGACAACACTCACGTGATTTGCGTGAATTTTACAAGCTCACGCATGATCATGAGTAAGATTACACCTCGATCAATTGAGCGTAAATCCTTATAAAAAGTTTCGGCTTGAAAAGTTTTGGTTCTACCCCTTGGTCAAATTTTTTTGCCAGTGGTCTGATGCGATTAGCGGGAGCTATCGAAACGTTAGTTCAAACCTCCGCGCAGTAAAAATTTTCTTTGTCTACATGCTTCACATCTATCTCTAAATAAAAATATAATTTAATTGAAAAATTAAATTAAAACCAAATTCAAGCCAAAAATAATTAAATTTCTTTGGATATAAATCTATAAAGTTCGTCTAAACTCACTACTTAATTGTCAAAATAGTTTACTTAATAAAAAAAATCTTTACCGGATTTTTTGTAATATGTAAAAAAAAATTTTTGTCTGGGTCATCATCATGATCATTCATTAAGAATTTATAAAATTTCACTTTGTTAAATGTGTTCAAGTGTGAATCTTTATCTAAAGACTCTAAAAATATGAGTGAGAATTAACGCAACGACCTTAACGAATTTGTTCATTCAAAAATCTTCAGTAAACAATCTTGGTACAATTGCACTACTTTTGCTTTCATTGTTGGTGTACTTATTTGTGTGTGTCATCATTCGGGTTGTTATTTTACGACACAGTTTTTCTTGTTGTTTTTGGTGTTTGCGTCCTAAATAAGATTCAAATAACAATTCATTGATTATGTAAAAAACATTTACTGAAAATTCAATTTATTTTTAAGCAAACTTTTGTTTGAAAACTTTTTGGTGATAATTTTTCCTGTGCGATTGTAAATAAAATATGTGTCAGCAATTATGTATGTATATATCGATGTGAGAATAGATAATACTTTTTATTACAGATTTCATACACTGAAATAAATAAATAAAAAAATATATAGTTTAAAACCATATATATATGGTTGTTTTGAACCATATGTATGGTTATATCAAACCATGTCATTATGTTATAGTAATTTGGAGCCATGTGGATATTTCAAACAATATCTTGAACCATATATATTGTTAGTTCAAACCATATATTTTAATTTGGACACATATATATGGTTATTATGAACCATATATATGCCCTGCGGGAAATGTAAAAATTGTCTTGAACGTACTTTTCTTATGACTGCTAAAAATGGGAATGGTACGAAATGTTCCTGAGTGGTGACCGGTGAAAACAATCATATCACAACATATCACAAAACTAGAAGAAAAATGTTAGAAAAAAACCCTCATTGCACAAACAGATTTTTTCCAAATTAAAAATATTTGTTTTAAGTACAGCTAGTTTTAAAGAATCCATCACAGGACAAGTAGCCTTTGTTTGGTTCTAGAACATATCACTGAGTATCCTAGTTATGTCAATTGACCCCCTCCGATGACAACGATATGTAAAAGTTACCGGTCCCTTTCATATAAAGTTCCGGATCTCGAACCGGTTGCTAGTCCTTGCGAACCAGTCACTTGACCTGTCTTGTGACTGGTTCTTTTCCCTCTAGGGTGGTTATTTCAAACTATATATTGCCATTTTAGAACATATATATATGGTTGTCCTGAACCATATGTATGGTTATTTCAAACCATATACTGTAATTTGGAACCATATATATGGTTGTTTTGGACCATATATATGGTTATTTCAAACCATATATTGTAATTTTGAATCCTGTATATGGTTGCTTTGAACCATATATATATATATATATGGTTGTTTTTAACCATATATATATATATATATATATATATATATATATATATATATATATATATATATATATATATATATATATATATATATATATATATATATATATATATATATATATATATATATATATATATATATATATATATATATATATATATATATATATATATATATATATATATATATATATATATATATATATATATATATATATATATATATATATATATATATATATATATATATATATATATATATATATATATATATATATATATATATATATATATATATATATATATATATATATATATATATATATATATGGTTGTTTTTAACCATATTATATGTAGAACAGACCTTTTTAACCATATATTCAGCCATAGTATGTTGCTTTTTGATTATGGTTGCTTCAACCATGTTTTTTCTTTTGCGTTTGCAATCTTTAAATAACGGGTTTCATGAGTTTTAATTGGAATAGTTAATAAATGAAGTGAACCAAAAAATACAGCCTCATGAATGTTTAATATATTTTATCATAATCGTGGGTGGAAAATTACTCTCGATACCATCCCTAATTAAGAGAGAGACTGATTCTTGTAGATATATTATTATCTTTTTTTTGGAAATACGATTACATTTGTTTTTGCCCCTGTAGAATGTTGACGTATGTTGTTCAATATTTTTTATTACATAATTGTGAAATCTTCTGTAGCCCGGTATCAAACTTCTATATTCCAAATATCTTAGGCTTCCTAATAATATATAAATATGGTATTTTGAAAACCTCGTTGAAAACATTGACTGAAATGAGGAATATATAATAGCAGAAGCTTCTACAAGTGTTTTGACCGATTAAGATGATATGTCGTTTCATTGCACGAAATGGATGGTGATACCCCTGATATTGAAGTGTCGATATAGCCAGTAAAGATAGGACATCGAGGTAGCTTTGAAAATGAGTTGGAGGTAGAAGATGAAGTCGAAATTCCCCTCAATGAGGAAGAAAACTATTTTGTTGCCAAGGAAGGAACAAAGATCCGCCTAGATTGCAGCGGATATGGCAGCAAAACATATTTTTTGAAAACCATTTTATTGGTCCTAACCCAAATATGAAGAATTTAAGCATTATTGACACATATTTTGTTCTAATGCACCCAACAATCCAGTCAATTGTTTGTAGGAACACTAACCGTAAAGGCTATGCGGAGTATGAAAATATCTCCGTCTCACATCATGTTTTCCAACAAAGAATGGTAATCGAGTGCATGATGGGTGTTCCAACCAAAGCACTTAGGAGATCTATAACTGAGAATTTTATCCCATGTGAAGATGACCGCTGTCATTCAAAAATAAAAGGCGATCGCTATATATGCTTCCAAAAGGAAAGAAAAAGGAAACGCTCAACTCAGAAAATATGCGGCCTATGTGAAAAAGCATTTTGCATTGAACACAGCAAAGTACAAACGAAATGCAACAAAAGTCTAAAATACCGATCTTTTATTTTTATCAAGTATCACTTCATGCTTTTGTAAAAATCTAATCAAATAAATTGAAAAAACACAGAATAATAATATATTTAAACCAAGTTTTTTATTCAATAAAATCAGGGATTAGTTACAAAAGCTATAAGGCCGGCAAGGTTTTTCATGCCCGAAGTAGTCAACTTCTACACTCTGTTGTTCAACGAATGTTTCAACTGGACGATCAAAGTTACAACATTCTTAAGCTAATATTCTCTTCTATGATTTTTACATACATCTTTCTGAAATCGGATAGCAAGTTTCAAAGATACATATTTATTACACTATTTTCTAATTGGAGCCAGTGTGAGGGAGATCTAGAAGCATGTAAGTTCGACCCTCCGTGTAGTCAAATTTTTCTTTGTCTCCATTCTTCACATTTCTCTTTAATAAATATATAATTTAATTGAAAAATTAAATTAAAACCGAACTCAAGCCAAGATAATTAAATTTTCTTTGGATTTTATCCATACCGTTCGAATAAAATTTAGCACTAAATTGTGTTAAACTCTAAAGGCTCATAGCTACAATTACGCGCCGTTTAAGCAAAGGAAAAAACCAAACTATTACACACTAGTATTCTTAATTACCTAAGGTAATACATACTAGTAAAGAGAAGTACAAGAAGCTTAACACAAAACGTAAAACATAAAAACAATGAATATCAACAACTATCAAATAAAAAGCTGCAAAACCACTTTAAGAGTGACAGCATGAATTGATTAAAGGTAAATGATGTTCAATTACTTGACTGGAAAATGCTGAGTTTGGTCAAGTGGTCTAGGCGGTAAAAAAAAACTGTGATGAATAGACCGGGAGGTCTCGAAACATGCAAGTTCAACCCTCCGTTCAGTAAAATTTTTCTTTGTGTACATACTGCAAACTTCTCGCTACACATTTCTTATCTACATATCTTTTATTGTATAATTGTAGCTGTACAATTAAAGGTACAAGTACATAACAAGCGTTAGTGCATGCAATATTGTATAAAAACAGCAATATTGTATAAAACAGGAAGTCAGCCCTACAAATATAAACAAAAAAAATCCATTTTACAGTGTACACACAAGTGAAAAAATAAAAAACCGCTGACAGAAAAGGCTTTTCTAAAGCACGTTGAGTATCTTGCATTTTAAATGCGCTAAAGTTTCTAAACGCACGATTTTTTTCGACGCATGTACTTCTACCTTAATAATATGTGTCCACCCACCATCATGATTTCATGGTGACTTGAGCAAATTATGTTGATTTATACATGATATACAATACATTTTGCATATGGCCAAATCACCCAAAAGTGATTGCTTTATTTTAAATAATGTCGAAAATATTATTTTTTGATCTGGATTTATATATGCAGCCCTGCGTGGCTTTTAAAACTACAAACCATAGAATAAAATAGAAGCCTCACTGGTTGCAAATAGTTGTCAGAAACCTAAGTCGGTTGTCGAAAAAACCTAAGCCTAAGAATGTATTAGTAGAACATTTTCTATTAGTATTGGTTTAAATAAAAATTTCCCCACAGCACCAAACCATACTTAGTTGTACAAAAAGTATTTTACAAAATTTATATATTTTAAACATGAGTTTTTAGTTATTATATACAATTAATTTTACATTAATTAATGATAATATGAATTTAGAATCATTTGTAGATTTGCTAAATATTTTTTTGCAATTTTTCTATTTGGTACTAAAACTATTTATCCCAAATAGTAACAAAAATACAATACTGTTGAATGAAAAAAAGGGTTGAAAACTTTGATAAATTTCAACACACAAATGTCAACAAAATTATACAAATAATTTAAAATTACAGCAAGAAGAAACATAAAATTTATACCAAAATAAATAAAAAAATTAAAAAAGTGTTTATGTGTGCAAAAAAGATACATTTTACTGCGTTTTCAAGTGCAAAAATTACGCTCTGTGATGTGTGTTGAATTGCCTCTCTCAAGTTGTTGAATACACAAGACCTATACGTGTAAGAGAGTTGTCAATTTTTTATAGACAGGCCGAGAGTTGGAAATCTACGTATTTATCTATGGTACAAACTTCATCACTGGGTTATCCATTAATAGTGATTGACATTTCGAAAAAAATTACATTAAGGAATATTCAATAATTCGTATGTCAAACTATATATGCAAAAATTTCAATTACAGCTCCCGCGCACACCTTATAAAGTAAGCGCATCATTTGACTGCGAAAATTCGAGCACCAAATCACTAACAAGCTCGATGGAAACACTTCGAAGTAATCTAATTTAAATCTGCTTGATTTCTACTATGAGGGTAGCAAAAAAGCCCGCCTGTGTATAACTGTGTATAACTAAGAAAATAAAAAAGCATCGTTAATCACTGAGTTCATGTTTAAGTTTTGATGTTGCTTAAGCTTCTTATTTATTTAAATAAAAGTTTGCTACAATATCTTTAACTTTTCTATGAGATGTTTAAGTAAAGCTCCCCTGACGATCTGCATTTAGCCCCAGTGAAATGCGCATGGAAAATAGTTAATACCCCTCAGTTATCAATTTAAACGTGTTTTTATTAAACAATTAATATTTTACTGAATAAGTAAAATTTTAACGTCCGGAAATAATACGATTAAAAATTTAAAATTTAAATTTTAGCAATTTCCAAAAAAAAAAATTATTAGGCCAAGATTTGTAACTTTATATGCAGACGGAATCGGGCACGATTAATATTCCAAGGAACAATCACTCAAGTTGATGTTAACTGCACCGAAAAAGTTTGCCTTAAGAACAACAAATAAAAATATTAAGTAAAGTGCGACTTTGGCTCGCACACGAAGGGTTCCGTACGAATACACATATGTCTATCCCTTTTTGTTTTTGCTCCGTTTGTCATTTTGGCAGTTTTTTCGTTGTGCTTTCTTGTTTAATTTTAGTTTTTTTTAAGTATTTTTCGTTGTTTTTTGGTTTTTTTTTGTTTTGGCGCTTTTCGTGATTTTTTTAAAAATTTGTTTCTGGCGATTTTTCGTTTTTTGCATTTTTTTTTGTTTTTTGCCGATTTGTTTAGTTATTGCGATTTTTTGGTTATGGCATTTATTTACCATTTTCACTTTCTGACGATATTTTTAGTTTTAGCGATTTATTTTAGTTGTGGCGATATTCTCAGTTTTGGCGCTTTTTTCGTTTTTGGGGATTTTTTCGGTTTTTGTGGTTTTTTAGTTTTAGCGATTTTTTTGTTTTGACACTTTTTTCGTTTTGGCGATTTTTTGGTTTTTGGCGTTTTTTTAGTTTTTGCGCTTTTTTTTGGTTTTTGCTTTTTTTTTCGTTTTTGTGATTTTTTTCATTTTTTGGCGATTTTTTCATTTTTTGATGATTTATTTAGTTTTAGCGATTCTTCGTTTTGAAGACTTTTTCGATTTTTGACGTTTTTGAGTTTTTTTTGCGATCTTTTTAATTTTGGTGATATATTGCGTTTAACGATTTTTTTAATTTTGGCGCTTTTTTCCTTCAAGCGCTTTTTTCATTTTAGCGTTTTTTTCGTTTTGAAATTTGTTTAGTTTTGGATTTTTTTTAATTTTAGCGTGCTTTAAAATTTCAAGATTTTACATCTTACGGTTTTTAAGATACAGCATATTGTCTCAATTACATAGTCAAAATTACAATAACTAATAGAATACCCTTTAATATTTATTGTTTTAAATATCGGTGTTAATTGGTGTAGTCTATTCTACAGACTACACCAATTAGCACGAACTTTGAAAATTTAAAGTGTCTATATATAAGTGTCTGTATATTACATTAGTATTTCAACGTGTTGCTTTGCTCGCTTTAGAACACCCTCTAATTTTTAACTGTCATATATTTGTTGTTGTAGCGGCCGAAGTTTTACATAATCTCTGAAAATTTCAGGTCCGTAGCTCTTACGGTTCCGAAGATAGAGCAGATTGTCTAAATTACATAGTAAAATTACATTGACTGATAGAACAGCCTTTAATTTTTATTGTTTTAAATATCGGTGTTAATTGATGTAGTCTATTCTACAGACTACACCAATTAACACGAACTTTGAAAATTTAAAGTGTCTATATATAAGTGTCTGCATATTACATTAGTATTTCAACATTTTTCGTTGCTCGCCTTACAACGCCCTTTAATTTTTAGCTGTCATATATTTATTACTGTAGCGGTCAAAGTTTTACATATTCTGTGAAAATTTCAGGTCCGTAGCTCTTACGGTTCCCGAGAAAACAGCCTGTGACAGACAGACGGGCAAGCGGACAGACGGACTTACAACGTAGCGAAAACAATAGGGTACCCTTACACTTTTGGTGTATCGGAACCCTAAAAATCAGCAATATGGGAATGAAGAAAAATAGGTCAACGTTAACACTGAAAATTGCCGATAAAACGGTGCTGTTAACAGCAACTTGAGTGATTTAATTCTCGTATTCAATTTTCACGAAAAAGTTGTATATATAATAAATGAAATCACATTCAACAGAGCCACTTGACGAGTGATAAGCAAAAATAAACATGAGGACTAATAATGGAAGTGTAGCGGCTTCCATTATAAATATTGTTATAATTTCCAATAAAATATATTTATAAGCACATTTTGTAAAACAGTTTGTTTCTAAAAGTCTCAAATTTGTATGAAAAATAACGCAAATGCTTAAAATAAAAAAAATGTTGCATACAAATTTCAAAAAAGCGTTTGTATTTACAAAATCTGGCCCTTAATCAAATAAGTTATACATATTAAAAAAAAATCAGCATTCGACATCTAGTACTCAAACCCTAATATATTGTTGCACGATGTTGTTTAACATTTTTCATAACACAAGGAGAGATTCTGCGCAGAGTATATAAAGCAACTGTTCTCATCTTAAAACACTACCCAGTATTTCCGTTTGACTTTTAGTACTAAAACTGTACGGTAGACATTAAAAATATTTACTATTTCCCAAACCTTGTAAATAGAATGAGTTGATGAGACGGTAAATTAATATGAAACAAATCACTATAAAATTAACGTATAAAGTGTATTACATCATTCTCATAAAACTCTAACTAAAATTAAAAAAATTTTCATATAAAACTAAAACTAAATAATTCATTCCAAAGTTTTATATAAATTTTATTCTTATTGTCTGATATATAATGATTAACAACTCTATGGGGAGATTCAACAACCAGTAAGCAACCGCGTAATGGAGTATTTTATTTATTTGGACACACGATGCATTCATTATTTCATTCATCCATTGAATTATGCAGACTTTTTGTTGTTGTGACTTTAACACATACAATACGTAGTTGTCTGCATGTATCATTAGAATCCACTTGTACGTGATTTATGGGCATTTTATTTTTACTGTGTTATGTATTTTGTATCTGTTAATAACAAACATTATTTTAACCCAGTCATATGTTTAGCGGTAAAATGATATTTTGCTAAACAATTTTACTGCCTATTTCACTATGTCGAAGTAGTTCTTTCTTTCGTACAATTACATAAAAAAAACAAATTCTAAAATTTTGTTTTTGTTTCAAATGTAATTGTACGAAAGGAAGAATTCTTTCGATATCGTGAAATAGGCAGTTAATTATGAATTGTTATAATTATGCAAATTTTGATAAAAAAAGAAACATTATTCTTATGTAATTTGAGTATATGAAGAATTATTTAAGTTATTATTTTTAGCTTGTTATGGGCATGGGAAAAATGTTGGTTGGCTTCTTAAAGCATCTTTTCTATGTAAAGGTATTAGTTTCTACTTTGCTTTCGCGGAAAATTATTTAGCATATTTCCTCAATTTATCACATAATTGAGAGTGTGAAAAGCAAACGGGACACAAGTGGTAAAATTAAAAAAAATTGAGTTATATGAAGGAGTCAACACTTGCTACGAATATTTATCACTATACAAAAATTCAGACCTGTACGATAACATAAAAAGACGGTATGTATTAGAAACCACAAATATTATGTATGAAATGCATGGGAAAAAAACTTTGAAGCTTAGTTACTCGGAATTTTGTTCCTGCACTTCTAACCCTTTGCCCCTCAATTATTATGTTTTATATGTATATGGGACATTTCATGTCAAGTGACCGAACTTTTGAAACCGATGTCTTCCGATCGGGATGAAATTTGCACCAACGTTAGTCCTATTGGATAGTATTTTAGACACAATTTTTCAACAAGATCGGTCAAGAACTCTCTGAGTTAGAGTGGGTCAAAATTTGACATTTTGGCCATACAGGTGTTTTTTCTCATCTATGTAACTTATTACCTATTGTTCTTAGGAAAATTTGTCCCAAATAGTTTAGATAGCTATTTCTTCAATCTTTCTAAAAAAAAAATTAAAAAAATAAAAAAAAAAATTTTTGATTTTTTTTTTTGCAAAATTAAAAATTTTTTTGACTTTTTTTTCAAATCGCACCATTTTTTTTTTTTTTTTTTTTGCTCAAAAGAAAGCTTAGGTCTTTTCCTTTAAAAGCTTTTTGGTCGCTTTGTGGGATGCGAGTGGGATATCTATCAAAATAAATGTATTGTAACCCAAGACCAAGGTTTTAAAATTTTTGCATACGAACTATTTTGAATTTTTTCCTATTTGTGTGTAAGTGTTTCTAAAACCTCAAAAATAAAACTTATACTGAGAAACTAGACAAATTTACCTTTCCGACGGTATGTAACATACCTAACTAAAATTTCATACCACGATACTGTAATACCCACAATATGTTAACCTCAGAAATAAAATCAATTTTTTTCTATAGAATTTGGAAAAATTTTTTTTTTATTTATTTTTAATATTAATATTAATATTAACTTAATTAATATACAATAATAATAATAATAATAAAAAGATAAATAATTTAATAAAAGTTAAATCTTAAACACATTAGATCCATTTATATCATAACTATTTTTGTACCTAATTTATTGTAGCTGATACCAGTCATTCATCCAGCCTTATTTATCGCCTTTATTTGCTGCTTTTTTTGCCAATCCTTTCTTGGCGTTACTACGTTCAGCTGTTGATTTTGGTGCTGGTTTCTTTTTTGGCTTTGGAAAGAAATCGCATTCAATAGAGGCAGAAAACTTTTTCAACTTGAGGCTTCCATCGTCAAGCGGTATAAAAGCATGGTATTGAGCGGTGCCATCGATTGTTACCGCAGCATCGAATCTGCTCTTCAGTGTTTTCAATGTGTTCCTCATGATCCTCTTTGCTACTAAAAACTATTTTAGTTTCTTTAAAAATAATTCTTTGCCCAATCGAATAAAGCAGTCGCATCTAAGATACGATGTTGATGCGAGCACTGGAGGCTATACTTCGCTGCGTTTCTTTTGAGGTTTGCTCCAATACCATCACATGCTCCTTTACCATGAGCTGTAGGATGAAAATGCCACTCAGCTGGCATTCGAAAATCTTTTTCATGAGCTATAAGATTTGCGAAGCTGCTTTTGTTTTTTAAAATGTTGACGAGCTCCGTCCGAAACGTAGTATACACTTCTCAACTGAACTTTTGAACTTTCTTGCCATCGATTCGTACAGACACGCAGTCTTTCTTCCCTGGCATCAGGCGACTCATATCATCTCGCTGATAAAACTGAGTTACTAGAGCTTCAGTTTCGCACTCTAAAGTTTTTCCCTTCTTTTTGTTTGGGAGTGTGAGAATCCCATGCTCAGCAACCAATTTTTTAGCAATTCTTGCTTTTCGTTCAGACGTTCCAAACTCAGTCATTATTTTTGCACAACTCCATGTTGATGGAGCAAGCGTGAGAAGTTGAATTCTTTCAGCTCTACTCTGTGATGTTTTGTATTTCTCTTTTATTTGTTCAAGAACTTCTACTGCATCCTTATGATATTGGTTTTGACACTCATTCTTTGAACTTATTACCTTCTACTGAAAAGTTCGAATCACCATCATCATCAACAGTTCTGTCATCATTCTCACAAACTACTTTTGTCTTCATCTGAAACAACTTCAACGCAAGCCTCATTACTATTCAAATCCGGTAATTCTTTCAACTTTCCGAGCTCTTTCCTGCATGATCCACAAATTAGCAACTGTTTTGACAGCGTAGGGAATTTTTTTAATAAGCCGTCGGAAATATTTCGCATATCTGATGATCTGTGAAACTTTTTCTTAAAGGGATTAAAACAAAAACTTCCATGAATTTTATTTTCAATCTTAGCCTTTTTAGGAGCCGTAGACATTGTGAAGATTAATATGTTAGAAATTATGTAAATAAAACACGTCTAAACTTTAACGCTGTTTGTAAAAAACTGATTTCCGAATGTCTTCACAATGACAATAAATAGTTTTTTAAGATCATATAGGTAGCGCATTTTAATGAATGTGTGTAAAATCTTTTATTAGGGTCAAGAAGGGATTAGTGTGGTTTAACCGCATGTTACAAAATAATAATGAAGTACCTATTTTAACCAAATGTTACTAATAATAATAAACTACCTGTTAACTTCACTCACTTTTTAAAGTCAAGTGTCATAAAATAATAAAGAAACTGCATTTCGGAGAATGGCCATAAAATATTACCACGTGAATCAAAAACTTGTCTCTGGGGCACCTGATATTTTGACAATAAAAATTGCATTCAATATTACGTGAGCTCAAAAACTACCTATAGGAGTTGACAAAAAAAGCCGTAATGAAAGGCAAGACTCAGAAAAATGTTGGGGTGGAAAAATGTTGGAGAGTTTAACATATTGTGGGTATTACAGTATCGTGGGTATGAAATTTTAGTTAGGTATGTTACATACCGTCGGAAAGGTAAATTTGTCTAGTTTCTCAGTATAAGTTTTATTTTTGAGGTTTTAGAAACACTTACACACAAATAGGAAAAAATTCAAAATAGTTCGTATGCAAAAATTTTAAAACCTTGGTGTTGGGTTACAATACATTTATTTTGACTAGATATCCACTCGCATCCACAAAGCGACCAAAAAGCTTTTAAAGGAAAAGACCTAAGCTTTCTTTTGAGCAAAAAAAAAAAAAAAAAAAAAATGGTGCGATTTGAAAAAAAAGTCAAAAAAATTTTTAATTTTGCAAAAAAAAAATCAAAAATTTTTTTTTTTATTTTTTTAATTTTTTTTTTAGAAAGATTGAAGAAATAGCTATCTAAACTATTTGGGACAAATTTTCCTAAGAACAATAGGTAATAAGTTACATAGATGAGAAAAAACACCTGTATGGCCAAAATGTCAAATTTTGACCCACTCTAACTCAGAGAGTTCTTGACCGATCTTGTTGAAAAATTGTGTCTAAAATACTATCCAATAGGACTAACGTTGGTGCAAATTTCATCCCGATCGGAAGACATCGGTTTCAAAAGTTCGGTCACTTGACATGAAATGTCCCATATGTAGTTTAGGCTAAAGCGTCGATATATGGAAGTTGTAAATTATATACAAAAATATATATTATTTTTAATTTTTTCGACATCGTTAAACCTTCAGCTGGAAAATTGAATAATTTTATGATTTTCATTTTAAGTTTCATCTTTGATTTGGGCCATTATTTATGCTAGAATATGTTTGTCTCCGTTTTTTTATAATATCTAACATTATTTCCATTCGGATGATGGACGATTGGAATAGAGATGGCTTGGCCGCATAGTTAACTATAGAGTTGAATTATGAATCTCTTCTATTTCATATCAATCGATCTTTTAGATGCATAATTTGAATTTGATGGTTTCAAGCTACAAGCATCATCGTTGCAATAACCCTCCAAAATTATCCGCCAGATTTAGGTCTGGAGGGGGAGAAACCATTTTTTGATGGATATGATGATAGACTCTAAGTGTGATAGCGGTGCACAATCCAAATTCTTGTATCCATTTTACTCTTAAAAAAAACTAAACCGATTGATTGCACAGAAAAAAAGATATAACGTTTATTTTTGGTAGCAGCAGTCATCAGCCACCCTATATAACGGCAGATATGTTTGTATTAAATACCTTTTACAGAGTAGCTTTTGAGAACCAGTATTTGAACAGTCTCCATTCGATTTTCGTAATGAAGGCTTTCATATAAGCGGTTTGTTGCGGCGAGTAAAAATTTTAGCAGAGATGCAGCTTTTTGATGTTCCAATAGTTTTTTTACCTTTTTACTTTTTGATACATTTCTTGAGTCTACTTTTTAACTAAAGAGATCTGTAATGTTTCCATTCTCTTTGAAATCTTTTTTTTTCAAACAAAAGCTGTTCTACATCTGCAAAAAAAAATTTATTATATATTTACTGTCGATTTGTAGAGGTAGCATTTTGAGCAGCTTCCTTACAGTTTGACTTTAACTTTCTAATAGTTAGAGTGATCCATTTCAGCAGTCTTTCCCAACGGAATGTTTTTTATCAACTGACTTTCTTCGTTTAAGTGTGAATAAAATCAGAAGTTTTTAGTCAATTTTTTTAAAAATATGGCCCAAGTGCTTATGCAAAAATAATAGAATTTTCATTAATTTTTTTAAAAATTTTTGTATACACAAAAGATTTTATTAAAGGGTACAAATACAATATCACGGCTGCGGGCGCGGTTTCCGTTTCTCAAAAAATAGCAAATTAAATGAACTGCGGTGGCGGATGCGGTTTTTCTTGCCATTATTTGAACATTTCTACACAATGTGCACTTATTTTACTCTAAAATTTTAAGAATTTATAGCAATTTAATTTAAAAAATCTAAAATTTCAATAAATATTTTATGTTTTTGGTTTCTTTTTTTAGGGTTCCGATACACCAAAAGTGTAAAGGAACCCTATTGTTTTCGCTACGCTGTCCGTCTGTCTGTCCGTCTGTCTGTCACAGGCTGTTTTCTCGGGAACCGTAAGAGCTACGGACCTGAAATTTTGCCAGGATATGTAGAGCTTTGGCCGCTACAACAACAAATATATGACAGTTAAAAATTAATGGGTGCTCTAAAGCGAGCAACGAAAAATGTTGAAATACTAATGTAATGTTTTCTCGGGAACCGTAAGAGCTACTGACCTGAAATTTTCACAGAATATGTAAAACTTTGGCCGCTCCAACAACAAATATATGACAGTTAAAAATTAAAGGGTGTTCTATAGCGAGCAACGCAATATGTTGAAATACTAATGTAATATGAAGACACTTATATATAGACACTTTAAATTTTCAAAGTAAGTGCTAATTGGTGTAGTCTGTATAATAGACTACACCAATTAACACCGATATTTAAAGCAATAAAAATTAAAGGATATTCTATCAGTTAATGTAATTTTGACTATGTAATTTAGACAAAATACTGTATCTTTGAAACCGTAGGATGTAGAATCATGAAATTTTTAAAAACGCTAAATATATAAGAAAATCCAACATTAAAAAAATTTCAAAGCGAAAAAAATGCTAAAATGAAAAAAACGCTTAAAGGAAAAAAGCACCAAAATTAAAAAAAATCGCTAAAACGCAATTTATCGCCAAAACTAAGAAGATCGCCAAAAAACTAAAAAAACTTCAAAAAACCGAAAAAAGTCGTCATTACGAAAATAGCACTACAAAATCGCTAAAACTAAATATATCATAAAAAAATTAAAAAATCGCCATAAATGAAAAAAAAATCACAAAAACGAAAAAAAGCGCAAAAACCAACTAAAGCGCCATAACTAAAAAAATCGTCAAAAACCAAAATAAAATCGCTAAAATGAAAAAAAGTGTCAAAACAGAAAAATCCCTAAATCTAAAAAACCACAAAAAACCGAAAAAAAATCCCCAAAAACGAAAAAAGCGCCAAAAATGAAAAAATCGCCACAACTAAAATAAATCGCTAAAACTAAAAATATCGTCAGAAAGTGAAAACGTTAAATAAATGCCATAACCAAAAAATCGCCAAAAATAAGCAAATCGGCAAAAAAACAAAAAAATTGCAAAAAACGCAAAATCGCCAGAAAAAAATTAAAAAAAATCACGAAAAACGCCAAAATAAAAAAAACCCAAAAAACAACGAAAAATACTTAAAAAAAATAAAAAAAAACTAAAATTAAACAAGAAAGCACAACAAAAAAAACTGCCAAAATGGCGAAAGGGGGGTACGGAACCCATCGTATGCGAGCCAAAGTCGCACCTTACTTAATTTTTCTAATTTAATTTTGTATTTATTTCTTTCACAACAAACTATTATCATTTTTATTTTTTGTTCTCAAAACCATGAAAATTTTTGCTAACTTTAGCAACAATTGGAAGAGAGTTATTAAAAAAATGAGAAAACGCAATAAAATTAAGGGTAGAAATACATCACGGCTGCGGGGCCGGTTTCCGTTTCTCAAAGAAATAACAAATTAAATGAACTGCGGTGGAGGATACGGTTTTTCTAACCATTATTTGAAATTTTCTGCACAATTCGCACTTATTTTACTCTAAAACTTTAAAAATTTATAGTAATTGAATTAAAAAAGTAGAGTTTCAATAAATATTTTAATTTGTTTATTTTTTTCTTATTTAATTTTGTATTTATATTTTTCATATTTTGTTTTCTCTTTTTCGTTGTCATTCTCAACAAATTATTAACATTTTTATTTTTTGTTCATAAAAACATAAAAATGTTTGCTGACTATGGCAACAATTGGAACAGAGTTATTACAAAAATGAGAAAACGCAATGACATTAAAACAGATCTATTTGCTAGCGGTTTTCTTGAAAGTTTTAAGTTGTCACATATTCATATAAAAAAAAGAAACGCAACCGCCACCGTGAGGTTGTATTTCTGCTCTAAAATAGATTCTATTTTTTGTGGTTTTCTTGAAAGTTTTAAGTTGTCAAATATTCATATAAAAAAAGAAACGCAACCCCCACCGTTTTTGTTTTGACACAAGTTCCACGGTATCTCTGAAACCACTGAGCAGTTTAAAATGCAAATTTTGTACGTTGTTCGAACCATCCTTATGTACAACAATGTAATTGATTATAGGTGATTTGTCATAACGCCATAGTCATAACCACAACCTTAGAAAAAATTGAATTTTGGTTTTCTGCCATAACAATAAGCTGAGAATACGAATTTATTGTATATTTTTCTGTTTTGTTTTATTTTTTATATTCGATGAATTTTTAATTTATATTAAATGAAATTTATTAGCTGGTGTTTAAGCATTGTCAATATGCAGCATTTCATTGGTGCTTTACCAAAACCAAAGCCACTTTGCTTATTTTTTAAAATCATTGTGAATTTCAAAGTGTTTTTGAAAGTCTGTACATAAGATAAAGGGTTTGTAACTGTTCAAAATTGTGTTTGAAGTCTACTGACGATTTAGTAAAGCACCAATGAAATGCTGCATATAGGCAATGATTAAACAGCAGCAAATAAATTTCATTTAAAATAAAATTATGACAATATGTCAAATAAATTTCATAAAGATTTTTAATTTCCATATATTTTCGCTTAAGCTTCTTTGTATGTTCGTAGATTTTATTTTTTAGTATATTTTCTAATAAAATGGATTAAAAAACGGTGCTTGTGGTTAAGGCAAAACTAATCGAAGGCAGTAAGTATGGTTATGGCTATAGCCACGGTAATCGCTATGGTGTTACGATATGATATGATACGTCTAATTGAACCTTTATATGTATTATTATTGTCGAGCTAGAATAAATTTGCCGATTATAATTCAGCACCTTAAGTCACATAATAAACAACTATATTATGATCCAGTCCAAAACCTTGTATACTTGTATTATATACCGCGTTATATCATAAAACTTCATGATTTAATAATATTTTTTGGAAAATAGTCCAAGTATCTTAGATTTATGTTATAAAGTTTGTTAAATATGTTTATAACCTGTATATTTTATTGAAAACTTTGGCTGGGTTATTTATTTCAAGTGTTTCGTTTAATAAACAGCACATAAAATATGGCTCTCGACCGCTAAATGTCCATCTAGTATTTGTCATTCGTAAAAACAAACAAAAGAACGTGTTAAAGTTTTTCCAACAAATTCATAAATAAATAGAAAACAATAATAACAGAAGCAATTTGATGGCAGTAGCAAAAAAATAATATAGCAAAAAAGTATTATATTGAAATTATAAATAAACAAATAAACAAAATTAAATTTATGAGCCACAAGAGTTGTCAACAATTGCAGACAAGCACTCATTTGTGGCCAAAATAAACAAAATGTGGTACAAAAAAAAATTCTTGCATGTATTTAATTATTTAATTAAGTTTTTTGATAAAGATACATATATCCATGTATAGTTTTATTAAAATGTTACTACAAAAAAAAAACTGTTTTTTGTTAGCTAAACATTATTTTTTATTAATAAATGTGTTTAATTAGTTTCATAGCTGAATTAATTTGCTTAATAAATAATAATCAAAAAACTTATAATATTCTTGATAATAAGCTGTATTTCTTTTTAATCGATGTATAACTAGAGTTTTTCTTTTCCCGGTATTATTCATTTCCCGGGAAAGCGGGATTGATTTTTCAATTTCCCGGGAATTCCCGGGAATGCCGCCCAGTACAAAACGATACAAAACAGCATTTCACTTAATTTATTTTAACAAAAACAAATACCAATTCACGAGATCTGTTAAATAAGGTTATGGATGCATTAAACTTAAGTAAAAAATTATAAAATTTGAGGTCTTTAGCCGTGCCGTATGGGTTTTAATATAAATTAAAAAATTTTATTTTTTATTGTATAACTTCTGATTAGTAGCCACCCGAAGTAAAAAAATGTAATAATCACATACTTTTTTATAATTTCCGTAGCTTCTTAAGCAGAAAAGATATTGCAATGATTTATTTCATAAGACACTAAAGAGCATTTTATACTGCTAAGCAAAACGGAATTGAAATAATTAAGTGGCGGAAAAGTGACCACCTGAAAATTATATATTTTTTTGCTTGTATCGATTTTTAATTGAACCCTGTGTGAACCTGTTGTGGCTTAAAATAACAATCTGATATTTTCAGAAAATATAGACCAGCCGCCTTATTCCGTAATTCGCTAAAGCTAAAGCTAAATCTTGATCACTAAAATGCTGAACAAATACAAAATTAAACATTTTTGGCGATGACATAAAACACTAAAATTTCGGTGGATTAAATTTTTGAGACATTCCATAATTTAGCAATACACGTTGCAAAATTGTATTCGTAGAGGAAAATTGATAAATCGACCGTATAGATTTTTAGCTATAGAGATTTAGCTTTAGCGAGTTACAGAATAGGGGGACAGTACTTCTTTATTATGCCCACTTTCGCTATGTCCACTTAGTGACAATCTGTTATTTTCATTTCTTCACGAAATATGTTTTTTGAGTGCTGCTCTTAGAAAAATATGAAAAAAATGGAGACAAATAAAATGTACTCAAAACTAAAAATTTTTTCTTTTATTTACATATTTTTCTAAATAAAAGCAGCACTAAAAATGTGCGGTTACAAAGAAGAAAAGTTATCGTAATAATATTTAAAAAATCCCGGGAATTCCCGCACAATTTTCCAGAAAAATGTGCGGGATCCCGGGAATTTGTTCCCGGGAAATCTTGAATGAAAAACACTATGTATAACAGATAAAGTTATTTTCCACTTGTTAATAATTTATTTAATAACACTGTGCATGAATTCGACACTATTTTTTCCGACAGAAGGGGCACCCGACGGATAAACTTAATTCAAGTACGCTAATTTCAAAGGCGTCTACTGTTTTTTAATGTTAGCTCTTAAAAAAGAGATATTTAAGATTTAAAATTTCAGTTTTTGGACCATTTTTATTGGATTAAAAGCGCAATTCTCAAGATAATTGGATGAAATTCGGTTCATAAGTAAGTCATGCACTACAAAAATTTGAAGAAATCGGTCCATGTTTACACCTAGTCTTCATACAAGCATCTTCTAAAATTTAACCTAAATGTCGGTAGATCTCATGAATTATTTTAGATTTAGCTCAAATTAAGTATGTAGATAACTTATTGTTGTAGAAATCATATTGTGAATTTTGAAAGTGATATGTTTATTGGTATGGTTGCTACACGTCAAACCGCGTATACAAACTAAGCACGAAGCTGTAAATTAGAAAACAAGTGGTAATAAGTATGAAACTTCTAAACTACAGCATGGATTTGCATAAAAATTTAACAGGTTGTAGAGGAGGAGTCAGGCTTTCAGAATCATGTCTTAATCGGGTTTTAGCTGCACCAGAGGCGAAGCTACAAGGGCTGAAATTTGGCTACCTCGAGTGCGAAAAACATTGTGCGGCCTGTAACTTTCGTAAATATTAGCCGATTTGTAAAATTTTAGGCGCGTTGGATTTTGTTAGACAAAATAAAGACAAAATATGTTGACAATTATTTTTGTATCTTTTATAGTTTAAGAGATATTTCACTTCGAAATTAAAATTGGAAATTTTTAGCCTCTACTTTTTTTGTTGGTTTTTTGGTTGTAATTTTTTTCCTAAGCCTCTGATTTTAACTTGTGTTACACTATTAAATTGCTGATAAAACTCTAAGTAAACTCACCGAACAGAGCTTTGAAATATTTTGATTCGTTAAGCCGTAACAAAAGTCTAAACTCAAAACTTTGAAATTTAACTAAAAAATCGTTGATTTTTCCAAAAAAGGTGCTTTCATAATTTTTAGAATTGTAAAAAATAGCTTTATGCAACATGCAATAAGACAAATGCCACTGTATTTTTCAACTAACTACAAAAACTGTCTAAATTTTAAACTCTATGGGCAATATTTTTTTCGGAATTATTCAGACCGCAATGATAAAAAAAAATAATTTTTTTGCAAAATTGAAAAAAAGTTTATATTCTAAAAATGTATAAGAAATCGAATACAGCAAAATGTATCCATTTTTATATTTTGACCCTAAGGCCACATATACACACAGAAAAAAAAGGAATGTAAAATCCACATGCCGCAATTTTGATTGCAAATCATATTAAATTTACAAGAAATAATTTGTCGTTTGAGTGTGTTAGTGTTTACTTGCTTTGTTCATTGCTACAACCCAGCAAACCAAAACATTCGAAAATAATATCGCATTCGAATGTTGCGCACACGTTTCTCAGACAAAACACTCGCGAATGGCTATCGAAGTCGGAAAGAGAAAGAGCTGCTAGAGCTCACTCGTCGCTCAGTTTGTGGCAGCAAATCTTTCGATTTCGATGCTTCGCTGACAAATCAATAGCGAACCAATATCGAAGAAATATCGATACCACAAAAATGCAGGAAAAAATAATTTTTCAAGATTGTTATCTCTATTTTTTAATTTAACTATTTTATTGTAAAAGGAATAATTATTTATTTTAAATTTTAACTTACGCTGCATTCAATCAGATTCGAACACGGTATCTCCACTAGGCTATGGTGGCAATTTTTTTCTATTCAATTATTGCACACATGAATGTAAATTACACATTCGATAAATTATCGAAAATAGTTCAATGCTGCGAACATTCACATTTTATGAAATTTGGCAATTGCGCTTCTTATCGAGACATATTTCGATGCTGCGAACATTCACATTTTATGAAATTTGGCAATTGAGCTTATTGTCGCAACATTATCGACAAAAGCTCGCATTTGCGAACATTCGATTTTTTTTAGATTCACGCGCATTTATCGAACAAATTTGTTTCGAAAATTCTTCGTTTTAGCGAACCTTCTTTTATTTAGAATCTCAGGTTTAGTGGGAATTCACTGTTCTGCTTAGTTGTGTGACTTGTTGTTGTTTATTCTTACATTTGTCGTCTATGTATACGACAAAAAACGAATTACCAGCGAATATTTACTGCTGCCGGCTTAAAATTACCAATGTTTCATATTAATTTTAAACGGAAAATAATTAATCTAACCTTAAATCACCGTTAAAACAATTTTATTATAAACGTTAAGTTTCATTTTCAATCGACATGACTATAACTTTAATTTCAAATAAGTTTTATGTTAAATAATCATTTAAATCATATTGAATTAAAATGAAATGCATTTTACATACGATGGTATTTATTTAGTGTATAAGTAAAGAAAAGTTTGAAGCGCGTGGACAATCATGCAGGTGGCACGAGTTCAAATCTTGGCTGGGTCAGTCAGCTACAACGAAAAGTTTTCTGATGAATATCACGTAAGTAAAATAATTAATAAAATTGCTACATTAAAGTCATATTGTTTCAGCTTGATATAACTTTAATTCAACATGATTCTTCGTGTTGTTCTAATATCAAATTTACGTTGTTTCAACTTGAAATAACTTTGATTCAACATGGTTCTTCATGTTGTTCCAATATCAAATTCACGTTGTTTCAGCTTAAAATAACTTTGATTCAACATGATTATTCGTGTTGTTCCAATATTAAATTTACGTTGTTTCAACTCGAAATTACATTGATTCAATATGATTTTTCGTATTATTTCAGTATCAACTTCATTTTGATTTAACTGTACTGGAATATTAAATCAACATGAAATATAGTTAATTCAAAAGGAAAAATTTTCTTTCAAGATTATTGTAAATTATGTTGATTTAACATGAAACACCTATGAAACAAAATCACTACCGAAAAATGTTAAGTTAACCTGGTTTTCGACGATTTTACATGGAAATTTTTCTGTGTGTACTGCATATAAAATAAGCTTTATTTGATGAAAATCGATTGATAAATATTGATTATATTTATAACCAAATGAAATCACCTAATTTTTTCAAAAAATCGGGTCTTAAAAACGCCGCTCTACCGATTTTTTTATAACTTTGGAAAGGGCTGTCAAATTTTAGTACAAAACCGTAACTAAAAAAATTTAAATAAAACTATACTTAATCTGATTGAATATATATTTTTTTAAAACTCAATACTTTTGGAATTATTCAGCGCGCAATGATGAAATATATATATTTTTTAGGTAAAATTGGGAAATTTTCATTATTAAAACATTTATAAAAAGTCGAAAATGGTGAAAACTTCCTAGTTGTATTAACTACCCAGCAAAACTTTTGATGTCAAAGTCAATAGCGATGTCATTGGAGCATTCCACTGTCACGTGCAGGCAAATTCAACTATTTCTAGCGCATATATTACATATAAATCTTAATTGATAAAGCAGATAACTAATCTCTTTTCTATTATTTAAAAGACTATATACTAATATTTACATAGAAACTTTTTAAATAGTTCATCAAACATTTTAGGAAAAGAGTTGACACAGTCCCTCACGTGTGGGCAGTTCTATTTCAACATTCGAAATTCTTGATTTGAATGAAAACTCCAGCGAAACTATTCCACATAGGGAAAACGTGTTTAAGAAGCATATTATAAATAAGAAACAAACACTCAACAGCTTTATCACAACACATACTGGAAACTTGCCACTCAGCTGATTTTGAAAACGTCAAAATCTTAGACAAAGAGAATATTGAGAAGAAAAGGTACACAATAGAAAGCCTGCGAATACAGCAAAAGTGGGAAAGGACGATGAATTTAAAAGAAGACACAGACAACATTAGCGCAAATTATAAAGTGGCAATTAAATAAAACTGTGATATTGTACATAGTGGTTTAAGTTGTGCTATTTATCTTATTTAATTTTTGCTTTTTTGTATAAAAAAATTTTTAATGTAAAATGCTTATGGACAAAATCGCCTTAGAATGTTTTAAACTTGTAAATGACAATTAAAATATTAATGTAAGGTTTTATAGTCAAAGTGAAATTAAAGCTATTTATATTAATTAAAGGTTTTTAAGCAATTAAATAAATATCCCAACCCTTGATAAAGTCAACAAATAATTGACGAAACGTCGGGAATAATGAAATAAAATATTTTGTTTTATTTACATGAAGAATTTTAGGCCTTATTAGCTCATTTTCAATATTCAAAATAAGAAAATTTACATTGGCCATACAACAAAAATAATTGAATCAAGCTTGCTGCTGGCGAAAAAATTAAATAAAACACATATTTATAAATAAAAATACGCTTTTATACTTTGTCACGTACAGACAAATCGCGTCACGTACAGGACATAATTTAACTTACATCTATAAAATAAACAAGAATCAATAATTTAACATAATTTTGTCTACAGATAAGCATTGTTTTCTATACTCCGAGACATTTTCTTTAGTTTTAGTAAAATGAAAAATTGAAATTCCAGTTATCGCTTTGGTATTTTCCCATGGTAATGCAGACACATTTTTTTGAAAATTTCCTAGCTTGGAATATAAAATCATACTGGTTTTTAAAACTAATTGATACTAATTGCTATTACTCTTAAAAAATTGACGGTAATAGAAACAAATGTGATATATTAGTTATAATTTATATAAATTATTTTAGATGAGAGCATAATCTCACTATATAGATGCAAAAGTACATAAAAAATTAAGGTTTATAAAATTTTTCAGATATCCGTTTTTTCATGGCCTGCTCCCATTGGAGGCAAGTATTTTCCACAAATAACAAGTTAAACATACAAATATTTAAAAGGCATTTTATAGATAAGACACAATAAAATTTAAATGACAGTGCTAAGCATTGAACTTGTGCCGTTTTCAGTTATCGTGTCATTTTATGCCAAAAGTGTTTTGCTCACTAGCCTATTGCACAACTATTTTGTTGCGGGCTTAAAATTTGTTTTCACAAACGTGAACACAATTAAAAAAATCCAGGGGTTGAGCTTCTTATCGTCTGTACACAGAAAAAATAGACAAGAATTATATTCAATAAAACCATGTTATTAAAAAAAATATGAATTTCAATAACATTTATCTTTAACATAATAAAATATTTCGTTGTATTTCTTTTCCATACCGGTTATTTCTTTTCTTTTTATACATAAGTACTTAAAACAAGTTGTATGCCATAAAAAAATAAATGGGATATGGCTCAGCTATAGAGTGTATGCTTTACGTCCGGAAAGCCCGGGTTCGTATTCCAGCCATGTCAACATTTTTATATATATATATAAATAAATAAATAAAAAAAAATATATATATATATATATATATATATATATATATATATATATATATATATATATATATATATATATATATATATATATATATATATATATATATATATATATATATATATATATATATATATTTTTATTTTGAAATAATTTTGTTATCAATATAGGGGAATTCTTTATCACAGGAAATTTGAAAAAAAAATTATTGAATACCGGGATTTTTGTTATCAAAAACGAAACTTATTTTTTTCTGTGTATGATACGGACATACACTACTACTCTGCCAATAAGAGAATAAATAGCTTGTTCATTTACTAGTAAGTAATTGAATTAACAACTATAAAGTAATTCAAACGGTATGTAGTTTCTGGTTGAAAAGTATGCTGTTTCGTAATAACAACACACTACAAAGTTTTTGCTGGGTAATCATAAAGCCATATATATATACTTATGCCTTAATACATAAAAAAGTTTTCTGAAATAACCGATTAATAAATTAAATTTTCATACAAAAATTCGTTTGATAAGTGTTTTATTAATCAAAAAATTTTTGTGAATTAGGTTATTAAAATAAAATTAACTTTATTGCGTGAAAGACAATGGATAAATCTTGATTTTATTCGTAATAAAGTGAAATCACTTGATTTCAATTTATCTTTCATTTAAGTTTATACTAGGGATGTAACGAATACCGATACCGATACCGATATATCGGCGATACTTCAGATTTTCCGATACATCGGTATCGGCGATATTTTACTGTCGATACGACGATACTTTTAAAATTTTTTTCAGAGTTTTTTTTTAACAAATAATTTATTTTTGTTCAATTTCAGCATGAATTAAATTCACTTCGTTATTTTTTAAATCTTATAAATATCAATTTTAGAAATTAATAATCTTTTATGCTGTTATTTTGTAAAAAAAAATATTTATTTTTTGTTAATTTTACCATGAATTCAAATTCAAGTCGTTGTTTTTTAAATCTTATTCCAGCAAAAAAAGACACTCCAAAGAAGTCATTAAAATGTAGAATTCGCGATCCGGAAGCGTTGCAAATTTGGATAATTTCTAATTAGTTTTACATATCCTTGCCATTGCAAGAAGTTCTGTTTTTCGATTACCAATCACCGAATTGGAAGCGATGCTAGGACAAATTTCTTTTTCGGTGTTCTATAATGGTTTTTCCTCAAGGAAAATGGATAAAAAATTATCCGTTTTCACAATTTTTTTTTATGCGAATTTAAACTCAAAACTTTATTTTCATGTAAATTTAAGTGAATAAATATAAACTTTTTGAAGACTTTTAATAATTAAGCTATTAAGTTATTTAGAAGAATATTAGTTGATAAATGTTCTTTAAAAAATCGATTTTTTAAAAAGCATGGCGAGTATTTTTTAAAATTACAAAGGAATTAAAAATTTTTTCTTGCTTTTGTTCTAATTCTCTGCATATTTTTAATATAGATTTTTTTGAAGCAAAGAAAATGTAGCTCCTTAAAAATTACTTCAAATTTTTTATACTGGGTTAAAATCAATTTTATATATTCTCTCTTACAATGTAATTTTGTATAATAAAAAAATTGGACTTGAGTTTTGTTAATCTAAACTTGAACTCAATTTCAATATTCGTATCGGTATCGGAATCGGTATCGGCGATATTTATTTTTAAATATCGGTATCGGTATCGGATCGGCAAAACGGCGTATCGTTACATCCCTAGTTTATACTTTAAATGGAAAAAAATTAGCAGATTCGCAACCATTAAAAATTAACGATTCTTTCTTTTTTTGGATCAGTTTAACTGTCACAATAACTAATTGCAGCTTCCTGAAAAATAAAAGATGTTAGCGTCGTTTCTGCTATTTTTACTGTCCATCAACGCCAAGTTCCGTAAAAAAAATGATGTTTGTTTTATTTTTAAATGTTAAAAGATTGTTATTTCGTATCTTTAATTATTATGTTATTAATTTTATATTTTGACTCTCTGTCTGTTATTTTAATTTCCATTTGGGATCGAACAAAGCTCCTTCAGGTTTGAAACCCAACGCACCAACCACTCGGCTAAAGCATAGTATGTAAATCAGCAGCACGAATTTAACTTAAACTTACTTACCTATTTTTATGCATTTAACATTAGAAACTAAAAAAACGCACGTATGGCTTTGCCTGAAATTGAACATGTAACCTCACGGTTAATAGCCTAACGTAATACCCTGCAGACAAAATAACTAGTGTGTAGTTAGAACTATACTAGTTGCTTTTTACTACAGAATAGTTGCCCATCTGTCCTTTTTTCATACATCGGACTATTGATTTTAATGTTATATTACCACAGGAGCCCAACTAGTTCATTTGTATATAGTAATATCCCAGTTGGAATCCTAGTTGTTGTAAACTAGGCTCTTACTAGTTTATTTAGATTTTGTGACTCTTAAAAAAACTTTGTCTCAACCGGGGTACGAACACACATTCCTCATATTTTAAGGCAAGTACTCTACCCACTGAGCCACTTTCTACTTATTGTTTTAAGAGCTGAAAATATGTTTTATATACAAGTTGTATACATGAAAATTTTGTCCTTTTTTGTCTAGTATCGTTATTGTCTCGATACAACTACATACTAATATTATTGTTCTTTTTTTACTAACGTTACTATTCTTGCTACAACTAGGAATATGACTGTCCTTTTTTCGACCAGTAACGTTACAACTAGTAATATGTCTGTCCCAAAGTGTATCTCGTTGTAAATTTAGCTGCTGTGTTTCCACTAAGCTACTAATTTTAAATGTGTATTCATATATTTTAAATTACAATTTCAGCTAATTATATGTACAGAATATATTGATTGTTTGCGTGTGTGTGTGTGTGTTATATTCATGCATGCATGATGATGCATATTGAAAGAAGGGAGTAACGATACGCCGTTTTGCCGATCCGATACCGATACCGATATTTAAAAATAAATATCGCCGATACCGATTCCGATACCGATACGAATATTGAAATTGAGTTCAATATTCGATCAACATATTTAGATCAACAAAAGTCAAGTGCAATTTTTTTATTATACAAAATTACATTGTAAGAGAGAATATTTAAAATTGATTTTAACCCAGTATAAATAATTGGAAGTAATTTTTAAGGAGCTACATTTTCTTTGCTTCCAAAAGAATCTATATTAAAAATATGCAGATAATTAGTACAAAAGCAAGAAAAAAATTTTATTCCTTTATAATTTTAAAAATTACTCGCCATGCTTCATAAAAAATCGATTTTTTAAAGGACATTTATCAACTAATATTCTTCTAAATAACTTAATAGCTTAATTATTAAAAGTCGTCTAAGTTTATATTTATTCACCTAGATTTACATGAAAATAAAGTTTCGAGTTTAAATTCACATAAAAAAATTGTGAAAATGTGTAATTTTTATCCTTTTTCCTTGAGGAAACATCATTATAGAACACCGAAAAAGAAATTTGTCCTAGTATCGCTTCCAATTCGGTGATTTGTAATCGAAAAACAGAACTTCTTGCAATGGCAAGGATATGTAAAACTAATTAGAAATTATCCAAATTTGCAATACTTCCGGATCGCGAATTCTACATTTTCATGACTTCTTTGGAGTGACTTTTCTTGCTGGAAAAAGATTTAAAAAACAACGACTTGAATTTGAATTCATGGTAAAATTAACAAAAAATAAATAATTTTTTTACAAAATAACGGCATACAATATTATTAGTTTTTAAAATTGATATTAATAAGATTTAAAATATAATGAAGTGAATTTAATTCATGGCAAAAATTGAACAAAAATAAATTATTTGTTAAAAAAAAACTCTGAAAAATTTTTACAAAGTATCGTCGTATCGACTGTAAAATATCGCCGATACCGATATATCGGAAAATCTGAAGTATCGCCGATATATCGGTATCGGTATCGGTATTCGTTACATCCCTAATTGAAAGCAACCAAAAATTCTTCTTAATGTGTACTTAGTTTTTTTTATTGAATGTTAAAACCAGTTAAAATAAGATTGCTTATAATTTTGAATGTTTATTAATTTAAAAATGACCGCACGGAATACTTCTTGAATAAGGTACATTCCGTTACTATAATAATATTGTGAGTGTAACATTTCTGAAAGTTTTATTTCAAAAAAATCATACTTCTGTAATTATAGAGACTAATTAGCCGGAAAATACCTCTGCATGGTTATCAGCAATTTCTTCGTCATCATCATCATCATCATCAAAATCACCAACGGTATCATTAAATATAATAATAACCATAATTATTGTTGCCACGTTATGTTCGCCCACTTTTTGATTCTCTTCTTACATCTTTTATATCATCATAATTCTGAACATTTATTAAAATATATGCATGTAATGTATCAAATTAAATGAATTACAGTACCATTTTTTTTAACGAAAGCTTCAAAAACATTAAAAACCGAAAAAATATATTATCATAATGTATAACATAAAATCGCTGAAAATATTACGCCGAAAACCACAGCAGGATGCACATATTGGCACACATTCTTGGATATTAGCACAAGCCTTTTAAGGTGGTTGTTACACAACCCGCCTTTGGCAGCACATGTACAGACAAAACACGTAATTGTAATAAAGTCATAAATTGGTAAATTTTACGCACTATTCATCACTGGCCATGGCCATTTATTTATTCAGCTGTAAAGATTTTTTCCTTCTTAAATTTCAACTGCATGGTATCGTGAGGCTTTATTTATTCGTCTGCTTCAACTGATGCATGTAAATGCATTTCTTTCTTTTCATCATTAAAAATATGTATGTATATATAAAAAGGAGTTTTATTACTTCATATATTCACTTGTAATTTTTCTTGGGCATAAATTTGTTTCTTTTCGTCAAAAAAAAAAGAAAAAAAAAAAGAAAAAATTATTCGTTATCAGTCAATGTCATGGTCAAATAATGAAAAATTATTGCACAGAATATTGAGGGTGGTGAAAATATGTGTAGTATACCAATGTGTTTGTATTAGGGATGTAACGATACGCCGTTTTGCCGATCCGATACCGATACCGATATTTAAAATTAAATATCGCCGATACCGATTCCGATACCGATACGAATATTGAAATTGAGTTCAAGTTTAGATTAACAAAACTCAAGTGCAATTTTTTATTATACAAAATTACATTATAAGAGAGAAAATTTAAAATTGATAAAACATTGGAAGTAATTTTTAAGGAGCTACATTTTCTTTGCATCCAAAAAATCTATATTAAAAATATGCAGATAATTAGTAGAAAAGCCAGAAAAAATGTTTAATTCCTTTATAAAAAATACTCGCCATGCTTTTTAAAAAATCGATTTTTTAATGGACATTTATCAACTAATATTCTTCTAATTAACTTAATAGTTTATTTATTAAAAGACTTCTAAGTTTATATATATTCACTTACATTTACATGAAAACACAGTTCTGAGCTTAAATTCTCATAAAAAAAATTGTGAAAATCGGTAAGTTTTTATCCTCTTTCCTTAAGGAAAAATCATTATAGAATACCGAAAAAGAAATTTGTCCTAGCATCGCTTTCAATTCGATGATTGGTAATCGAAAAATAGAACTTCTTGCAATGGCAAGGATATGTAAAACTAATTAGAAATTATCCAAATTTGCAATACTTCCAGATCGCGAATTCTACATTTTCATGTCTTCTTTGGAGTATCTCTTTTTTTTGCTGGAATAAGATTTGAAAAACAACGACTTGAATTCATGGTAAAATTAACAAAAAAAAATAATTTTTTTACAAAATAACAGCATAAAATATTATTAATTTTTAAAATTGATATTAATAAGATTTAAAAAATAATGAAGTGAATAAAATCATGGTAAAATCGAACAAAAATAAATTATTTGTTAAAAAAAACTCTGAAAAAAATTTTTAAAAGTATCGTCGTATCGACAGTAAAATATCGCCGATACCGATGTATCGGAAAATCTGAAGTATCGCCGATATATCGGTATCGGTATCGGTATTCGTTACATCCCTAGTTTGTATGCCCTTATTAATGGCATTTAAAATTTTTTATACAATTTAGCCATGACAGTTTGACATTAAAAATTAAATTGGTCACATATTGGTCGAGAACAATTTAACAATTTAGAGAAAGTCAATCTCAATTAGGTGTTCTAATTTATAAATATTTTGTATTGATGTTTGAACTTTTTAGAGAATTGCCTTCACAACAGTTAATTAAGGCCATTTCAGTTTTCAAACACATATCGATGCTAACACGTTGACTAAACGTAAAAATGTTCAGTTGAAGAAACTACATTAACAATACGCTGAAAGCGCTACTAGCAATAAAAAAAAAAAAATAAGTGAGCATTATTTAGTAGACAGATACTCTTAACTAATTAACTTTTTTATTTGTTTTTTTTTTTATTTTGAGGATAGGAATGGTTTTAGCGATTTATGTAACGTTTTCCGCGTTTTTGGAATAAATAATACAAAAATCTGTTACTTGTCATCAACGTACAACCAGCGATATATTTTTAAGTTTTTATCAGTAGTAGTAAAAACGAACTGAAACAAGTTTTGAGTGTTTTAAGTAGACACAAAATTATATACAAAGGGCTCTATTCATAACAAATTATCAAATGTTTCTAAAAGGTTTATGAAACAGATTTCCATACAAAATTTGTTTTGTAAACCTCTCATAAACTATTGATAAGTATTATGAAAAAGGGGGAAAGTGATCATATAGCCTAAGGTTCTTAACTTTATGTTCAGAAAAAATTGGACGTGTTAAAATTTTTTAAGGACCAAGTAAAGCAGTTCACGTATTTACATTTTTTAAAAAGTTTTTTATATACACACAGAAAAATTTAAATGTATAATAGTCGAAAACCAGGTTAATTTAACATTTTTCGGTAGTGATTTCGCTTCATTATTTTTTCATGGTAATTCAACATGATTTACAACAATCTTGAAAGAACGTTTATTCCTTTGAATTAACTATATTTTATATTGATTTAATATTCCAGTACAGTTAAATCAAAATGAAGTTGATACTGTAATAATACGAAAAATCATGTTGAATCAAAATTATTTCGAGTTGAAACAACGCGAATTTGATACTGGAGCAGCACGAAGAATCATGTTCAATCAAAGTTATTTCGAGTTGAAACAACGTGAATTTGATACTGGCACAAAACGAAAAATTATATTGAATTAAAATTGTGTCAAGCTGAACCAACATGACTTTAATGTAGCTATTTTATTAATTATTTTACTTACGTGATGTGTTTATAGAATAGGTATCAGAAAACTTAGCGTTGTAGTTGGCTGCCTCAGCCAAGATTTGAAATCGCGTCACTTGCATGATAGTCCACGCTCTCAGCACTTCAGCCAAAACAGCTTCAAACTTTACTTCAGCTGTACACTAAATAAGTACCATCGCATATAAAATGAATTTAAAATTAATTCAATATGATTTAAATAATTATTTAACCTAAAACTTATTTGAAATCAAAGTTATAGACATGTTGATTAAAAATTAAATGTAACGTTGACAACAATGTAGTTTTAACAGTGAACGTCACGCTTCGTTGATCTAATGAAACAAGCTACGTTAAAATATTATAATGAACATTTATTTTAATTAGGGATGTAACGATACGCCGTTTTGCCGATCCGATACCGATATTTAAAAATAAATATCGCCGATACCGATTCCGATACCGATACGAATATTGAAATTGAGTTCAAGTTTAGATTAACAAAACTCAAGCGCAATTTTTTTATTATACAAAATTACATTATAAGAGAGAATATTTAAAATTGATAAAACATTGGAAGTAATTTTTAAGGAGCTACATTTTCTTTGCTTCCAAAAAATCTATATTAAAAATATGCAGATAATTAGTAGAAAAGCAAGAAAAAATGTTTAATTCCTTTATAATTTTAAAACATACTCGCCGTGCTTTTTAAAAAATCGAATTTTTGAAAGGACATTTATCAACTAATATTCTTCTAAATAACTTAATAGCTTAATTATTAAAAGACTTCTAAGTTTATATTTATTCACTTAAATTTACATGAAAATACAGTTCTGAGCTTAAATTCGCATAAAAAAATTGTGAAAATGGGTAATTTTTTATCCTTTTTCCTTGAGGAAAAATCATTATAGAATACCGAAAAAGAAAATTTGTCCTAGCATTGCTTCCACCGAATTGGTAATCGATAAACAGAACTTCTTGCAATGGCAAGGATTTGTAAAACTAATTAGAAATTATCCAAATTTGCAATACTTCCAGATCACGAATTATACATTTTCATGACTTCTTTGGAGTATCTTTTTCTTTTTTTTTTTGGCTGGAATAAGATTTATAAAACAACGACTTGAACTTGAATTCATGGTAAAATTAACAAAAAATAAATAATTTTTTACAAAATAACAGCATAAAATATTATTAGTTTTTAAAATTGACATTAATAAGATTTAAAAAATAACGAAGTGAATTTAATTCATGGTAAAATCGGACAAAAATAAATTATTTGTTAAAAAAAGCTCTGAAAAAATTTTTAAATATATCGCCGATATATCGGTATCGGTATCGGTATTCGTTACATCCCTAATTTTAATATATGAAATAATTTCATTGGTCGATTGTAATAATCCTGCTAAGCTAATGCATTATTTTAGTGAAACTATTTCATAGTTTTAACGAAATTTTTTCATTATTTTAATGCAACTATTTCATTTATCTCGTTATAATTAAACAAAAATACTGTCTAAATTTTAAGCTATAAAATTAAATACTTTAAAATTATTTTAAACAATTTAAATATTCTTCGTAGTATAGACCTTATTGAAAACTCATAATATTCATTAACGTTTTGCCTTTTCCTCCCTCTTTTTTTTATTAATAACAAAATTATGGTAGAAATTTATAATGAATATTGTTAATGATACAATCAGGACTAATGTTTATCTCAAACCCGAAAATAAAGGATTCCTAACAAAATCACTTTTATAGATTTTTCATTATTTACTCAAGAGATTAAATTCATTTTTGAGAAAGGTAACACATGAATAAAGGTGGCGAATAATGTTACAGGAAAATGAACAAGTTTTGTTAATAGAAAAAGGGTTGACAGTAACATAAATTGAAATCATTCCTTTGTCCTTTACTTATTCATATTACACCTGAAGCACATACTCCGAGGAATAACATAGCAAAAAAGCTATAAATTTACATTTTCATACAATTGACAATTTTCAAAAGTTCTTTGCACAAAAACCAGAATATTTTCTAAGACACAAAGAAAGTCAAGACAATAAGGTAAAAAAAACTATGATAAACATTTTGGTTTGTTTTTTGGGACAGATGTGAAAAGGTATACAATTTTAGACAAAATTTGTTACTAAGTAGCATCTTTAAGCAGCTATAAAGCGGGTTTTTATTCATGTTTTAATTGTAGCAACCAAATATTCGTTAGTATTTTGAAAAAAATAGAAATAGTTATCATTTTGAAATTACAAAATTTGGATGAAGGGGAGTTCACTAAGCAAATTACGTCTTAATAAATCGAAGACCCTGAACAGAAAGAAATTAACAAATTTTACAGAAGAAGGATAACACTATGCTATGAAAGCTCTTGGGTACTAGAATTCAGTACACCATGAAAAAAAGGTCTAAACGCAGGTAGAGTCCGAAGTTAAATGGCATATCATAGAGTTTAAAAATTATATTATATTTTTCGACTTTTCAATATGTTTATGTATTGAGCGTTATATTTGCTTTCGCGGTTGTTCTGGCAATGATTTTTGCAAAAAATACACCACAAAAAGTGAGCATAAGGTTTCAAAACACTATACATATACTCCCTAAAACCAAAAAATTATAATAATCGCAGGACGAAATTAAAAGTTGTGACCACTTTTTAAAATTTGACTTGGGTTCACATGGAAAAATTAAAAAAGATTATCTTTTAAGATAATTCTTTAGAAACATTTATACAAAAGCGAAAAGTATGCTAACTCTTCTTTCAAATGAGACTAATTTTCGATCAACAATGTTAAAAGTTATGTTAATTTGAAAAAATTATTCATAGCAAAATACGTCCTACATAATACACAATTCGAAAATATAACAACCAACAGTATGATACAAGCAAAATTTTTTCAAAGCAAATCAGAAATTTCTAAACGGATAGTGTACTCTATCGTTTCTACCCTTCTGCTGCTGTTAACTTTTTTTTGCAATCCTAAAATTTATAGATAAATTCTATTAACGTAACGCTCAATACATTTTTATACGAATTCAGTTTTTTTTCAGAACACACTATATGTATTTTGAATTCAAAAAAATTTAGATGCATAATTTTCCACGTACGAGTATTTGAAAATATAGGTAACACTCAATACACTTTTTTTTGGATAAAAACCATGATTGACTGATGAAATGTTTTGCAATATAATACTATTTAACAAAGTTTACAAAACTGCAAATATTCCAAAGCCATTATAAATTTAATCAAATTTTTTGAAAAATTCATACTTTCTTAATGTGGGAAATCAACAGCATGCAAAACGGACACGCCATTTTGTATGCAGAGATTATAAATTGTACTTTCGTTCCTCGTTTTTAACACATAATGGACAGTCTTACATAAAAAAAACTTATGTACCTTTATTTATAATATATTGAATCATGCTAAAGCAGTTCTCACTTTAAAATTTATACGTTTATTTACCGACATATTTTGCTATATACTTTCAAGGGATATGGAAAAAGCATTTGAAATGAAAATCAATCATATACGTGCATAGGCGTCGTGAAAGTTTGCATCTGGGATTCATTTTTGGGCAGTTGAAATTGCCCTCCTCCTCCACACATTTTTACTGACTCGGAATAGGATATTTTGTAGGCCTTACGTTTCAGGTGCATATAAGATTTGTTTAGCCATTTTATATAAAATACTCGGGGGAGCGTTTTTATTTTATTTTATTTGCAGTATACCAATGGTCTGAAAAAGAAAGGCCCTACCTCGCATATTTCACACACATACACATATATAAAAATTCAAAAAATTATCTGAACATCAAATTTGTGTTTGATTTTCATTAAAACATGCATTAAAAAAAAGAAACATTTTGAAAATTACAGTTTCTACTATGTTTTTACCTTCTTTAGTAAAGTTACAATTATTTGAGTTAGGGCCTTTCTACTTGTGGCCAACGATATGTAGTTATATGAAGAGATAATAAGAAGAAATAGTTTGGAAAATTCAAAAGTGCACGCCTCATAATCTCAATTAGACCGTGAAATTAAATAGGCTTGTATTCTTAATTATACTGAAGCGGAAAAAAAAGAACTCGATTAGTGAAGTCTTTCGGTCGTTATCGTGCGCACATACAGGATCCGTTCATACAGACAAACGGACGTCCAAGAGAGAACTTTTTTAAATAGTTTTTTAATTAGTTTAAATAATAAAAATGAATAGTATTTTTCTTAATATCTGTGTGTATATATTTTTTTACAAGTGCAATATATGATAATAATAGAGCCATTAAGTTTGAAAAATCAGTAGTTTCACGTGAAGTGAGAGTAGTACCCACCTCAACGCTTTGCTTATGAGGCGTGCAATAGTAAAATTTCTGTATATTCGAATTTTCATAAATTAAAAAAAAATACAAATTCTGAAACTCCCAAGCTATTGAGTATATAAACAAATAATATGAGAACAGTAATTTTATATCAAATTAAAAATTTTGTTACTGTTTTTTGTGTTAAAATTGAACTACCCTTTGCTTGCCACGTTAAAGTTTTGGGAAAAATAAAAAATAATCGTATCCATGTAATATTAAATTTAGACTGTTTTTGTTGCGTAAAGCTCTGTTCATCATTTCGTGCGAAGTGCTGTCAAAAGTCCATATAAAAAAATTTACACGAATTGCTTACGAAAAATTGTCGAAGAAGTAGTTCTCTGCTTATTTTGTGTAAAACATATGAAATGTATCTGCAACATTTTGAGTCTTCATGGGAAATAATATGAGCACCACTTTTTTTCGTGTGGAATTTACAACAAACACATTAGCCCAATTCACAATAGCGGAAATCACTCTTTATGGCATATTTGCACCTCTAGGATATAAACTATCATTTTCTGCTACAAAGAATGAGTGTCTTCTTCAAACATGTAGGAAATACATACATACATACATATATGTATTATGTATAACTATGTAATTTTTCAAATGTACCATAAAAAACTACTTTTAATATTTTCTTAATTTATTATTTGTAGATTAATTCTGAACTAACATTTATTAAAGATGTATACATTTGATATTTAAATACATAAAATAAATGAACAAATAATATAAACGTATACACACAAACCAACTTTGTTTACTTTTCTTGTTGAAGCCAACTATTAGTTTGTATTTTATTTTCAAGTTTATGTTTTATACACTCTCAGAGAGCCTCTCTGAGTAATTTTTCTAATTGCATATATGCTAGACAAGTTTCCTACAGTTTTTAGTATTGCATATCTGCTACTGTGTAGGAAATGTTAGTTTCTTATATTTTGTTCTTGTTGTGTTGCATATTGTAGCATATATCCTAGACTTGCATGACCTGCAAGGTCTGCAATAGCAGTTTTCAACGAAGGGTGATTTCCCCTAATATTGTGCAAATGGTCTTGTATTGTAGCATTTGCAAAATGGTATAGTATATTTATACTCACCACTAACAATTGTGAAGTGGTGAGTATCAATATGCAATACCATTTTGCAAATGCTACGATGCAAGACCATTTGCACAAACAAGATTGTGAATTGGGCCATTGGGTTTTTTTTACACGTACACAATTGCAGCATACTTTCAAGGGCTAGTTATGATTGGCTACTTGTCATATTTTTCGTATGAAAAACCCAATGTGATCAACATTTTTCGCAAATTTGAACAAAGTACTAAGCTTAAGGGATCAAAAGACATCAGAAAAATATAGTGGTAATCAAAGGTCATCACAAAAGTTTCGTGCTATTGCATAGCAGGGTTGTCAGATTTATTTTCACCTTTTTCGCCAAATTCAATGTCAAAAATCGCCAATTTTGGTTTTCTTTAGTTTTTGCCAATAATATATAAATTTTTTGATAATTTAAAAAATATTTTTTATAAATAATAAAAAATAAATTTAGTCCTAATCGCTAAAATACACCAAAAACAGAAAAATAAGTCGCCAATGTATATTTTGTTTAATTTTTATGCAAAAATGGTTAGAAAACACAAAAAATATAACATGTTTACTATAAACTAGCTCGTTGCTTACTTAAAGCAATAAAAGATTGCGCGTTTCAGCCCCGACGCACGACTGTAATACTAAAATAATGTACAGATAGATTACACCCCTTCTCGAGAGTTGGTAGGGTAAATTCCGATATGAGATAAGCAGCTATTTAAAGGGAAAAATTAGAGATAGTTTGCACCACCTTATAGAAATATTGGAGCAGTCCGATTTCTTAATTTTACGTATTTAATGTGCGATTTCTATCCTACATACTGAATTTCAGTCATCTAAGAACGCTTTTTTTGTTACAGTTTTACAGATATTCACCATTTTTACCTGTCTAATATGCCATTTTTACCCAATAAGCCGAATTTCAGTATGTTAGGAGGAAAGTTTCCGCCACAGGGTACACAGAGACCAAACAGAAACTTCAAAAACCTAAGTGTGCTGTCAAAAACCTAAGTCTAAGGATGTATTAGTAGAACATTTTGTATTAGTATTTGTTTAAAATAAAAATTTCCCCATAGCACTAAAGCCGCACTTGGTTGTAACAAAAAGTATTCTAAACTATTTATATTTTTTATACATGAATTTTTAGAAGTTTATGCAATTATTGTTGTATTAATTAATGAAAATATGAATTTAGAATGCTTTTTAATACATTCGTGTTCAAAAAAGATTGATTTGCTAAACATTTTTTTGCAATTTTTTTATTTGGTACCAAAAATTTGTATCCCAAATAGGAACAAAAATACACTACTGTTCAATGAAAAATAGGGTTGAAAACTTTGATAAATTTCAACACACAAATGTCAACAAAAATAAAAAAATATTTTAAAATTACAGCAAGAAGATATATAAAATCTATATAACAAAACAAATAAAAAAATTAAATAAAACTAAAAAGTGTTTGTGCGTGGAAAAAAAGTTACGATTTAATGCATTTTCAAGTGGAAAAATGATAGTCTCTCAAGTGTGTTGAAATGCAAAAATGGTGTCCTCTCATTTTTGTTGAATTCACAATATCTATATGTGTAAGGAGACTTGTCATTATTTTATTGACAGTGCGAGAGCTTGCTATCTATGTTTATCAATGGTTTCCGCGTTCTTAATTTTTTTAAATTTTTTTCTTAATATATCGTCTCTACGTTGTCAAAATATCTAATATGCAAAATTCTTTTTTTTTTAGATTTGTGACGATGATTCTCTAATGAGTACAATACACTTCGTTGGAAAATGTTGAGTTTCTCATAGAACATTGAAAACGCATAAAGAAATATTTTAAAACTTCCACTTTTAGGACTACGCTGATTTTAAGCTCACAACTGAAGTTTTTTCGCGCTCTTTTTAAAAGTACCAATTTGCATATTGGATATGCTAGATTGGACATGCTAAGGACGATATAAAATTTCCGTTTTCTCGGGCTTTATGAAGTCTCTTATAATTTTGATTAAATTTTTAATTTTACATCCAAAAAATTTGGATATAATTACAGTTTTATCACATATCGAGAACAATATGCACTTCATCCTCAAGAGTAGGGTAATGAAATTGGTTAAGCATTTCTTGAGAAGGTACGGAAGAAATTCAACAAAGTGTTATTTACATTCATATATTTTACAACTGACAATATAAAAATTCATACATAAAACTACCAGAATAAAAATAATTTTCATATCTCATACCGACTAAGTTTCTCAAAAAAATGCATGGCTCATCAAAAATAGCCAACCAAATCGCCAACTACTCTATAATTCGCCAAAAAATCGCCATGTCGCCAAATCGAAAATTAAGACGCCAAACAGGTTATAAAATCGCCACGTTTGGCGAGAAATTGCCACATCTGACAACCCTGTTGCATAGTGTCATTCCTACAAAATCAAAATCAAGAAAACATTAATATATTTATTATTCTATTAAATAACTATTTTTTTATATTTTTTATTAAACATATAAAAACACAAATTAACAATAATAAATTTAAGTAAATTACCTAAATTTTCACTTAGCCATAAAATATTTTTTTTGTGCATTTATAAAAAATATTTCACCAACATTCGGTTACGATTTCCCCAATAAAATTATTCAACCTTGATTCGTAAATTGTCATTGTTGTTATTCTTGTAGTTGTATGTTGTATTTTGTTCATGAATCTGAAATGTATTGCATTCCTTGTCATATCTGATGCAAACTACAAACAGCAATTCAATGGACATTTCATAGACTCCGGCTAACACACAATGTCATAGAGACATTAAAAAAAACCCACATACAAACGCAATTTCATTCCAAGCTATGTATGTATGTATGCACCGGAGACATTGAGAGAATGTCGAGCAGGCAGTTGATATTGTTGTGGCTGTAATTGCAACATAAAAACGGATATATAAACAAATGCATACTACATAGCAAAAAGCAATATGAAACAAACAACATTGTTACACTTTGTTCATTCTGGTCTTTAATTTTTTTTTTATAAAAACTGTTTTTGGAATTGAGTATAATGCAAACATACCCAAAGTAGCCAGTTTACCAGTCTACCTTCATTTAGTCATTCATTCATTCATTTCACCCAGCATGTGTTGTCAGATGTACAACATTAGTTTACCAATAACTTTAACAGTATTTGATTGTTGACCGGTTGCTGTTGTTGTTGTTGTTGTTGGGTATGTCTATTCATTGTCTATTCGCTGCACACGAACAGGAAGACTGGTGACCCGTTATTGCTGTGATGTTACTTATTTTGTTGTAATTTTTGGTTGTTATCAACAGCATAGAACATCACATCATCACAGGTAGCGGTTAAAAAACCAAAAATCACCAAATAACATCATGTTTTGTTCTACTTATAATGTATGCAACGTTTTTAAAACAGACATTTTAGGTATATTAAGTTGATCATTGTGTTTGATAGTTTTTTAGTTATTCGCCATTAAAGATTTATTTTGCTTAAGAAGATTTAGTTAAATCGAAAAAAGCGAGCAATATGAGAAATAAGCCTCTGAAATGTGTACAGCTTAGGAACAATTAACCGTGACTTCTTGGTAAGAGGGAACTCAAAAAGATTGGTTAAACGAGAGTTGTTTTGGTAACTTCAACTTTCAACTTATTTCCTCCTGCTATGTGCTTTTTGCTACTCTACAGAGCCGGCTCGACTTTGATGATAAGTAGGTGTAAAAGGCAATGGAAGGTGCTGACAAGGACGGCATTCAGGAAGTGATTGATTAGCGGCTAGCTGCTAGATATAATTGATAGTTATGTATATGTTATAGTTATATGATATAGCCATAGGAATGGCTAACTATATGAATCAGGTGCAGTAGTTATCAGTTCATGGCTTAATGGACGTGTATTTTTTCGGTAATTGCAAAGCATCAGCACCACAGGAAGGACTTTTTATCCATGAGCCTGCATCAATGTTTGTCTTATTGGAATGCAGAGGCTGCCACAGATGCAGAGGCTGCCACAGATGCAGAGGCTGCCACAGATGCAGAACCCTCTGCGACTGACGTGACTTCATTGACACAATTCCAGTGACGTGGTAGTTCACTAGACACTATTTCGACTGCTTATACTTTCCAAGTTCTGTTTGTAAACCCGATGAAAATATTTTTGATTTTAGTTTAATATAATAGTTTGTTATTTATTGTAATTTTCTGTTGAAAAATCTTATTAAAAACTAAATTATTGGCACGGCATAAATTAGCCTTAAAAATCTTACATCCATACTAAAACAAAAAAAAAACTTCATATATTATTTTTTTTGGTAAAAAGTTTATCATTAATTTTAGCTTATACCTAAGCTAATCAATATAGAGAAAAACGAGATAATATCAATGGTTTATTAAAAAGTTATAACGTATTTTGTCAGGTTTAGCTCAATACTGACGTGGTAGACTTCTAGACACTTGTATGCTCACATCAACGCGTGCGTTCGTTTCAATTGCTTTCTTCGCACTAACGTATACATGAGTACGTAATTAGAAGGTACTGAAATTACCAGAATCGATATTTGTATAATTATGGCGTAAAACAATGTTTTCTCTTTACTGGTGTCTGCTAGAATAAGACGTCAGTCGCAGATGGTTAAATAGTTCGGATAAAAACATATCCTTGCTATTTCATTCATGTGAGTTCTATCAATTTAAAAGAAAAAAAAACTATTCTTCAGAAAAAATCTTATTCGAAGAAAAATATGCGGAGTATACAAAATTTGATGCGCTAGATTTTGTTTTTAAAGAGAAGTAACACAATCAGGCAATTAGTGCCTACCAGTTAATTAAATAATATATTATCTTCTTTGGGAAAGGGATATCTCTACAGGTGGTAAAGTGGGATAGAGATGGAAAGCTTAATTCATTTACAGCTCTGCTATTGCGCCTTTTTTAGAGCAGTATTGCAAGCCCCTCTGGTGTCAAGTGTTTAAGCTGAGTACCCATTTTATTAGTTCTTTAATTTCGCCGACGGTTCTGCTACAACACCGATGAAGGAGACTGCTGTGAAGTATATTAGGATATGTTAGTATTACTCGCTGCAGGTCAGCGCGATGCCTTCACCACTTTGACAGTCCAACAACAACCAACACAATAACACACTAATACGCATGAGAAAATTGCATGATGTTGTTGGCTTGCCTGACACTAGTCGTGAACTCAGGACCTCAGAGTTTGTATTCAAATGCACTAACTACTCAGTCAACAGCACCCAAACGTTGAAACAAATCTTAATTGATAAGTTGTCTAACATAAACTAAAGTTGAATTAAATTCAAATCGAAAAAAATTAGCTGCCTTTCTTTTCAACTCTTACACTTTTACTTCAGGTATATTTAGCGTTTCAAATATTGAGTTTATTTATTTCTTAATTGGCCATTTGAGCTATTTTCCGCACACCTTTACGGTTTGGAAAGGAACATTGACACAACTAATTATGTAAAATTTTTATTTATTTCCATTTTTCATTATTGTTAAGGTAATAATAGCTTTTATATATATATAATTAAAATATTTTTTGATCAAAAGTAGAGACATTGTGAATAACAAACAAAATAAAAACTTTTTTCTGCAAAAAAAGTAGCAGTTACCACAGCTGTAAAAAGGCAGTATGAACCCCGTAAATAAAAGTGAGGCTAAAATATGCTACATATTTCCATGTTTTTCATGCAACATATTCACAAAAGAACTTGAAAATTTTTCCCATAGTTGTATTTTTTGTACAAACGAACACAAAAATTTAGAATATGTAACATACGAGTATATGCAACATTTTTGTCAGAGAAGAAATCACCATAAGTTATTTTGAAATAATTTTTTATATATTTCCTACTGTTCAGAAGTTAATCACAAATAAGCGCCGAAAAAAATATATTTCGAAGTTAAACTTTTTTTGTTTTCAAATATTATTAAATAAAATTATAATCGCAAAAATTTTACATTATTATCATTTATCTGAGATCTCGATAGATAAAAGTTAACTTTGATTAGAGTGAAGTGAGGGAGCGTAATTAACAAAAATTGGTATTTTCATACAACACACATACACTCATACAAATTCAAAATTTACGGTTGTATAGAAATTTTGATTTTTATCAATTGAGTGCTTTCACTTAATTGTGAATAAAATTCACATTTATCTATCGATTTACATGATTTATGGTGTTTTATCTTAGTAGTACGCCTAACTTTCAGACTAATGATACAAACATAAAATTCTTGCAGTGTTAATTTTTCTATGAATTTTTTAAAACCAAAAATCTTTAATTTTGCAAATAAAACAAAAATTTGCCGCTAATTGCGGAATAACTCGAAAATAGTTGGAAATAAAAAAAATTATAAGGACGCCCAAAAGGTAATTTTATTCCGCATCTTTTAGTGGTTTATTAATTTGAACGGACAAACCGTTCTCGAATTAGAGTGAAATATACTGATATATTTAATGGAAATATTGTGGAGTTTTCTTTTCTAAAAAAAATTGAATTTTTTTTTACTTTTTATTAAAAAATCGCAATTTAGCATTATTTTAAAGCAAAAATTTACCTTCGTAAGGGATGACACAATAATTTTTAATAAATTCACTTCATCGGAAAATTATTATATTGCAAATTTTCGTTGAAAAGTGCAAACAATGCAACATTTTTTTGTAGAAAAGAAAACGGCATTAGTCAGTCAGTCCCTTTAAATTTTTTTGAAAACACTGTTACAAACACAAGCCAACGCGTAACTCGGCAAGCTTTTGGCTGATCTTTAATGGAAATCGAACCCTCTTTACCTATCAGCCACAGGGGCACGTGATAGAAAAAATTTGAGAACAGTTTTATATTTAGCAGATTAAATTACTCCACATATTTTTATTTAAAGATGCGAAACAAATTTTTGCATACGAGCGTAACGTATTCAAAAGAGTCGACCTCGATGAACAAAAATGAGTTGCCCTGCTTTTGTAGCGGTACATCTCGCAAATTTTTGTGAATACCAACATTCCCATGGACTGCAATGTGCTGCCCACAGAACTGTTTGTGGGATGTTTTTTCGGGAATTAAAATTTTGTTTCAACTGCAGATATACTAACAACGACAACAACATGAATAGCAGGCATAAAGAAAAGCAAAAACCAACAAATCTTGTTAAATTGTACAAAAACACGTTTAGATCTGCGTATGTGTAAATATGGGTTCGTTTGTATGAGAGCATGAGTTTTTTTTTTTGTCCTACCAGTAGCAATAACAACCAAATAAGTGCGTATTACTGCATGAAAGAGCGTACAAAATAAAATGTCATTGTTGTTTATGATTTTCGGATGTTGCCAGTACCCCTGGTGGAAAATTGTATTCCCTGAAAAAAGAAGAATAACATGAGAGATGTTTAAGTTTGTAAGTTGGTTTGATATTTTTTAATACTTATAGAAAGTGAGTGCATTGTTGTTACTGGTCTTGTTATCGGCAAAAAAACAGGATTTATGATTTTAGGAAATTAAACAACATCCGTATCCGGTTGAAATCTCTGAAAAAACACACCAAATTTTAGCTACTCATACAATAAGTAGGATTTAATGATAGAGATAAAAGTCAAGGTTTTTTTGTTACTTTAGTTTTAAGCAATTTAAAATAAAACTTAAGGACATGAAACAGCTGTGGCCGTTTTTAGAAAGGTAAGTTATTTTTAAAGATATTAACACTATCTTGAGAAGAACGCTTGACCCAAGTAATCTTAGTTTAAGAACGCGGCAGGGTAGATTTATGAATTTGATGCATATTGGACGCGGATTGGATAGATAGATATTTAGCACAGTCCTCCATTAGCCAAAACTAAGTCCAACACCATCAGGCATCCAATCCAAAGTAGTAGACAGTTTTTTATCCTTAAATCAAGCCTGGCGAGTACTTGAACTAAGATCTTTATGGTTTGAATCATGCTCGAATCAGGCTTATTTATACTTATTTAATGCTAGAACAGACTTGAATTAATACTTTTTATACTGATGTAAATTTAATCCTTAGTTGTTTTAATATAAAATTTATTTTTCTCCATTGCTGGTATTGAACATAGTCAACTTGATTCACAACATGTTTGTAAGCTAACACCTTAGACAACTCAGCTTCATCAGCATATAAGCAACAACAGCTAAAAGCCAATGTACACACGCAGAAAATTATTCTGCGAGTAGCTGAGAGAGTACTGGGAGCGCATAATATTTTTATTTTTGATTCAAGCTTCTTTTACTTCACTTAAGAACTCCATATTCATTTTACGAAACTTCAGGATTGATTTTCTTAAGTAATACTGTTTCGTCTTATTTTAAGTGAAAATTAAGGTATTCATAATTAAGTTCTTAAGTACAGCTCATACTTAAAGTAAAAAGAAAACAAACTCAAATTTATTACTTTTAGTTTTTGGAACATAGTTCTTTGTGGCACAGTACGCACATTAATGCTTTTAATAGGAAAAATCAATTAGGGAATTCACAATGTGTATCTTAAAATTTGGAAATAGCAATATCATTACACTTTTAAATTTCATTGTGAGGAACGATACAAAGCACAGCATATTAAAGTAATAAAAGTAACGACGAAGTTTGCCGAATATTTCTCACTATTTACATGTACAGAGCACGAACTCCAATACACTTAAACCACACACAAATTCTTTATTTAAAATATTGCCGCATTGAGAAAAATATGCTTCTTGGACGTTTGAAATTGTCATCTGGTAGTAAATTTCATTTGCATGCAAAACAAAAACAACAAACTTTTCAACCCATAATAAAATACTAAAATTTAAACGTCGTTATATTAAGACACATTTTAGAACGCTGTTGTGAACTCCCTAAATGTTTTTTTGGGGTAAACAATTTTTAATAATTGAGTTATGAATTTTTTAGTCGAACTGTATGGTTTTTATCCAAAGTTATTAAATTAGTTTGGCTTAAGTTCATTTTTAATTTAATCTTTCGATCAAATTATTTTTTATTTAAGAAAGAAATTCTAAAGCATGTAAATATTGAACATTCAAAGAAAAAAATTTTTTTGGCTGTACGGAAGGTTGAACTGACAGCTGTTTCGTGACCACCAAGTCTACTCCAAAATTTTTCTTTGAATGTTCAATAGTTACATGCTTTAGAATTTCTTTCTTAAATAAAAAATAATTTGATCGAAAGATTAAATGAACTTAAGCCAAACTAATTTAATAACTTTGGATAAAAACAATACAGTTCTACTAAAAAATTCATAACTAAATTATTAAAACTCTAAAGGCACTTAGCTAACCATGAATGTGTACTGTTCCAAGAACTTGGGCAAAATAAACATTCAATAAAAATCCCAGCATTGAGAATATCGACGATATTCCACGCTGGTGAGACTGAAATGGAAAAAGCTTAAAATAGTTGAACATGCTAAGAAAAGACAGTTAGTGAAGTTCCGAACATTTAGACAAAGTTCAATAAGGTGCGACTCGCCACAAGATGGCGACAGTGTGTTAATTGAGCTTACTAATATTAGTAGGATTTTCGCTACAGTGTTGTTGCCACTGTCAGTGGTAGTGTGGGTAAAGGACTCTGATGAGTAGACTTGGTGGTCACGAAACAGCTGTCAGTTCAACCTTCCGTACAGCCAAACTTTTTCTTTGAATGTTCAATATTTACATGCTTTAGAATTTCTTTCTTAAATAAAAAATAATTTGATCGAAAGATTAAATTAAAAATGAACTTAAGCCAAACTAATTTAATAACTTTGGGTAAACAATTTTTTTAATATGAAATGTCTAATTCAATTTAGGTATCGAACTTTGGTATTCGAGTGGCAATTCTTTATACATTCTATTCGTCTTTGGAATTCATTACCCAGCAATATAAAATTTTTAAACAATGCTTAACATTATCAAAGGGGCCCTTTAACGTATTATTCTTAAGTAAAAAAAATATTTTGTAATTAGTTTATTTATGATTTGTGTGCGGAGATAATTAAATTAATCGATGATGAAAGTTTTAACGTTCTTGTCAGTATATTTAATCATATCTATGATACTGGAACATACCCTACCAGTTGGTTGCAGTCAACATTCGTAACCGTTCCGAAAAAGAACAATCCGAAAACGTGCCCTTAAAATCTTTTTAAAAATAATTCATAGCTTATACAAGTTCTCTAAAGGATAGATTTGGATGAAAAGGACATTCAATGCATTAAGTGTTTATACGGGAATCAGACAGCTCATATTAGGAACAACGATAGTTGCACTAATGATATTGAAATTAAGAGCGGTGTACGAAAAGGATGTATTCTGTCATCACTATTTTTCAATCTTTACGCAGAATCAATTTTTGATGAAGCACTGTATTTCGGACAATATCAAAGACCTTCAGATATTACTGAACAAAATCAATGAATGCAGCAACACTTATGGTCTTAAAATTGACATCAAAAAGCCGAACTAAGAAACTACACACAGCTGCGCAGTTATAAGTGGATGATACTCAAATTGAGCGTGTGTCAAACTTTAAGTACCTGGGTGCTTGGCTTACAGATGAATGGACAGCAGACAAGGAGACTAATTACAGAATATAAATGGCTAGAGCTGCTTTTTTAAAATACACAAAAATTTTATGTCATCGCAGAATAAATATAAACCTTTGGCTTCATATGGTGATATGTTACATCTGGTCTATTTTACTATACTGAATAGAGTCCTGGACTCTAAAATTAGTACACATGAATAAGCTTGAATGTTTTGAAATGTGGACATATCGAAGGCTCCGCCGAATTTCTTGGACAGATTATGTTTCAAATACTGAGGCGATTGAACACTCAGCGCCAACTCCTCCTACATGCAATTAAAATACGCAAAACTACATATTTTAGTCACATAGTAAGAGGTTCAAAATATGAATTCCTTCTTATAATCCTACTAGGAAAAATTCTTGGCTCCGCAATATACGAGAATGGACCGGTACAAGAACAATCAGCGAACTCGTCAGACTGGCAGCGGATAGAGAACAATTTTACAATTTCTTCAACAACATTTTATAACTGTGACTGTAACTTACATCCTACAGAGGATATGCAGCCAGAGAGAGAGAGAGAGAGAGAGAGATAATATCAAATTTATATATTCATGTATAAAAATTTTAATTGTTAACACATACCTTGTCCTGTACTATAATTATAAGAGTCATAGTCATGTTATGCAGGATGACAAATAAATAAATAAATAAACCTAAACCTAACCCTAACAAGTACTGGTAAGGAATACTCGCAATGAAAATACAAAATTAAAATTGCGGCTAGTAATCGGTGTTTCCGCTGTGCATTTTTCAGGTTTGTTGTAGTTTTCCGGGAACTTGAATGGAACCCCTGTAATTTTGGAAATTTTTAGCCCTACTTTTTAATCTCCCGCCGGGTTGGAGTCCTTGCTAAGTGGTTTGTGGCTTGGCTCCATTGTTTGCGGCGTGTTAGTTGAAGCTGTCTCTGCTGACTAGTGGCGATAGTCGTCTTAGTATCTTCTAAGTGATACTTTTTTTAGCCACTGACGACTTTTGAAAGTATCTACTCTTTATCATCTAGAATGTCAAGTTATTATCTTCCTACCGCTTCGTGTTACTAATGTAGGTGGAATTTTTTTTAAATAAGTTTTTTTTCGGAAGTCATGACTCCTCCAGGTCCACTTTTCTTTTTTTAGCGAAAACTTCGAATTGAGACAAGAACGACGCGAAGTTGCATATATCGAACTCTGAGGCTACTGAACCACCAGCTGTTATTATTAAAATGAGGCAAAGTGACACGAATAGCGAGGTTGATTAGAGTTAGATTGGGAGCCATCTTAAGACATTTTGCCAAGGCAGATGCTGCTGCTGCGAAACATGCTGTTGATGCAAATTTTACTGCTGCTGCTATTGATGCTTCAACTTTTGTTGCTATCTCCGGTCTAGGTGTAGTTGCTTCCACTGGTATTGTTGATTCGGCTGGTAGGCTACTTATTGCTGTTGGTACGTCAGCTGGTATGGATGTGTGGATGGAGGTGTTCAATGGCACAGATGTTGCTGGCAGTGCTGTGGGCTCTGGTAGGAGAAATAAACGATAGAAGAAAAAGTTAGGCGCCAATGTCGATGGTGATCCCACGATTGAGTTAAAAAGGCTCAATGGTAGACTAATGGAAATTTTATTAGCTGATGGTCGTATGTTTTCATAGCGGAGTATGAGAATTAGCGTTTGAGGAGAAGGTTGGTTACAACTTCTGCGGCTAATATTGCTATCTTTATGGCGCAAAATGCTGCGTCGTGGCTATGGCAGTTGTCCCGGTGATTTCTCCTAAATCAGTTAACACGTCAACAGTGTTGGTTAAGGGAAGGGTGGTACTACTATATTTGAGGGATTGTAGTCGTATCTCCGCAGATGCACATGTCGTGTCCTAACATGTCACGTCATGTCGTGTCCTATTATATAATGTCATGTCATGCCACGTTATGTTATGCGAACATGACATAACATATAGTTTTTGATTTTTAGGTAGGTAATGTAAGTTGAATGGAAGTGAAACTGAAGCGTTGCTTGAAACACAAATTCTAATCAGGAAAGTCTAAAAAAATTCCGTTATAAAGAACAGAAGTCCTTAATCGAAGAAGATCCAAGTTGTATGCAGAACTAAAGAAGTCAATGTCAGAATTTTAATGTTATATAAATATATAAAACTTCCACTTGTGATCAAATGCAGATATAAAAGGGCTTTTTTTAAATCAATTTACAACAAGAATTTATGCAATTATTTACTCAACGCTTTAACAAATTATTAAACCCATTCCAAACATATTTGTTTTTCAAACATAGAAATAACAGAAATTGTTTATTATTTTCTTACAAAACTCAAACCTCCACTTAAAGTGCCATTAATAAATTGTCTTGTCTGTTTAACACAAATAACAATAAAACAGAAGAAAAAAATAATATACAAAACGTTAATAGAATTTTTCAAGTGGCCAAATGAAATCACCCTCACATTTTTTACAAAGAGTCTACAATAAAAGTAACCACCGTAATAATAAAAAATAACATTTAATTTAAAATTTATTTACTTAAGCCCAATTAAACCACCACAATATGAAACGAATGACTGAGAAAAATAATAAATGAATGAATGTTTTTAAACGATAAAAAAAAATGAAGAAAAAATCACTTTAGTGAGCCCACTAAAAACGCAAATTGTATTAATTTAACAAGTGATTCTATTTCTTGTTGTAATTTTATTTATATATTTTTTCTTTAACAATTTTATTTACTTTTTTCATTTTGCGGAAACGCACTAGATAAGCTGAAATAAAATGATGGTACATTAAAAAAAAATGTAGAAGTAATGAACGAGTGTAGTTTTTATCCTAACATTTTTACTACAAGAAAACGGACCAGTAAATAAATAAGTATTTAAATTGGAATATTCTAGATGTAAGAATTATATAAATAAGAAAAGTTCTTAGTGGTTATGTAACCGCATTAACTGTTAAGAATGCTTATCTCTAACAAAATAGCTTTAATAATTTCAGGATAACTGAGTCCGTTTAACAGTGAAATTGTCACATTTATAGTTATGAAATTTAACATTATAAAACGACAAAAGAAATTTAATATTATAAAGCTGCTAGATCGTCTAATTAATCGCTATTTTTATTGCTTACTCACCTTTACAGGCTTGGAATCCAATCTGCGAAATGTAACAGCAGTAGTTAAGTCAGCATGTCAATATATCAATTAAAAATAACTCGCAATTACACAAACTGCAACTAACAATTCGAATTGTTAGTATGTAATTTAAATTAAAAAATATATTTAGTTAATATAGCAAATTAAGTTGTTGATACGACAAACACAGAAATTTTTTTCAACAAAAAGAACTAACCAAAATTTTTGTTTTGTATGCGCAAAAATTCAAAAATTTTTGAATATTTTTTTGATTAAAAATGCCAACTACATTGATTGTGGAAACTTGTGAAAAAATTAACAATCATCATTGATGATATAACAAATTTAATTTTTTTCTAGTCAATTAAATTACCCAACAAAACTATTTGTTAAATTATATCATAACGGAATGCACACACGTAAATGTGTCACAGGCTGTTTTCTCGGGAACTGTAAGAGCTACGGACCTGAAGTTTTTACAGAATATGTAAAGCTTTGACCTCTATGACAGTTAAAAATTGAAGGGAATTTAAAAAAAATATTGAAAAATATTGAAAGAAATATATTGAAATACTAATGTGATATACAGACACTTATATATATGGACACTTTAAATTTTCAAAGTTAATGTTAATTGGTGGTCTGTAAATCAAAAAAAATTACAAAAACTAAAAAAATCGCCAAAAAAACTAAAAAAACGAAAAAATCGTCAAAACGAAAAGAGCATTAAAACCAAAAAAATTGCTAAAACTAAAAATATCGACAAAAAACGAAAAAATTCAAAAAATGGAAAAAAATCACAAAAACGAACCACAATAAAAAAAGGGCCAAAATTAAGAAAAAATCTAAAAACCTGAAAAAATCGCCAAAACGAAAACAAGAGTCAAAACCACAAAAAAAAAATTACTTAAACTAAAAAAATCACCAAAAACCGAAAAAGCGTCAAAACTAACAAAAAGTGCAAAAAACTAAAATAAATAACTAAAACGAAATATATCAATATATCGTGAAAAAGCGAAAAAACGTTAAAACAAAAAAATACGCCGAAACGAAAAAAATCTCCAAAACTAAAAAAATTTTCAAAAAACAAAAAAAGATTATAAAAACCAAAAATCGCAAAACAACAACAAAAAGCCACCAAAATTAAAAAAAGCGGCAGAGTAAAAAAAATCGCTAAATCAACAAAAAAAACTTAAAAATAAAAAAAAAAATTTAATTAAACGAAAAAGCCAAATGAAAAAATTGCCAAAATGAAATAAGAGCAAAAACGAATAGGAATATATGTGTATTCGTACGGAACCATAATATTTTAAATTTATTTCTAAAAAGTAGCTTTTTGTGCTTCATGTGTATACTAACTGCTATGTATTGAGTAAGGAGTTGTTCAGATGAAATTTCCTATTGTTTATGGAAAATAAGCTTATATATACATAAGCTTATATAAACACAAAATAGATTTTTTTGAGTTGTTTAAATAAAAATAGCTTATTCTCATGTATTTTTGTTTCCTGATAACGATAGCTTCATTAGTTTTTTCCTAGTAGCTCTAGTTTTAAAGAAATAGTGACATTTAGCATTTGGATAATTTACATCACTTTTTGTATTATTCGCTTGATATTACACGAATGGTCCTCCAAACTTTAAAATATTTTCTGGATTATTAATCTACACAAAAGTCTCTTTTATTTGGATAGAGTCATATCGATGAGTACGTTACGATATCTTACTGTTATTGCAAGGATGTTAAAAATCGTGTGTTTCTAAATTAGTCCACAAATTTTTTTTTATTTTAATTTGTTTAAATTAAAATAACTGATCCCTATGAATTTGTGACCATTGATTATGAAAATGGCCTTATTATTTTTCTATCACCTCCAGCTTCAGAGATATTGTGCAGTATATAAAAAAATAATTTTAATTTTTCTTTTCTCACAATATCCAAAAAATTTTTCTATTATACATTATAACTTATATAACTTTGTATTGAAAATTGAAATTTTTCTGAAAAATATTTTTTTTTGTTTTCGTAAAATCTGCAAATTTCAAATATACGATATAATGTACAATATCTCTAAAACTAGAGGTGCTAGAAAAATAGTGCTATTTTCGTAATTAGCAGAGCAAAATACATACGGATCAGTTAGTTTAATTCAAACAAATTAAAATAAAAAATAATTTTAGGACTAAACCAAAAACATTCGATTTTTAACATGCTTGCAATAACAGTAAGATGTCCTGATATGTGACTCTACCAAAATAAAAGATAATTTTTTGTAGATTAATATTTTAAAGTTTGGAGGACCATTTCTGAAATAATAACCCGTATTATGTATGTCGAAGTCGAATTTGTGACTATGAAAAATTGTCCTAGAATAAAGAAAAGTTGTACATGTTTTCGTTATTCTATGACAATTTATCGTATTGACAAATTCGACTTCGACATACATAACACGGGTGATTATTCCACTTTGCGGGATAAAGTTCAATACTCCAAAAACTCCAAATTGAGTTCGTAATAAAACAAAACATTTAAACTTAATTTTACTGAATACCGAACATAGCTTCTTGCCGAATTCCGACACCAAACCTTATTATGAAACCACTCCCTTGTTTGGGTAAGGTGCTTAAAATATGTTCGCCTTGGGAAAGAGAAATTTTCAAAAAAATTATATTTGAAATTTAATTTGATTCCTACCGTATTCTATTAATTTTCATGCCGAAACGATGATACCTGTATAATACCGGCATTGAAGGAAACGATATTTAATACCCGTATTTTACAACCGAAACCGGTAACGGTATTAATTGCGGTATCGGTTGCCAACCTTGCTTTTGACTGCTTATAAGCAGTAATACCGGGGAGATCTCAAACTCTTTTTTTATGAAAAACAATTTAAGATCTCCAACATTTTTAAAGTTATTTAATATTTAAACTTATCACAAAACTACGACTAAAAAATTTTGTTGTTTTATTTAATGTAATTTATTTTCAACACAATTATTTCTGCGAAAAATTCAGTTTCTGCGATAGCTATCCTGTTGAAGCAGTCGCGTATCTCGAGCGTGCACTATACCATGAATTAATATAAGTTTAAATTCCTGTTTTTATATACATATAATCCTTTTAAATATATAAATATTTTTCTAATAACGTTTATTATTTGAAAATTACCTTAAGCAGTTTATTATTGTTTATTATATTATATAAACCTATATTCGTATTATTATTATACATATGTACGCTCATATTTCTTTTGTTAACTAATTAAATTGCTGCATAGTTTGAGGCGTTTTCGTTTACCCCCTTAAGGAGTCCTTTTAGTTGTAGTTAAATTATTTCCTACTGATTTATGGCATTTGATTATCATGTTTAATTAATGAGCTGACCCACTAGTCGATGACATTTATAACGCATAACACGTCAACTTGCTTGCTCCCTCAAAAAATTATCCCGCTCGCACTTTTGCTCCTTAGGCAGCCGTATACACTAACATCAATAACGAAAACTTTAAATAGCAACAACAACAATATCAAAACCAATAAAAAACAACAAAAAAATTTATTTGTGAAATATATAGCAAACGGTTTGTTATACGTTGAAAGGAAATTCATAATGGTTTTTATTGCCTACTTTTAGGTAGATTAAAAAAAGTAAAGCCTAATAAAATTTCTTTATTTTATAATATTTTCTTATTTTTATGCTATTGTAGTTTTTGCTTGCGTGCCATAAAAAAGTTTGAGGAGCAAAAGTGTGTGCATATTTTACAGATGAATGTGGGTTCCAGTAAAATGAAAATTTTTTGAAATTTTATTTCAAAAGTTTTAGGTTAATTTTTTTTTAACTTGAACAATTGCCTTGAACGTTGCCTCAAAAAACAATGAAAGAAATTACTTAAATGCCATATATTTATTTTTGGTTTGGTCAATTTCTTATTTTATTTTTAATCCGAACATGTTTTTATTTATATATTTATTTACTTCTTATTAGCTTGGCATACTTTTAGGCTGTTCTGTTTTAGATCTAGTAGCTTTGCATGTCCACACATGTACGGCTGAAGTTATGCAGCATGTGATTGTGGAGGATTTTACAGTTTAATTACTGTCGTTTAACGAACCAGAAATTGTTTTGACTACTTTTACCTCCCTACTAAAATCAGTATTATCAACAGCACCGGCACCAACACCACCACCAACATCACCACCAACAATTTCAAAAGACGTGATTGTCATCATACATGTATGAAAAGGTGATTTCTTTTTTGTTGTGCCTAATAAAATAGCTTATTAAATGCTCATGGTAGTAATAGTATCACAACCTGAGCTGTTTCTGGCACCAACAAAAACTTTACTACTAAAACTGGATTTTATTAAAGGACCTTTCCACAACTTCCGTCTAGTTAGGTTTATTTTAAAGTTTCCTTCTGCCATGGATGTTGCTGGTTTACTGTTGATTATATTATGCTTAAAGCATAACATAATTCTAGGAATTTAAGTCTTTGGTTGGATTTATATGTGCATAGGTATGTCTGTTATCTGCTATAAGTTCTGTAGCTGTAACTGTAGCTGTGGCATCATGTTGGCTACAAATGAGAGGATGTACATAAGTCTAACATTTAGCTGTAGTTAGAATTAGTTAACGAATGTACGTGATATCGTTAAAACGGTATGAAATTACACAACATTCGCATAATAATTTTGATGTGATGCCTATATTTTGCAACAAGACAAATATATGAATACGTTGAAGTTAGGTAGTAACAATGAAAAAATAGATAACGAAGGAAATTTAGAACTTTTACAACTAAGATTGTAATTAAAATTTAGTTGACATTAAGACACAGGACAATTCAACAACAGAGCTAATCACGTTTGTTAATTTTTTGTGAACAATTATATATGAGTTAAAGAGAAGTTTAAGTCCTAAGCACATTATTATTTCTTATATATTTTCCTATGAAAACCATACACATATTTCATTTAACTTAACTTTGCTTTTTAATCTAAGTTGATTATATAATATAGGCTAAGATTCGAAACTTTCAGAATTGGAAATTATTGTAAGAAAGCATAAAGAAACGCAGAAAAAATTTAATTTCATTTTCAGAGATGGTAAAAATATAAACTCAAAAATTACTCCATAGAGGTATATTGAAGTCGTTTACAGGTCTATTTAAAATGATTGGGTTTATTCCAAATTTCATTTATATACTTTAGTAATATAAAGCAAAAATACTCTTGCCGGTCTTGCCATGCTGTTGGAGGTGTTCTTTTTTGCCATTCACATTAGGGTTAAATTTAATTTCTAAATATTTTAAGTTTAGTTTTATTAGAAAAGAAAAGTAGCTTTAAAAATTTCTTTAATATTATTTTATTTTAATGCTTCGTTACATATGAAAAACATAAATAAATGTTTATTATTTCCTTCATAAATTTTCTAAATAATATGCATTTTGTTGGCATTGAAAACAACATTTGCCATATGAATAATATTTTCTTTTAATATTTACCAATAAGAATGCCAAGTTCAAGAAAGTTTAGCTTCAAGGGAGACATTTAAAATTGTCATAAATTTATCTAAGAACATAAAAAGATGCAACAATAATGAGAAGAATGTAAAAGAAAAACAATAGAAAATCTTGAAGCAAAAAAAAACTATAGAAATAAAATTAAAATAGATGATGAATATTATTTAATGCATTAAAATCATACCATTAAAATACTCCTGCGTATGAGTGATATTTTTTTTTCTTGAAATAAAATAAATTATTGCACCCCGGAGCGTATGAATGTTAAATTAATGCTCAACTGATAGAGAAAATTTATTATATCTAGAATATTAATATATATTTATGGTGTTAGTTAATTTTGATTTACATATATTTTATCATTTAATTTCAAATTCCTTACAATTTCCTTAACAATCTCTTAAAAAACAAGGATTAGTTTTAAAACTTAAATGCCAAATTTGCTAAAGTAAAACGAGAAACTTCAAAAACAAAATTCTACACATTTCGAATGTTTCATTGTACGAATAATACTTTTAGTTATGGGTGAAATAGCATTTGCCAATTAGTAAACGTAGTACTAGTAGTAAAAGCCAGTGGTAATGGCAGTAGCCAAAGTTACAAAAAGCTTTGTTTTCAACTTCAAATGGCAAAGTTCCTTTTGTATAAATATACTTAAGTAAGTATCTTTTACGTATTTTACGTAGCCGCAAGTTCAAAAGTTTTCTTACTGACGTTTGCAATTAGTTTCTTTTTTTTACAGAACATAAATTACAGTTAACAGCATAAAATTTATGAGTGGTTAAAAACTGATTGCCTCAACCTTCAAGCAAAACTGCAAGAAGAATATAATACGAAAGCTAAGGATAAAGATTAAACAAAAAGATTTTTTTGTCATTAAACATAACAACTACGAAAGTTGTATTGTAGCATATGCAAATTATGGTTTAAACTATTGAAAAAGAATTGAGTAGCTATGGGAGAAATTTAATATTTCTTTTGTTTTCTTGTGATTTCAAAATAAATGCTTTCATAATTTCTTTAATTGCAAGTATAAAAAAAATTTAATTTTGATTTTGCAGGGCATCAGTATAAAAACTATTTTATGCTTTAAGGTAGAAAATTAGAAACATTTTAGTAAACATATTTCATGGAAAAAGGAGGCACAGGAAAGATGATATAAATCACCAAAAAAGCATTTCCATCCATGATGTAAGAAAACCCGAAGCTAGTTAACTAATTATTATTATTTTTTTATTTGATGATTAGTAACGTTTTCAATAGGGATGTAACGATACGCAGTTTTGCCGATCCGATACCGATACTGATACTTAAAAATAAATATCGCCGATACCGATTCCGATACCGATACGAATATTGAAATTGAGTTCAAGTTTCGATTAACAAAACTCAAGTGCAATTTTTTTATTATACAAAATTACAGTGTAAGAGATTATTAATATTTAAAATTGATATTAGTCCAATATAAAAAATTGGAAGTATTTTTTCAGGAGCTACATTTTCTTTGCTTCCAAAAAATCTATATTAAAAATATGCAGATAACACAGTGCAACAATCCAAAAACCACAACTACTTGACAGTATAGATTCGATTGTACTACCACGGGGTAGTAATATCCTATACTAAGCTTGGCGAATTTGGTAACCAATTTCGTGTTATGGACCTCCAAAGTTTTGGAAAATCAGCTTGCCTTCAAAAAAAGGTGTCATCAGCTTTTGGCCAACAGAAAATTCAAACTTGGTGATACCGCTTAACTATATATAGCAATAATGTAGCTAAGAGTTCGCTAAGAAGATTTTATTACCATTTTATGCCAAAAATTTTTTTTTCGTGCACTTTTTTTTTTGAAAAATTAAGGAAAAAAATTTTTTTTTACTTTTTCCAGAATAACTTACAGGGACTCGTAATTTTTTATTAACAATATTTGGCAAAGTTGTAGCTACGGTAAAGCTGAACAACTTTTGTGAGCATGTTAATACAATCTGCATGTATCTGGGCACCCTAAACAGCCCAGAAAAACTAATTTCAACCTCAAAAGTTTTCGTTTTTTACGAGTTAGGCTATATTTTTATTGCATTTTTTTGCTTTCTTTGTTATTGTTCCACTTCTTATGTTGCTGATTTTAGTATTTTATTGTTTGTTGTTGTTTTGCCAAATAATGGTAATGAAAAATTTGGAGTCCCAGTAAGTTATACTGAAAAAAGTGAATAAAATCATTTTTTTAATTTTTTTTTAGTGAAACACAACAGAAGTATGCATATACTATTGAATATACTATTTAAAAAAAATATTTTTTTAGCATAAAAAAATAGTGAAAAACTACAATTTTTAAGGTAAAAAGTGGTCTGTGTGAGCTATTAGAGTGCCTAGATACGTGCAGATTGTATTGATATGTTCACAAAAGTTGTTCAACTCTACCGTAACTATAAGTTTGCCAAATATTGTTAGTTAAAAATTACAAGTCCCTGTAAGTTATTCTGAAAAAAGTGAAATAAAATTTTTTTTCCTTAATCTTGTCAACAAAAAGTTCACGAAAAAAATTTTTTGCATGAAATGTTAAAAAAAATCTGTTAAACAGACTCTTAGCTACATTATTGCATATATAGTTAGGCGGTATTATAAAGTTTGAATTAGATGTTAGCCAAATAATGATAACACCGTTTTTTGAGGCCCCACTGATTTTCAGAAACTTTGGAGGTCCATAAAAAAAATTGGTCACCAAATTCGCCAAACTGAGTAAAGGTTTTTACTACCCCATTGTGGACAATCGAACCTGTACTGTCCAGTTCTTGTGTTTTTCCAAAAGTCTTTATTTGTCGCATAGTGTAATTAGTAGAAAAGCAAGAAACAAATTTTAATTCCTTTATTATTTTAAAAAATACTCGCAATACTCGCATAAAAAAATTGTGAAAATTGGTAATTTTTATCCTTTTTTCTTGCCGAAAAATCATTATAGAACACCGAAAAAGAAATTTGTCCGAGCATCGCTTCCAATTCGATGATTGGTAATTCAAAAACAGAACTTCTTGCAATGGCAAGGATATGTAAAACTAATTAGGAATGATCCAAATTTGCAATACTTCCGGATCGCGAATTCTACATTTTCATGACTTCCTTGGAGTATCTGTTTTTGCTGGAATAAGATTTAAGAAACAACGAATTGAATTTAAATTCATGGTAAAATTAACAAAAAAAAAAAAATAAAAAAATTTTTTACAAAATAATAGTATAAAATATCATTAATTTTTAAAATTGATATTAATAAGATTTAAAAAATAACGAAATGAGTTTAGTTTATGGTAAAATTAACAAAAAATAAATAATTTTTCAGAAAAAAACTCTGAAAACTTGTTTAAATGTATCGTCGTATCGACAGTAAAATATCGCCGATACCGATGTATCGGAAAGTCTGAAGTATCGCCGATATATCGGTATCGGTATTCGTTGCATCCCTAGTTTTCAACTAATCGAGCTATTAGAATAAAAAGGTTCCATGTGAAATAAAGTAAAAGAAAGTTCTAATTGTAAAAATAACCTTTTTAAATCAATATATTAACCAAATCTCTTAATTAGAATCAATTTTAGCTATTACTTTCATTTTAAGGTAGCATCCCTGCGAAAAATTTGGTGACAATTGATCCAAAAATAAGGAGTAGTAAATGATGATAAAATACATATTTTGTAAATAGTCACATATTAACCATTTTCAGTCAATTAAGTGGGTATTCCGGCTAGTATTGTAGTAAACGGCACTGAACAAATTCGATGCACCTGGATCTAAGGCCTAGCACATAGTATCTATAAAATATTAATTGTCTCACTTCAATGAGACCATTCAACTATAACTATATTCAAATATTAACTCCAGCTCAACTGGTATTTATAACATTGAAATATAAGCTCCCCTGTGGTCGAGTGGGTAGTGTACTAGCCTGTCATGCCGAAGGTTGTTGGTTCGAATCCCATCAAATACACCGCTTTTAAATAAAATAAAATTTTTAGTTGGATTTGTAGCAATAAAAAAATAAATTAATCGATAATTACAGCTGAATTTTGGAATAATATTTATATATAATCTATATTATTCGACACCGATTAGGACTCCATAAGATAGTTCAGAGACAAGTTACAAGGTGCATACAAATTATCAATTAACCCCATTCTAGGCCATCCGCATGTAAAAGTGGCTGGTCCGCTTCATAGGAAGTGCTAGAACTCGGACTGGTCCCTACCACCTGGGGACCGGTCACGTGACTTGTTTTGTGTCAGTTCCATTTACCGTAGGGATATGTAATCATTTTAAACTGGCTACGGCATTTTGGCCAAAATGTTAGTTGGAACCCTTTTATTCTAAGGGCTCGTAATGTAAAATCTGCAACTGAAATTTTGTAAAAATCAGTTACGTATTATCAATATATACATCCATAACCATCGATATAATAATTTATATAAGTATTTAAAGGGTAACATTGTGTGGTGCACTGATCCCATCCGCATAGTGTTTAAATTACAAAGAGAATAACAAACTTATACTCAAAATATATGCCATTCTTACCTGTGACGACAGAAATAATGAATACATTCAACAAACAGTGAATTTTTGCACTTATGTCAACATACTCGTATATAATTGTGAAAATCCTCTATTTTCTTCCCTTTTTATACAAAGAAAAGAATTCAATATAAAAAAAACTACCGACAATACGCAGAAGTTAAAAAACCTTACAAAAGCGGCTTTATTTGCATAAATAGAAAAAGAAATGATTTTTACGCACAAAAACAGGTGTGAATCCTTTTTCGTTTATTGTCCTTAAGTGTGTGTTTTCTTATTTGTTTGAAAACGCCAAAGGTATTTAATATTAAAAAAGAATCACACAATCGCACAACAAATATTTAAGGTGATAACAAGATAAAAATAGATAAAATATGACTAATAGATTTAAAGGTAGTAAGTTTTTTCCTTTGTTTTATTTTTAATGATCGAGAAGTAAAATTAATTAATTTATGTTTATTTCTTTGATAAACACTTTTTTGATGAGTCCCGCAATGATGAAAATAAGTTTTGATACCAAGAAGACGAGACGCCCGGTAATGAGACCCAAAGATGGAGACCATGAAAAGTACTCAGCAACCGTAATGCAACTCAACACAACGTTTGCATGTGTCACTACACACAGAAAAAAATACCAATGTAAAATCAACATGTCACAATGTTGATTGGAATTCATATTAAATTTATGAGAAATAATTGGTTTTTTAAATGTGTTGGTGTTTATTTCCTATGTTCACAACTACAATCCTGAAGGAAGCCAGGAGCCAAGTGTACCCAAGTCACCACACTTGTCGACAAGTTTGACGACTTTTTGGTGACATTGTCAACGAATCGTCTGCACTTTTTATTTTGACTTTAGCTTAGTACTCTGTTCAAATTTGCAAAAAATTTTGATCAACATTGGTTTGACAAGTAACCAATCATAACTAGCCCTTAAAAGTATGCTGCAATTGTGCATGTTTAAAAAAACCCAATGTGTTTGTTGTAAACTCCAGATGAGCACCACTTTGCTCATATTATTTCGCATGAATACTCAAAATCTGGTAAATACAGAGTACTACTTCTGCAACAATTTTTCATGATCAATTCGTGTAAATTTTTATTATATGAACTTTTGACCGCAATTCGCACGAAATGATGAACAGAATACCATACTTTCAATGGGAAGATAAGTTTTTGACAGCTAGAAAACTATTTTTTATTGTCTCATTTTGTTGTGTTGCAAATAAATGCTGCTGCACGCAAAACTAAAAATTGCCGTTGCTTTGACTGGAAACAATTTTTATTTAACATGATCCTCCGTGTTATTTCAGTATTAAATTCAAGTTGTTTCAACTGGAAATAACTTTGGGTTAATATGATTTTTCGTTTTATTTCAGTATCAGCTTAATTTTTATTTAACTGTAATCTACAATGAAATATAGTTATTTCAAGAGCAAAAATGTTTTTTAATGTTATTATAAAATCGTGTGGCTTTGAAGCAAAATTACTACCGACGGCTGTGTAGTGGGAAACTGAAAGGATTAAAAAAAAGTTACGGCGACTGTTAATCTACATTGACATAAATGTTTGCAAAAAAGGACTACTTTCTTTAAAAAAGACATGGTTTTTATGAACATCTGAAACATTTATGTAATTTTAAGTATATAAAAACTAATCTGTTTTTGTATATTTGTTTCCTTGTTTGTTTATTGTTTGTTTGTTTGTTTATTGTTTGTTTGTTTTTTCTTTAAGAAGGCAAACGGTACGACCAATCGTGTTGAATTTTTGAAAAGGCACATTTATTTTTTTTTTACTTTTGGGATGAAAGGGGTACCTCTTATACAAATAAATTTTTAATTTTTCTAAAGCTCTCTAAATTTGATTTGGACAACTGCAAGAATAAAGTGAAAGCTCCAACAAAACCGTTGTAGTATAATAAGGACGAGAAGGGTACCCCCATACAAAGTAATTATCAATTTTCCTATATCTCTAGAGCTGCAATAGTGAGGCTATCTAAATTTTATATGGATAACTCTTAGAACAAAGTGCATGGTTCAACAAATCTTGGTGGTTTAGGAGAGTGGAGACGGGTAACACCCATACCAGGTAATTATCTTAGAATAAAGTGAAAGTTCCAGCAAAATCTTACAGATATAGGAGAGGAAGGCGGCTACCCCAATACAAAGTAATTTTTAGTTTTCATATTTCTGAAAAGCCACCAAAGCGAGACTCTATAAATTTGTAGTAGCTTAGACTCTGAACAAATTGCGCTTTTCAAAAAAAGTCTGTTGGTATACGAAAAGACTTACATGTAATTTCGGTATGGGTGACACTCAGAAGAAATCGCACTTTTAAACAAAATCCTGGGGTCTAATCACGGCACTCGATTTCGAGTACACTATCGTCTGGAATAATATTTCGCTACGAGTCGTTTAAGCAATTCACAGCATACGACATGCATCGAATCGGAATTTTCTAACAAATTGTAATAGATTTACAAACATATTATTTTCAAATGTCAACAAATGAAAAGAAACAAGCAACTTAACAGAAATTGTGTGCGAAAAAATAGATTTTAAATAATATTAAAGTGTTTTAAAAATGAATCGTCCATTTTTTGTTTATGTATCTTCATCAAACAAGGAATGTGATACGCATTAGGAAGGAAATAAGAAATAAAAGTGACAATTTGCCTTTGCCGGCAATAGCCGTACTTTTTTACACATTATGCTTTCGTTCAAGATATGAAATAAGGTTAAGACTAATAAAGAAAGCATTCAGTGTAGTATTTGCCATCTAAATTTAGGACAAAACAGAATTTGGTAAACTAATGTTGGTCAACTTTGGATGATGAGCCATAAATTCTGCCATTAGCTCCTTAAGCATTTTATTGTACAAAGAATATTTATTATTCATTTTATTTTACATGAAATAAAGTTACATATTTTGTACCTTTTTTCTAAAAAAAACTTGCAAACTAGAAACTCTTAGATTTTTTTGTCTGTAAATATTAAATTATTGTGTATACGATAGGCTCTTACCTATCGAATCACAACTCGATAAATGTAGATGTTTGATTACTCGATTTTTCGAATGCTATAATCTCAAATTACGATACTTTTCTTTCGATATCGAATGTCATGATGCCAAAATGAAAAATTTCCATCAAGTTTGCTCGATATTGTATGCGGTGATTAGAACCCTGGTGAAAGTGGAGGGAGGACACGGGGTACAATATAATTATGTATTAATTTTTCTATATCTTCAAGCGAAACACACCGTATGGGGCCAGTAGTCTATAGATAATTTTATTAAAAACTTAAAATACGTATTTGTTTAAAAATAATTTTTCTTTAAACATTTCTTGTTTAAACTTCTTCGTTGTTCCTACATTCACAACCAAAAAATATAGCATCAAAAATATATAACTTTCACTATCACTTTAACTTGAGTATAAATTATTTTAATTAAAGCTTTTTATTTTCACTTTAATTCATTTGCACAGTTTACTTGTAATATTCTTTCTTTATTTATAAATATATTTTTTGCACAAAAGTAAAATATAAAAAACTATTTAAAGAGAACATAAAAAAATTTACATAATTATACCATCTAACAGATATTTACATTTTTTCCAGCATAGTTGAAATTTGTTTCATATTCTTGTAAAATCATGTGTAGAGGAGGAGGTGTTCCTGAACTTTGTTGTTTATTTTTTATTTTATTTTGAAATGTAACGGAAGTATGTATATGAATGTTAATTCAATTCTTTTTATAAAGAAAAAAATATACGAAAAAACAGGAGAAATTAGTAAAAGTTTTCAATGTTCATCTACATAAACATATATTCCACATATGAATATAAAACAGCTTTAAAGGGAGAGTCATTCAAAGCGACAGAGTAACAAAAAATTTAAGGGTATGAGTCAAAAATTTTATTAATGATTTGACTGAATAAAGGAGATGTTATTTTAATACATGAACGATTTTGTTATGCTTACGAAAAGATGACTGCATTACGCTTAAATTGATATAAGAACTGATAGACAGTATCACCAATCGGAAAACGTTTTATTTTTCATTTAAGATGGAAAACTATGTCATACTTATATAAAATATACCATTAAACCTGCGGGAAATTTTCTATCAAGTGTTTTCAACATTGTTGTGGCTGTCCTATTACTGATAGAAATGGGAGTTATGCAACATGTTCCCGAGCAGTGATAAGAGAAAACACATGAGCAGTGATAAGAGAACACATCACTGAACTATAACATAATTTTTAACAAAACGTCCTTACTATACGAGTAGACTTTGTTCAAATCAAAAATATACACAGCAATTTGACTAATGTTAAAAAAATTACCGCAGAAAAAGGACCTTAAGTTTGGATCTAGAACCTAACAGTGAGTATCTTAATTATATGAATTGATCACCTCCAATAACAACAACATATAAAAGTGACAGGCTCCTCTCCCATAAAGTTTCACAACTCTAACTGGTTGCTATTCTTTGGGAACCAGTCACGAAAGTTGTCTTGTAATTTTTAAAATTTCAGAATTGTAGCAATTTATTCATGTCATTCTGTTGACCAAACTGTAAACACTAACAACACGCACACATTGATATGTAAATGTACATTGTGTATTTTTCTATATGCTTTTTTCATACTTCTCTTTTTTTTTTTGTTCTTTTATTTCTGGTATTTTATTGAAAATTTATAGTAAAAAAAATATGTATGTATAAATTTTTTGTTTTTAAACTTAAGCTTAAAGGCAACTAATCTGCATATTTTCACTATATATTTTAGGGTAGATAATATTCTATAAATGAATATGCTTCGATATCTCTCTTATGCTTGGTTTGTGGGTTTCTGTGTAAATGTGTGTTATTTTCTTTTTCTCATAACATGTAAATAAGTGTATGAGTATGTGTATTTGAGTGCTTAAATATAACACTTAATTTAATGTGCAAGTGTTTGTGTGTATAAGGACATGGACACATATATAAGTGAACGTTAACGGTTAAAGCCCTGCAGTTCACTGGATATATAGGGTCCTAATCAGGGTTGTCAGATCTTTTCTAGCTTATTTTGCCAAATTGATTTTAATAATCGCTAAAAGTCGCGATGTTCTTTTTCGCATCCTCGAAAGCCCTTCAAAACTGCGCCAATGGAAAGCAAGACAATTTTTTCTATGTTGAATATTGAAGAGACAAAAATTACCCAGCGGCAGTGCTAGGTAAATCGCCATTGTTTTTATCCACTATTCTTATTACAAAATTAAAATCATTGTAAATTTTATTATTATATATAATTCTTAATTCTTCAAAAACAAGACCTAGATGTGCCGCAGTGTTTTCTAAACACGTGACAAGATATATAAAAAACTTGAGTTGCACCCAAATACCCTAGCCCAAAACATCATTAACTTTAGAAGCCACACTCGGCTGAGAAGAGGGATACACTTGCTCTCAGCCAAACAGGAGAGACGTAAACAACGAAAGAAATTTAATCGCCCGTTTTAATGTGCCACAATGCTAGCGATTCTTTGTATAATTCCAGAATCTCTGTCCAGAATACTTTTTATGTACTAATTTTTCATTTTTAACACTTAAAAACCGCAACACAAATGAACGTTTTCAATATATACTGCACAAGTTCACTGTATAATTAACCAAATTTGAGCAAATATCAAAATCGAACGCACTGTACAGCGCATATTTGACCACTGAACTGTGAACTGAACTGAACTGACTGGCAATACACAAATGCTTACATTGCAAACAAATGAACTACGGATACGTTTTTGCAAAATCTACTGTGTTGCAATACGATGTTTTGTAAAACATTCAAATTTTCAAGCAATTCAAATCTTACACATTCATATTACAAACTTTTGCGTACGTGCAGTTTTTTCAATGTAGGTTAAAATATTTCTTTTTTTTTCGTAGTTTGCACCTTCTCTATGACTTTTTTTGCCTTATTTTAATACAGTTCACCACAGCTGAAACAAGCATGCATATCTGCAATATCGTTTTCCGATCTTATAAGAAATTTTCTAGTATTTTTTCGTTTCTTATAAATAGAATAGCTAGCTTAACAGTGATCGAATACAAGAACAGGATATTATCGATATAAAAAAGTTCTTTTTTAATCTTTCGAAAATCTACCAAAAAATTTAATACACATTTTCAGTTCAAATAATAATTACGTACATCTTAAAAAATATAAATAGAACTATCATAAACGAGTATTTATTTCACCAAAAATTCAAGGGTCTGGAAAAACCAATCACCAAAAACTAAAAATATAAAAAATTAATAAAAAGGCCGAAAATGATTTAATAAACATGAAGTATTTGAAAATATCTGAAAAATCTATGAACGTGGTCTTTACTGAAAATAAACTACAATACTTCATAGAAATTAGCGCTACTAAATTACTTTCACTACTATTCGTAACATATTTTTAGTAATAATTTTTATTTTATATATATGTAAGTAAAAGGTATTTAGGTGCTATACTGCCCTGCACACATAGATCTCTTAACCCAAATTATCCGGATATATGTTTTGTTTTAAGTATAAATAAAACTCATTAAATCTATACATGTAGGATCTCACAACGTTAACTTAGTACCTAAAATTTTTATGCGGCCTCTGGGTCGGGCATAATAGGCCGTTACCATATGGTCACCTCCGGCACTACACAGGTTGTTTTTTGTTCAAAGAAAGTTGTAAAGAGTGCTCAATAAATATGTGCTTTTATTGCAAAACGATTAAAAAAATTACTATAAATATGTAAGTACATATATTTTTATAATTAAATAAATCGCCATCAGCAGACAACATATATCGATATCTTGATTACCCATTATATCCCGTTAGGAGTACGTTTTGTTATTATACCCGCATATCTTCATTTGACTTAGATACAATATATTGAATCAAGACTTCACAAAAAATATATTTCAAACTATTAATGTGGCGGAAGACTGCTGCAGTCTATATAATTCCCTTCAGGAAATGTTGCAATTGAACATGCAGAACTTTCCTATATGATACTTTCGTCAATTGTAGTATCAAGTTGATCAAAAAAGTCCAATGCGTTGCTTGGCTAAAACTAAAATTAATCTTTTAGTGCACTTATAATGGGTGTTTTTTATTGAGGTATAGAACTTTAAGTTGGCATCACTTTTTTAACTGGCGGCCATTTTGTCAGCTGTCAAGTGATTAATATTTAGTTTGGTTTGCCATTTCATCATGAACAGGTTGACAAAAGAACAACGCTTGCAAATCGTGCAAATTTATTTCGAAAATAATGGTTCAGTTCGCGAAGTTTACCGCAAGCTCCGTCCATTTTATGGTCGACATAATCGTCCATCAGAGCAATTAATTCGGTTAACCATGGATCGTTTTCGCACTACGTTTACTCTATGTGATAATACGCATCCGCAGAGACGTCGAACAGTGCGCACCGAAGAAACAATTGCCGCTATAGAGCAAAGTGTTGAAGAGGACCCGAATGAATCGATTCGCCACCGTGCACAGGAATTGGAGCCGGTATAGAGCCATGATAACCGACTATTTTGTTCCCGAATTGGATGGCATGAATGTGGATGAGTTGTGGTTCCAACAAGACGGCGCTACATGCCACACAGCGCACGTCACAATCGATTTATTGAAGGAAACATTCGATGAGCGCATAATTTCGCGGAATGGACCTGTCAATTGGCCACCAAGATCGTATGATTTGACACCATTGGATTATTTTCTTTGGGGATATGTAAAGTCGCTCGTCTACGCCAACAAACCAGAAACGTTAGGGGACTTGGAAGCCAACATTCGTGGCGTTATTGCTAACATACGGCCCCATATGCTCGAAAAAGTGGTTGAAAATTGGACCTGTAGAATTGGCTTTATTCGAGCCAGCCGCGGCGGCCACATGCCCGAAATCATATTTAAACATTAATGGCATAAAATTATCCTTCCAATAAAGCCAAATTGATGGACATTAAAACGATTTTCTTGTGTTTTATTTCAATTCGAAGTTCTATACCTCTAAAAAAAACACCCTGTATTACCAAAATTACTCTAACATTTTGAACTTCCCAGAAGGGTCTATCTACGCCTCACTAATACCCTGTTCAGACATGGACTTCCAATTGAGACAATTTAATTTTAATTGATCAATTAAATTTAGTGTTCACACATAGTTAATTAAGTTTACTCAATTAGCATTTGATTTGCCAATGGTGTAATAGGTATACAGCTGGCCGCATAACGGCAACGAATACAACAATAAAACAAAAACTAAGTAATTTTGGTCAAAAATAAACGTGTTTGACGTAGCTTATGCAAAAAATTAGCAGAGCAAAAAACAATCATCTGACTGCCATCTGTATACTTATTTCACCATGGGCTTGACACTGTATACAAGTTTGGCTTCTCACCGAACATACTTCGCAGTAAACATATTTGTCACAAATCGTTGCATTTCGAACCTTACTCAATTTATGAAACAATTAAGTACTAATTGCTCAATTTATGAATTGGAGTCTTGTTTTGTAAATTGTGCTCAATTAAGACTTTAATTGCCTAAATTGCGCAAATAAGGCGTATGTCTGAACAGGGTATAAAGGTAAGTTTTGCAAACAAAGAACATTCCATATCAATAATAAATGTTTTCCACAGAATATCTAAAAACTAAAGTATTACAAGAAAAATTTCCATATAGCACCTGCTGCATCCATATGGTAACGGAACAATGTAATGCGTCAAAAGTGGGTGGTATATATATTTTGTAATATGTTGATTTATGTGAAAACTAAGTATGACTGACTATTCGGTTGTATATTTATAATAAAATATTTTTCGTAAGAACAACACAGGTAAAAAGAAAGGGTAACTTACTATTTCATATAATTACGTAAGGCACTATTATGATTCAGCACTAAACTTATATGTAGTTGAGTTGTAGTTGTCAAATTCTTATTATGTATTACAACAAAAAAAAAATCAGGCATTTCTAAACGGATAGTGCTATCACAATAAAATTTTTCATGGACATAGAGAACTTATATATCAAATACCAGCTCTCTTGCTGGCTCAGGAGCGGAGCTATGAAGTCTCAAAATAGGTCACTTCGGCCATGTAAAATTTTATACTGCTTGCCATTTTTTTGTTTATCATCCGATTTCAAAACTTTTTCGCTGTGTTATAGCCCTTACTAAGATCTAAAATATACATGTTTGGTTCTATACTTATCTCTTATAGTTAGTGAGTTATACTCATATGAAAATTTAAATATCTCAATTTTTCAAAACTTTGGTCCAGTATTTTCAAGACATTGGATCCAAATATCATCCGATGATCTGAGTTGTAAAATATAAAAAAGCAGCATCACTTTTTTACAATTGGCATATCCAAATCAGCGTACGTGACATTTGTACGCCTACAAAGTGGAATAGATTTTGCAAAAATAGAAGTAACTGAAAATATTGTTGTCGTTATATTCCATTTAGAGGATACTATGTGTTAAAAAATTTATTAAATTTGGAGCCCTGTTGTCTAAAATATCGAGATAAAGAAGGTCATAGCGTACGCGACACAAAACGGAAGTGATGTTAAGGTGCATGTGCAAATATGCGAAAATCTGCGAATTGGGAAGATTTTTCCTTTATTTTTAAATTTCGTAAACGAAGCCAACTATTTTTCCTATATTGTCCGTAAATTTTAAATAAAAAAAATTTTGATGATTTTATAATGCACAAAATTTAAAAGTGTACGTGACATAGCGTGCGTGATAGATTTTTCTCTTATAGTATTCTTTAGTAATGAAATATATGGTTTGCAAATATATGTAAGCAAAAACTTAAAAACAAATAAAAAATATGTATTTGGTTATAATAGCAATAAAAACAATCAAGATTCAAATTTATTTCATTGTGCATACTATGTTCTTTGGCGCTGAGTTTACGGCGCCACCTTAGCCTACTACACTGATAACCCTGATGTAATCTGACATCAATGCTATGTCAAGTGTCTTCATTTTTGACCCCATGACACTTAACATCACGGTGATGTCAACCTTTACATCAGCTGGTCATCAATACCAATTATGACAAATCTATCATCAATGCAATGACACACCGACATCAGAGAAAGGACGAATTGACATTAATTTTATGTTAAATTGTCATCAATATGATGTCGCTGATAGAAATCCCGTCGTAACGCTGATGTAATTTGACATCAATACTTTGTCAAGTGATTCAATGACACTTTACATCATTGTGATGTCAACTTTTACATCACCTGTCATTAATCATCTTTGATAAACTATAATTGATATTATGGCGAAATAAATAAAAACTAAAATATAATTATGTTTTTATTACAATAAAAATTAGTTTTATTCATATAATATTTGTTATAAAAAATTTTCAGTTTTATTATATTACTTATTATTTTTTCTATCCACTTTTGCTTTGCTATTTATTAAGTTGATATAATTACACTTTTTTTTCTTTTTCTCCACAAGAAGTAGGAAGGCAACAGTAAATAACAACACAAAAATAAAAATGCAAAATAACTTCAAAAACAAACAAAAAGTGTAATCAAATCAACTTATAACAAATATTTAAAAATATGTATGCAATTTATACTTATAAATTTCACTCACAAGACCACCACGCGGTACTATTTAATTAGCTTTAAAAACACAACTGATCTAGAACAAACAAACAGATTAGTTTTCTGCCACAACTTCTTTTATTTCATTTGTGTCAAGAGTGTGTTTTTGTTGTTTTTCCGCTCTTCGCGCTCATTATATTTGATATTGATGACACATGTGATGACTATGTGACATCAATATAATGAAAAGGTGTCATACTATTGCTTGTTTCAACGTTTTTCTTGTGTATGTATGCTGTACTGGCTTAGTTTTTAAAAGGTCTTGCGTATTTTATCTGTCATAGTAATGATGATAAGTGTACATCAATGCAATGTAATGTTTTTTAACTTTTTTAAAAATGTGTTTAAACACAAAAATAAAAAATAAAACAATAACATTTGTTTTAAAATACAAGCTACAAACATTATAACATTGTTTACTTATTTCTCTAATACATATTTTACAATTTAATAATATATAATAAGTGACATCGTATTGATGTCATTCCAATCATAGCATTGATGACACTTAAACTATGACAAAGTTCTATAATGACGTTTGTCATTAGATTGATGTCAGTTTTCGTTGTATTGATGACATTTGTCATAGCATTGATGTCAGAATTCTGATGATAGGGCGTCATCAATGCGATGATACATTTTTCTATGAGTGTACAGAGTATTACATACTAATTAATTTGATATGTTTTGCTTAAAGAATACGCAGTTCGAGAACCATAAATATCGAGTGGTAGTCGCCAAACAGCTTAAGTGCCAAAAAGTAAATTTTACAGAAGTATTTTTTAATTATCCTTGGCATAAATCGAAGTAGAACCTTAATATTGGCTATATAGGATTGTAGTGGACTTTTATATGTAATGTTATAAGTTTCAATAAATTTCCTATAAGGCATCGCATGTTTGTGTGGGTTAAGATATAATTGATGTCATGAAATATAGGTTAAATCAATCAAATAATTTTAAAACTAGTAATTATCATCCTTAGCAAGTTGTTCTTTTTATTTTATTAATGTCCTTGCAGTTTTTGACACTGGTTTTGCTCTACTTGAAAAAGATAATTTTATCTTAAGCGACACTTTGCAGTTACAAAAACATGTAAAGAAATTGAGAATTTGTATGGAAAATGCTCTTAAGCTTAACTTTCGTTTCCTCTATTTCCGTAACGGTACTTGACATGACTTTAAGACTATGACAGATTGTCCGAACTATCGTAAATAATAGATTTTCGTCCAAAAACGATATTCGAAATGCATGTCGCTTAAGCTTTTTTGAGGTTACCTGGCTATTATTATATGAAAACGGAAGAAGTTTTTTTATTTTTGAAATTTGATGGAAATTTCGCCATTTTTTTTGCTTTTAGTTGCATTTGTAGTACTACAGATGCGTACGTGACGAAATTTAAATGCTTATAAAATTTTTATTACCCCAAGTTGAAAAAAATCTCGATCAATATTTATTTGCGACAAGTATCTTGCCTTAAACTTTTATTTTGAAACAATTGCGACCGGTCAAATTCAAATGACGTATAAAAATAATGGTTTTGCCCTGTGTACGAAACATTAGAATAGCGCCCAACGAAAATTTAATTTTTTATTTTTATTTTAACAAACACAACCCGCTTGTCTGCGGATTTGCGGACCATCGCTACACGTATATTTATTTGGTACCGTCTGTCTACAAGGATCAGTTATTATAAGTTATAACTTATGACCTTTTTATTTTGAATATTTTTTGATTTTGTTGTACAACATCACTTTATTCGGATAAAAACTACATAATTTTTGGCTTTCAAAGCCGTCAAGTGTTTATATGGTATATTTTTTTAAATCAGCGAAAGAGTTTTGGCGGTCTTCTTTCAAAAAGCTCTACAGAACATTGTCTTTAAAGTAATATTTTTAAGAAATATTTTTTATTGGATAAAATAATTTTTATAAAATACAATACATAAAATTCTACTTTTTATCCATGCAAAAATATTTCACAAATAATCTGCATATTATTCATATAGAAAGCAATTTAATTTAACTTTGGATCATCCTGATTTTCCTCAATTTTCTTTTCACTCTTCTCAGATGTGTCAATATTAGCTTCTTCTCCTAGCTGATCCTCTCGATAATGTGGCCAGAACAAGGGCTTGCCTTGACCTGGTATAAAATGGGCTATATCTTCGCGCAACTCAATGAATTGCTCTATCGTCATATTTTCATATTTTAAATTTTTTATGCGTCTTATTTCTTCTTCGAGGATTTTTACACGATTCGCTGAATCTTCAATAAATTTCTTTACTTCAGCATGAATTTTGTCAGTTAGCTGCTCCCACTCAGTGAAATATTTAGAGTGATCTAAAGCTTCATGACGCCTGGAAAAGTTATGATCAAGTTCTTCATATTTTGCTTGAAAGTGTTCAACTAATTTGACACGATCTTTACGTACATTTGTGCGATAGTATTCCCAGTTAATACGTGGCAACTTATCGGCATATTCATTAACTCTTCTATAATCAAATATTTGCAAAGAATTTGAGTTAAAGTTTTTGGTAAGTTTTCATTATTTTTTGCGACTATACCTGTGATATTTGGAAGATTGGCTACGAAATTCCTCAAATTGTTTTATTTGCTTTGGTGGTACCCGTTTGGCCAATTCGACAATATTAATAGTTGTCAATTTCGTATGGGCCATTATAGATTCTGCTTTAATAGGATTCTTAGAAAATATACAAGCGGAATTTATTTTATTGTTTATATTTATTTTATTTGTTTTAAATTTTTAATACTCTTGCTTGTCAAAAATATATCTAGAATTCGTGTTACCATAATCGTTGCCAGAAACACCAAAATACTTCGATATTATATCCTGGTTGTTTAAATATACATTATTAACTTAATGGTTAAGGTTGCATCCAAGGCGTATTCGTAAGGTTATTATCTGCCAGATTTTGTATAATAAAACGAAAATTCGTGTGAGAATTTATGTTGAAAACAACAATAAAATACGACAATTTGTTTTTGTTGGCAATATAATTTCTCACACAATATTTTCGTTTTATTTTAAAAAAATTGACAGTATGTCTTCGTTGCATCTCAACACAAACAGATAGGTGCTACAAAATCGTTGTGTCTATCCAGTAGGGTATTCACTCGAATAATGTTTGCTCGATTAATCGAATAATTAAAGTCAAATAATGTTCGATCAAACAAAAAATTTAAATTTCGAGTAAAAATTTATTCGAGTAATTTAGGTCGATTAATCGAATAACTCGAATAAAAATTTTTATGTAAATTGTCTTTTTTTTAATGAGTTTTTGTAGATTTCTTAATGAAAAGTGGAAATTTTTTTAATTTATATGAAATTTGCCATTCAATTCGAACGTTATTTCATACTAATAGTCCGCATGATCAAAAAATTAAGTAAATAATGTAGTAACAATAATAGGGAGAAAGAAACTAACTTCAAATGTCTTTGAAAAAAATTCGGAAATATAAACATCAAACAAAAATTATTTGAAATAAAGAAGATATTTCGAGAGCAACTAGTTAACTAGATGTTTCATATTAAAATATCGAATGTAATGTTCGGAATTATAAAAGCCTTAAGGTACGGTCACACTTGGCAAATATTTGCCGAAAAAAGCTTAGCCCACAGACAAGTTAAAATTATACTTCCTTTAATTACAAATATTTTTTTTTAAATACGGGTTCGCATTTATTAAAAATAATATAAAAATAGCTTTTTGCAGCATAATTAACCTTATTTTGTGATATAAAAAACAAGATAAATCAAACTAACTCTGAGTAGTGGTTACGTTTTTTTGAGCAAATATTTCCTAAGTGTATTCGTAAATTTATTGTTACAAGTTAATACTTATAACAACAATAATGCTATGCCAATTCCGATTATTTTTATTCTTCATTTAATTCAGGACCGTTCGGAATGTTATTAAATATTTCCTGGCGCAAAATTTTCTCAAAGCGCATTATTTGAATAGTGAAAAACAAAGTATTTTAAAGGATCAGTTTATGATCTAGTTTATGTAGAAATGTTGTGTTTTTTTATTATTAAAATATATAAAAACGCGAAAAAACTTCTTCTGTTTTATTTTTGTCCACAAAATGTACAAAAACCCGATTGAATTCAAACATTTTCCGATTAACTCGAATAATTTTTAGCAGTAAAGCTTACTCGAATAACTCGAACGAAATAAAAGTTTTACTCGATTGCTCGAACAATTTAAAAACCTCAATTTCGATTAATTGATTAATCGAACAATTGAAAAGTCGATTAAAATGAACACCCTACTATCCAGTAAACATTTATGTCTGATGTCAGATAAAAGTTTTAAACTTTATCACACAATCGATCGAGTTGTCCAAAGCACCTTAAACATCTCTCAGAATATTAGGCAATTTTAAGGTACGTCGTTTGTGCAATTCTTCCGAAATATTATCTGATTAATTACAGACTTGCCTGCCCATTATCGGAATGCAATTTAATTTTCTTTAGCAGCCAAACCAAAATTGAGAGTTGATCATCGCGTTTGCAACTGGGTGGGTACTAAGGATGCCATTCGGGATTGATCTTGAAAAATCCCGGTTATACAGGATTTTGGAAATCCCGATCCCGAAATACCAACATTTTGAGGATTTCTCTGGATCCCAAAATATTCCGGGAATTTTTTGGGTTTTCATGATCTAACGTTTTTTTTTTTTTGTAATATCCATTATTTTTTTTTAATAAACAATATCTTAGTATCAAATATTTATTTTATTTCTGCATATAAAAGGTTTTATGTAGATAAAATAGCTAAAAGTACATTAGCTGCCTGTTTTTTTTAATGAAACAATGAATTTTTAAAGTATTTTTAAAGTATTTTCAAAGTATTTTTCAAACACTTTCAAAGTATTTTTAAAGTACTTTTTAACACGAAGCGAAAATAATGATTATTGCCCAAATTTTTTACCAAAAAAATCATAATGATCCCAGAATATTAGTAACAATAAAACTATTATTTTTTGACGTGCTTTTCATTTATTCAATAAACTTTTATTTTTCGATTTTTACTAAAAAAATCAATTATGTAATAAGAATTATGTGTTGTGTCCACAATGCACTGAGACACCTTCACTAAGGAAGGACACCAGCCTTAGACACAAAACCGGTCTAAAAATCCGCAAAACTGGGACAAAAATATCGGACTTCTGAAAACTTTTACAAAAATCTCCCCAAAATCCCTCGGATTCCCAAAAACGTTTACAAAAATTTCTTCAAAAGGCCAGAAGTTCCCTGGATTCCCAAAAACTTTTTCAAAAATCTTCCCAAAATCCCAGAAGTTCTACGAATTCCAAAAAACTTTAAAATAAATCTCCTTAAAATCTCAAAAGTTCCCAAAAACTTGTACAAAAATTACCATTACTCCACAGAAGTTCCCCCGGATTTCCAAAAAATTTTATAAATCTCCCAAAAATTCCAGAAGTTCCGCGGAAAACAACGTCAAAATTGAAAGCCGCGAAAATACCAAAATGGCAGCACTTAGTAAAGATGTCTAATAAGATAAATCGGTCATATTACGAGAATTAAAAAACTACAGCAATGGTTATTTGTAAGTAAAAAATAAAAATCACGAACTTATCGTTACTTTCAAGCAAAAAAATAAACATTTAATATAATCGTTATTTTTGAGCTAAACAATCAAACTATAAATAAAAATTATTTAACGATCAAAAAATAAAACTCAATTACACTACTTTACAAAAAAAAAATCCACCTCAAAAATGAGATGTTTTTAAGCTAAATTGGGGCTGCTGAACACGAATGTGGCAATAATTAATTTTTCTTAAGAACCGTTTTTGAGATATTCGCGAAAAACTCGTTTTATTGCAGTTTGTAAAGATATTTCCAAAAATCTTGAGTACTGTTTACTTGAACTGAGCAAATTTGGCATTGTTGCATAGATATGTTTTTCCTCTTTCACTTCATATTTATACTGTGTTGATCAGATAAAAATCCATTGAATAACAAGCCTTTATATTTGAAAAAAAAAATATTTTTGCGTTTTTTCATTATTCACCATTTTGAAATGCTCAATTAAAGAAAAAAAAATTTAATTTTCATGCTGACCCATATCTTAAATAAAAGTTTGTTCCCAACGTGCAAAAAGTAAAATTGTAAACATCGGGCAAACATTTAGAAAGTTACAATAGATTTAGTGAAAACATCCGAATTTGAATTTTAATAAAAAAAAATTTTGGTATGGAGTATGAGTATAAGAAAAATGCCAGTGGGGCAGAATTACATATATATTATATAATATATAATATTTTGGAAATATATCAACCATTTCTAACTCTTTAGTCCGATCAATATAAAATTGATATGGAGATATCAGAGGAGTGTTCTTATTTAATTTACGAAGATGAGCTTCCCATATTTCTGAGGTTCAGAGGTATGAAGTGCAAAGTAGTGCACTTCGGTCATGTAAAATTTTTCAACGCTTGTTATTTCTCTGTTTCTCACTCAATTCCATTGTGTCCTTTTATACCTTGTAAAGTGAAGTATACTCATTTTAATATTAAAATTTCTCAATATTTCAAATCCTTGGTCCAGCATTTTTAAGATATCGGATGCAAATAACAACCGATTGTCACAATTGTTTCTTTGCTAGTTACATGACAAAATTTCGAATAGTTAAAAAAATAGTTAATGGAATTATACTTTCGGAGTTGGAAACTATACAATCTTTAATTTGAATTGAAATTTTTTGACTTAATGACAATTTTTGGCCAAAAAGCACCATAATTGTTTTCTCTATAAAACTTTTTTCTTAAGGATCAAATAATTATTATATATGTACATGTTAAAAATATATCTTCACAAACATGATTTTAGAAAAACAACTTAATCGAATTTATAATTTTTGGTGGGCATGCACCCTTTTAAAACCGACCTTTTTTTAGATTTATTGGGACTTTCGTAGGAATTCTAATGATTGTCAGAAACAAATCATAGTTTTCACATAAACTCCTATATAGCTGCAAAATTTCATTGGAAAATATCAATATTGAATGATTTTATAGAATTAAGAAAATATTTAATATGCACAAAACACCACATAGCACCATTTTTCCACTTGTTTTGATGTAAGTCTTTCATAAAAATTTAAATTATAAAAATCTGAATACAGCGATGAAAACTACTCATAATTTTGGTAACTTTGATATGCGATATGTCGACCTTTCTTTTACAAATGAGTAAATGTAATGGAATGGAAGCAAAAACTCGTACTGGCCTGAGGACCAACGAAAGAAAATTAAAATTTTAATGTGTTCACTAAATATGTTGTAACTTTCTCATATTTTGTCCGATGTAACTAATTTTACGCTTGCTGTATTTGGAACAAAATTTTTTTTAAGATGTGGGTCTAAAATAAATTTAAAAAAATTTATTTTGCCCTACTGGAGCGACTTAAAATCGTAAATTAAAAAAAAACGTGGAAAAAATAAAGTTTTTTCATATCTAAAGACCTGTAACTCATTGAATTTTGATCCGATGAGCACATATTGAATATGGACTGAAAGAGGAAAAACATATCTATGCAGAAATGCCAAATTGGTTCAATTTAAGTAAACAGTACTCAAGATTTTTGGAAATAGCTTTATAAACTGCAAAAAACAAGCTTTTCGCGAAATTCTCGAAAATGTTTCTTAAGAAAAATAAATGAATGTCATATTCGTGTTCAGTGACCTTAGAAAACATTTCATTTTTGAGGTGATGGCAAAAAGCTGAAATTTTGTGAACTAGTGTTATAATTCTTATTAATTGATTTTTTTTGTTAAAATTGGAAATAAATAAATCGTAATATTTATGATATTACTTATAATCGTTACGGTCCCTCCTTTTTAATGTATTTTCAAAGTATTTTTAAAATACTTTTGAAAATAATTGCAAAGTATTTTTAAAATACTTTTAAAGTATTTATTTAAGTATTTTTAACGTATTTTAAAGTATTTTTGAAGTATTTTCAAAGTAATTTTTAAGTATTTTTAAAGTAGTTTTTAAAGTATTTTTAAAGTATTTTTAAAGTTTGTTCAAAGTATTTTTAAAATAATTTTAAAGTGTTTTTGAAGTATTTTCAAAGTATTTTTTAAATACTTTAAAAGTATTTTTGAAGTATTTTTATAATACTTTTATTGCATTTTTAATGTATTTTGAAAGTACTTTTTAATGTATTTTTAGGCTATTTTTAAAGTATATTTAGAGTACTTTTTAGAGTTTTTTTAAAAGTATTTTCTAAGTATTTTTAAAATGCTTTTAAAGTATTTTTAAATTGATACCAAACTCAAGACAATATAATAAAATTTTTATGGTTTTCCCTAAAAATGAGCGCGCTGGCGGCAGATCTGAAAATTAGCCAATATAATTTTTTATCAATACTCACCAAAATGAGGGGTGAGTGTAGAAGAAAGTTGACAAAAATCGCCAAATATAGCGAAGGTTGGCCCTAATGTACATATGTATATACATATCGTCACCTGAAACGCAAAACGCCCTAAGTAACATTTTCATCATTTTACAGGAAAAGCCATAAATGTACTAAATTATGCAATTGGTCAGTTCTTTTTCCTTCTAGATTTTCTTAATATTATCGATATTTTTGTTCAGGTAAGTCTGATTTTTATAGTAGCTACGTATGTTGGTTAGATAGGACTATGATACAATAAAATCAGGTAGAACTGTCCGGCCAGCTGTAGCTGTGTATTTTTGTTTCTTATATGTCAAACTTTTTTTACATATGGTACATATATTTTAAAATATGAATTTTTTATTCCAATTCTTTTTCCTTTAATTTCTACTCAGCTTTGACACACAGAAAACATTTTACACTAACAAAAAGCCGGTTGTTTTTGTAATGTTGTAATTGTTGTAGGGACAGCTTTACCTTGTTTATTGTATCATGGATAGGATTTTGTATTTTATTTAACGATATGTATGTATGTTCACTTATGTGTGTGTGTGGGCCATATGCCAGCAGTAAAACTAACGAGGCATTCACCAAACAGGCCTTTTTAAAGGTCTTCAAAGAACTAAATCTAAGATCCAAAACTAATAGTGTTCTGCCTTCTAAGGATAGCCTTCTAGAGGGCCTCTACACTGGTTTCTTTTGGAAGGAGTATTCTATTTTTAGATTTTTCGTTTTGTTTACTAAAAAATATTCTTTAGAAACAAGAAACATTCTTGTATTCTTTTTTCGCAAATAGTTTGTATATCAGACTAAAATCCACGTACAACCGGCATCATACATGTTGGTATTATGGCGTTTATGTTGCAGCTACTACATCATGTCCAATTCATGCCTAATAAATACACGAATTTTAGCCTCCCTCATATGCATAAAAATTAATTTGGATGAAAAGAAGGGGTTCAAAATAAAAAATCACGATAATCGAAAATATAGAAGCCGCTATAAAAATGCTCAGATAAAAAAAATGTACCTCCATTTGACATTTAACAGACCTTCCTTGCAAATAGGCCTGGTGAGGAATGCCTTCAATTAATTAAGCCTGGTGAGTAATTGGTCGAGGAAGCCTTTGGTCCGCAAGGACATCGCGTGTAAAAGAGATATGAATGTGTAATGGGAGTGGAAGTACTAGAGGCAGCTAAATAAGGCCTTATAGAAGGCCTTTTTACTCGTTCCATTTACCGCTTGAATGTTTATCATATTTTTGTTTCTTACTAAATATAATTCATTCATGAAAATATAAGTACATCTGCTTTCTAAGGGAAAGTAGCATTTTGTTACAGGTAAAATTACATCAAGAACCAATTACTTTTTATATCAGGTGCGGATACAGCTTAAGCTTTTCAGAGGGGAACTTTGAAATAAAATGTACCATTTTGTAAAATTTCTTTTAGGAACTCCATAGAAATGAGGTATATTTTATTCGTTTTGGAGGGGGAAATATCCCTTTTACCCTCCCCTAGATCCACGCCTGTTTTCTATATTATTTCTTTTTTTTTTAGCAAAATAGAAAAACAACCCTTTGTACATATTTCTGTTGAAAGAGACATAGAGAATGGCAAATTCAAATGGAATGTTTTCGAAATGAAATTCTATTAATATGAAACATGCGCAGTATTCCAAATTAAAAAAACAAATGTCAGAATTTGACATTTCATACAAGGGGTTGAAAATTTAGCAAATAACATATACAAACACCCTTAAAAACACCAACTAGTAAATTTGACAGCTCTTGTTGTTTGTGCTCTATTAAAATTCAATTTCTCTCTTTTCTTCGTATTATATGTAAATTTTGGAATTGAAACAACCAGGAATTACAAACTGTCAAAAAATTTTCTCAGCTTATTTAGTGTAGGCAAAATAAATAAAAATTTCTTTGTAAAATAATATTAAATAATCATGCTTAAATATTGTTTAACCAAAAAGAAAAATGTGCAGTGAGTGAGGATACTAAGAATAAAATTTAAAGAAAAAAGTTCTGCTAAAGCGTTAAATCAAAGTGAAAAATAAAAATACTCATAAAGAAATTTTGTGTTTGTATTGTTTTCATTTGTTTTGCAACATTTTATTTTTCTTATCAAAGAATATCCCAGGAGAGAGCCAATCCCTTTTGATTTAAAAAAAATATTTGTGTATTTCATAAGTGTTTAATAATTTGTGTACAATTACTTAAAAAAATCCAAATGTTAAATTAATCCAATAATTAATAGTGAATTTGTTGTAAGTATAAAATTTCAAGTATTTCTGAAGTTATGTATTTGTGTTTTCCTCTCACGATATTCTGTGAAGTGTAAGGGCACATATTGATGTATTTTTAGCAATTTTCTTTTCATTTAAGTTTTAAACGAAAAACTTTTGAATGCAGAAAAAACTTTATAAACATTATTAGAAATTATTAAAACTTTTGCAATTCTATAATTTTATTTGCAACATATAAATTTTTTCTATCTCATATAAATAATTGTTTTTTTTTTGCAAAATGCAAAGAGAGCAGCTGTCAAAAATATTCGCAATCTGTAAAATTTTTGCTGAGAAATGTTTATGTTGTTATTTTTGTGTTTCAAGTATCTTGTTTCTGTTGCCAATGGTTGTCAAGAACAATTTTAACCATATTTTTATAATTTTCTGAAACTGCTACAGTAGATTCGGGTTTCACATACATACAAAGCAAGGTAGATTTATTTTAAATAAATCTACCTTGCATACATAAGTACACAAAAAAGTGTTTGTAATTTGTATATTAAGTGAAAACTTTTATCCTAGAGAACAACAATCGGTTTTTCGGTAAAACCATGTTTTATGTCGAATTTCTCAGTTAAATTGATTGGATTTGTATTTTGTTTGCAAAGCACATTTGATTATTTTCGCCTCCTTTAACTCGAATTTCCTCCACATGTCAAAATGCATTTTTGACACATATTTTAATATTTTTTTTTTGACATTACAAGAACGTGTTTGTCAAGGCGAATAGAGGCGAGTATACCTGGTAAAAAAATTGCCTTGTTTTTTTTGGATTTGTTCAAATAGTTTACCTTTCAACAAAACCCAAGTAAAAAGTCAAATGTGTCCAGCGCACGGATTTTTTTTTTAAATAACAAGGAGCTGATTCTGATAGAAGGACCAAATAAGATACATATATCAGGTCTTAAAAGTTTATAGCTGGTACTAGTTTCAGGGAGCGCTACAATCCCATCACCCTTTTACACATTGCTTTACTAATTTGGCATAACAAAATTTGTAATCCTTTCAATTTAGAGAAAGGAAATATTGATCAATAGAGCGGACTTAAACGTCCTATAAAAGTCTTTTATGAAAGCAAATTTCAATTCAGCTTGAACGAAAGAAATAATATACTTCAAACTAGACCCACAGGGTGTGCTTCGCTGCCCCATTCTTGTCCAGACATGGGAAAATTAACATGATTATTTTTTGCCATCGTGTCTTCTCTCCTATGCCAACAGTATTTTGTTTAAAAGCTCAATTTTTTCTCAGTGTAACAGAAGTCAAATTTAAGCTTTAAACAAATTATATATAAACAATTGGTCTTAAAATATTTACAAATTCTAAGTAATATAGTTTACTGAATCAAACAATAATATTTATTGGATTATCTGCTCTATATCAAACAATATTTTTATGTGAATTTATAAAACAATTTCTCTAAAAATACTTACAAGCTCTAAACAAAATAGTTAACTGAATGAAACATAAATATTTACTGGATTTTTTGCAATGTATCAAACAAACTTTTTGTCTGAATCACTAAAAGCTTTTTTTTTAATATTACTAAGCTTTAAATAATACAATCATCATCCATTAAGCATTTATGAAATTTCACTTTGTTAAATGTGATCTACTCTGTATGTTTATCTAAAGACTGTAAAGAAATTAATGAGAATTAGCGCAACAGCGTTAACGAATTGTTACACTGAGATATCATCAGTAAACAAACTTGTAACAATTTACGTTCGATACTAATTGTATGAATTCCGACAACGCACTCTTTTTGCTGTCATTGCTGTTATTGTTATTTATGAGTATGTCGTCATGAGGTTTGATTTTTTACGACACATAAAACTGGTTTTTGTTGTTGTTTTTGGTGTTTGCGTCCTAAATAAAAGTCAATCAAAAATTCACTGATTCAGTAAAGAACCTTACTGAAAATGAAAATTTTTTTAGACAAAGTTTTCTTTAAAATTTTGTTGGTGATAATTTTTCCCTACACATACCACCAAAATTTTGTTGAAATTTTCACTGTGCTCTAAGAGTTGCGTACATAAATTTTAGAGCGATTCACTATTGTTGATCTGCAGCAATAAGAAAAGTAATAATTACTTTTGTACGGTTGTACCCGTCTCCCCCTCCTATTCGCCAAGATTGAAATACATAAAATTAAGACACTCTTACTAATATAGATATAGGGAATATAGATATAGGGAAACTAAAAATGGGTTTTTGTATGGCTAATCGCCTTTCCCCTCCAAAATGTAAAACAATAAATAAACATATTTTAATTTTCCAATCGGCAGGAAAACGTTATTGTTTATGAACACCACCTTTAAAATCAATTCGCCTTGCGGCTGTATGTAAAAAGTTTACGTTCCCTTTAAAATTTTAATTAGTTAATAAACACTTTATAGATACCAAACCTTTGTTACTAGCTTGTATAAAAGACATTACTTTAGTAGCATTGTGAATACTGACTTTATTACATTACAAGGTTTAAACTTTTAATCTCTTTTGCTTTAGACCTGTATTAAAGTTATATATTTATAGTTCTTAACATTTTCGTATGTGGCTTAAAATTATTTTACAAAAAACGCACTTTCGAATATTTCTTCCAATTCCAAGTACCTTTTCGTTTGTTCTGTTTTGTAAATTTAATTCAATCCTTTATTCGCATGAGCATTTTATGCTAACACAACTAATGAAATGTTTAACAACTACTTAAGTGTTAAACAAATCCCAATGACCCATAATATTAGCATATAAAATACTCTTATATTATAAGATTTGTGATTGTATATAGCGCTGAGAATCAGTGTGTGTGTGTATATAGAATGTGGCAAGAGGGTAATAATAATGGCTAGAAAGTTTGCATAACTAACTATATAAGTATATATAGGTATAACCATAAACGTTATATGAACATGATCATACAATGCGTACTCTTCAAAAGAGGGAGGAAGTGTTGGGAAATCCTTTTCTTATATTCTTCTTAAAGTTGAGCCATAATTTTAATATAGAAGATTTTTCTTTATACATGTATATGAAATTGTTATACAGATGGGGTGTGGAAAAGTAAATGTTTAAGAACGTTTTGATAAATAAGTAAGAAGAATACATTTAAATACGCCGAAATTTTTATATACTTCATCCAAATATTAACACGTATTTACTGTAGTTAAGTTTTTTGCGGCAATCCTGGAGTTCTATCTTTCGCACAATTACATTTAGAACAATAAAACAAATTTTTCAATTTGTTTTTGCTTTAAATGTAATTGTGCGAAAGAAAGAACTTTTTCGACATCGGCGAACAAGCAGTTAGTCTTAACCTTCCCATTCCCCCGCATTGCCCTGTTAGACCGACGAAACCCTTTTTCAAATATATTTATTTTTCTGAATATACGGTAAGTCGCAGTAAAGGTGTTGGTTTATGAATTGACAAGTCTGAGTTCAAGACTAATGGCATTTTCTACAAAAATATTTTGCATTGTTTACACTTTTCAATGAAAATTTACTTCCGCGAAAAATGATTATATAGAAATCATTTTTCGAGGAAGTGAATTTATTAGAAATTATTGCATAATCAGTTACGAAGGTAAATCTTTGCTTTAAGAGAATGGTAAATTGCGATTTTCTTTAATAAAAAGTATGAAAATTTTACATATTTTCTAGAAAAGAAAATGCAAGTAAGTAAATTTCAAATATTAAAAATTTAAAATTTACTATCTCACGGGACCAAATAAGTATAAATAATCCGCTTGGTGGCGTTGTGTTATATATGTCCACACATATACATATATATGAACGAGAAAGTTTCACTTTAATTATGAAATTTTTGTAATTAAATACTATATGAAGGGTTTCCTTTCAGTGTAGGAGCTCTTAGTCCCTTAGATCGCTGTTTGAGGATAGTTATTTGCCGTTTTTATTTTCAAAAGGGAAACAAAAAGACCCATGCAGCAAAAGAAAATGCAGCAATCAGCGAAAAATTTTAATCCCGAGCAGAATATATTATATACTGGTGATAATGTTTTGTGTACACCTATAACTTCGTCCTTGGTATTTTTTAATTGGATATTTCGGATCCTTCCCCCTTAACGACCAATTTTTTTTCAAGACACCCCCTTAAAACGATGTAATTGCAGAATTCAAAATATGTATATGTTAATTAAGAAGAAAATAATAAATATTTAGAATTCAAGGTATTAAATTTTGCCGCACCTATTTTATGGATTGCATTGTCATTTTAAGTTCGATCACAATTTATTGCATACCGTTGCACAGTGTGGCATTTCAAAAGTTTTTAGCGCTTGCCATATTTTTGTTATTCATTCGATTGCAATACAATTTTTGCTATATTATACACATTAACCTTTATGTGCGCGGCTAAAAAAAAAACACCTTATGATGCGCTGCAAGGTACCCGCGTACCTATATAAAAGTTACATAGAAAACAAGCATTTTCGAACTAAATATGTAGCTGTAAAATAAATATGGAATTGGCAATATATACGTTTTAACTTGATATTTAGTGCGAAAGTACTTGTTTTCAATGTACCTTTTGTATAGGTACTCGGGTACCTTGCGGCGCAATAGAAGGTGTTTTTTTCTCGTGGACATAAATGTTGCTTAATTTGATTGGAAATTTCTACGTCTACCACGTTTATATAGACTTTTATTTATTTATGCAGAGCTACTAACAACTAACAACATATATATGTACTTATAATGGCCTCATTCCCATATAAAACACGTACAGGTACCCGGGTACGTTGGTGCGTATTTAAAAGGGTGTTAAAAGTAAATTGGCCTCTCACGCAAATTACAAAGTTTTTTTTAGCTGTACGGCTGCAAAAATACAAACTTTTTGAAAGTTATTAGTTCTCAAAAAGTTTCAGATATACAGATTATTAATTTCAATGAAAAAATTTTAGTTGAACACGCCAAAGGTACCCGGGTACCTAGGTGCGCACATAAGGGTTGATAAGATCTAAGCATATATATTTTGTATAGTTAGTGAGTTATATTCATTTGAAAATTAAAATTTAAAAATTTTTCATAACTTTGGAACAGTACTTTTTAGATATCGGATCTAAAACGATATCGATGCTGAACGAAGCTTTTTCCGCTGCGGAGGCTGCAAAAAATATCTACAGCGGCGGCTAAAAATTGACTTGAGCTGAACAAATTTTAGCGGCTGACAAACACAACTGCCGGCGGCTGCTAAAAGTCGGCTAAAGGCCGGGGCACATAGAATCCGTCATACGTCATCCGTTGCCTTTTTCAACTGACGTTAACGGAATGACGGATAATGTTGGCACAATGAGTACTTTGTTAACGGAGAGAAAATCAGCTGTTATTTATTTATTAATTTTAATTTCTTTAATTCTTATTTCTTAATTCTTAATTTCTTTATTTTTTTATAACAAAGCACCAATACTTTATACAATCGAATAAATTTTAATTTAAATTATTTTATTTTTGAGCGAAAAACAAACCCACAACAAAGAACAAATCAAACAATAGTTGTCAAAGTACTCAACGTACGTTAAAAGTTAAAAGTTGGCCAACTTTGTACTTTGCGTTGACGGAGAAGTACTGTATGTGATCAAGTTCATAAGAAAACATGTATTTTAACTTAGCTGTCAGTTGAAAAAGGCGACGTATAACGTATGACGGATTCTATGTGTCTCGGCCTTAATGCCTATAGTTTATACAAACAGACCGTCACAAGTAAAAAGGCCCCAAAAAGCAAAACACGAGAAATTTTACCTGAAGATAAATTGAAAGAAAAAGACGCAATAAAGAAACTATCAAATCAGATTTTTAATTTTCTAAAATGTTTGACAAAAAAGCACCATCACTATTTCTTATAGATATAAAAAACTAAATTCATTTGGAACATATAACAAATGTGTATTTTTCTGAAAAGTCAAAGAACGTTGTAGGTAAAATTTTACACCTTCATACATTTACTATGGCTTTTTGGCACCAAAATGATTAAAATAGTTTATAACTCCGTCTTTATTAATAAAATAAAGATAAACTTAAAGCAGAATTTTAGCTTCAATTTTAAAACTTAAAAAATTTACGCCCATATGAGAAAGTCAAGTTATAGAGAATATACATTACCAGAGCTCGGACTTTCATGCAACTAAAAATTGATTTTAAGCGCTCAACAAATGCACCTAAAAATGAAAAATATGCGCAAAAATATGCATTTACCTACGAACAAAGTACCAAAACTAAAATAATATGAAAATATTTTGTTTAATTTATTATTATTAGAGAAAAAAAGATAAAACAACCATAATTCGGTATATTATTTAATGCAACCGAACTTTAGTTGAGTTGTCAGTCGGCAACTGAAAATTAATGGTTGCCAGTTGCCGTCAGTAGTATCATTTTCAGCAACTGGCAGGCCAACCGTGGCTCGGTTGCCATGCATGAGCGGCCTATTAATATTTTTTTGCAATATGCATTTAGAAAATGTTTATATCACCAAAAATATGCATTTATTGCCAAAATATACAAAAATATTCACTTAACACCAAAATATGCAAACATATGCAACTAAAAATCGATGCTAAACTGCTTAAAATTTTATGCAATCAAATTGATTGCAATCAATGATTTCAAAATGAAATCATTTTGAAATCAATTTGTTTGAAATCATTTTGATTGCAATCAAAATTGATTGCAATTTTTACAGCTCTGCACCCTATTGCATGCAAAAGGCCTAGAGGTTTTGTTTTGAGATTTCGAAGATATACAGCCGTGCAGCGTTGTCATATCGTACACGTTTTTACGATATGACAAAACTGAAATATCCATACAATGTCGTCATATCGTAAGATTTTTACGATATGACAACACTGAGATATCAGTACACGGTGTTGTTACATCGTAAAATACTTACGATATGCGACGTTGTATGACTATTTCCGTTTTGTCATATCGAAAAACGCGTATGATATGACAACGCTGCAAGCGTGTCACATATTCCGTTCGGATTGGTTTTGATTCCGTAGTTGTCATTCCGAAAAAGTAAATTTTTGGTGCTTTAGATTCCGCTTATTTTATATTTCGTTTTTACAATGATAAAGTTTTTATACCTTGAGGCGTTTGTTTACTCTTGTTTTTAGATGCAAAGCTCACATTAAGCTTTTCATTAACATGGAAAGCTCATTACCAAGTATTTATTTGACGCTCCTAATAGTATGCACGCTTTTTAGTATTTACTGCAAATAAAGTCAGTAGAAAAGTGTTCTTCAATTCCACTTTGAAATTTAAAAGTGGTTTGATTACGAAGAAAATTTTTATTTTTCGCTTTCTGAAGAAGCAACTTACGGTATTGAAACCAGTTCCGATCGGAATGGTATTCTGTGACATGGCTGAGAGTTCTAATTTAAAACTAAAAGATGTCAGAAAATTTCAGGTCTGTGCTGCATACGAGAAAAAAGTTATAGCAATTTAAAAGTGAATAAAGGTACCTTATCAGTTGGACAAGGGTTAAAAAATAGTTGAATTTCCCTGATTGGCCCTTGCCCTTCGATCTATTTTATATGAAAATTTTGACTTATCAATATGTTCTAAAACCCCAAAGCTTGTATTGAAAAACAACGATCTTTTTTAAAGTCCAAAAATGGATTTTGTGGGCAAAACCATAAAAAATCTATTTCTTAAAACTTTCTTAGGAATTGTGGGACTCGTTGGAGCAAATCTTAGTGTTAGTAAATTCCTACACTGAAAAAGTCCATGCAATATATGCACAAAAACCCTCGTACATATACGATATATTTCGCAAATTCGTACCACGAAATTCTCTCGTAAAATATATAAGGGCATTTAGCTGTTCTGTTAACACTTACAAGAGGAAACTATTTCAGGAGATACGACTGAGTAGCTCTTCCTTGTAGTGTTTCACTACGTTGAGTATCAGGGGCCCGTTTCTCAGGAATGGAGGTTGCAGGTCTACGGGTGGAATACACACAAGACAACAACACTTTTACAAATTTTATTGTTGTTTTGTGTGTGTTTTGCTTGTGGATTTGTAATTTTTGTTTTTGAGAGACGGGCCCCAGGTCTCAATATTAGTAAACTTATAGTTTTTTAATATTCTGTTGAATTTTTAATTTCTTATTATTTATAATGTTATCTATTTTATTCGATACTTAATATTTTTAAATTAATTTTTCTTATATAGATTTTAATATTGTTACAAATTATTTATTACATAATATCGTTATTTTTTTTATTTTTTTTATTTTTTACATACATATTACACTTTAGTGATAATTGATGTAGATCTTTGTAGTAGTATAAGTGAAACCGATTATGGCCATTAAGCTAGGTTTTTTCTATTTTGGATGAATAAATGAAAAATGAAAAATGAAAATGAAAAAAAATAATCAGAAAACAAAAGGAAAAAGTATGGCTCAACCGGGGCCCTACACCGCAATCTTTACATTTCAAGGCTAGTGCTCTTCCCATCTGAAAAATATGGCAATTTATAAAATAATTTGATTTTTTTTTATTTCAAATATATTTTTTAACAAGGAAAAATGCTTACGAAAGGTTTTCGTTATTTTCATAAATTAAAAAAAATATTGCCTGAATTTGTTTTCCTAATATGTACACAGAAAAAAATAAGTTTCGTTTTTGATAACAAAAATCCCGGTATTCAATAATTATTTTTCAAATTTCCTGTGATAAAGAATTCCCCTACATTGATAACAAAATTATTTCAAAATATATATATACATATATAATGGGTGATTTTATAAGAACTATCGGAAAGTAAAAAAAAAAAAAAACACATAAAATTCAGAAAAATGCATGAAATATTTATTTGGATCGATAGTTGGGTCGATATAATTTAATGTTTGAAGATTATTTCATGCAAATGTTGGCCGCGGCTGCGCCTCAAATGGTCCATCCGCTTAGTCCAATTTTGGCATACTCTTTCCAACATTTCGGCCGGTATCTCACGAATAATGTTGGCAATGTTGGCTTCCAGTGCGTCAATCGAAGCGGGCTTGTCGCTATAGACATTAGCCTTAACATAGCCCCACAAAAAATAGTCTAGAGGCGTTAAATCGCACGATCTGGGCGTGAAATAAACTGTTCACCGAACTCGCCTCTCAATTGGTCCATTGTTTCGCGTGCTGTGTGGCATGTGGCACCGTCTTGTTGAAACCACATGTCATGCAAGTCAAGCTCTTCCATTTTGGGCAGAAAAAAGTTTGTTATCATCGCACGGTAGCGCTCACCATTCACAGTAACGTTGTGATTCGCATCATCTTTGAAGAAATACGGCCCAATGATGCCGCCAGCCCATAATCCGCACCAAACGGTTGTTTTTTGTGGATGCATTGGTAGCTCTTGCAATGCTTCTGGCTGCTCTTCACTCCAAATACGGCAGTTTTGCTTGTTCACGTATCCATTCAACCAGAAATGAGCCTCGTCGCTGAACACAATTCTTCGATAAAAAAGTGGATCTTCATCTAACTTAACAGAGCACGCATTTTGGTAATAAAATTCAATAATTTGCAAGCGTTGTTCGTTTGTAAGACGATTCATGATTAAATTATAGACCAAACTGAAGATGTTTGACAGTGACACAAGATACAAAACGTGCGTGAGCTGTCAAAACTAGTGTTGCCAAAAAGATAATAGCAAAAAAATCACTCGTATATATATATATATATATATATATATATATATATATATATATATATATATATATATATATATATATATATATATATATATAAAAATGTTGACATGGCTGGAATACGAACCCGGGCTTTCCGGACGTAAATCATACTCTCTATAGCTGAGCCATATCCCATTTATTGTTTTATGGGATACAACTTGTTTTAAGTACTTATGTATAAAAAGAAAAGAAATAACCGGCATGGAAAAGAAATAGTTACAACGAAATATTTTATTATACTAAAGATAAATGTTATTGAAATTCATATTTTTCTTTTAATAACATGGTTTTATTGAATATAAGTCTTGTCTATTTTTTTCTGTGTACGCAAGTTTCGGTGTTCTACAAAAAAATTAACTACGAAAGTTTTTTTCGTATAATGTCGTGTAGATTATTTTCAGTGTATATATATATATATATATATATATATATATATATATATATATATATATATATATATATATATATATATATATATATATATATATATATATATATATATATATATATATATATATATATATATATATATATATATATATATATATATATATATATATATATATATATATATATATATATATATATATGTAGCTTAAAAATTTTATTCGAAAATATCTAAAACAAAACAATTTTATAACATTAAAAACTACTGGCTCATTTTTAAACGAAGGTCAAATTCTTAATATCACCACTGGCATCTTCAATGTATCCTGCTTAAGAACAAAATATATAAACAAAACTTCTTACATAGAGTAGAGTGTTTACACTTGAATATACCTACATTTATATTGAGAAAACATAGTTTATTCTTTGCGCTTTCTAACTATTGAATATTTTTTTAAAACTCAAAGATTTTCTTCTGTTTTATTGCCTGTAGCATATTTAAGTAAGTTTTTTTTCGGGATCTCTATATTTTATCTAGCTGCTCTTGATACGTTTTGCATCGGCAAAAATACAAGTGAAGAAATTTTCTGGAAAAAAAATCTCTAAAATAAATTACATTAAAATTCCGAACCATTATTCGTTTCACTTAAAATTTGTTTTTTTTATATATTTATTTCAAATTTTTATTTTTTGCTCCATACACCATCTAAATAAAATCATTTCACTACAAGTTGTACAAGTATTTGCAGTGTTTTATTCAATATTGAATTTTTGATTGGTGGGCTAGGTACAGGAGGGAATATGTTGCTGTGAATAAGTGAGAAACTGTGGCCCATGTGTTGGTGGCAATGGTGGTGTATTTTGATGTTACTGTGGTAGTGCGTTTGAGCCCAGTTGGCCACGTCTTTAAGACGTCATCCATGACGGGAGCTCGACGATGTTATATCCTCGACGACAAATTTCGGACAGCCGGAACCAATAATCAATGAAGTTTACGAACAAGTGTCGCGAATATCATGTACGATTCAATGAGCGACAATATCGCTCAGATTTTCGTCTATGATTATATTAAATATTAAATATGATTAAAAAAGCGACTATGTCACCTATTATCTCGTTAATGACTATTTAGACTACAATGTCGTTTATCTTGTCGCCAACGATTACATAGCGATAATGTCATAGCTACAACGAACTTTAATTAATATCTTTAACACGTAAATCTAACTTTTTCCTTACCTGTTTGCTTCCGTTTCATTAAAATTATTGACTGACTTATATGGGATTCGAACTCAGGGTGCATGTTTATAAGGCTTCGCGACTACCACCCTTTGCAAAGGCAAAATGTAAGACATTGTCGCTCATATTATCCTCAACTAAGTTGGATTGAGAAAAACAATTAGGAAATCGTCAATCATCTTGTCCTCCACAATAATACTGAAGACAAACTGTAAGACATTGTCACTCATATTGTCCTCAAAAAAGTTGGATTGAGGACAGAAAGAGAGACATTGTCGCTCATATTGTCGTCAAAAGTGTTTTTAATAGAGGACAACATGCAAGAACTTATCGTTCAGATTGTAGTGAACGGCGCATCACTTAAATTGTCGATTAGAAAACCTAATCGACAGAGGACCATTCGATAAGAATCGTAGATGACAATGTCGTGCAAGGCAGTCTGGCCAACTGGGTGTATGTGCCTCGACTGTTGCTTGGTCTGGGTTGTATGATTGTGTTGCCGTTGTAGAACATGTTTGTTAATTCCTTTAGCTCAATGTTGTAAAATATCCTCGGAGGCAATTAGTTTATTTGTACAATTTCATTTTGTTTAGGCCTTTAGAATTTTAATGTTTTGCTATTTATATTGCTGATTTTTTTTTGTCTTATTTTATTTTTATTTTTCTCTGCTCCTTTTAATTTTTATTTATTTTATTTGTGAAAGTTTAAATTTACTGTTTATTGGTCAGATAATGTTTACATAAAAGTTTCTCCAAGAATTTGTTGGTTAAATACTTTTGAAAAATAATATTAATGTATGGGAAGTTAAACTTCTTTTTATGTTTTAGTTCTAAAAAAAACTTCTAAGTTCTGACCTTATCAGTTCCACAAAGGTTAAGTATAAATCGCATATTTTTGTAGATTTCTTTCATATCAGAAACATGATCAACCGACAGTGAAAGAATTTCATTTCGGCTAAACAGAAAAAAGTATATATTTAACAATGGTAATTTTCTAAAATAGCATGAAATTCAATAAAACATTTACTCGATTCAAATATAATGTTTGTTGAAAGTACAAATTGTTGAAAAATCATTAGGGAAAAATAAAAATATGGTAAAAAAATTTTCTTTTATCAAATATAGAAAAAATATTTATCACAGAAAACTCAAAAACTTTTTTTTATTGAATCAACACATTTCCAGAGAATAATATACTAAAATCTTTATCACAGGAAACTCAAAAATTTTCGTCTGTGTATGCAGCAACAATGCATTCAAATTGGCTTTTGAGGAGCCATACTCAAAATCTAAAATCATCTGCTTTAGAAGCTCAAATTTTATTTCATCATCGCGCTATGGCCGAATTTCCAAATTTTACGGAAAAAGGCAAATTTTTTTACTTTAGATTTAACCGTGCGAGGTATAGAGGTTTATTGGCGCTAAACGGTATAAACAGGTCTGTGCAGACCTATATGGGATTTGTATTGAAATACATAGCCAGGTGTCCTAAAAGTGTATGTAAATGTGTTTTATGCTAGGATAAACACAACATGTACAACAAAACCACCTTTTAATACATCTTAGGTATCTATTTTATTTGTACGCTATTTTATTAATTAAAGGTAACAAAATGTACGGCATTCAAGGCACGAGTACCTAGCATGGGAATGCTGTAAACATACCGGCTTTTTGCAATACATGCAGTGAAACCGTGTTTTTCGCTACTTTTTGCCTAATTTATAACAAAGTGAGCACGACGGTCTACTGAAAGAGGATACGGCATGGGTTGGTGGGTCATCTATCCGCGGGCCTGCAGCTCACCAGCTATTCTGCCAGTTCCATAAGAACGACACGTCTTCTTTTGTTCCGCTTGAGATGTCCCCAGCTTGTCATGAATAACAAATGCAGCCAATTCCACAACGTCCAACATATTGCAAAACAATGCTAACGGCCATTCGCTTTGTGGCTCATTTGTAAGTGTAACCACCAACCATCTGATCCATGGTGTCCACTCCAGATTTGTACTTATTGTAATCCAATATTTGAAATAGCTTCCGCTCTGGTTTCGATGAGTCTACGGAAATGTTATGCTCCGTCGAGATGAGAGCCACGACTTTTTTCTTTTTTGACACGTAAGAACATAGTGCAACATTATTGTTATGGTAATCGAATAAAGTGCTCCTACGGTATGCAGGCTTTGTTTTTTCGTATGGTTTCTACACTTCAATCGTTTGTTTTATGCAAAGCGGATTTATACAGGCGGTGTTGATTCTAAAACAATTACATTACAATTCCAATTGACATCTCAGCTCCTATGTCAACATATAAAAATTTCAGCTCTCTAATTTGCCGAAAAAAGTAGAACAGCTGTGCTCATAATATTTCCTGTATAAATCCGCTTTGGTTTTTTGGAAATACAAAAAGTTACACTTGTGGAAAATTACAATTCTCTAAAATTAAAAAAAATACAGGCTTTAAGGCTTCAAATTTAACTGATATACTAATATTTTGCATGCGCTATATTAAACATGTACATTTTATATACACGTTCTCGACAAAATCCCACTCAAAAACTGGTTTAATCATCTGCCCCCATTCATTCCATACAAACTAGGTCTGCACAGACCTAGTTATGACGTTTGAACCAAAATATTTGTAAACCTGGATTAAGCCGAACCCGGATCCATATAATTAGTTTGATTTTATGCTCATTGTATCTGGAGAATGTTGCTCCAGGGTGTCATGGAAGGATTTGTCTCTAACACGAAAAACAATAAAGTTATACACACTTTTATATGCAAAAAGTCTGCACAGACCTGGTTGTACCTCCGAGGGTTAAACAAATTTTTATAGGGTTCAACTCCCAATATATTGGAAAGAAAAAATTTAAAAATACGGCTGGTAACCCTGTTTATGTATACAAAGCTGCCAATGTTCACCTTTTTTATAATACGTATTATCAGCTGTGACGCAAAATTTTTTTTTAGAAAAATTAAAACATTGTTTTTCAAATATTTTTATTAAAAAAATCTGTGAATATGGGTTCTAATACTCGAGGTTTGTATATTTAACGGTTGGAAAATATATGATAAATGTTTGCTTTTGGTACTTATTTCGATGTTTTTAATGGATTATGTTTTTTGTGGTATTGTGAAAAAGTGTTATCGTTTTCTGTGGAGTAGAACTTACCTATTTCCATTAACTCCAAAGGGGATTACTACATGTAGTTATTCTAGGGAAACTCAATTTTTATTTTGTGTTAAAATTGTTTGCAAACAACTGCAATCTAACGGGAATGTTATATTTCTTTAGAAACATTCAAGATGGTAACCACTAACATTATACACTTTTGCACATAGTTCGAGTGTCTCGGCTTAGGAAATCTTGTAAGCCTTATCTTTAGGGTATAAGATGTTCGTTCTCTGTGTTTTTATGTAGAACACTACGAGAAAAATTTTTGTGAAATATTTTAAAACTCTAGCTCTTCGTTGTATGGACCTTTTTGTCCATTTCTTAAAAAAGAGGCAAAAACTCCCATTCAGCGGCAATATATCGTAGTAGACTAAAGTATTTTACAAAAATATTTCTATTGAAGTTTTACATAATAATGCTGGACATATCTTATACCTTAAACGATGGCTTACAAGAGTTGCTAACGCTCAAACACAGTTTAATTTGTGAATGATTTCTGGCGTTCCGGTTCAGTTTGGAGCTTGAAACTTACTATTTGCTCATGCAAATTTACTAGAATATCTCCAGCAATTAAAAACAGCTGATAAAATCGAATACAGGTTATGCTGGAAGGACACCGAATCAAGAGTAGATTTGTCATTATCTAATATTTGTGCAAGCACGATTCAAGTATTACTTTACAACTTTAATTTTTTTGTATAGAAATCGGAAAATATGTGTATAAAGGGTCCGCCATGTAAAGTTTTTTTTTTCAACTAGTGCTTATTTCGTGAATGGTAACACTTAGCTCATGTCTGATCTGACAGATAATTAGTTTTATCCTTCCGCTGAACGAATATGATTGTGTATACGCTTGAACAACGCTGGGATATATTGCGACATTACTTTGAAAATCATGGTCTTACATGGACTTACCGAAGATGCCGATTTTGCCAAAAAAATCATCTTTTCAGATGAAGCTCATTTTGATCTTGGCGGGCATGTAAACAAGCAAAATTGTCGCATTTGGGACACAGAAAACCCGCACGCATACATTGAAAAGCCGGGGCACCCAAAACGAGTCACTGTTTAGTGCGGATTTTGGTCCAGAGGCATAATTGGGCCATTTTTCTTCGAAAATGAGCCAGGAGTGGCCGTTACAGTCAATGGCGATCGTTATCAGGCCATGTTGAATTAATGTTTGTTCACAAAAATTGAAGAGGAGAATATTGGCAACATTTGGTTTTAACAGGACGGCGCTACGTGCCACACAGCCAAAGCTACACTCGATGTTTTGCGCCCTGTTTTTGAAGATCGCATTATCAGCCGCAGAGCTGATGTCGTTTGTCCACCTCTGAGCTGCTATTTGACACCGCTGGACTATTATTTGTGGGGTGCCGTCAAAGATAAGTGTTACGCCGACAAGCCAGAGATAATTGACTCTTTAAAGGACAATATTCGTGAAGCCATTGGTGAAATACAGCTGCACACAATCGATAATGTGCTTAAAAATTGGACCGATCGTGTAGGCTACTGGATGGCCAGCCGAGGCAGCTATTGGAATGCAATTATTTTTCATTATTAACCGGAAGGATTGTACTTTCAAATAAAAAAAGAAATTTGAAAATATATTCCGTAGTTTTTTTTATAGCATTTTCAAAAAAAAGAAGTTATCTGGCGGACCCTTTAGAAGAATTCCAAAATATTTTCGAAAATATTTAATGCTTTGAAACTTGAAGTCCCTCAAAAAGGAAAATACAAACAACAGCTTAAGACATACATATATATGTGTACCCTTGTTGCTTAATGTAGAGATTTTGTTTTCATATTTTATCGTACATTTTTATATAACACAAAGAAAAACAAATTTTCATAACACAACACTCAGTTTCTCTTTCGTTTCCATCAAAATGCAATTTCTTTAAAAAAACTAAACTTGCCGTCACAAAAATGTGTGTTTAATGACAGCTTTTTGGTGAAATTAAAAATCCAGTATTAACTTTATTTAATGTGTGTTTAATATAAAAACAAAACAGATGAGCCATATTGGCTTGTAGCAATTGATTTTTTTTTAAATTTCATCTTTATGAACGAAATACATATAATGACTTAAAAATGACTTTACAATTTATAAAAAAAAAAGAAAAAACTCCAAATATTTTTATGAGATTTTTTGAGCACTTCGTTTAGTTAGTGGTTGTGGAAGATATTTTTTTTAACGAAACAAGAAATGAAAAATGATTTTTAATTTTGAACGCTGTTTCGTTTTACTGTTTGTTAATAATTGGTAAAATGTCATGTCGTTCAAGGTGGCGGTTGCTTGTTTTGGGAGAGAGCGAGCGCTAAAAACTCATGTCTCGTAAATTGTGGCTAGACTGATTGGAAAAAAAATACAAGAAAATAAGGCAGTACATCTGTCAGCTTGTGACATTCTAGTGATGAATGTCCCTTAACAGGGAAGCTCAAATTACATCAACTTTTGCCCTTGCATATTGAAATAATTCTTGTTGTCCTTTTTGGCATTACGAGAAATTGATTGGTTGTTACACACGTATACGAGTACACTTGTTTTCTCAAAGATATTAATGATCCTTTAAATGAAATAATGGTATGAAAAGGCATGATTTTATATTTACGCGGATTTGAAATGATGAAAAAGAATCTCTCAAATAAAATAAATGGCATGGCGCAAAATATTCTTTATTACATTTTTTTATGAGAGGATATGCACGAGAAATGGTGTCGAAAAACTTAAATAATTTTAGTTTACAAATCTTTAACTTCTTTTAAGCACACAGGCTAAAGATAATTTTTATAAAATTTTATAAGATCCTGATGTTTTGAATTTCTAGGAAGCTACTGTACTATTAGGCCAGTTAAATTAGGCAAATCGAAAGAAATAATTCGCGAAGTTTTGAAAATTAACACAGTTGGTCCTTAGTACATATATTTAAAGAAACTAAGGAGTCCCCATATTTGGTTGGAGAGCTAGAGGCAGGAGGTATAACCAGGTCTATGCGTACCTTTTGCATATAAAAGAGTGTATAACTTTTTTTGTTTTTCATGTTAGAAAAAAAAGCCGCCCATGTAATCCTGCAGAAAAAACCTCCGAGCACAATGAGCGAAAAATCAGAGCGATTGGGGATCCGGGTTCGGAATAATCCAGATTTAAAATAAGTGGCGCTAAATGGTATAACCAGGTCTGTGTAGACCTGCTTAGGATTTTGTATGGAACTGCATAGTCAGTTGTCTTAAAGTGTCTATAAATGCATTTTATGCTAAGAAAACCACAAAACGAATAATTAGAACGCATTTTTATACATGCCCTGTACTCATGCGTTGAATGCCGTAAATAAAAAGAAATTCATTGTTTTACATATGAGTATTAAAATAGCCTTAATAGCTACCTAAGACAGCGTGACCGTTTTGCGACTAATGTGCCACATTATGCCCCTTTTTTATCAAGTGATACTTTTTGTTTTAATATGAGTTATTTTACGGTACGAAAGTGTTTTTATATAAGAATCTCAAGACAAAAAAGTGTTTTTGAGTCCATTACTTATAAAGTCATTAAAACAAAACTATTTTGAAATAGTTTAAGCGTTGAGATCTATAAATATTCATTATTGCATTAAAATTATTAGAAACTAAGACCCTGATTCACTTACACGAACAAGAACTAGCAAAACGTTCTTGTATGAAAAGCATGCAGTTTTAAATATTTTTAAAGTGATTTTCATGCAAATTTTTAAGTGAACGTTAGATTTATTTTTACTAAATTAACCCATAAGACAAAAGTAGTAATAACATTTTGAAATTGTTATGTTGACGAATTTTTATAATGAAACTAATAAGCCGTTTTCCCATATATCTTTGGCTTTCGCAAATAATCATGCATGTTACAAAATATATTCTTTGTAGGATAGCCAAGAAAGATTTTATTTAAAACCGTAGTAATTTTTTACATTCACACGAATATTAATGCTAAAAGTTAAAAAAAACACTAAAAAGTGTGTGACAGGGCAACATTTTTTATACATAAAAACAAACATTATTTTTGTATGCTCCCTAAGAACTCCGCCATTTATAGACCATTTTGGTCCATTATTTAATATTTTTATATTGAACTTGTTATCTGGCTGCCTTTCTCTTTGCTTTGCAGCCAGGTATACATATGTACGCATGTGTTGTTTAAATAACTCGTTAGAAAACGGCGTACTTGGTTGGTGCTGAAAACTCTTTCTTTTTCATACAGAAAAAACATCAGAATTTATAAATTTTATTTCAAAAGCATTATATGTCCTAGAAGTTCATTACATACTAGAATTTGGTTCAATTATTCCCTTTTTAAAAAAGTTGCCCCTTTTTTGCGAAGAATCCCTTTTTTTGGTGCCACTTTTTTCCTCAAAATCCCCTTTTTGTGCCACTTTTTAGACATTTTCAACGGTCACCATGACCTAAGATGTATAAAAATGCGTTTTAATTGTTCGTTTTGTGGTTTTTCTAACATAAAATGCATTTATAGACACTTTTATGACAACTGACTATGCATTTCCATACCAATCCCATATAGGTCTGCACAGACCTGGCTATACCATTTAGCGACAAAAAACTCTTATACCTCCGAGAGTTAAGGTGAGATTTTTTACTCTCTTGCTCATAGATGTGAAACTATAACTTTTAGCAAACATTTCTGCATAAAAGAGTAAAAGCTGACATTTTTTTATATATTATTATTTTTTATTTATTATTATGGTAAATTTTCTTCGTAAGCATATATTTTAAGTGCTGGTCTTATTTAGAAAAATATGAATATAAAAGAAAAAATATTTATTTTTGAACCCATTTTATTTGCCTCATATTTTATTTTCACATTTTTTTAAGAGCAGGGGCAATCTTGATTTTCTTTTGTTTACGAAATATGATTTTTTTGAGTACTGGCGCCCGTTTCTCAAAAAGTACAACTTACAAATCTACAGGTAAAATACACACAAAACAACAATAAAATTTGTAAAAGTGTTGTTGTTTTGTGTGTATTTTACTTGTAGACATAAAGAACATATAATTTCTAAAAATTTCTGATTTTTCTCTGTATCCCCACATGGGTTCTTGGACCCGTTTTATTTGATCCATATTTTTATAAAAATTACACTTAAAACAACATATTTCATAAACGATTCAAAATAGCAACACGGCACTAAGTGGGTACAATAAAGAAGTACTAGTCTATATTTTCAGAAAATATCTGATAGTTATTGTTATCCCCACATGAGTTTTTTGAAGTACAAATATGTTAATTTTTCAAAAATTATAAATATTTGCAGAAGATATTATTTTAAGACAATGAAAGTTATGCCATAGTAGCAGAAGGGCTCCTTCTCCACTTCACTAAAAAAATAAATAAAAAAATTCGATGCTATATGTTGAACGAGGTTCACACAGGATTCAATTGAAAATCGATTAAAAGAGAAAAAACTGCGTACATCTCAGTTTATTAATGAAATCAATAAACAATTTTATTTCTTTGAATTTTTAAAATTTTCATACTAGTTAACAACATTCCGTAATACCCGTCTTATTTTAAAAATGCTGTTTTTTAAGAAAAATAATTTTTTTTTTGGCAGAAAGTAAATACATAAGACAATCAAAAACACTTTGTTCAATTTGCTACGCCAAAATTGTTGTGTACGTTTTAGTAAAAATTTTACGCAATTTATCCTGAAATTAATAATTCTGACGACCAAAATTCTGAGCAAAAGTCGTGTTCTTTCAGTGTCTACCCGTTATTTAACGACTTGAAGCTTAACGTCCTTGCGAGTCGCAGTCTTTTTTTGTCACAAATTTTATATTCTTGATTTATAGCAAGAAATGTGTGTAAAATAGTAACACCGGGCTAAATGACATTACGCTGCTATAAACATGCCAGCCATAGTTATATGAGCATTATCGAACTTCATAGCAAAATTTCAATTGTACTGCCTGGTATAAATTGCAAGGCAATATATTATATTTTCTGTATTGTATTTAAATACCAAAATGTTTTGGTGTTATTTGGAGTATTTAAAATCCTTTTTTACTTACATATAAACTGACATTATCTATCTTATGTTCTTTTATGCAGATACTTACACATGTTTAGTATTCTTAAAAAATGCTTAAGAAATATTCTCCAAAAACAAGAAAAACTTAAGAAATGTCAACAATAACAATATGCTTATATTCACTTTATTTTATATGTCATTGTTATATCTTTGTACTTTTTGTATATTTCTAATATTTTTATCTCTTTTACTGTTTCGTTTTGTGTTTTTGGTCTTAACTTGTTTTTGGATTTTTGCTTCTTTTTGGCTGTAACTGTTGCAAAGTATTGCTGTCAAATGTCGAGCTGTCATCAGTCCAGATAGTACGTGTTTATTTTATTTCATATTCTTTTATTTTAAATCTTGTTTATGTAAGATCTCTTTTTGGTATTTATTTCTATATAATGAAAATAAACAGCAGTTAGAGTAGTAGTGACATGTAAAAAATATATACTTTTACAATAAAATTTGCATATCTATTTTTTTATAAAAAGATATTTTTATTTTTATATTTACTAGAGTGTAACAATTTTTATTATTTTATTTGCTAATTTTAGTAATTAAAAAATATATTAAAAAAAAAGAACTGCCTTGTGAAATGACAGCTTAAGTAAGCTTCTACAAAACCATTGATTTATTTCCAGTTTATTCACAGCTTTAAAAATGTTCAATTATGTAGTTTGGAGGATTTTTTAGCAATTTCAATTTTGTCGCGATTTTTGGCGTATTTGCATTTTATAGAAAAATAGCAGAAAGAGAATAGACGCGTTTTGTGAATATTTATGTAGTTTTCTTGATTTTTTAGTAATAGGAACCACAAAATATGTATTGGTGTCTTGGAGCCCAATATTTTATATTCGGACAGATGAAAGGCCATCCTGCCATTGTTATATCCACTCCCGTACCCATAAGCAACCAGGTGACACGCAATAACGCCCAAATGAAATAGTATCCATGGACATTATTTTCACGTTGAAAAGGAAATAATGAGCATAAAAATTGCAAATAAAGTTCGTGCAATTTGTACTGCCCCGTTTTGGGCCGTATTAATTGTGTTCTTCTCTAGGTATGTCGAATAGTGGTTTCGCAGAGTTTAGATTTTTGACTAGACAGAAAACCTTTACTCTGCAAAACCCACTATTCGATATTCTCATGGACATTATTTAGTTTTTGAAGTATAACTAATGTCCATGGACGTTATCTTCTTGGACATTGGCATGCCACCAATATAGATATGTACGTAATTCGTGGTGTCAGAAATGAATATTATATAAATTATAAACCAAATGATATTGTTTTAATATCATTTTTTTATATTTTGGGAGCATATTTTTAACTTTTTAGTGCATATTTAGTGCGCACAAAACACATTTCTTAGGCCATATTTCCGGTTTCCTGATAATAACTATCCAAAAATCATCATATCAATGATTCTGCTTTAATTAAAATTAAACATACTAAAATTACGTTATAAAATTAACTTGAAGTGCATTAAAAATTTTCCATTTTCTTTACAGGTGTTTCATGTTAAAAGGATAAATACAAAATACAGCATCAAACTTTTGCTAATCTGTTACTACAGGATGAGAATTTTTACACAACAGTGAATCGAGTTTTATCAAAAGTTTAATAAATTGGGGTGTGCAAAAAGGTTGTTTCAAAATTAAAATAGTTTCGAAAAAATCTTAAAAGAAAGAAAGAAAAAACTCAAGCTAAGTAAGGTAACTAAGCTTAAAATATTGTAAATTGTTGTTGTAAATTTAGATGTAGTTTTTTTCTTGTTCTGATAACAACTGCTAGAAGCGAAAAGTTGGTGTTGCAAGAACAAAAAGATAAAATAAGAGAAATTGGTAAATGGGAAAAATTGCATTTGATACTAAAATTAGAACACTTTGATTTACATGAAAATAACACCAACTCTAGTGAACGAAGCAGCAACAAAAATTGCAATAAAACAAGCAATTGTAACAAATCATATAAAAAAACAGAAAAATAACCATGTCGAACTCAAAAACATCTCTACAGCAACATCAGCTTCAGTGGAAGCCGAAACAAGCACTTTGTATATTGCAGTTTATACGCCCACAACAGCAAAAGTTTAAACAATGGCAGCTACAACATCAATGGCTGGTTGTGCCAGTTGTCATGTTGACACTTTTTACGGTTGCCATTGAAGGGATTACAGAAGAATTGTCACCAGGTAAGTGGGATAAAAACTTTTTTTGTGTTACTTGTTCAGAAACAACTTTCCACATGTAAGCCAATGAAATCTTGTTGAATAAAATTTTAAATAGATTTTTTGCTTTCATACTGAAATTTGTTTGCCCTTTTTTTGGAATATTAATTTAAAATGAAACAATTGTTTTATTTCGAAGGGTCGAGAACATTTTTTGTTGTGTCCTAAAAGGGTTTAAAATAAATGCTTGTTATTAGAAAGATATTGTGCGGTTGCTATATGAGTATCTTTAGAGTCAAAAATAATATTAAAAAAGTTTTCAAGTTACTAGGTAACTTTTAATGAAGAGCTGTTGAGTTTTTGTGGTTAAGGGAAGTTAACCTAAATATTTTTTTATATCAAAAATTTTCTATATTTGTTAGTTGTTTACTAGATTTTTACAACATTTAAATAATTAAGGATATATTTTAGATAAAAAAAGAGATATTGTTTGTAATTGTTGATAAGCGCAATATCAAATATTTCATCGGTGACATATTTTCCTCGGAGTTCATGAGTGATAGAGGGTATAAAAAATGTTTAACTTGAATAAAATTAACTTTTTGGCGTGCTAACAGCATTTTAAGCTTCCGTACACCAAAGGTTTTTTCCATATGCTTTCCGTCCATCTGTCCTTCTATGTGTCCGTCTGTCAGAGGCTTCTATCTCAAGAACCTTCTATCCCAAGAGGCATTCTATCTCAAGAGATACTTACATAATATATGTAACTATGGGCGCTGCAGCTGCAAATCTAAAAGTTTATGAAAGTTTAAAATTAAAGGGTTTTCTGAAGCGAGCAACGAAACATATTGAAATCCCAATGTAATACACAGACACTTAACGCCGAATTCAGTATCTTGATAAAACGTTACGTCTATAGACGGAATTCACTCGCTAATGCAATTCAGTAAATCGTTATTATTTTTTCGTTTGAGTTTCAAGGTTCTTTTCTTGGATACAACTAATTACAAATAAAAAATTGACAAGTCGAAAACCATAATAGTTTAGACAATTATTCGGCAGGCATTTTTGTTCAACATATAATTATTCTAATGTGGCAATTCAAACAATTATTTTATTGGCTGCAATAATTTGTCATATTCAAAGACAACAACCTAAAAATGTCTTAAACTATTAAGCTAATACAAAAATTAGAACTCAGCCAGAAATTAGTCGGAAAACGTGCAAAGCCGACATAGTGAATTAAGCTACTAATATATAATAGGGTACTCATTCGGTTAACCGTTAATCGGCTAACCGGTTCTTAACTACCCGATTAACTGATCGGCTAATTTAAAATTGGATATTTTCGATTAACGGTTAAACCGGTTAAAATCAGTCGATTAACCGATTAACCGACGTAACCGCAATTTTTCATTTTTGTGGTATTATAATATATTTCTTGTGTGTTTAATTATCTGTGTTTAGAAATTATTTTTCACACAAACAAAAAAATGTGTTCAGTGATCTTAACTTAAGTAAATCTTGAAAACCTTTGGAAGTGGCTATAAAAGATCTTAGTAAAGAGTCTGCTACCCTAATTGAACTTGGAGGAATTACTAGGTTTTTGTTTAATAGTTTAGTAAAATCCTAAAATACTATTGCCAACGATTTAATTAAAAATCTAAGAACTAGATGTAATGAAAGATGAACTCAATTAGTTTATACTTTTACTCAGGAATATGTCCTTCTAGCACCAGTGTTTTAAAATAAAGTTCAAGAGCCGAAACTAAGTAATTCGGAAATAAACCCTTTTGTAGAATGTTCGGAGCTGCGCTATGCCAATATGAGTCAGATGATGAGCTGACAAGAGAAGAAACTATTGATAAGTAGTACAAGCAATCTTTTAACAGAATTAACCCAAATAATAAACAGCGTTGGAGTTGAAAACTTTAAAACAGGACTTAAATGGCCTAATGAAAGATTTTATATATATAGAGAAATCCAGGAAAAGGACTGACAAACTAGATATTCTGTATTATGTATTGCTTTCGATTTTTTCAACATCTACGATAAGTAAAATGATTTTTCCCAGTCAACTTTTATCAAAACTAAATAAAAGAATCATTTAAATCCTAGACATTTAAACCAAATTATTTTTCCGAAAAATTGTTGTAGAAGATCTCCTTAAACTATTGATAAAACAAAAAATACTATCTCACAAACTTGCTAAGTTTTTAACTAATACATATTTATTAATTCTTTTTTTATTAGTGGAGTTCTCACAACATTCGGTAACTGCTTACTCGTTAAATTTGTAAAATTGTCCATATATTTTGTTGCTGTAAAATTTATTTTTAAAATTTTTCGGTAAACAGTTACCGAATGTTTCGTGAACTCTACCATTGATTTAGTTCGAGAATCGTTATGTTTGTCTGTTATTGTTTTTAATAGTAAACTCAAAATAATAAATAATTTATGCATTTTTATTTGATGATATTACTTGATTTCTGAAAAAAATTCATTAGTCGGTTAACCGATTAATACAGAAATTAATCGGTTATTAACCGATTAACTCAAAGTTTCGATTAATTAATCGAGCGATTAATCGTATATTATATATTCGTATATTGAATCGTGCTAAAGCGATTTTCAATTTTAATTTTATTCGTTCATTTTATGAAATCTTTGACTACACGGAAAGAAAAACGCCGTACTAAATTCAAGTATTTTCTACTTACTTTGAGTAAGACTAATTTAAGTGCGAATAACACTAAAATGTACTTAAGTCAAGACGAAAACGGGATAATTGGGTAAAAAATCTTGAATCAATAACAAAATACTTAAATTGTGTACAAAATTCTTATTTTAAGTACTACTATTAGTATAAACTTTTTACACACTCGTAGTGTGTTGGTATTTGTTTGCTTGTTGATAGCTTCAGTCGCATGTTGTGCTTATGTGTTGTATTGTTGTTGGTGCACGAACAAACAGAAATTCGTGCACTGCCGGCTAATAGCCTACAAACGTCGTATTACATGCTAGTGGTTTATACTGGATTTTAGCCGTCGTTCTTTCTATACCGAGTTAGCTGAGTTGTCTAAGGCATTGGTTTACAAAACATGATGAGTTAAGTTCAATACCGGGAATGAACAAAAATAAATTTAAATTAAAACAAGAAAGTAAAAATGTTATATTTATACATATAAGTAGTAAAAATAAAAATTCTCAAGTCTGTTCCAGGATTATTAAATAAGTAAAAATCAGCCTGATTTGGGCTTGATTCAAGGACGCGCGGGATTGATTAAAGTACGCAGTTTAGGATTGATTCAAGTACTCGGCGGATTGATTTAAGTATACAGCGGGCTTTAATCTACATGCAAGACGAAGTGTATCAGCTACTTGTCGGCTATGCCCGAGTAATGAAAATAAACAACAACAAGAACAGAACAGTGATTTGTGGCCATCATCAAGCAAACAAACACCAACACAGTACGAGTACGACTGTGTATAAATTTTATAAACATACTCGTACTTGAAATAAGATTTTTTTTACATGAATAAAGGCTAGTCAGGCTAAAATTAAGTATTTTGCACTTGAATATTCCGACTTGAAACAACCTTTCTGTACTTGTTTTCAGAAAAACCGGTATTACCGTACTTTTGACACCGCTTGGGATTAATGCAAGTACGGATGGATTGATTTTTCTTTTGAGTGTATACTTTCAAAGGGCATGAAAAAAGCATTTGAGATGAGAAACACCCATACAAAAAATCCACAAATCATTCCAGATAGCGGCACGTTCTAGCACCATTATTAATACTTAAATTATCTGTAAAATTAACTGGAAATCGCTGGAGCTGTAGAAGACGATAAAAGCTAGAAAAATGTCCTACATAACGAAAATGAAAAATGTTCGCGAAAATTTTGAAACAAGCCCTTAAATTCATTAAAATTCGCTTAAATCAATTTTAACGCGAAAACTCGGAGAAAATTGCCATATTGTCGAAAATTCGCAAGAGCTCTAACATTCAAAAGGTAGCAGTAAACTCTATTATGGATCAAAAATCAGTAAAACTGAAAAAATTAAGAAGTTCTGAAAAGTCAGTCACTTTTATCGCGAATATAGCGAAACTTCGCGGAAAATTAAAAAAAAGTCCAAAATTGCTAAAACTCTAACCCAGTAAAAAAAAATTGGAAGTCCTTTTTGAGGAACATTTTCATTGCTTCCAAAGAATCGATATTCAAAAATGCAGATAATTAGTAGGAAAGCAAGTCAAAATTTATTTTAGTCACACAAAAATTTGTCATTCCTTTAGTTTTAAAAAATATCCACCATGCTTTTTAAAAATTCGATCTTTTTAAAGAAATTTATGAACTAATTTTCGTCTAAAAATTAACAGTTATTTACTGAAATTTACATAAAAACGCCGTTTTGCGATTAAATTCATATAAAAAGAAACAAGTTGCGAAAATGTGTAACTTTGTACTCTTCTTCCTAGAGAAAAATATTAATATACAACGCCAAAAAGGAAATATTTGTTAACTTCGCTTCTAATTCAGTGATTAGGAATCGAAAAAGAGAACTTCTTGCAATGACAACACTATGTAAAAAACATTAGAAATGATCCAAATTTGCACTACTTCCGGATCACAAACTCTACATTTTCATGACCTCTTTGGAGTGTCTTTTTTTACTTGGAAGGAATATCAAAGATGCGGAAAAATAGCGAATATTACGAATATGACGAAAATTCACATAAACTTGCTAAGATTAAAAAATAGCAAAGTCTGATATTGATAAGAAATCGCTAAGCCTGTAAAACAACCACAAAATTGCAAAAGCAAATCACTTTTATTTCGAATTTGCGTCAATTTCGCAATTTTTTCCGAATATTAGGTGTTTCTTATAATTTGAGCTATTTTAAGCTACTTAAAGTTTTTTTCAATATATAAATTGTTTGCAAATTTTCACTATGTTCGCGATAAAAGTGATTTTTTTAGTTAGTTCTTGGCTATTTTACAGTTTTACCGATTTTTAATCGCTATCAGACTTTTCTATATTTTTAATGTTAGCAAGTTTTTGGGAATTTTCGTTATTTTCCCTATATGTTTCGAGTTTCTTGCAACTTTAATGTTTGTTTGCAATATTGCAATATTCACTATTTTTGCGATAAAAGTGTTTCTTTGCAACTTCTTGGCTTTTTAAAAGTTTTACCGATTTTGAATAACTTTCTTCTCTATCTTTACGCAATGTTTTGCGATGTTTCTGCATTTTTGCGATTTTTCAAATCTTTTTACATTTCTTACAATTTTAGCAATTTTAATACATTTTAGGGTTTGTTTGAAATTTTTCGCTTATTTTTTGCTGCGTGTCCAGCTTCTGTGAATTTCATTAAATTTAAGATATTGTTTTGGACTCTTGAAATCTGTAGAAAGTTTTCGTCACTTTGACAATAACTTCAAAAAATCTAATATATAATTTAATGTATAATAAATAAATTAAATTTTGTTTGTAACTTTAATTGATATCATGCCAATACAAATAACTTGTAATGTTAATTTGCACAGTTGCATTATTTTTAATATGCTTGCGACAATTATAATTATTTATAATTGTAATTGCCGCTAGATCAATTGCAGTTAAAAGTAATTAGATGTTGTGACTAGTCCAATTGCAATTACAAGTAATTTAAATTGCACTGAGGCAATTACAAATTACTTGTATGTAATTGAAGTGAGAAATGTAATCATTATTCTTCAAGCAAGTCTGTTATAAACGTACAAAAGTCTTGACAATTTAATTTAAGTTTTAGAATTTTAAATTGATTTGCAGTAAAAATTTCTTAAAAACAACTTCCAGTTTAACCAGAAATGACAATATTTATATTGAAAATTCAAACCATTCCCGCGCATTTTTTCTGCCTCTATTTGAAGCACAGAATCACAAGCTCGCCCTCAAGTACCTTCATTTGCATATTTTGGCAATGTAGCTTATAAGCGCTTTTGTCTATATTTCAATGAAAGAAAAAAATTCATCTTTACAATCGTATATTATATATTCGTATATTCGTATATCATCTTTACAATCAGGTATGTGATGGAAATCGATTCCGAAAACGAAGCAATTTTGAAAGGTTTTTTAAAATAATATTTCTTTATGAAAAACAATTTTATAGCAAATATTATAAAAATTTCTTTATTACAAAAGAGCTGTATTACAAAAATTATAAAAATTTGATGAAAAGTGCGTTAAAAGGGACTTTCAAAAGTGCTTCGTTTTCAAATTCGATTTACATCACATACCTGAATAGCTTCCAAAAATCTAAAAATAAAATTCAATGTATAATAATTAAATTTAATTTTGCTTGTAACTTTAATTGATATCATGCCAATACAAATTACTTGTAATGTTAATTTGGACAATTGCATTAACAATTACATGTAATTTGTAATATGCTTGCGACAATTATTTGTAATTGTAATTGCAGCTAGATCAATTGCAGTTAAAAGTAATTGGATTTTGTTACTAGTCCAATTACAAATAAAAGTAATTTAAATTGCACTGAGGCAATTAAAAACTACCTGTATGTAATTGAAGTGAGAAATGTAATCATTACTCTCCAAGCCTTGTATAAACGTACAAAAGTCTTGACCATTTAATTTAAGTTTTAATATTTAAATTGATTTGCAGTAAAAATTTCTTAAAAGCAACTTACAGTTTAACCAGAAATGACAATATTTATATTGAAAATTCAAACCATTCCCGCGCATTTTTTCTGCCTCTATTTGAAGCACAGAATCACAAGCTCGTCCTCAAGTACCTTCATTTGCATATTTTGGAAATGTAGCTTATAAGCGCTTTTGTCTATATTTCAATGAAAGAAAAAATTCTTTGCTTTAGAATGTCAATTATAATTAACATATAATTATTATATTTATGAGACATAGTTAATATGAACGGACCATTACTTTTTTAATCTTCTTAAATATGCAAAGAAAATGCGAAAAAAGGAAAACTCAACTAATAGTTAAAGCAAAGAGCATAAATTAAAACCACTCTCCCATGTAACAAAAAACAATTGCTATCAAACAAAATAAAACAAAAGCTTTTCAAACTAAAACAAAAGTTGCGGAGAAAATAAATTATAAAAACCTTTTTCTTATACGCACTTCACTACAAAAGAAACCCCAAATTTTTCGACAAAATTTAAGGTGACATTATTATTAATGACAAAAAAATGGTTGCCTATGATGATTGGATATGAAGTGTTAGAAAGTATGTAAGTGTTTAGATTATGTACAGGGATGAGAGTGTAAAGTATTTTACATCAACTTTCAAACAAAAGGGACAAATTATGTCAAAGCTTTTTTTTTACCACATATTGGGTAAATTTTAAGAGTCTTAGAAAAGTCATTATGAAAATTTTGAAAATATTTATGAAATTCAGAAAAAAAACTACACAGTTATTTGGTAAGCCACCCAAATATTTGTCCAATCGCAAAAAATACTTTTTAAGCAAACCCTTGAAAAGTTTTCCTTTTTGTTTGTTATGTAGCATTATTCACAATATTGAATAAGAGAATGGACGGATTGATGGTTAAACTAATAAATGGCGAGTCAGTATATACAAAATTATAGTGGTTATTGCACTAAAGTAAAAAAATAGAAGCTAAAACCCATAAGAGGGAAAATTATTAATAATGACAATATCCATAAATGAGCTGCTATATAAACCCATCAACCTCAAAGCAGAGACAGAGAGCACTTAAGTAAAACGGAAATATTAACTTGATGTGGCATTTTTTAAATTTTATATTTATATTATATATATATTTTTATTTGTAAAAGACGACTTAAAACTCAGATTGAGCTCTTTTTTTAGCGTTTATTATTTAAATAAAGGAGAGACGTAATAAACACTACAAAAATTTCCTAACAAATTAACAAATGATTTATAAGCATTTTAACGTCTCACTTGATATTTAGCATTAGGAAATATCATTAAATATAATTATATATCCCTTAGAATCATTGAAATATAAAACCAAATCTTTTGTTTATAATAAAACAAAAATAAATTTATATCAATAAACAAACACTCGCAGTAAACAAAATAAAAGCAACCAAAAGTCATGACAAATGACTGTACAAAGTATATATTTCAGCTGTTAAAAAGGTTCAAATCATCATTAATTTCAATTTATAAACAAATAAAATGCAAAATCTAAAATACGTAACAAGCAAATGGTCTCCTTACAATAAATGATTGTTAAATAATGATTATAATCATTATACTCAACATTATCCTTGTTATTTGACCTATAAAACCATTAGGAATCAAAATCCTCCTTAAATAACTCAACAGTCAAACCACAGGAATAATGAGACAATACAAATATAAACTTTAAATGAATCCAACAACAACAACAAAAAAGTATCCTTAAGATAATGGTCACAAAAGGCCAGAACAAAAAAAAACCATTAACCTCTCTGCTCTTTATTCACAGTTTTGGAAGACAAAAAAGATGGCAGAAATGAAAAAAAAAATAATGAGAAGATTATTTATTTGGTTATATCAAAAGGTTATACCTTAATTTATATTACTTTATTACTTTTGGCATGTCTTATTCATCTGCTGCCGTGCAACACTGGTTGATTCAGTTTCTTATTATTTATTTTGAAAATGTGGAAAGTAAAGATGTTGTTTTTTTCAAGAGTTCTTTGGTTAGTTCGCTTCTACATTCTGTTGATTGTACGAGGGTTAATATACAAATTTATTTAAAAACCCATTACGCTTGATCATTAGTTATACGCAAAAAGCATTCTCAAATATCCAAAAATCTTTTATAAGTAGTATTTCAGAAAAATTAAATTAACTAAACTGAGTTTTAATATTCACCTCAGAAAGTAAAAACTGAATTTTTATGAACTATTTTGCTTGTTATAATCATGTCAAGTTTAAAATGGTACACAGAAAAGCTAAATTTCATTTTCTGTAAAGGAATTCAATGAAATAGTAAATATTTTGTCTATGAACGCACCTACAAACGAATTTATAAATATAGACAAAAATACCTCAACAATTTCATTGGAAAAACGTGTCTTTTTCAGTCAACAAATTGGTTAAATCTATAAAACAATTAGTCTAAAAATTTTTAGAAATTGTAGACAACACAATTTACTAAATCAAAGAAAAATATTTACTGGATTTTCTGAAATATATCAAACAATATTTCTGTCTGAATTAAATAAACAATTAGCCTAGAAATGGTAACAATTATTAAGCAAAATTATTTACTTAATCAAACAAAAATACAAACAAAATTTTTGTTTGTGTCATCATCATCATCATCCTTAAGCATTAATGAGATTTCACTTTGTTAAATGTGTTCAAGTCTGAATATTTATCTAAATACTCTAAAAAAATGAATGAGAATTAAAGCAACGACATTACCTAATCCATTAGCTCGAAAATCTTTTGTAAACAAACTTGGTACAATTGCATTCCTCTTGCTATGATTGTTGTTGTTGTTATTTGTGTGTATGTCGTCATCGGGGTGGTTTTTTACGGCACAGTTTTTATTGTTGTTTTTGTGTTTGCGTTCTAAATAAAAGTCAAACAAACAATTCATAGATTATGGACAGAACATTTACTGAAAATTAAATTTATTTTTAGACAAACTTTTGTTTGAAAATTTTTGGGTGATAATTTTTTCTGTGTACGAAAACTTGTTAAAACGTTATGCAAAATGGCACGAAAAGGCTTTGAAAATGGGATCAAAAAGGCAATAAAAATTTAACTAAAAATTGAAATTTTCTTGGATATCTTTAAGTCTCATATCCCAAATCGATGGGTATTCATAAAAAACTATCCAATTAAAATTTCAAAATGATTACACTAATTTACTAATTTCGGTAAACTTTTTCGTTCTCTAGAACTTGAATTTGATAAAAAAATGCGATTGTGCTCTGCATTTTTTTATCAGCTCTAGTTTTTGAGATATACTGTTATGTGAAAAAGGAAGGCACTTGTACAATATATATTAGCATAACTGGAGAAGGATTTGTTCTATTCAGTAAAAAAAAGTTATGGTCTTAAATTGTGAATAAAGTCAAAAGCTGTGAACCACTTTCAATGAAAATTGTCTAATTTTCTGTGAAATAAATATTTGGAAATATATATACTGGACAAAAAGTTTTAAGAACATGAAGTAAATTTTTTTTGTAAAACTTTTAATTTTAGGCTCAAACTTTTACGATATCTCTGAAACTAAAGGGCAGATTTAAAAACAATGTGTGCACGGCTTAAGGATAATTTTGTTGTCGTGCACGTGACTTCAATTTTAACAAAACGGTATATCTCGAAATCTAGATTTGATAATAAAATGGAGAGCAGATTCGCTTCCAGCGTCACAAATAACTAAAGGAATAATTTCAAGTCCTGGGGAATACACACAAATTACAAGAAACTTTTTTGTAAATACTATAATTACTCAGTTAGGAGATATAAAAGACAGAAGCAGAGCATACGCTCAAATTTTTGGTGGGGTTGCGATTCGCCTTAATCCCCACCGATTGACCTGAAAAAATTAAGGGTAGTTTTTAATAAATACTCATCGTAAAACATACCCAATGTCTAAAAGAAGTTTTGCAAAATAGTATTTTTCAGTCAGTCCTCCCTCCCCCCAAACACACCGCTTCAGAATGTATATAATAGAAAATAACACCAAAAAATTTGAAACCTAAGTTAAAGTACGAGCAAACTAATAATCACACATATGAACTTGCAGGGTCCACTATGTTAAGAGAAAGAAATGTTTAGAAAATAGATTAAACCTTCAAACAACAAATAAAATGGCGGCTTTTATAGAATTTTTATTTATTTAACTTGGCGGTGTCTGCAAGTGGACTAATCATATAATAACCCTTAATTACTCGCACTAATAAAATTGGATAACTGTCCGCATGGGGTTCAGTTGACCCCAGACTATTCTCATTGCTTTTAATATACATAAATATAGTGGATAATTAGCTCAGTAAAACATTTTTTATTTTTAATTTGTTTATATACAGGCATGTTCTGAAATCACGGTGATTTCAATCCACGAACGATTTTGAAATCATCCGAGAGATTGTTTTGGTGTTCTGAAAATCACGAGATTTTTTATTTTTTTTTCTAAATCACGAACAGCTGATTTGCTTTGTTTGACTACTAAAAATTAAAAATAAATCACGAGAAATGTAAACAAAACTAAATAAAGTTGCCACAAAAAATACAGCATCATCCCAAATTTGTAAATTTGTAACGTGGTTTTATCGTCGGCTGAGGTCGCTCAGTCGTGTCCAGGGTCTACTTACGGATCCACAAACCTTAAGTAAATAATAAGATTTATTTGTACCTTTCCGGGGTTAACAAATCTATTCTTTATTAAATAAATATAAATCCAATTACAGTGGTAGTTTGAATGCAACGACTCGTCTGGTAGACAGTAGATGCGTTCGGCAATTATCGGTCTCGGCTTCAATTCTTCGGTAGTAATATACTCGGCCTCGGCTTATCTTCGGTGTGTATTGGACTCGGCTTTAGTCCGCAGGTATAATCGGCTGGTGTGCTCGGCTTTCGCGTATCTTCGGTGTGTATTGGACTCGGCTTTAGTCCTCATTCGCTTGCGGCCCCTTCGGTGACGAGGTGGTAGCTGCAGCGTGACCGTTTTGCGACTAAAGTGGCAATTTTCCACTTTTTCAACTGCCTTGCCACTTTTAGTGCCCCTTTTTTAAAATTACCTAAATCTGCCACCTTTTATAAAATTATGCCCCTTTCTGCCCCTTTTTTATGAAGTGATACTTTTTGTTTTAATATGAGTTTTTTTACTGTACGAAAGTGTTTTTACAAAAAAATATTAAGACAAAAATGTGTTTTTGAGTCCATTATTTATAAAGTCATGAAAAAAAACTATTTTGAAATAGTTTAAGATTTGAGATCTATAAATATTCATTATTGCAATAAAATTATTAGAAGCTAACACCCTGATTCACTTACACGAACAAGAACTAGCAACACGTTCTTGTATGAAAAGCATGCAGTTTTAAATATTTTAAAAGTTATTGCCATTCAAATTTTTGAGTGAACGTTAGATTTATTTTTACTAAATTAACCCCTAAGACAAAAGTAATAATAACGTTTTGAAATTGTACGCGATTCGAAAAATTGGATTGATGAATTTTTATAATGAAGCCCCGTATATCTTTAGTTTTCGCATATAATCATGCATGTTACAAAATACATTCTGTGTAGAATATCCAAGAAGATTTTATTTAAAACCATAGTAATTTTCATATTTACACGAATATTAGTGCTAAAACTTAAAAAAACACTAAAAGGTGTGTGACAGGGCAACATTTCCTATACATAAAAGCAAAAATTATTTTTGACCGATACCAAAAAACGGAGAATACTATGAATTTGTTTGTATTTTATTTATGTATGCTACCTCAGAACTCCGCCATCTATAGACCATTTTGCTTTAATATATAAAATTTTTATATTGAACTTGCTATCTTCCTTTCTCTTTGCTTTGCAGTCAGGTATAACTACGTATGTATGCATGTCAGAGCTGTGAAAGATTGCAATCAAATTAATTGCAATCACATGATTTCATGTTAATGATTGCTAGTTTTTGATTGCAATCAAAATCGTAAATTTGATTTCAATTTGAAATCTTGAAATCATTTCAATACAAATGATTGCAATAAATTTTTTGAAATGAATTTCTATATTAATTGATTGCAATCAAATCCAGTGACTGCAATCAAAATTAAATCAGAATCAAAATCATCGTTCTCTTCAAATGATACTCATTTTTCTAGAAATAAAACTTACTCTGATAATTAAAAAAACTGCATGAAATGGCTAACTAACCTACGTTTTGGTACGTTTTTTATGCAAACAAATTGATTGCAATCAATGATTTAAAAAAAATTATTTCAAAAAGATTGCAATTACAAAAGATTGCAATCTTGACATGATTTCAGTTTGAAATCTGAAATCATTTTGAAGTCAAAGAATGAAATCAATTAGCTTGAAATCATTTTGATTGCAATCAAAATTGATTACAATTTTTACAGCTCTGATGCATGTGTTGTTGTTAGAAAGCGGCGTACTTCGTTGGTGCTGAAAACTGTCTTTTTTAGATAGAAAAACATAAAAATTTATTCATTTTAATTCAAAAGCATTATATGCCCTAGAAATTCATTAAATACTAGAATTTAGTTCAATTATTCCCTTTTTAAAAAAGTTGCCCCTTTTTTTCGAAGAATCCCCTTTTTGGTGCCACTTTTTTCCTCAAAATCCCCTTTTTGTGCCACTTTTTAAAAATTTTCAACGGTCACCCTGGGTAGCTGTATAATAGAAAATATCCACTTTTAGTCGAAAACGACAATTTGATAAAATAGGGGAACAGCTAGCCCGAAAGCTACTGAGTGAACAGTTGGCCCGAAGACCACTGAGGGAACAGCTAGTCCGAAGACTACTGGGTGAACAGTTGGCCCGAAGACCACTGAGGGAACAGCTAGTCAGAAGACTACTGGGTGAACAGTTGGCCCGAAGACCACTGAGGGAACAGCTAGTCAGGAGACTACTGGGTGAACAGTTGGCCCGAAGACCACTGAGGGAACAGCTAGTCCGACGACTACTGGGTGAACAGTTGGCCCGAAGACCACTGTGGGAACAGCTAGTCAGAAGACTACTTGGTGAACAGTTGGCCCGAAGACCACTGAGGGAACAGCTAGTCCGATGACTACTGAGTGAACAGTTGGCCCGAAGACCACTGAGGGAACAGCTAGTCAGAAGACTACTGGGTGAACAGTTGGCCCGAAGGCCACTGAGGGAACAGCTAGTCCGAAGACTACTGAGTGAACAGTTGGCCCGAAGACCACTGAGGGAACAGCTAGTCCGAAGACTACTGAGTGAACAATTGGCCCGAAGACCACTGAGGGAACAGCTAGTCAGAAGACTACTGGGTGAACAGTTGGCCCGAAGACCACTGAGGGAACAGCTAGTCAGAAGACTACTGGGTGAACAGTTGGCCGAAGACCACTGAGGGAACAGTTAGCCCAAAGACTACTGAGGGAACAGTTGGCCCGGATGCCACTGAGTAAATATTTATAAATCGGAAAAATGTTCTGGTCTCACACTTGGTGTGAACCGTAGTGCTGGTATAACTTTATACTTGACCACGATAACCGGTTTTTGTCCCCCTTCTGTTGTGCAAATCCTAATTATATATCCAATTCAATTTATGAACTCAACGAGAATTGGATGATATAACTACATACTGGTGTTGAGTAACAGCATTGATGTTATTGGATATGTATGTATATTAGTATGCACATACACAGCGTGTGAGTGAATGTAGAGAAATAAGAATAATAAAAAATAGTATGTACATAGCGACATGTCATGCATGCTATGTTACATTTCTACATGGATAGTGACATGTCATGTACGCTATGTTACAAATTTTAAATTTCTTTTGTGTAAAATAATGAATTTTATTACATAAACAAAAAAAAAACAAATCATATTAAGTATATGTAATCATATTATTACAGAGTTCAGAGCAAAATGCTTAAAAAACGTCAAGTGATTTGAAATCGTCACCCTGGTTTCAAATCACGAGATTTCAAACATTTTAGTGCTCAGAACACATTTTCAGTGACTTGAAATCACTTTACGATAGACTGATTTTTAGAACATGCCTGATGAAATATTTGGCCAATTGACAACCTGTTGTATGTGTTGTAGATCGTATAATTATTGTTGGTAATTTCCATAAAACATTTGCCTAGAAACATGCTTATGTGGAAACTACCAACAAAATTTATACGATCTACAACACCTACGACAGCTTGTGAATTGAACAATTATATATCAGGAAGCAAAATGAATTAATATATAATTATACAGAAATTAAACAAAGATAAAATAACTTCAAAAATTAACATTTTATTCTCATGGTGAGATGAAAGTTTTATATGTTGGTCCTTTTTAGGAACTTTCGGGATCTCTGGCATAACACTGTTGACAACATGTCTTAGACTGCCCGCTGCACACAAAGTTTGTAGATTTTTCGCATTTCGCATTCACCTCCATATCCATTTTCTTCATTAAAAAAACTTGCGTAATTACTCGCATGGGGTCAGAGCTTAAGAGAGCAGTGCTGTAGCCTTATTTGTCCGTGACTTGATCGTTACTAAAATTTAAATTTTAAGGAGAGTTAGAAAGCTACCAAGTGCAGGATAAATTTTGGAACACGGCGTGTACCTATTTTTTTTAACAAAAAAGTGCTTTGACCCCATGCGATTACTTAAGAGATAAATAATATTCTGGGATATACATGAGCAAAATTTAGAGATTCTGCCTTCAAAAACAGAGAAGAAATTGATTTTTGATATAGAAATTGCAAATAATTGCAAGAAAGCTAAAATTGTAGCACTAGTATACACAAAAGCCTAAGAATAAAATAAAGAATTTCTTGGAAATATTCTATTTAATAACGATTATGTTTGGATTTTTTTTTAAATTACACACACAAAAACACGTAGTTGTAGCATGGCTGCAACAACAATATTATGTCCTTTGCAATAGTTTATGGTTGTGGCAAACAAGTTATGATTGTGTAAAAGTATTGTAAACATTAATTACGGAACCGCAGAATAAAACGTGCTTTTTTACTCAAGCAATATTTTGAGAAAATTGAATTTTTATTACTTTCTTCCCATAGAAAACTATTAAAAACTGGATACATTAGATTTCGGCATGAGTAATGCAAATCTATCACAAAATAAACGATAAACAATGTCAGATTTGATCCTTACATTATATTCATTCATAAAGTTGACTACAGGTGGCACAGAACAATATAATATTGTTAAAAAATTCATAGCAGGCATAGTTTAAGCAAGTTTATCTGTAATAAATTGTAGCTATTTAATAATAAATTGAAATGTAATATGTCAATTTTAACCATGTTCTGATTATTTATGACAAAATTGTTTAGTGATTCATTATTATATGATTAGACTTCAAAATAATATTCTTAAATTAGAGAACAATATAAATATTTAGTACAGCCTTATTTTGATAATAATATGATTCGACTACAACGATATTATTTAATCATAGAATCATTCTCTTAGACTGTGGTTGATTCAAACCAGTTTTTCTTCCCGTGTAGAGACGAAAAAATCAACTCTGTTGGTGAGAGGTAAACTACACCAAGCTAATTTTTCCACAATACGTATTTAATACTATTGGAATCAGCATTTTTCCACTTTCGATGGTTAAATTCCAGTATTGCCTATGTTTCAAGGGACGCAGCACTGTTCAAAACCATCTGAGGGTGCTGTTGGCTCAGTAGTTAGTGCGTTTTATTACAAACCCTGAGGTCTTGAGTTCAAGACTACTTTCAGGCAAGCCACCAACATCATGCATTTTTCTCATGTGCATTGGTGTGTTATTGTGTTGGTTGTTGTTGGACTATTAAAGTGATGATGGCATAGTACTGATCACTTTGGCAGTACCGACAGCGATTAATACTAGCATATCCTAATGCTCTCTCCTTCGTTGGTATTGTAGCAGAACCGTCGGCGAAGTAAAAGAACTAATAAAATGGCTACATGGCTTAAACAACTCAGTGCCTCTACTTGACACCAGAGGGGCTTGCAACACTGATCTAAGAAAAACGCGCAATAGCAGGGTTGTAAATTAATTAAGCTTTCTATCTCTCTCCCACTTCACCACCTGTTCTCTCTGCTCTATCCCTTTCCCAAAGAAGGTAACACATTAATTAATTAACTGGTAGGCATTAATGGCCTGATTGTGTTACTTCTCTTAAAAAAAGAAGTAAATAATACCAAGCCTGAGTAACGGTAATATTATATGACGTAATTGTATAAAGGATATATTTGATATAAAAAATAATATAATTATATAAAATATTCGGGGTAAATCTATTAAGAATATGATTTACCCCAAATATTTTACAGAGATAGAAGCATTTGTGATTTTCAACATGTTTTTGTAGTATCCTGTAAAGATTTCAGAATGTGACTTGGTCTAGTTTACATTCCACGTACATATATCAAGGTAAAAAAATATAAAATTTGATACGGAAAGCAAGGGTGAGCAAAAATTATCGATATATGTGTATCATTGTTAATTTTTGTTTAATATCGATATATAAAGATGAAAAATATCGATGAAATCATCCCTAATATGCCCAACTATCAAATACGCAAATCTGTATTTTTCTGGAGAGCGAAAAACACCGTCAATTCTGAATTGAAAATTAGCATATTTCGCAAAACGGAAGTTTTAAAATATTTCTTATTGAGTTTTCAATCATCTATGAAAAATTCAACATGGTAGGGACAGATGTGTGTTTTGATTAGCGTCGGTACCTGCCATTACGGCCTTATCCGACGGTGTTCTCAAAACACAAAGTGAAGTTGAGTGTTCACCACCACCCCCGAGTTACCCCGAACGCACACCTTGTGTGGCTTGCAAGGCACACACAAGTAGCAACTTCTCATGCATGGCCGACCCCACCATGCATAAACACCTTGGTAGAGTGTTTGAGCTATCTAATCTCTGCTACATCAGCAGCTTAACGCGATGCACACAAGGCTTCCGGGGAAACAGAAGCTGGACAGGTATCTACAACAATGTGTAGACGCCTCCAGCAAAATATTTCCTTTCCATCCGCGCAAAAAGCACTACCGATGCAGCGTCTGTTGGTTTAGCAACAGCACAAAGAGGCTTTCTGTTGGTGGACCGAAGTCCACGCTAGCTACTAGCACTAGGCAAGCATCAGTCTTTTAACCAACACCTCTGCCAGCGATTTTGGTAGCAACCACAGCCACCACGAGGACTCCCGAAGGAGACCACACCAAAAACCAGCACACAGAATCATCCTTCCTGATGAGGGTTAGACGAAGTCCGGCAGCGACATCATCCCAGATGATGTCGCTTATATGGCGAGCATCATCTCTTTAAACCTCGGAAGGCAGGTCATCTGTGGGGCAACTGGTTTCCGTGGTACCAGTTCAAGCTACTGGTAAAGCCTCAAAAGAAAACCCCTAGAGGTTAACTTTCTATCGACTTTGGTCTTAGGGTAAACCATAGGTGCCTGTTCACCTCCTTACTGATTCGCGTAGGTAAGCCTACTTCCTTAAATAAATATATGCACGCCCGTCGCTCTGTCTCCAGAGATTGGGTAGTGACACATAAGTTTTAGGGGTAATTGGCCAAAGGTACTGTCAGCAAAAACCAATTGCCCTATCCCCAGAAAGCACAACTTCAAGGCTATCCTTATCACCAAGATGTATCACCCGTGCTGCCCGGGGTGACATGGTAGGGACAATCTATATTTCGATATTTTTCGCTTGACTTTACTTTCAATAGCAAACGAATTAAGAGCTAGTAAGGATGCTCCAATAAGAGCGAGCCGATGTTTATAAGTGCTTGAAGTAGTAATGAAATTATTTTCTGTTGTGAAAGGTCCATGTGTACAAATATAATGGAATATGACAACATTCTAATGACTACCGCGTCTCGGCTCTTTGGCACGGATACCAGAAATAAAATTTTCAATAATTCTGCCACATTTATCTGGTCGAATTTTTGCGATATTCTGGTCTATGTTTACTCTGAGGGCATCGGGCAATAGCAGCATATTATCATAGTCGTGAAACTTCAGAAACCTTTACAGCAAATAACATATTTCGTCATCTATAGGCAATTCAAGTCAGTTCTGTTATTAATCGTCTTGTGAAAATACAGATTTTGGAAAAGCTAATTTCACGTCACATTTGCCAATATTCTTAAATCTTCCGTTAAGAAAATGCTGATACATATTTCTAATATTTCGCTTCTATCTGCATGTGCGCTGCGGAAAAAATTCCATAAGCATCAATATTTAACAAAAGTAGTTGAAAACTTTTGTTCTTGATTGTTTAAAAACTAAACATTAAGACTTTTTGCACAGCTTCATCTCTTTATTATCAACCCTCGTTTGTTGCGAATGCTTTTAAGTATTCTCATTGAGTTGTAATAAAAAATGATGAATGCTTTATACTTTGACCCAAAGAAATTTATCAATTTATCATTTTATTTGAGAATCTCTACTTCAAATTATTTACCCTCTTTGTGATAATATAGAAACATAAAAAGCAAATATATTAGTTAGACAGAACTATAACCAGTAGACTAGCTATACATTGTATACGCTGTTGTCTATTTGTGTTCATAAAAAATATATTAGCCAAAAAAAAAGGAAAATATTAATTTTGTAAATTATTTTCCTCTTAAAAAATTATAAAATACTTATGAGGAAAAAGCAAAAATAGGCAGAGAAACGTCAATTAATTATTATGGAATGATTTAATATTTAAAAGGTTGCTTCCGAGCGTAGCAATAAAATGGATGACCAGAATTAAGATAAATTAAAATTTATTGAGTTATATAAACTGGAGCAGAAAATAAGTTAAAATTTATGTCTAATAGTCACATTTTATTTTCATTCGCCAAGTTTCTAGCTTTTTGTGAGCAAGTCAGTCACTTGGGCCAAAAGGACACTTATATTAAAAATAAATAAAAAATAAAATGGCTTAAGTATATTCCAAGTATTTGAAGTTTTTAGTGCAATATATATTTGCAATTCAATTCTCATTTGCCAAACAACGTTATCTATAATATTATTTGATTTTTCCATAATTGTAAACTCTCCAAATTTGTTTAATTTAATTTAACTTTTCAAGAATTTTTATCTATAACTATTTTATCTACTGGTTTCAAATAATTTTTTTCTTTAATTCTATTTATGGAAATTTCTTTAGTTAAAATATATACAAATTTTTGTTCAATTTATTTGGAAAATAAATACGAATTGTTATATAAAATGAATTTTTATTAAATGTTTTTCTTTTGAATTCCAAATTCTATCTTTCTTTACACTTATTCTGTATAAATTTTGATTAGTGAAAATCCAAATAAATGTACACAAATGTTGCAAACATACAAACATTATTTCACTGTGGAGCTTTTGTCGAAATAAATTATTAAAACGTATACAAATTTTACACTCTAAAGCACTTTTGTTGAAAACTGGGTCGAAAATAGTATGCAACACTTTATAGACTACTTTCGACATAAAATTACATCAATAAATTTTGTAAACCTCTTGCTAATTTTGTAAACCTCTTGCTAATACATTTAATTTTGAACAAAATATGTTTAATCATTTAAAGCAATTTGTGTTTAGTTTTCTCCCCTCCTGCCTAAATATGTTTAATTTTAAAATTTGCTTCCTTTATTAAAAATTCTTAAAATACAAGTGCTAAAATAAAATACATGAACTGTAGACTTGGAAAAAGTGTCACGAGTATATTTTTTTCATTTGCTCATCCCTAGTACCTATTTTTATGTTTTTAATGCATCACGTTTTTTGTGATATTGTGAAAAGTTTTGTCGTTTTATGTGGAGTAGAACTTACCTACTTCCATGCACTCCAAAGAGGATTCCTAAATATAGTTATTCTAGGAAAACTCAAGTTTTATGTCATGTAAACATTTTTTACAAACAACTGCAAACTAACGAGAATTTGATAAATCTTTAGAAACATTCAAGGTGGAAAACTTTAAAATTATACACTTTTACACATAGTTAGAGTAACTAGGCATGTGCAATCTTGTAATTGTTACGTTTAATGTATCAGATGTGTGCTGCGCTTTTATATAAAGCATTTTAACCCTCTAGCTCTTCGTTCTATGGGCCATTTTGCTTCTTTCTTAAAAAAATTTATAAAAAACTTCCTTTCATTGGCAGTATAGTAGGCTAACATGCTCTACAAACATGCTTCTAGAAAAGTTGAACATAAAAATGCGGAACATATCTCATACCTTAAGCGAAAGGCTTACAAGATTTACTATGCCGAGTACTAATTGTGCATAAGTATAAAATTAGCCCTTAAACACAGTTTACGTTTTTAATGATTTCTGGCGTTCCGGTTAAGTTTGGAGGTTGAGTGTCCTAAAAGACCTACAGAAGAATTTTATGGCAATTATTTTTATAAAACATTTTAGCCTGCTATATCACCGCTGAAGCGGTTTTTTGCCCCTTTTTTAAGAAAGGAACAAAAATAACCATACAGCATAGAGTTAGAGGGTTAAAATGTTGTACAAAAATGTTTCTCGTTGTGTTTTACATAAAACTATTCAGCATATTATATACCACAATCGTAAGGCTTACAAGATTTCTTATGACTAGTCACTTGAACTATTTACAAATCCCCCAATAGTTGCGCAACTGCCAAAAAGGATGTGAAAAGCCCAATTTTTTATTTTTTTATTCTATGTTGTGGCAATGGAAGTCTGCATACCAAGTTTGGTGGCGCCAGCTTGTCGGGAAGTAGTTTTTGGCGCAACTTTGCGATTTCCGGCCATAGTGCTTTGGTGGCAAAACAAAAAAAACCTCTTATTTACAGGATGTATTAATTTATTCCAGATATTGATTGTCAAGAATTTATGTGCAATAAAATTAAATTTATTTTGAGTTGGCATTAGCACCCAACGAAATGCCGGAATATAGATTAGCTAACCTCAACAAATAAATTTAATTTTTTTGAAACTAAAAATATTAACAGAGCAGGACAAGTAGCATAACTTATGTATTGAACATTTTAGCAACAGGTCCAATGGTTCACTACTTTCTGCGTTTTTAATATGTATATTACCATGTATTTGTGCAAAACTCCCCACTGTGCAGTATTGAATGTACTCTACTTGAGCTTGACCAATAATTTCTTACTTATTTGTTTAAAAATTTTATTTTATTATATGTTTCTCTTGTTTATATAGGAAAATAATCTATAAGTGGTCCTTCATACTCAAGTATAAAATAAATAAATAAAATCCAAATTGAAAGGCAACACTTTTAAAGTTTTTATAAAAATATAAAATGCTGTTCATAAGTTTGAGTACTCATGTCGATGTGAATGAGGAGGATGTGAAATGCTTTTCAATGTTCTCTTTACTTAAGTAGTCATATATTCATTTTGTACTTGAAGTAGAAAACATTTTTTGTTTTAATATTTTTTTTTTATTTATGTATATGAGTAGAATAAAAACATTGCTGTTGAATATATTTTTGAGAAATTTAATGAAAATTAATTAATTCATTATTTAAGAGATTTATAAAATAATATTAAAGTTATCATGTAATTAGCAAAAATTTTAGTTAATTTTTTGTTCTTTTCATCTTATAAACTTTGACTAGAAATTTCTATGCATTATGTACAAAGGCCAGTGCCTCATTTCTGTAACTTGAGAGAAGTTCTCACACCGAAAAGAATTTAAAAGTTATCCGTGTTATCCAATCTTTTATAGGACGATTCATAGAATAATAGTTTGATTATTATATGAATCACCTTAAACACCTAGCAAAAGTACAAACATATTAAATCTTTTTCTAACTCAGCGAGAAAGTCTCACATTAGTTAGAGAAACGAGGCATAGGTTTCTCTGAACAAAACTTTATAGTTCAAAATCAATATCACTGCCTCCAAAAGCTAGTTGACAAATTCGGTGTGTGGCTAATTAAAATACAATGTGCGATAGCGATATTAACCAAATTAACCAAATTTTCGTGTATCGACTTATAAAGCCATCTTACATACATATAAATAAAAACTTATTTTTTACTATAAATTCTAAAATTTCGATTTAATGCTCTTCTTTTGAATGAATGCATTTTATTAAAGAAATTCCTTTAAAAAACCTACACTAAGATCAAAGAAAAAGTCCTTAAAGGTACTTGCCAATTTACACGCAACAAAAAAGCTATCAATAATATTAGAAGTGTAAAAAAATACTTTTTTTTATATTTATAAGTTTGATTAAATTTTCTTTTCGTATGCTTATGTGCAATTATGGAATATTATTCGCCTGACTAAACAAAATAAACAACCAAAACCAGTAAAACAGCTAAACAGCGACAGGAAATAGGAAACGGAAATCATTTATTAGACCTCAAGAATGTTGCTGTTAACGTTGGAACATGACTAAAAGACAAATAACTTGATTACAATTTTTATGTTTATAACTTGAAACTGGCAGGCGAAATAAAACAAGTGTTTAAAAAATTATTTTGATTGAAAAAGTCACAATACGTTCATGAATAAATAAAAAGGAAAATCGGCATAAATAACCGCTGAAATTTTAATTTTTTGTTACTTCTATTGTTTGTATGAAAATACTTGCAAATAAAATGTAATTTAATACCTGCTGGTTATTTGTTAAAAAATGTATATAAAATTTTAAATAACGTAAATTTTGCTTTTGTTTTATTTTAAACGAGTTCAATTAAAATGTATACATACATATCGTCGCCTTAAATGCAAATGGATGTAACTATATAAAAATTCGATATCGAGTTTTTGTTTGACTATGGTTCGTTTTATCAAGCTACATGTTTACGGAAAAATTTACTCTCCAAGGATGAAAAATAGCGACTTTATTAATGAACTACAAACTTACATAACTACACACACACCGAAGAATGTCATATTAAAATCGTTGAAAACAAGGTTAGTTTAACATTTTTCCGTAGTGATTTTGATTCATTTTTGCTTAATGTTAATTCAACGTGAGGGTGCTGTTAGCTGAGTAGTAAGCGCGTTTGACTACAAGCCCTGAGGTTTTGAGTTCAAGACTAGTTTCAGGCAAGCCAACAACATCGTGCATTTTTCTCATGTGCATTAGTGTGTTATTGTGTTGGTCACTTTGGCTGATCACTTTGGCAGTACCAGTAGCGATTAATACTAACATATCCTAATACACTTTACAGCACCCTCCTTATAAAAGAAAATATAATAAAATGGCTACACAGCTTAAGCAACTCAGTGCCTCTACTTGACACCAGAGGGGCTTGCAACACTGCTCTACAAAAAACGCGCAATAGCAGAGTTGTAAATTAATTAAGCTTTCTATCTCTCCCCACTTCACAACCTGTAGACTCTACACTATCCCTTTCCTAAAGAAGATAACACATTAATTATTTAACTGGTAGGCATTAATTGCCTGATCGTGTTATTTCTCTCAAAAAAAATGAGCTTGATACTGAAATAGTCCGAAGAATCATGTTGAAACAAAGTTATTTGAAGTTCAAACAGCGTAAATTTGATATAATAGCACAATAATAATATTGAATAAAAGTTATTTCAAGCTGAAACAACGTAAATTGTATAGTGAAATAACACAAAGAGTCACATTAAATCAAAATTATTACAAGTTGAAGCAACATCAATTTAATAGTAAAATAACACGAAGAATCCTTTTGAATCAAAGTTATTTAAAATTTAAACAACATTAATTTAATGTAACCATTTTTATAATTATTTTACCAACGTGATGTGTATTAGCATAGGGAACAGAATAATTTGTATTGTAGTTGGCTGCCCCAGCCAAGAATTGAGCTCAGTCTCATCTATCATTATCTACTTCCTAGTCAATACGTTAACCGATACTGCCACGAAGAGCGAGCTAAATAAATGAGAAATAATTTGTTGTTTAAGTGTGTTGGTATTTATTTACATTGTTGATAGCTACAACGAACGCACTGCTGTGCTCTTGTTGGTGTTTTGTTTGTTGTTTATTATGATGTTCGTGTTGTGGAAATGTAAATAGCCGACAAACTTCATATCATATGCTAAAATTGCCTCACTCTGCTTTAGATATACAATAAATAAATATGTTTCATTCTAGGGTTGACCGGTGGGTAATTCCATTTAGCCAGGTGTGAACACTTTACACATATTTTTTATTATAAATGAAGAATATATAATTTTTTACTTAAAAAAAGTTTGCTACTCGCAAGGTCATTAAGCTTAAAGTCGTTGAATAACGAGTAGACTCTGAAAGACCACGATTCCTGCTCAGAATAGTCGTAAGAAAGCTGCGATGGGTGTTTGTTCAAAGTGTTTTTGCTGTATTACGTATTTGACAAAAAATCGGGTTTCTTAACAAAAAACTGTTTTTAAAATGTGATAGGTGTGACCGACGGGTGTGACCTAATACGAAACTTTAAAAATTCGAAGAAATAAAATTTTTGATTGATTTCATTAATATAAATAATATAAAAATGAATCATAGTAATATAATAACACAGTAAATTTTTTGCTATCCGTTCTATTATAGACAGCAGAATACTCTAGATGAGTATTTTTGTATTTTTTCAAATTCAATAAAACGCGAAAAAAGTATATGCTTTTCAGAGATAACTGTTTTTATTAATAATGAGAAAGGGAAGAAAAGGAAATCTGAAATAAATATTAAACATATAAAGAGGGAGAGCAAAATGTTTCTTGCATGATAATATAAATGTTCCTCAAATTGCTTAAAAAATATTATAGTTATAATGTATTTTTTTATTTTTTCTATAATTGTCATGCCGGTTCAACTTTGTTTGTTTGTATGAAGGCCGAGCCGTTTGAGAACTACTGGGGCCAGGGATGATATATGAAAAAATTCATTTCGTACCAATTAGCTTCTAAAATAGTACTTTTCGGGGTCAAATAGTAATAAAATCTGTTTGAGTTCATGTTTTATTTTTAATTCTCTTTAAAAGTTGCTTCCAAAAACCTTTTGCAATCATACGATGATTTTTAGTTGCATGTCTTTTTTATAAATTACTCTAAAAATTTGCTTTATTTGCTCTTCCACAAAACAACAAAAACCTAACACAATCACATAAGAGAGAGACAATGAGAGAAAATGCAAATAGAAATAAGGAAAAATATGAAAAAAAATCACCGAACTCTGGAAATGTGATTTTTTTCTCTACCCCGTTTGCTTCTCTACCACGTTCGCCGTCATAAACCAAAAATCATGTTTTAAAAAACATGGAAAAAATCATCGTATGAATTGCGTGCTTGTAACCAAGTACGCCACTCGATTTAGATTGATTTTATGTGCTCATTGTGTCAAAGATCAAATATGACTTTGTTTTCTAAAAATGTTTTTGATAAATTATTTTTCAAATAATAATGCCAAAAATCAAACAATTCAAACTTCAATTTATCTCAATGAGACTTCACTTCTGCCATGTAACAAGGAACCTAGTTACTAATTTTTTATTCTTATAAACTTGAAGTTTGCTAAAAAATTTAAAATTCGTTCACAATGGATAAACAAGCCATAGCACAAGATATTTTTTCTATTAAAATTTGAAATCCGTCATTTCTGTGATTCTCTTGAATAAATGCGTAAGTCGACTTGCGTAGATTTTGAGTTATTAATGCGAAATAGCTCTATCAACGACCAACCAGGCACGTAAATTGTGACAGTTGAAAAATGGCCCAAATCAGTTTTTGAGGACAACCGTTCGAGAAAGACACAAAAATTATGTGTTCTTGTTTAATTTTATCCAAATAAAAGTGTTGCAAATATTACGAATGTATGCGAAAAGCAAAACAAAATTTTACACCAATACTTTCGTGTCGTGTCTGTGGCTCTATTTTAAGCGCTTTTGGATGAGAGTAAAAATTTTCGGTATATCATGGACTAGTCTCGGTATTTTTTCATGCACAACAACCTGACTTCTATATTCATTCCATAAATTTTCAGCAATAACGACTTAAGTATTCCCGTGTGATGGATTATTTAAACACACAAGCAAAGCTATACGTTGTTATTATCTAATCACATTTTGAAATATTTTTTTAATATTTTGTTCTATTTAACGTAGTAAACGTTATTTATGTCGACATAAGGAGTTTTATGCATCCTTGGCTAGAATCTCGTTCTTACGTTATTTTTGTCTGACATTTTTACACAAAGTTATTTTGGCAAATATATGCCGAAAGTCTCAAAGATGTTAATACATACCGTGGACACAATTTCAGAAATATTTTGTTTTGGCTCTACTGAAAAAGCAGTTTTAAGACATACACCTTTATTCAAGAGAACCAATGATTTGTTTATAGAATATGGAGTTTGACATTAAGCTACTCCATCAGCATCGCATTGATATTTGGCCTTGAATACTAACAAGCAAATATTATAAGCTGTTTTCTCAAGACCTCCTGTTATGTATTCTCCTTAAATAAGCGCACAAATCCACTTACGAATAACCACCTAAGTAGACTTAAGAGCGAATTAAGTTAATGGCCAAGGTAGAGATAAAATATTATTGAATAATCAATGGATACCACCCAACAAATTGGGAAATTTGACAAATAGTACCAAATGAGTCATGGGGGTACCATGGTACCTTTTTGGTTTCAATAGTACCAAAAAAAGTACAATTGTACCAACTTTATCATCCCTGACTGGGGCTAATCATCGAATTTTTTGGTCAAATGATAGGAGAATAAGACTGAATTGCTTTACTATGTTTTATTCGATTCCGCCATGTTTGGGTCCAAGTACTATTTATCTTTATAATGGGTGATTTTATAAGAACTATCGGAAAGTAAAAAAAAAAAAACACATAAAATTCAGAAAAATGCATGAAATATTTATTTGGATCGATAGTTGGGTCGATATAATTTAATGTTTGAAGATTATTTCATGCAAATGTTGGCCGCGGCTGCGCCTCAAATGGTCCATCCGCTTAGTCCAATTTTGGCATACTCTTTCCAACATTTCGGCCGGTATCTCACGAATAATGTTGGCAATGTTGGCTTCCAGTGCGTCAATCGAAGCGGGCTTGTCGCTATAGACATTAGCCTTAACATAGCCCCACAAAAAATAGTCTAGAGGCGTTAAATCGCACGATCTGGGCGGCCAATTGACTGGTCCCAAGCGTGAAATAAACTGTTCACCGAACTCGCCTCTCAATAGGTCCATTGTTTCGCGTGCTGTGTGGCATGTGGCACCGTCTTGTTGAAACCACATGTCATGCAAGTCAAGCTCTTCCATTTTGGGCAGAAAAAAGTTTGTTATCATCGCACGGTAGCGCTCGCCATTCACAGTAACGTTGTGATTCGCATCATCTTTGAAGAAATACGGCCCAATGATGGCGCCAGCCCATAATCCGCACCAAACGGTTGTCTTCAGTTCGCACTCTACGTAAACGTGTTGGTGGTTTAATGTCCAACAATGTAAATTTGGTGCGAAATTTTTTTACAATAGCCCGAATAGAAGCCTCAGTAGGTCGATTAAACTGACCATAAAATGGAAGAAGCGCGCGATGAACTTTCTTAACAGAGCACGCATTTTGGTAATAAAATTCAATAATTTGCAAGCGTTGTTCGTTTGTAAGACGATTCATGATTAAATTATAGACCAAACTGAAGATGTTTGACAGTGACACAAGATACAAAACGTGCGTGAGCTGTCAAAACTAGTGTTGCCAAAAAGATAATAGCAAAAAAATCACTCGTTACTAACTAAGTTACTTGAAACATATTTTGGAATTTCTGCAAAATCGAAATCAAATTTGTTTTCTACGGCAAATTTGCCTAGAATTCTCGGTAGAAACTTTTTCGCCACTACGATTGTTAATTTTGTTTTCATTTATCCAAATCAATCCACCATAATGTTTGTTAATGCTTAAAGCAATACAATTCTGCTTTTTGTTTGATAATAACAAAAAGAACGCATTACTTAAATTTTTTTCATTTGATATGCGCCTTAATTTTTAATTGCTTTGTATGGTGGATGCCCACATCCCCCTTCCTATATCACCAATATTTTGGAAAAAATTAAAATTTTATTTCAAGAGCTACCTGCATTTAATTAAAAGACTCTCACTAATGTAGTGCTGTAGATATAGGAAAATTAAAAATCAGAAATTGGTAAAACTGCAGTAACCTGCAATCTACCAAAATTATAATTTAAATTTTATGTCCTGTGGAAAGCTTTTCAAGTATCTTTAGTTGTTTTTATTTTATTTTATTTTGTTGCCTTTCTAATAAAATTAACATCAAAGCTGAAAATTTTTAAACGTACATGACATGGCTTTTTAGTTTTTCCTTTTTGGCTTAATGCGTTATGGTTTATGTTGGTTGCTATTGATGTCGTTTTTTTTTCCTATTTCGTTTTATGATTTTGTTGGCCCTTGTCACTTTTGCCCCAAAAGTATCCTTTTGTTTTCTCTATTATTTTATTTTTTTAGATTTTTGCATTAGCAAAATATATAAATTGTTCTTAATGGTAACGGCTACGTACGCGTTTTGTTCCGACATCTTTTTTTCGGCGGTTGTTTCAATTTATAACATTATGAAAAGCTTTTAGCATGTGACAAAATGTGTAATTGAATTATGTACATTTATGTTACTTTTTGGGGAATGTAAAAAAAATGTATTATCTGAATAAACATGTGTACAAGTAAGTGAAAACTGTATGCTGTGCCACAAAGGACTTTTAACAGTTATTTTCTGACTGTGTGAATAATGGGATGTTTTGTTTTTAAAATTCTAACACCAAATAATAAACTTTTTATAGTAAAACTAGATGCTGTAAATTTTATAAGCCTATCAGTTAGCAACATGTCAGGTATTGCGGTGTTATTTTGTGATTGATTTAAACACAACAACAATATTTATTTATTTAAACACAACAACAATATTTATAAATGGAACATACATATGGGACATTCCAAGCCAAATCGGCTGGTTTTTTCATACTTCTCAAAAGAGCCTTTCTGGTAAATTTTGGAGATTTGTTTAATTGTTCGTTCAAATTTTCAAATCAGTTTGTTTTAGTTTTTTAACCGACTTCAAAAAAGGAGAAAGGTTATCAATTCATCATTTAATTTTTTGTTTTATGATGTTCCCTCAAAACTTCGCCATTTATAAACCGATTTCGGATTTTTTCTCTATTCAAAAGGATGTACTTCCAGATTGGTCCCGTTGAAAAGTGGGCGGGGTCACGCCCATAGAAAGTAAATACACATTCGTTTTCAACTAGTTCCACTCAACCGATTTTTATGATACTTTTCACACACATTAAGCTTCTGTTTAAATACTACTTCAGGAACATAAAAGTGGGCTGTGCCACGCCCATGTAAAGTAAATATTATTTTTCAAAAACTTCTACTAAACCTATGCTTATGAAACATTGTATACAACTTTAGTTGTCGTTACAATACAACATTATGTGTAGAAAAGTGGGCAGCAGTGCCACGCCCATGAAAAGAAAATATTCATTTTAACTACTTCCACTTATCCGATTCTTACGAAACTTCGCACATACAATTAGTTGTCGTAAAAGTATATGCTGATAAAATATGGAGCGGTGCCACGCCTATTTTTTAGTCGTTTTTTTTTGCGATTATTATTATTATTATTAATCCGAATTGGAAATTTTGTTTTTAATTTTTGTGTTTACATTTTTTTTACAGAAAATAATAGAAAACAAATTCAATGTGTTGATTTTGACTTTTAGAATTGAAGTTTCAAATCGTATTTTTGAAAATGAGCGTATCCTTCGATTTTTTGAAAATGTTAATTTTTGACTTTTATCAACTCAACAACTTTTAAGCGCGGTCCGGTAGTGGCGCTTCCGTAACTACATTTTTTTTTGATTTTTGTAAAATTTGAAAAAAAAAATTGTTCTACAAAGCACAAGAAATCTTGTAAGACTTACGTCTATGGTATACGATATGTTAAGCTCTTTTATGTAAAACACCACAAGAAACATTTTTGTGGAATATTTTAACCTTCTAACTAGTCGGGGTATGGTTCATTTTGCATCTTTCTTAATAAAAGGTCATGCTACTCCCCTTTAGCGGTCATATACTGTGCGAAATTGTTCTACAAAAATATTTCTCGTGTATCTTTTCCATGCTGAGTACTAATTGTGAATAAGTACCAAATTAACACTTAAGTACATTTAAGGCTTAGAATGATTTCAGGCGTTCGAGTTGGATTTGGGGTTTGAAGGACTTGGAGAGATTTTAGTAGAATTTCATGGGAAATATTTTTGTAGAACATTTTAGCCACCACATCGCACAGTGGTGTAACTTAAAAAAAAAGTGGTAATAAGTATTGAATTTCTAAACTGATCAATGTTTGTATATGAAAATTTGCATGGTTGTAGAGGAGGAGTCGGGCTTTCAAATTCATATCTCTCGAAGTCTTTAGCTGCATCGGGGATAGAGCTACGAAGAATGAAGTTTGGCTACTTCGGGCATGAAAAATATTGTGCTGCTTGTATTTTTCTTAAATATGTACGGATTTGTAAAGTTTTAAGCGCGTTGGATGGATAAAACTAAGAACAATTGTGTTTTGCTATTAATAAAATCTCAAAATAACAGGTAGCTTGTCTTATTTTGCATCGCCAAATAAATTAAATGATTGCAAATTTGAATTAACTGGTGATTCTTTGCAGATAACAATATTCTCAAAAATAACAATTTAGCTTTTAAATATATTCAAACAAACTTTCAAATTAAATTTTCATTGTATTAGGCAAAAGAAATTGATAAAAAAATTTATTTTCCCAATTTAATAAGCAGCAGCCTAATTAGTAATTGCCCATCAACCAACCATATATTTTCCTTTTTCAGCTATTATGTATTCATTTTGAGGTTTTGGAAAACCTAACAATTTAAAATAAGCTTACAAGCCATAAATGTTTTTTTTCTTCTTTAGAAAGTTCTCAATATGTTAGAAATTTATTTTAGCTGACGTTCACATAAAAGAGTATATTTTTTTGTGTAACTCATTAAAATAGTTTTCTCAAACAAATATTAATTAAAAATTCTGGCTTTGATATGTGTCTTCTATGTTAACAGAAACTTTTTCTTATGAAAATATCAAAAATTCACAAAAAAATATAAGTTTATGCAAACTACCGAAAATATAACTTTTTATGTTACATAAACATCGTATACGACATAAGCAACACATACGAAAGATGGTTAAGATAAGTTTATTTTTAATAATAGGTATTCATGAAAGTCACTTGAAAACTGCATTTTAAAAAATATATTAAAAGCTTAGTGTTTTTTAGAAATGCTCAAAATAAATAAACTACTTGGAAAAACCTAAAAATCTATTAGCAGAATTATGTTAACCATATAAATGAAATGTTGGTTTACTTGAGAGTCAAAATGAGGTTTTATTTTACACTAAAGTTTACTTATGACATCGTATACCTATCCAAGGGACAGAAACTTGAAGGAATGCAAGGATTTAAAAAGTAGTTTTCTTTGATTGTGACTAAAAATAGAACTTCGTTAGTCATCTTAGAAACTCGTAGTTGATTCACCTTGAAATGAGATAGAGTATATCGTCACTTTGACGTGCAAACGTGCTAAGTCCTTTTTTTTAATTTTGCTGGAGGTACAAAAGTCTGTAACTTTTTTTCGACTTAATATTTTTTAAAACTGTAAACGAAGTTTTTTTCATCGGCTTATCGGTTATTAATATCAGTAATTTTAGGACTTAGCACATTTGCTTTTAATGATTTTGTTATTTTAATTTGGACTTAGCACATTTTCTAATTATTTAATTTTTCATTTTAATATAAACTAGCTGTTACCGGCGACTTCATCCGCGCTTTTCAGATATAATGTAAATAACAGTTTTTATTTTAGGGATACCCTTCTCCATAGGCCTAATCCTCCATCCTTATTCTTGCCTGAGCGCATTATTTTCAAAGTAAGCTATGCCAAATTTGAGGACCGTCACTTTTGCAGCTCTCTAGATGTAGGATACTGAAAAAATATATGATTTCCCTTCCTATCAATTTTCAATTTTCCAATTTTCTGTTTGACTATGCACATTCTCTTCAAAGTAACATACTCTAAATTTGAAGACTCTCACTATTGCAGTTCGCTAGATATGGGATATTGAAACATTTTTTGTTTGAGGGATAGCCTTCTCACCCCTTCCCACACACCATATTACAGCTTTCCAGATATAGGCTAACTAAAATTTGTTTGTATGAGGGGTACACTTCTCCCTTTTCCTATCCCGCCAGTTTTTTGCTGGACCAAGCATATTATTTTGAAAATATCCTACACCAAATTTGAGGACTATAACTATTACAGCTCTCCAAATATAGGATAAGTAGAATTTTTTTGTATGGCGGGTACCATTCTTCCTACTCCTATCCCACCTGTTTTTTAATCGACTTCAAAAATTCGTGTCTATGTTTTTTTACTTTTTTATGTTTATACACGCATAACTCTGTCATTTTTTAAACAATTTTCAAAATTCTTTTTTTGGTTAAAAGGGATTGCTTGCAGATTGGTCCCAAAATTTTTTTCGAAAATCGAATTCCACCCCAAAATATTGATTATCGCATAAATCCTCCATTTATGCACCGATTTTCAGAATTCTTTTATTGTTTAAAAGGCCTTGCTAACAGGTTAATCGAAAATCGGGGGTAAAATCCCCCCCTCCCCCTCCAAATATTGATTACCGCATAACTCCACCATTTGTGGACCGATTTTCAAAATCCTTCTTTTGTTCGAAAGGATTTGCTAGCAGTTTGGTCCCATAATTTTTTTCGGAAATCGTTCAGGCAATTTGACCCGCCCCACCTCCTCCCAAAAATATTGATTATCGCATAACTCCGCCATTTGTGGACCGATTTTCAAAATCCTTCTTTTGTTCGAAAGGATTTGCTAGCAGTTTGGTCCCATAATTTTTTTCGGAAATCGTTCAGGCAATTTGACCCGCCCGCCCCTCGGAAATATTGATTATCATATAACTTCTCTATATATCGACCGATTTTCAAAATTCTTTTTATGTTTGAAAAGCTTTGCTTGCAGTTTAATCCGATATTTTTTTCGTAAATCGGATGGCCATTGCCGCACACCCCCACCCTCCCCCCCTTCCTATCTCGCACAAATATTGATTAATGAACCAATTTTTAAAATCATTCTTTTGTTTCAAAAGGTTTGTTTGTACAGTTTGGTCCCATAATTTGTTTTTGAAAATCGGTGGGGAGATTTACCTCCCCCTCGAAAAATTTATTATCGCATAACTCTGCCATTTATGGACCAAATTTGAAAATTTTTTATGTTAAATCGCGTTCAAGATTTGGCTCTTTGTATGAAGAATTATTTGTTTGACTATTTGAATTATTTTGAAAGTAATATACACCAAATTTGGGGATTCTAACTATTACAGCTTTCCAGATATAAAATTACAAAAAAATTGTATGGTAGATATCCCTTATTTCCCACCACTGATTCTCATTCTAAACGTACATTTTTGTGTTTTGTTTTTTTGTTTTCCCATGTAACTAATTTAAATTTGAGAAGAAAGGACTCATATTATAGTTTTCGCCTTATTCAATGTATCCGGAAATAAAATTATATATTTAGATTTTTTTGTGTATTGAGCGTTATATTTGCATTCGCGGTTTTTCTGGGAATGATTTTTGTGAAAAAATACGGGACAGAAAATTTGTATATGGCTTAAAAGCACTATACATGTACTCTCTAAAAACAAAAAAAAAATATAATAATCGAAGGACGAAACTAAAAGCAATGACCACTTTTTCAATTTTGACTTGGAAAAAAATGTTTACCTTTTAAAGTAGTTCGTTACAAACATTTATAAATGAGCAAAAAGAAGGCTAATCTTTCTTTCAAACAAGACTAATTTTAATAAAATCGACCGATAATATTAAAAGTTATGTTAGTTTCAAATAATTATTAGTCGTACCAAAAACGACCTATCTAATACATTCTTCGAAAATATAACAACCCACAGTGAGGTAGAAGCAACATTTTTGAAAGGAAAATCAAAAGCTTGTAAACAGCTAATGTTCTTTATATCGTTTCTACCCTTCAGCTCCTGTTAACTTTGTTTTATAATCTTGAAATTTACAGATAAATAATATATAAAAACATTTTTTTAAGTAACGCTCAATACATTTTTATAGGAATTTACAATTTTTTTTAGAGCACAAACTATATTTTAAATTTAAAAAAATTTAGATGTATAATCTTCTTTGTATTTTAACAGAAACTCCTTAGTTGATCGCTAAAAAATTACCCCTAAATTAAAAAAAAAATATGGATAACACCCAATACATTTTTTGCGATATAAACCATGATTGATGGTTGAAAAGTTTTGCAATATAACACTATTTAACTAGATTCACAAAACTTTTAAATATTTAGAAGTACAAACCTACGCAGTTATTTTAGTGTATGTTGTTATTGCAATTTTAATAATTAAACTGAGTAATGAAGCGAACTAAGAAAGCGTAACGCTCCATACAAACGACGGTGGACAACAACAATTAAAAATTTTTAATTTCTAATATTCTTCAAAAATTTGGTGTGTTAAATAAAAGAAGCAAATGCTAATATTCTAAGATCGTTATAAATTTAATGCTATTTATGGAAAAATTCATAGTTTCTTAATGTGGAAAACCAACAGCATGCTTTACGGACACGCCATTTTGTATGTAGAGACGAAAAACAGTATTTTTGGTTTTCGTTTGGACCATTTTCAAATTTATGCGTTTATTTTATGAAATATTCTACTATACTTTCAACGGACATGAAAAAATATTTGAAATGAGAATCAGCCTTATAAGTTTCTACGTTGTTATAGAACAAGAACTTTAGTTGCTGTCATAAAGTACGTGCTACGGCTGCACAGCTCACTCTTGTCTATTCATTAAAGATGGTTTACACTATCTTACAAGCCGTTCGACTAATATAGAAAATGCATCCCTGATCAAATGAGTTTATGGAAATTTTTAAATAGGCAATGACAACACATTATATCAGGGTTGCATTTTGTGTAGAAGTCGAACAGCTTGTGGAATAGTCTAACAATAGTAAAATTATTGTCGTGTTTAACCGACAGCGAATATCGTTATAAATTTCATTAACTAGTAAGCTCGATAAATTTTCAGTATATCTGTTTTAACGATACGATTATCGTAATGATATTTATAGAATTGAGCTGCTTTAAATTAAACAAATAATAATTTAGCATGATACTAACATGACTTTATCTAATTAAAAGGAAGCTAAATATCTTTTTAATCTATCGCACAAGCTGAATGAAAGGATTACATTGTAAATTTTACCTTAGCATGTAAAATAAAAGGAATAATTTGTAAATTGTACCTTGGTTTAGTTCGTAATTTTGTTAGCTGTTTTGTGGACTTAGTACATATGCATGTTACTGCATAATACTAAGTAAAAACGACGTAATGGCTATTTTTTCTGTAAATTATGTATTTTGTGACCTTTTTTGTTTTTCTTCCGACGAAGTTTGTTTGAATTTGGAACGATTTTCCGTCATCCCACGTCAAATTTGGTTGATAAACAGACCGGTTTCGGCTATGTGCCATCAGTGTTCTATTGGATCTTCAATTCAATAGAATTCATTAGAACACTAAAGATGGCACATAGCCGAAACCGGTCTGTTTATTAACCACGGAAAATCGTTCCAAATTATGTATTTTTTGTTGTTTTATCATACTTCATTAAAACATGCATTTTGGCAAAAAGTGGACCTAGCACGTTTGCACGTTAAGGTGATGACATGCAAAATAGTTTTGTCTTTCTCTTTTTGTTACTAATTTTATTTTTTTATAACTATACATTTTCTAAAATTTTGTCGCTTTGCTATTTTATTTACAAAACTTATTCGAATATGAAATAAATGAATTATTTAACAACTCTGCTCTTCATCAAATATATCAGCACAATCTATCTATATTTATTTATTATTTTCCTTTGTAACTTTCAAACCCTTTGAAAAACAAAAACTAACATGTCATTGAGTGGTGACGACGGTTAATATGGTCATTTTAATTCAAATAAAAAAGTTGCACCACTACACAGTTCTAATACATTCATTACTAAAGGGCCAATAGAGTAGACTGTGGTATCGTTGGTAGTGTGGCAGACCATTAGTCTTATAGTGTGGGCTCGAGCACCCAAGACTTTAGTACGCTTCAAAGCAATTCTTAGTTATTCTACTTGTAACATGTCTCATTCTTTTTTCGAAATAAATTTTTTATAATTTCATTTAAGTAAAGTTATGGCATTGCTAACTGCAGGGCACCTCATCCAAAAAAAATTCAAGTTGTCCATTTTTATTCAATCAGCAAAAATTTTACGAAAAAAATGCTCCACTAATAGTAAGTATAGCGTTTGATAGCACTAAATATCTACTATCTAAAATAAAAAAATTAAATTAATCGTAGGAGAAAATTAGGAGTTAATATCATTTTACTATTTTTTACTTGGGTTCCCATGGAAAACTCAAAATTTATTATGTTATAAAGTAACTTTTTGCAACGATTTATACATTGTTAAAGTAGAGACTAATTCGTCTTTCAAATAAAACAAATTTTAATAAAACCGATCGACAATGTTAAAAGTTATGTCAATTTCAGATGTTATTCGTACCAAAATGCGACCTATCTAATACCTTCTTCGCAAATATAACAAGTTATATAAAAAACACTCCTTATTTTGCAAATAGTTCAGCTATATAGACGGACTATACTATCAGTATAAAATTTCTTGTGGCCATATCATAGAAGTGTTTCTATTAAATTAAATAAGATGCTTCTAATACAGCGCCAGAATGGAGATATGAACTCCCAAATAAGGCCACTTTGGGCATGCAAAATTTCTCAGCTTTTGTAATTAGCTTCGTTTCATGGGCTTAAAAGGTATCTTCAAGGACATGATTTTAGAAAAACTTTAATTAGGGAAGCATCGATAGTTATATTTAAAATAAGAATTATCTTGCTTTTTAATCATGTATAAATCTTTGTAAAAAATTATTTTGAAAGACACGAAATTTTGAGATTTCCATGGGAACCCAAGTCAAAAATAGAAAACTGGTCATAACTTTTTATTTCCCCCAACGACTATTTTTGTTTTTTTTATATTAGAGAGTAGATATATATCTTTCAAATCCTGTACTCACTTTTCGTAGAGCAGTTTTTTCGTAAAATTCTCTTCCAGACTACCCGTGTTGGCAATACCTGTTTGCTCAGAAGAAATTAATTGGTGCAATTCAAACATAAAATTTTTGGCTTTTTTGACTTTCAATCTGTGTTATGCTATAAACTAAAATTCAAAAACACACAAGAAATTTTTAACTTTTAACTTTACTACTTGTAATACTTTTAACAAAATTCTTTATAACTGTATTAGAAGTTGTCATTAAATAGCAAAATTATATTTTAAACTTTACTTGAGATTAAAAACATGACCAACAACAAAGTCTATTTGTGCAAACCATTGCACGATGGGCCAGGATCCCACAATTTTGGTGGGTTTATAAAATATTGTATTGGGAGTTTTTGGAATCACTCATTTCAAATATGAAATTTAAATTTTAAGTTCAAGATGGTGGATCGAATTTGGCGGTTAAAATGTTTAAAAAATCTACCTTTTAATTTTTTAAAAATGGAAAAAGAATCTCTGGGGGCTTGTGATAGATATTATAAAAAAATTTTTTTTTAATTCACAATGGTTAAATTAATATGGCGGCTATAATACTGATACTTTTTTAATAGATCATCATTATTTTCTAGTCCGATAATAAAATTTACAAATCCCATATGGCAGATCCAATATGTCTCCCAAAATGTTTAAAACATAACCCTTTTAAAATCTAAAAAAAAACAAAGGAAGCTATGGGACCCCATTATATATATTCTACAAACAGATATTTAGAATTAACCCTTATATGAATAGCAAAAAAAAAAACACCTCCAACATAGTGGTGTTCTTATTTTTAAATATCGGATGTTTGGAAACTGAAGGCCATATTCTTTTTGCTTTATATTATAAAAGTAAATAAATGAAATTTTAAATAAATCCGATCATATTAAGTAGACCTGTAAACGACTTCAATATACCTCTACGGAATAATTTGTTAAAAGATTTCGTCACTAAAAGAAGAGTTTAAATTTTTACCATCTCCGATTAATGTCATTCGATTTACACACATTACCCTAGTATGCGGATCATAATTCGCAAGTATTAGTTCGATAAGTCTTATGGTTCCTATTTTATGTCCCTCTAAACTTGAACATCTCATATATTTTTTCAAATTTGAAAAGTACGTGCGATTAAAAACATTTGTTATTGAAGTCGTTTCCGGGTGAATTAAAAGTTATCGGACTCGCTGCAAATTGTACTCTTTTAATTTTTTACTATAAAGGAACAAAAATCTGGACAGCGAACTAGAATCAAAAGACTTCAAGCCATGTAATATAAATTTGAGATTTACAAATGCGTACATTTGCCGTAAAGTTTTAATATGTTGTTACCGCTTTATATTATGGAAGTCTGTGACATCAGCAATACTGAGTATGCTTTGAAAATATTTTGAACCTGTAACGTCGGATATTTCCTGTTTGCAAAAAAGGCCAAAAGCGGTCGTACTCCAGTAGTAGGAAGTTGTCATGTATGTTTGCAACTCCGAATGAAAGAAAGAAAACCCCGTAAAGCTTGTATCAGATGTTCTAGACCGATTTGCAAGCATAGTGTGCATTTCTGTTTCTTATATAAGACATTAATTATAGTGTTAGTTTAACTTTATTGCATGAAATAAATAATTTATTAATTGAGATGAATTTTTAGTCGAACTGTATGGTTTTTACCCAAAGTTATTTAATTAGTTTGGCCTAAGTTCATTTTTAATTTTAATCTTTCGATCAAATTATTTTTATTTAAGAAAGAAATTTTAAAGAATGTAAACATTGAACATTCTGACAAAAATTTGAGAATATCGATTATATTCCACGCTGGTAAGACCGAAATGGAAAAAAGCTTAAAATAGTTCAACATGCTAAGAGAAGACAGCTAGTGAAGTTCCGAACATTTAGAAAAAGTTCAATAATGTGTGACTCGCCACAAGATGGCGACAGTCTGCTAATTGAGCTTACTAATATTAGTAGGATTTTCGCTACAGTGTTGTTGCGACTGTCAGTGGAAGTGTGGGTAAAGGACTTTGATGAGTAGACTTGATGGTCACGAAACAGCTGTCAGTTCAACCTTCAGTACAGCCAAAATTTTCTTAGAATGTTCAATATTTACATGCTTTAAAATTTCTTTCTTAAATAAAAATAATTTGATCGAAAGATTAAAATTAAAAATGAGCTTAAGCCAAACTAATTAATTAACTTTGGATAAATAATTTATCATATCGACTTTCATTTATTTTATTATTAGTAGCGGACAATGTTGTGTCCGTACTTTGGCTTTGTGATATTCCATTTAGAGTGACGCGATATTATTTTACATTGCAACTTTGGATATATTGAAATAAGAGTAACATTAGTATAACTGTTTACTTGAGGTTGCATAAAAAATATGGTTTGCCATCTTGGATCATTTGACATATTCGATTTATAATGACGTCGTTTAATTTTTCGAACTCGTCTCAACAAACCCTTTCATTTGATATCCATATCATGGTGTTGCACTAAAAAAAATTGGAGCATTATTGCAGCGCCACCTACTGCGACTAATTATAAATCTGAGCCATTCTTGGACTCACCTAAATATACACACACAAAATTTCGTCTAAATTGGTCCAATGTATGGACCTATTTAGATGAAATTTTGTGGGAATAATTCAATTTCATACAAACTTGCAGAAGAATTATACATAAAACGTATGAAGGTATCTAGGTACCTTGCCATACTGTTAAGGGTGTTAGAAGTAAATTGGTCTGTAACGCTCATCTAAAATAATTTTTTAATTCAAAGTCGGTAATAATCGAAAATTTATTAAAAGTTGGGAGTTCTCAAGAAGTTTCAAGTATGCTGATCATCAGCTTCTGTAAAAAAATTAACCTTATAACGTTAAAGGATGCCTTGGTATTCACATAAGAGTAAAAATAATATTGCTACATTTTTGTAACTACTTTGAGATGTTGGATGGAGGTTTTTAGAGTTGCAGATTGCAAATCTGAAATTTAAATTTAAAAACTCTGATTACTAATCCGTTAATAAAATTTACAAATCCAATATGGCGGATCCAATATGGCGGTAAAAATTTTTAAAACATCAAACTATTAATTTTTTAAAATAGACAAAGAATAGTTATTTTACAAACAGACATTTGGAATTTGAAATAGTGAAATCAATATGGTGGGTACAGTATTATTACTTTTTTAAGAGATCATCATTATTTGTTAATTACTCTAAGATTAGGAGATCAGTTATTATGGGGTTTTTGAAGTCCAGGATTATGAATCGGACAATCAAATTTACATATTCAAGATGACGATAAGAAATTTTGAAATAAAATTCTATAATTTTGTTTACTGTTAATAAGAGAAGTTTTAAAGCGTGACATTACAATACTAAGATCTGATAAATATAATAAACTTACAACCAAATTACATTAATGTGTTAAATTAAATAACAAAAGCCAACCATCCCCTGCACATACAATACAAACGTGCTCTGCAAATTTGACCAGACTCACCCATCTATATGTATTTCGTCACGCTAAATCTGAATCTGAGGTCTGTTTGGCTCGTACACCATGAAAATTTTTTATTAAATTGCGAAAAATAGATAGAAACCCCGAACAATGCAGTTCTTCGATTTAGTATTATTTTATCACTTATTAAAGCATAAAGCTTACGGGTAGTTTTTGGGTTAATTGTCAATATCTCGAACGTTTATGAACGATTGGAGAGGGTCGCAAAAATATCAGTAGTATACATATTAAGGAGCAGAGATGTGAAGTATTTGAAATACTTTTATTTAAAATACAAATAGAAAATATAAAATACCATTATTATTTTCTATTTGAAATACTTTGCCTCAAGAGTATGTTATAGTTTATTTGAAACATTTCAAAATACATATTTTACTTTTGTAAAATATAAAATTCTTTTTTATGTGGTGCGAAGAAAAATAACAAATTGAAAAGTGATAGTAAAGTATCAGTAAACAATAGCGCAATTAATTTTGAATCTCGGCTTTGTCTTCTTGCACAGTTTTTTGAGTATTTTGCAAAAATTACTAAAATTCCGCAAATATAGCATAAATCGATGTCAAGTACTGAAACTGATTAAAAATCGCTCAAGCTGCATAAAGAAAAATTAATATAAAAAAATCACGCCTATTTCGGAAGTGGCGAAAGTTTGCAAAAAAAAATTGCAAAATTAGAAAGAAGCCCTAAAACTCAATAAAGCTCGCTAAAACTGTAAGGAATGCCAAAAACATGGACAAAACCGAGAAAATGACGAAAATTCGCAAATCTTGCTAAAGTTGGAAAGATTTCAAAGTATAATATTGATTTAAAATTCCTAAAATTTAATACAGCCAAAAATCTTGGAAAAATCACTTCTATCGCGGAAATGGCGAAAATTCGCGAAAATTTGCAATATATTAAAAAAGCCATAACATTAATAAAATGTTGCTAAAACTGTAAGGAATGCCAAATGTTCGACAAAAAACACGAAAATGACATGAATTCGGGAAATGTTGCTAACAGCGGCATGCTAGCAAAATCTAATATTAATTAAAAATCGCTACAGTTGTAAAGACGTTGAAAAATTGCAAAAAATCGCTTCTATCGCAAAAATTCGCGAGAAATTGCAAAATTGGAAACAAACTAAAAAATTAATTAGAGATCACAACATATTTATATTGAATTGAACAAATATTTTAAATGAAAATTAGAATCATAAAAGATTGTATTTTGAAAATAGGTATTTTGAAAATATGTATTTTGTATTTTCTATCTCAAATACTTTTTTAAAAACTATTTTGTATTTTTAATTTGAAATAGAAAAATAAAAAATCATTTGTATTTTCAATTTATTTATTTAAAATACGTATTTTCCACAACTCTGTTAAGGAGTTATTTGCCATAACAAACATTTTTATATCGATCCCACTTTTGCGTACTATGATGTTACAAAAACTCGGATTTAAAAAATAACTCCATTTTGAGCACATCTGAAGAGTTTTTTTTTATCTAATTTTTGTAATATATTTTTTAATTTGTTGCATTGGTTGTGTATAAAAAGCTAATACAAAAAATTTTAGCCTAATTCTTTTTATTATTGTTTAAATTAGTGAGGTCAACTGTAAGTGCAAAAAATGATATAATATAGGAAATTTTTACTTTAAACATTTGTCAAAAAAATTCCAGAGACCGCAGTTACAAACTATTTTAGAGAAATAAAGTTTAAGTTGTCCTCTTTTAGGTAGTGGAAATAAATTTTGCATTAACATAAAATGTACTTTTGGCCAAAATATTTGAATCCTGGCCCATCGTGCATTGGCATGAATATGTATGGAAAAAATATTTTGCTAAATTTTAAATAGAAAAGTTTCGTGAACATCTAATAAAGATTCCAACATGAACATATGAATACAAAAAATATTATAGAAGTGACACGTGGTCTTTTTTATGTCAGATTCTGTTTAATACAAAGTGTCTAGCTACTTTAAGGTTGAAATTAAAAATTAAACAAAAAATTATTATATAGCCAAATGGAAATTTTACGAAGTAGAAAAAAAATTTTGGAAATATATTAAAATCAAATTTTATGGCAAATTTATTCACACAAATCAGAAATCAAATCATTCGTACTTCAGCAAAAACGTTCTTGTAATGTGCGATAAATACGGATTTAAGAATTCTATATCATATACATATATGAACATTAGGGTTTGGGAATCGGGAATTCGCGGGAAAAGTTTACTTTTAATTTCCTGGGAAAATTTCAAAAATTTCCCGGGAAAACGTTATATTAAAAGTACACGTTATTTCATAAATATATGGACTTCTTTGTCATACATATTTATAAAATGGCGTATGTGACCGCCTAGTTTATTTTGATTCACATAAGAAATTTTTATTATAATCCTGTTTTTCTTTAATATCAAAATTTTCCATGTTTTTTTAAATATTACACAAGTCAGTCAGTACGACTAAATTTATACGACGAAATTGTTTAATTTCTCTTTTAAAGTTGCTATGTTGTTGATCGTCTCTTTAAATACAAATACCCTGTTTATCGATGTCGAAGGACACTTTTCATTCTTACAATTTCATTTGAAACAAAAACAAGTTCTAAAACTTTGTCCTTGTTTCAAATGTAGCTGTAAGAAAGAAAGAATTGCTTCGAGATCGATAAACAGGCAGTAAAATGTCCATAAAATTTTTTAATACAAAATAATAATTTCCTAAGAATTGTATGAAATTGAAGTCATAACATTTCTATTAAGCCGCGAAAAATTTTTGCTTGATTCGAAAAGAACATGCAAGATGAATTTAGTAATAGATGCCGTTTAATCACCATAACAGAACAAAGTCGAATACTTTGTATAATTATCAATGATTACAGTGCTCTCTAACCGTTTGCTAAAATAAATGATTCGATATTAAACGAACTTTGAGTGATTCTCCGCAGAATTAGTGAACAAATTTTGGAAACTGTAGTGGAAATTTTAAGCTCATAGAAGCTGTAAAAACTTTGAGTTGACAGTACTTAAATTAATTATAAGTCGACGCAATTATTGGAACCCTAAAGCAGATGTTTTAAGATAAATAAAATGATTAATCAAAGACATTTAGACAGACTGTGGCTCAGGATATGTAAAATTCAGCTCAGCTGAGTAAAATACTGTAACTTGCTTGTAATTACTTAACGATAAGAATCGCCCTGGAAAATTTTTCAAGAAAAATTAGAAACATTACGGCAACAGAGAAACAAGCCGATCGGCTCAAAGCCGGCTTAAGAGCCGACACCAACTTTCAATGTAACTTTAAGCCGCCGCCGATCCATACGACTAGCCTCGGCCCAAAACTGCACCCGGCTAATTGTTCTTTTAGTTGCAAATTTGCACTACATATTACAAATTATGTGAAAGTCGTCAGGTGTTTGAAAAATTTTATATAAAAATTTGTTTAGAAAAACTTATAAAAAGAAAATTTAATAAAATTTCGTAATAAAGAAGTTCAACATTAAAAAGTGCAATTGATTATATACATTTCATCGCGAAATATTCGCGAAGTTCGCGAAGTTCGCGAAGTTCGCGAAATAGAAAACCAGCCGCTGTCAGCCGGCACAAGCCGGCTATGAGCCGCCGCCTAGTAGTTTTTCCTAAGCCGCCGCCGTCGCCTTTTTAAGACGGCTGGTTTCTCTGTACGGCAAGTTCTTTATAAAATGATTCGACGGCCTTCAATTAAAATGTTTAACTAATTGCGACGTAGTCGTCAATTAATCTTTATAGAATCTCCTACTGTGCAATAACTATAAATTCTATTTGCTTTAATTCACTTACAAATTCTTAAAAATTTGTTTTAGAATAGGTTTTGTGTTAACTTTTTATTTTTATTTAATAAATTTCGCCAATTTTCATTTAATAAATGTATTAATTTAGAAAATTTACTTTTCCCGGGAATCCCAGAAATTTCTGGGAACGTGATTATTTCATTCCCGTTTCCCGGAAAATCCCTAACCCTAATGAACTTATATTTATACAGCACAAATGATATACAAATAACGCTTAAACAACAATTGTTTTTTATTTTCTACATATTTAAAAAAAACAAATTTTAAAAAAGTGCGTCCAGACATTTAACAAACAATCTAAAATATTGCAAAAGTATTATTTATTAAAAAAATGTTTGAAGATGCTCAAATCAAAAGGCAAATACATGCAAATGCCTTTAGATACAATAGAGTTAAATCTTTAAGTTACAATGGTTACATAGAGAGTCTACTAACAAGTTGGAATATTTTCATTTATTCTTCGTTCAGTACTTTTTACTCAATATTTACAAACTTATTTTTTTCTTTCTGTTTAGTCTGGGCAGTATTGCAAACAATAATTTTTAAGAACAATTGTGTATTTTGTAATAACTTATCATATATTTTTGATTGCACAATAATAACTTAGTTTGAAAATAGTGGGTGCTTCAAACAAATGTATGTATTTAATTTTTGTTGATAATTTAAGCAAATTCATTGTGTGGTAAGCACAGCATAATTATCTGAACGCTCGGTAGAGCTCCAGATCAATTTCTGGTATAAGTGCAAACAATACGGCCTCACAAGTTTGTTTTAATGAATCATAAAATAATACAATTTAAAACATAAGGATACTACATATGGTTAACGTTACAGGCGAAGTTGTAAAGTTTTACAATGCGAGTTCATGAGATATGTGCTTAAAAAGTGCATATAACTAACTATAGGCACTTCCACTATATCTGTATATGATATTTGGTATACAATTAGGTCTTATTCGTGGTAAAATCCATTGCGACCTCCTAAGCGAACACAGGAATCCACAATCGATATTTATACATTTTGGTGGCTAAGACATCAAAATAGTGTGCTCACACTCAAAATTTCTAACGGTGCACAGTGGTTCCAATTAACAAAAATAGTAATAAATCTGTATCTTTGAAACTTGCGATCCAATTATAAAACGATGTAGATAAAAATCATAGAGTAGGAAAAATTAGGCCGATAATAGTAGGCAACACTTTACAGATTATTATCGACCTAAAATTACACACGCATTATTTTTCACAGCCGTATTATACTTTATGTTAAATTTTTTCCACTTGGACTAAATATGTTTAATTTGAAAGGTTTTTTCTTTAATAAAATATCTACAAAATCGATGTAATTTTAGACAAGGAGTAATTTTCAACACTAATTTAGACAATATATGATCGTAAATTTGAAGTAATGTTTTAGAGTGTAGCCAACATTTTCAAAAAAAAGTATTTTATAATTTTTAGATTATCTCAATTCATTTAGCCGTGAAACAAATCAAAATCAAGAGTAATAAAAATGTTAAGATAAATGGTTTTATTGTAATGAAACATAATAATGATGCAGATAATGCGTTAAAGGCTAAAAAATAATTACCAGCTACCGCACCACTTTCCTCACCAACATAGGGTATTGATCAGACTAAAATAAAATCGTGGGGTGTCGTTTGCTTCCCACGGTTTTGTTTTAGTCTGATGAATGACCTATGTTGGTTAGGAGAGTGGTGAGGTAACTTACGTAATTATTTTTTAGCTTTTACTGCATTATCTGCATCATTATTATGTTTCATTACAATAAAACCATTTAACCTAAAATTTTTTCACTATTTTTTTTTAAGTTTTTTAGTTTTTACGTAATGTGCTATCTAAACTCTTATGATCTGGCATTTTGTTTCATATTTTACCTTGGACTTGGAGTTTTTTTCATTGTGTACTGCATTCTAGTAGTCAATCACTTTCATTTAATACCCATATTGAGGGGATACATTTCCAATTACTAGATTTTACCCAACGACACAAACTCCACAAACTCCATAAACTTCAAACACAGAGTAAGAGGCTATTCACATATTACGTAATGCTCCAGGTGGAGGGAATATAAAAACTCTGATAATATCCCCTAACCTAACTAAAACCATTTAAAAATGTCAAAATTTTGACAAAAATATAGTTTAGTTTTAAACCATTTTCTCAAAAATTTTCCAAAACTAAATTTTTTTGTCGTTTCAATATTTCAAAAGAACAGACTTCAAAAATGACTGAAATTGAAATTTTAAATCGATTAAAGCATGCACGCTACATCCAGCATTGGACGAATATAGTGAATTTTTTACGAAATCTGAATTAATTGCGTAAGAAAAAGAAACGCTAATAGAGTTTTTAAAATTTCTTTACAAATTCTATTAGATACATATTATATAATTAATCTGGCCTTTAATTGTTACCCGGTTGCTCAAAAATGTTACTAAGTGAAAAAAAAACTTTCGCGATTTTTTGCGGAATTACTAAAATTTACGTATTTTAAATTTATATCGCAATATTGCCAAAAATTAATATTTTACTTAATCAGTAGAATATTCCCAGAAAAAGTTTTTGACATTTTTGTAATCGGTAGTACTTTGTTAATGGATTACAAAGTAATGAGTGGTACTTATTTATCCTATTATTAACTATGCTTCACATTAGAGCTACTACTTAGTTTTTAAAAAATTATTACGTATTTTTCGTACTATCTGAAAGTAGTTATTATATGTTGATATGCATTGATAAAATAAGTCGACAACCACTTTTTAAGTCAATATGTGTTTGTATATGAAAACAAAATTTTAAACTTATAAGTCAACAATACCTGAGTCGGTAGAGTACTGGTCTTCAAATCTGAAGGAGCAGAGGTTCGTATCCCAGCTGGATCAAAAAGAAAAAAAGAAAAAATTAAAAAATATAAATAATATATAATGTTTATAAATTTTTTTAATTTTAATTTCTTTGACTACTTATTTTTTAGCTTCAAATAAGCCAAATAGTAACTAGTTAATTGCTGTGAAAATGTAAATACATTTTGGACTTCTCAAACAAAAATAAGTAGTTATCGAGTCAAATTGTAAGTAGCTACGACTTAAATCCTCATATACTTTTTTTGCCTGCCAGTAAGCAGAGTTTTTGCTGGGTTGTTTATAAAAACACATGGACATTGATTATTGAGGGTTATTAGTTAGCATAGGGTATATAGAGGCCAAACTGAAACTTCAAAAATCTAAGTCTGGTGTTAAAAGCCTGAGTCTAAGAATGTATTAGTAGAACATTTTGTATTAGTATTGGTTTAAAATAAAAAAACTCCCCACAGCTCTAAACGCACTAGGACTTGTGTCCTTAAGCATTTATATTTTTCATACATGTCTTTCTAAAAGTTTATGCAATTATTGTTGTAATAATTAATAAAAATGTGATATCAGAATGCTTTGTAATACATTCGAGTTGAAAAATATTGATTACGAGTAGCTAAAATTGTTTTTGCAAATTTTGTATTTGATACTTAAAATGTTTATCCCAAATGGGAACATATATAAAATATTTTTCAATGAAAAATTAATTGAACTCATCAGTACAATTCAACAATCAAATGTCAAAAAAATTAAACAAATATTTTAAAAATACAATGAAAAGAAGCACAATAAATGCACCTAAATTGAAAAATATGCGCAAAAATATGCATTTACCTATGAACAAATTACCAAAACTAAAATAATATTCAAATATTTTTTTTATTATTATTAGAGAAAAATCATAAGCCAAACATAATTGGGTCTATTATTAAATGCAACCACACTTTAGTTGCGTTGCCAGTCGGCAACTGAAAATTAATGACTGCCAGAAAGCCATTAAATAGCAACGGAAATTGACAGCTCTCAGTTGCCAGTTGCCATAAGTAGTATCATTTTAAGCAACTATCAACCCAACTGAGGCACGGTTGCCATCCATAATGGGCCTATTAATATGCTTTTCAAAAATTGAGAAATATGCACTAAACATTTTTTTATAACTTCAAAAATATGCATATATTTCCAAAATATGCAAAAATATGCACTTACCACCAAAATATGCAAAAAATGCAACTACAAATCGATGCCAAATTACTTAAAATTTTATGATTCGCATAGATAATTAGTCAAACCTCTTTATCTATCACTACAAAAAACATGCATTTGCATGAATATCCGAGCCCTGGTTATCAACGTTAGCTAACTCCTATGCGCCTTTCTAGTCACACTGTCTTAGAATTGAAAAGCGATTTTTTCTGTGTAGAAAAATGGATTAGCATAAAAATCTTGCCCGGTATCTAATTTAGCAATAACTTTTTCACTACTTCAAATAGTTATAAGGTTCGTAACAGGAAGATTTAGCAATCTTTGTGATATGAAATAATCACCCGCTTTTGTGCAAATATTCAGTATGAAGTACAAATTGACGTTTTCTCTTTCAATCTTTCGTATTTTTATTATGCCAATGCTAAATGGCTATAAAACAATTGTTCTGTAATAATTTTTTTATTATTGTCATTACAACGTTTTTTTCGTGTTATTGTATATTTTGTTAAAAAGACATTGGCTCTACGCATCAGACATACAATAAATACGATGATACAGTGGGAAAAAGCAACTGAAAAAAATTATGTAAATATTTTAAGCTTTTCCTCTAAATTGAGTATGAATCAAAAATTTATAGCCACTTTTTTTTGCACTCATAAGAGTGCAATGAAAACGAAAATGTTAGGCAACTTTCAAAATAGAAAAGCTAATATTATAAATTTGACACAGATAAATTTATAAGCAATCCGACAGCATTGGTTGCCTAACTGAAAATTGGTCAAGACTCACGGTTGCCTCAAAGTTTAGCGTTGATCAATTTTCACATTATGATTAAAGGTCTACTGATAAGTTGGCATTAGTGCCAACAAAATTATATAGAGTAGCTCATAATACACAATACCTAAATAAAAACTTTTTGAAAAACTTATTTATTTCAAACTTTCTTGGAAAAAAATATGCTAAATTTAGCTTCGATATGATATGATAAAATTGGAAATCTAGATAATTTTAAGTATCTTTTATATTATTATTTTATCCAGTTTCCTATTTTAACTCCACCGTGCAATAAAACACAAATTTTTACTACAATAGTGTCTAAATATCTAGACTTGTGTCTTGTTTTCTGCATCCAAGAAAGAAAGTTAATAATTACAAATTTTTTTATCAAAGGGAAAGGGCAACAAGAACAATAAAATATTATGAAAAGAGAAAACAAACAAAGACAAAAATCAAAAAGAAATCTGCTTAAAGTATTTGTATGTTACAATTGGTAGTAAAGATTGATAGAAGTATTTGTAAAAGATATAAACAAACATTTTGCTAATTAGAAAACAAAAAAATATACAAAAAGAAATTATGAAAAACTTATATATAAATAAATACGAATATTATGTATACCGATGGTCATACGTTGACAATATTTAACTGATTTTAAAAATTTTTCAGTTTAAGATATCACATTGTAAATAGGCTGAAAGCGTTGCTAGCAATATATAAAATAGTGCAAGTTATTTACTAGATACTCTCAACTAATTTCGGTTTTCCGATAGGAAAGTTTTTTAGCGATTTATATGAAGTTTTTTGCATTTTGTGAAAAATAATAAAAAATCAGCTACGTGTTATCAACATATGACTATTTAAGTATCCCAAATTCAATATGCGCTGATATATTTTAAGGACAAAATGTTAATAACACGGTACAACGAAATAAAACTTTTTAAAATGACAAGGTGCTAACGACTGATTCTGGTAAAGGGCACAAAATCTGTACGTATAACAGAGTTTTAAAACTTTACATTTGGGACTCGTTTTAGTGGAAGTTAGTTAAATTTCTGCCCTCTTCTTTTTGCTCGTCGTTATAGTGATTCGTCATACGAAATCATGTAATCCTTACGTATAAGGTATTAGATGTCCATACAAAAAACATGGTTGAAGCAACAATAATCGAAGAGCAACATATTGTGATTGAATTGTATGGCTAGAGTCAAATCATCAATTATGAAAAGAAGTCTGCTCTAAATAAATACTTTATTGTGACCTTATGTTCTGTAACAATAAAATGATGCCATACAACCTTATGTTTATTTTTATATAACTATAATGCCATTTAAAATAATCATATCATATCAGTAGCTACAAAATTATATTTTTAGACTAAAATCGAAAATAAAATATCTGTTTTATAGCCATAGTCTGATTGCAAACAAACTGGTAAAAGATAGAATAGTTCTTGCTATATTTTATTATTGTAGATTTGTCTCTTTTATAAGCATAGTTTGATTGCAAACAAACTGGCGAAAAATTTAATGGTTCTTGCTATATTTTATTTATAATATTTGAATCAAATTATAATAGAGTTATTTATGATTCAAAATTTATAAATAGATTGTGATTATAGTCAGCACATTTTTTTTAACAATATTATATTGTTATATAGTAAAGTTGTTGTTTGATTTTACTGAAATTATTCAGTCGTTCATTTTCAGGAAGAAACCTAAATGCTTGTGTTTGAATTTGGTTTTTTCGTTATATAATACAAACACAATTGTTTTAGTAAAATGTTTTGTCTGAATTTATAAATTTTTTCACCCGGTCCTTTTTGGTCGTAACGAAGTTTAATTTTTTCTGGGAATATGTATGAGTGATTCTCATTGTAATTGTAAATTTTGTGTTTTTTTAACAATACAACTAATAGAAATATGTGAAGGTTGTATTCATATTATAGTTTTCGCTTCATTCGATCGATACTGAAATAAAAAATATATATTTATATGTTTTACATTTGGGCGTTACATTTGCTTTCGCAGTTTTTCTGGAAATATTTTTTTGTGAAAACAATACAGAACAAAAAATTAGTGTAAGGTTTGTAGCACTATACATCTACTCTGTAGAAACAAATAAATTACAATAACCGCAGGACCCCTTGTTTAATTTTATCTTCGGTTCCCATGGAAAAATAAAAAATTCTTATCTGTTAAAATAATTCTTTACAAATATTTCTACAGAAAAAGCTAAACGTCACAATTTAAAGAATATTTGGAATCAAATATATAAATCAATATATGGTACAAGTCAATTAACTCCAACCATAGCAATATCTACACTTTTGCACTGAAGAACTCTGAAATAAATCATTTGGATTTAATAAAATTCATTATACTACGTTAAGATCATAACATATTTATGCACAGTCACACAATTAAAGGAAATAAATACCTTCCAGTTTGTGACTATGATAATATTAGTCCCTTTAAAATATGACATATTCTCTCTATTTGCCAAAAATTCAAACAGCACAGGTAAACAAATTTTTTACATAAGAAAACCCCTTACATCACTTTCTTCGCCGACAAAAATTTTTTTTCGAATTTTTAAAAACTACCAAACTTTACAATCAGCGTTGCCAGAATGATGATTTTATCATATTTTTGATGATTTTTAAACCAGAATATGATTTGATGATTTTTTTCCCCGAAATTATGATTTATTTTCTCGCAAATTATGATTTTTTTGAACTTTTCATATGTATATCGTCACAGAAAATGCAAAGGCCCCATTTCACATCTTAAAGTATTACAGGAGAAGGATGAATCTTGTTTAAATGAAAAATATATTTATAACTAGTGCAAAATTTTACAGTACATATAAGTAAAAAAGGACCCAACAATGTTATATATTTATTGTGAAATTTTGCACTAAGTGTCAACATTTTTTTTATTTAAATAAGTTTTATGGTTCTCCTGTAAAATTTATAAAATGTTAAATAGGGCTTTCTGCATATTCTGTGATGATAGTTATTGAAAATATCATTCATTACGTTTTGTAGTTGTTTGGATCAATTAATAAAAGTTGTGTGGATCAATTAATAAAAGTCTTTAACATAAAAGCTTATGGTAGTGCATTGTATTTACTGGGTGGTACCTTCTCTTAATAAGGTATTTTGAATTTTCGACTATATTTCCCTGTTTTCGACTTTGGTTAGTTCTTTTTCGGTTTTAGGGAATTTTAATGTATAAAGCGGGGTACAGCTATCGAACTTGAATGACTGTCGGAAATTCATCAGCTTTGAAAGATAGTTTTGAATTACAAAACTGTCAATCATGTTGGATGTTAAAAAATGTTGTGGGATATTCAAAGTTTAATGCGCCAAATTCAACTCTGTTTTCAGTCTTTTTCTATTATGTGCTGATTTCTTAAATGAGCATGACTAATATTTCCAATAGCACCCTAACTCGAGAACGGACTATCCGATTATAATAAATAAGCCACCAAAAGATGCGTATTCAAATTCCCTTAAGTCATACATATTATTGTTTTATATTTCCAACTATTTCGGAGTTATTCAGAAATTACCGGCGAAATTTTTTTTGGAACAATTAATTTTATTGTTTTCAAAAACTCATAAAGGAAATTAAAACTGCAGACATTTACAATTTTTATCATTAGTCTGACAGCTAACTAGATATAAAATAAGCCATGAATCATGAAAATCGATGGACAAATGTTGATTTTATTCACAATTAAGTGATAAAAATCACAATTTCCATACAACAGAAAAATTTCAATTTGTGTCTGTGTGTGTGTGTGCATAAGTTCTCTCACCTAATTGTAAATAAAATCAACATTTGTCTGTCGATTTTAAAGGTTTTTGGCTTATAATATTCCTAATATACTTAGCTTCCCTCTTAATTTTTTCATGACTTTTTCAAAACGAAAACTTTCTGAATAACTCCGAAATAGTAAGAAATAAAAATAAATAAATATGAATGACTTAAAGGTAATTTATTCTGTATATTTGGGTGCATTATTTACTCGATTTGGACAAACCATTCTCGAGTTATGGTAAAATATACTGATGTACCTAGTGAAAATATTAGTCATGCCCATTAAAAAATTTGTACGTGATGGGCAATATACTGAGCACGGATTTGTGAATTAAAGTTTGTATATTCCACAGATTTTTATTTCAAGGACGAAAAATATTTTCTTTCATACATGCACTGGTCCGATTTTATTACTCGGTGGAAGTTATTTTGTCTCATTTGTATATGTTCTTACAGTCATGGCGATATTTTTTATACTTCGCGGATTGCTCCCGACTTTCAAACTTTTTCAAAAAATTTTTGCTATTACATACAATTTTAAAATGTACAAGAATCTCTTTAATATTGGTTGCCAAGAAAGCAATAACCCTCCCATCTAGAAGATGACATGAAGGATATCATACCATATTAAAGAACTGGTTTTGTTTTAGTTTGCTATAAACGTCTCATTGTTCAACTTTACAATAAAAATTTTGTAAATAATGGCTAATGTATATATACCCCTCATATGCATAAATAAATAAAATGTATTTAAAATCTATTTTAAGGAAATTTTGTATGAAAAATTTGAAATAAACTACACTTCAAACTCATTTTAAATTCTATAAATATGGGGAAAATAATATCTACATTAATGTATTTACTAAATCTTCATAATAAATAAATAAATTTATACATGAGCAAAAAGCAGGCCAACTGTTCTTTCTAATTGCTAATTTTAATAAAATTGACCGACATTTTTAAAAGTTATGTCAATTTCAAATAATTATTTATACCAAAATTCGACCTACCTAATACTTTCTTCAAAAATATAATAACCCTCTGTATGGTAGAAGCAAAATTTTTCAAAACAAATCAGGAATTTGTAAACAGATAGAGTTCTCTATATCGGGTCTACCCTTCAGTTGCAGTTAACTTTTTTCAGCGTCCTAAAATTTATAAATAAATTATTTTTAAGAGTATTAATAACGTAACGCTCAATACATTTTCTTACGAATTCAATATATATTTCGGATCATAAACTTTATTTTGAATTTCAAATAATTCAGATGTATAATTAATCTTTAATGAGTTTTAACATAAACTCTTTTGTTATTCACTACAAATTGCAATTAAATAAAAAATATGGGTAACACTCAGTACATTTTTTTTGATACAAGCAATGACTGATTGATAAAACGTTTTGCAACATCATACCATTTTACAAAGTTCACAAAACGTTTAAATATTATGAAGTACAAATGATTTCAATAATTACACGGAGTAATGAAGCGTACTAAAATGGCGTAACGCTTAATACACAAAACTGCGGACAACAACAATTTTTTAAAAAAATATAATATCTATTATTTTTAAAAAAATTTTATGTGTGAAATAAGATAAATAAATGAAAATATTTTATAACCGTTATAAATTGATTTCGTTTCTGCAAAAATTCTTAATTTCTTAATATGGAAAACTAACATCATGCATTACGAACACGTTATGTTGTATGAAAATAGAAAATAGAAAGTCTTATACAAAAAGACGTATGTACATTTATTTAAAATATATTAAAGCATCCAAAAACCGTTTTCATTTCCAAATTTATACGTTTATTTCATGTTCCTATACTGAATGAATTATACTATACTATATGAATTAACCTAATAATCAATTTGGATTCAAGAATTACCCATTTTTTAACGGATCTCTCATAAATATTAAAAAACTGATATATCTACATTTCCAATTTGAGTTATAAAAAAACTTGGAAATAATGACATAATTTCTATGAAAACAATGTATTAAAGTTACTATTTAATTTTCTAAACCTTAATTATTTAAAAAGTATATCGAGGTCTTATAGTCAAACAATGCTATCTGCAATATTTTCGAAAAAAGAGTTTATTATAGCAACTTGTTCTCTGACTAAATAGTCATCTGTCATTTTAGTTAGAAATAAAAATTATTTCTTAAAAGATTTTTTTCATAAATTTTTTATTGTGCTATCCAAGAACCACGTTGTTTTGTCAGTAAAAAAAGTGCTATCTGCACTAAATTTGGCCACTGCCGCGTCTAGAATGCCCGTAGAAAAATCAACTGTATGACTGACCCCACTTGATATTTCTTTCCCAACATTTTAAGGGGCTCCTGTAAAAAATAAATATTTTGTATGGGAGTCCGCTAAGGGATGGTGATAAACGGCAAGTATGTTTAGAGAAAATGTTCTAAACAAAAAACCAATGGAGATCAGTCATACATTTAACATCCGTATGAGGAACTTCTAGGCAGTTATGGGACTGAATTGTAAATTTTGTATCGGAGCCCCCTTAATGTTTGGAGATATGGGATAGGTGTGTTCAAACAAATTGTTGGCGCTAAAAAATTATTGGGACTTGGTCATACATTTGACTCGTCTAGAAGCATGCTAGGTGCTGCTGAGGCCAAATTCGATAATATCATTAAACCATATTATTTGTATAGGAACGCCCCTAAGGGTTGGAGATAGAGGGCAAGTATGTTTTGTGAAAATTCTGGGAACAAGAACCTAATGGACGTCGTTCATATATAAAACCTCTTATTGGGACTCCTAGGCAGTTATGGAACTTTTTCTTCTATATATTTCTACTCTCCATTGTAAATTTTGTATTGTAGTCCACTTAAGGAATAGAGATAGCGGGTAGGTATTATTCAGATAAAATATTGGGAAGGATAAATTATTACATTTTATCTCTCCAGGAGTATGAGTTATGAAGTTTTTTATCCTGTTCAAATAGTGCTATCTGCTTATTTCAATGTTGGAATCGATGAAAATTCAATTTGTAAAAAGTGCTATCAAACATATATAATCGGGAATATTAAGAATTGAAAAAAAATTACTACGTATAGGACTTATACGCCTATTTTAAATAACATTGTAAGATAAAGTTCAGTTATTACTCTTAGAGTAAACGAAAAAAAAACAGTTTTTGCTCTCTCCTGTAAAGTTGTCATTTTGCAGATAGCACTATTTGAATATAAGCCCTAGATATATATAATTAAATTCTAAAATTTAATTTAAGACGAGTCACATCTGCCTAGTAGATATTAAATAAATTATCTATATAATCCAACAACCACAAAACAAAAACAAGATAAGCTTAAATTTGTATTTACATTTTTGAAATTTGTGTTTATTTAAATCTCCTTTTTTAGTATTTGGTAACCCAAGTAACGGAAGTCATAAATCTCAATAAAGGCTTTCAAGTTTTAATACTATCAAATATTACAATTATGATTCTGTTTGTTTTTTGTGTGTAGATATGAATGTATGTGCTTGTGTTTATTTACGAAAAAGGAAACGGAAATATACGTACTAATGCACAAATATTACTTGAGTGATAATGAGCAAATATTTTCTTATCAGTCTGGCTCTTTCCCCTCTAACAAGCTGTTTGCAAAACTTTGCGTTGATTTATAATTTAAGTTCACAGGCAAGTTTTTTAAGCTTTAAAATAGGGAAAATAAAATAATCAATATTATAGAAAATACAAAATCTAAGAATCGTCTATAATAAATAAGATTTTGTAAATTCCTTAGCTTATAGTTCAAATTAGACTACCTCCTCTGCAGTATAAGTAAATCTGTTAGCGATGCACAAACGTATTTTTCAATCATATGCCTTAGGTGGAAGTCAATATTTCATATGAAATGTAGTTTATATTCCATTATTATACTAATAATTATAAAATTATTATATTAATAATTATAAAAATTATATCATATATCCTTTTTCTTTTAAGCTTTAAAAACTAAATTTATCCTTTATGCTTTAATGACTTTAATCCAGTAATATCTTTCAAAATAATTCCTAATTACGCTTCCTTTGGGTTTTTGTTAGCAAATTTTTTGGCCATCCAATACCTTTGCAAACTTTAACCCTGGAATACCTTCTTTATAAAAATATGTATAAAATAAAATGTTGCCTTCATAAGTCTGTTGTTTCTTAGGAAAAATGAAGTTAAAAAGAAAACAAAAGAGTTGAACTTTAATGATAATTATTTTCGACTTAAAAAACTTTAACTTTCCTTCGTTAAGACCAATAATAAACTTGACCAACTTTGTTGTTTTTTTGTTGGGTTTTTGTTTGTTTTTTGTTTGCAAAATTTTTTATGTTCTCAACTTTTATTTTTCCAAAATTTTTTCTTTGAGGTTTCTTAAGAGAAAATCCACAACACAACAACAACATTGTTTTATATAAAGTTAAAATAAGTTTCTGTCTACCGCTTTTCAAAAGAAACTTTTGTACTAAGAAACCTCAGTTACAACAACAAAACATTTTAAAGTCATACATACCACTAAGGCAGCAACAAAGAAACCCACTTACATGTGACATATTGTTGGCGACAAAGACCAGAAAGAACAGTAGTAAGAAATACTGCGATGATTAATAAGCTAATAATAACACGTTGCTACGAAATAAAAACTTAAGTAGATAATTTTTCAGTGTGACCACATACTTGTTTCGAAATACATAATTAGCTCTTTAATCTAAAGTGATAAGCTAGGCTAAAGTTCGTAAAGTTATATGCAGAGATATTAGAAATGTTCAATATTCCAAGGAACAAGCGGACATTAACATCAATTTCATATTTAACGCACACATCAGAATAGAACAACATTGTTTTCGAAAGTCGCATACCAAGACAGAGTAACGATCATTAAAAAGAAAATGTTGGCAATAGCATTTGAAAGAAAAAATTATACATTCGATTGTTATTGAAAATATTTGGTTTATACAATAAAAAATATTTATTCCAAATGAAATTACTAAATCGTAAGGCTGGCATACCTCAGATGTAGCTCAAATTTTATGGAGATCTTCTTAAGGATCAAATTGTTTGTACAAATCGTTGAAAACACTAAAAAAAATAGCAGGACTCTAGCAATTGATCCTGGTAGAGGGACCAGAAGATGTATACGTGTTGCGGTATTTTGAACGTTTACACCTGAGATTGATTTTAAGGGGAGTTTCTCCTTTTTGAAAATTATTATATTGAATCGGCTTAAAAAATCTTGTCTTCCTTATATTTTAGGTATAAAGTGTACTCAAAATTTTATGTAAAACACTACGAGGAACATTGCATAACTCTAACTATTTGTGGTATGGGTCTTTTTGTCTCTTTTTGAAAAAAGGTGAATATTTTTTTAAACAACGATGTATCGACCTGAAATGTCCTAGAAATATATTTGTTATAAAATTTTGCTAAAAGACTTCAAAGATTCAAAAATTAGAAGTTTATCTTGAACGCCAGAAATAAGTTGAAACTTAAAATGTGTTTAAGCATTGTTAATGTTATTGCTAAAATATACCACAAAACCGATCTTTATTAGGCCAGTTTTTATTAAAAATATCTTTTACGTAAAATTTCACTATTAATAAGTCACCAAACAAAAAAAAACTGTAGTTATAATATTAAAAAAACGATGATAGTTAATTTAGTAATATTTTCAATAATAACGAACTGCTAATAATCTTGAATTTCTAAACTGTTGATTGGACTAGTCCGAAACTTGAAACATCTTAAGAGGAGCCTGGCTTTTTAAACTGTGTCCCGTTGGACTTGAAGCTTAAGCACGAACGGAGCTACAGTGGGACAAGGTTCACCTCCTCGGGCTCAAGAAAACTTCTTAGGCTCTTAACTTTCTTTCACAGCGATCTATGTTTTTCTAGAAAGCTAAAAGGTAAAAGATGTTTGCACATTTGTTTAATTATCTTTCATAGCTTAGAAAATATTTGACTTAAAAAAAGTTTTATTCTTCTTCTGACTGTTTTTAGTTTTTTGCTTATAACTTTCAAGTTCATATGTAGTTCGATTTTAATTTGAAAAACACTATTGGATTCTTGATAACATTATAGATAAAACTGGAGGAAACATTTTTCATTACCTGCATTAAAAAAAATTTCTTGATAAAAGGCAATTCATTGTCGATGTATCTAGCGCCAATTATTTTGAATATTGAGCCTATATCCCTACATTTAGCAGTAGCCGAAAGTCGTAAATTAATAATGTACCTGCCAAAATTAAGACGGCCTGTCCATAAGTATGAGCATATAGTCTAAAAAAATCTAAACTTAGGGAGAATAAAGTTTTGTACCATAAAATATATGTAGGAAAATAATTTTACTATATCAATTTTACATTTTTCTCTTCAATATAAATATCTTTATTATAGCTAAAAATAATACTTCAAAGAATATCCTGCCTGTTCTGTAAATCGATTCGGATTAAAAACGCTTGGTTTGGCAAAATTAAATCCATTAATAACAAAATTTTTTCAGATTTTTTATAGTTTTCTATTCTTTAGAGCTTAAAATATCACACCTAAAACTAGTTTACTATATATGATTTAAAATACATCAGTTAGGGCACTATTTATTTTTGGAAAGCGAGAAATTTACTCGGATTCGGTTTACAGAACAGTACCGTATATGTATATAGTAGAATGCACTTGTCTTCTTTCCTTTTATTCGTACAATTATTAGAAATTCTACCTTTATGGGTTAAATCCAAAAAAATATAAATATTATAGCTTGAGGTTGGTTTTATGTAATTTTTCAATTAAATTATATTTGTATTTATAAAGAAATGTAAAGCATGTCGACAAAGAAAAATTTTACTGCACGGAGGGTTGAACTTACTTGTTTGAAACCTCCCGGTCTACTCAACAGACTTCTGTACCGTTTAGACCAGTCGCACAAAGTCTTTAGTTTCTAGTCAAGTAGTTGAACAACATTTAGCTTCCATCAATTCCTGCTGTCACCGTTGAGGCCAGATTTTGTAAAGAGAAACGGTTCTTGCGTTTGGAATTTTTATGGAAAAAAATTTTTGAAACGTATTTGCGTTACTTTTTATACCAATTTGAAGCGTTTAGAAAGGGAATTTTTTACAAAATCTACGTAATAGAGTCGTTTTTCATCTTTTTAAATTTAATAGTTGTTTATGTTCACTGTTTTTCTTCTTTATGTATTGTGTTAAGCTGTTTGTTACTCTCTACTCTAGTAGGTACTACCTTCGGTAATTACGAACGCTAGTGTGTGAATATTTGGTTTGCTCATTTGTTTGAAGAGAGCGTTTTCTTAGAGTTTATAACAATTAAGTTATGAATTTCAGTCGAACTGTATGATTTAAATTTAGAGAAATTTAATTAATTTTGCCTTGAGCGGTACAGAACTGTAATAAGTAGACCAGGTCGCGAGACATGTAAGGTCAACCCTCCTTGCAGTTAAAGTTTTCTTTGTCTACATGCTTCACATATCTCGTTAAATAAAAATATAGCAATTGAGTTATGAATTTTTAGTCGAACAGTATGGTTTTTATGCAAAGTTATTTAATTAGTTTGGCTTAAGTTCAACCCTCCGTACATCCAAATTTTTCTTTGAATGTTCAATATTCACATGCTTTAGAATTTCTTTCTTAAATAAAAAATAATTTGATCGAAAGATTAAATTAAAAATGAACTTAAGCCAAACTAATGGAATAATTTTGGATAAAAATATTACTTAATTGAAAAATTAAATAAAACCGAACTCAAGCCAAAATAATTAAATATCTTTGGATTTAACACAAACTACATTTAAGTCATCCATATTTAATTTTTTAACATTTCCAACAGTTTCGGAGTTATTCAAAAATTAAAAATTATTTTCAAAACTAAACATGTTCTTAAAAATCTATTAATTAGTTTGGCTTAAATTTGTTTTTAATTTTAATCTTTCGATTAAATTATTTTTATTTAGAAAGAAATTCTAAACCATGTAAATATGGAACATTCAAAGAAAAAATTGTTTGGCAGTGCGGAAGGCTGAACTGACATCAGATGTTTTGAGACTACCACAGTCTTCTCATCAGAGCTCTTTTCCTCCTAGAACATACTGCCAGCGACGCAAGCAACAAACAACGATCGAGAATCATGTTCGCTTTATTAAACCAATTAACAGATGTGTGGTCATCTTGTGAAAAATCGCATCTATTATTAATTTTTGTAAATGTTCGGAACTTCACTAAGTGTTTTTTCTTATCATGTTTATTGCTTAAAATAGTTAAACATGATAAGAAAAACAATTAGGGAAGTTGCGAACCTTTACAAAAATTAATAATAGATGCGATTCGTCACGAGATGGCTACACATCTATTAATTGGTTTAAAAAGCAAATAGGATTTTCGCTCGTTGGCTGTTGCTGCCTTCGCTGGCAGTATGGTCTAAGCGGAAAATAGCTCCGATGAGAAGACTGTGGTGGTCTTGAAACATCTGATGTCAATTCAACCTTCCGTACAGCTAAAAAAATTTGTCTTTGAATGTTCAATATTTATATGCTTTAGTTTTTTTTTTTCTAAATAAAAATAATTTAATCGAAAGATTAAAATTAAAAACGAACTTAAGCCAAACTATTTAAAACAACTTTGGATAAAAACCTTACAGTTCGATTAAAATTTATAATCCAAATCTATTAATTTATTCGAGATATTCTCAAGAATTTCCTGCACATTCATAAATGATTAGTAAAATTAATGTATGCATTAAAGCCGGTTTTCCCATACAAAATTTGTACATTAAACCAACACTAACTTCAATAAATTTTTATGAATATGGTGGAAACCAACAATAATTAAATATTTTTGTTTCAAAAACTTATTTATTTGCTGGCGGTCAAAAGTTCATAACATAATTAAAACTGCAAAAATTAAAATTTTTACCATTAATAAACTGATCAAGAAAACCGGTGGCCAAATATTGATTTTACTTACAATTAAGTGTAGGAACTCTATTGATAAAAATAACTATTTCCATACAACAGTAAAATTTTATGTGCGGCGTGTGTGTAAATCCCCATTTTTGTCACAGGACCTCATACTTATAATCTAAGGATTACAAGATTTCCTCTGCCAATTCACTATAATAATTTTCTTACAACAGCAAAATTGTAAATCATGTGTCTGTGTGTAAATCCCCATTTTTATCACAGGACCTCATATCTATAATATTAGGATTGCAAGATTTCCTCTGCCGATTCACTATATCTATGCACAAAATGGGGAAACTTTAACTCCCCTAAAATGAATACCAGTTGTAAACTTTAAAAACGCCGAAACACGTTTATATTCAGTGATCAGAACCTATTATTTAAAAAAAAATTTCTTTGTTTACAGTTGTAATCTGTCCCACCGTGGCTTAACAAACAAAAAAATTAAACATAATACAAACATCAGCAATAGCAAATATGTAATGCAGATGGCAGGGCAGCAACAACAACAAAAAATAACAACAATAAACTAAACAAACTTAATGAAAAAACAAAACAATGTTGTCAACGAAAAAGTTTTGCCCCATTCCAAAATCTTTTCAAAATTAACCTCATCCTCCATATAACAGACTAGCTCTTATTAAATGGTAGAAAAAATACTACAAAATAACAACAAAAACATTTACTTTTTTAATGAACCCTTATAAACTTAAGAATTTTCTTTTTAAATTTTACATTCTCATGCTTAAAAACCTTTTGGCTAAAAGAATAGCAAGACAAAAGGAAAGGAAAAGAGCAAATGGACGAAATAGAAATTTATAAAATATTTATAAATAATTTTGTTAAAACAGATTTTGCTTAACAGTAAACAACAAAGTTACACATGCAACATTGTTGTTTAGAAGGGTTTAGGTTAAATGTTTTCTAATACCAGACACTTATTGCATCAAATATGCACCACAATTTTCTATAATCACTAGTTTTTGGACAAACGTTTGGCATGTTCTTTTAAAGGCATTTATTTACTTCAGGTTCAAGTTTAGAATTGTTTATATTTTAAAAGAAAGAACAAAATAATTATTTAAACCTTGAAAGGGGTAAAATAAAAAGAGCTTTTTACTACTTCTATGATTAAAATTTCATTTTCTTAACAGCACTCAGGGGATATCCCCTTCCCCCAATAATATCAAGCTCAAACAAAGCCATTGAAGTTTTTAAAATGTTTTTAATTTGTATATAAAAATTATTTGAAATATCTCTGCAAAGGTATAACTCAAACCACTTAGCCGAAAATTTTTAAAATTTACAAAGAAAAAACTGCTTAGATTTTGGATTCAATCGGAACCGATGCACCGTTTCGATGACTATTCTTCTTGCTAAAGAAAATGCGAAAATTTGCATTTGTAAAATAATTACACGTAAATCGGTTATATAACGTTAATAAAACATAAAACAAAAAAAAAAGTAAATATTTTGGCTAAAAATTTACCCACAAACAAAATTGTATATATATACAAAAATGTTTCAACAATTTCATAGAAAAAAAACCTATTTTTTTAAAAAAAAAATATTTTACCAAAACAAATAAATCTTTAAATGAATTTTTTCAATTTATTTGAACATACTTTTTTTCTGAATCAGTAAAACAATTTGTCAAATATATTTTTAAATATCAAACAAAAAAATTTACTGAATCAAACAAAAATATTTTCTAAATTGTTTGTAATATATGAGACAAATTTTTTATTTTTAGCTATAAAAATTGTTTTAAAGTGTCCATTAAGCACGTATGAAGTTTTACCTTGTTATATGTGTTCAGCTCTGTACGCTTATATAAAAACTATAAAAAAATGAATGAGAATTATCGCAACAACATTAAAAATGATGCTGATGTTTATAGTGTGTAACGTATAGTAAATAAACTTATTACAATTTACGGTTGATACTAACTGTATGAATACCGACGTCTCACTCATTTTGCTGTCATTGTTGTTGTTGTTATTTATGGGCAGGTCATATTGGGGGTTGTTTTTATTTTTACTACACAGAAAACTAGTTTTTGCTGTTGTTTTTAGTGTTTGCGTTCTAAATAAACCAAACAATTTACTGCTTCAGTAAAAAAACAATTACTGAAAATAAAATTTTATTTTAGACAAACTTTTGTTTGAAAATTCTCTGATGATATTTTTTGTGTATAAAAGTAGTTTTAAAATTTCGTACATCAAGACCTGTGTAATTTATCTAAGAACACGATATCGCTTCAGACAACTTTGTAGAACGCCAGTCTGTTAGTTAACGGATTGCAAGTTCGATCATAGCTAAAGTCTTTAGGTCCTTCTCACTACAGTGGGTAAAACTATTCAATCCCTTACTCGTCAAATCGAGTTTAGATAATATTTCTAATGTCTTTGTTACATAAACCAAATATCTACAAAATACATTAACTAAGCACGCAGCATAAAATATATGCTTACCGCTACAATTTTTATTTTCCTGATGTCTCTGATACTCTGTTTCTAGCATGTTATGAAATTTTTTTCCCCTTTTTTATATTTCCTTTAATACTATTTTAACTATTTATTACAATCTTTTATCCTTGTTATAAACAATAAACAAAATTATTATGGCATACCTTTAAGTTTAATAGCTTTCAGAGCTTTGTACCTTTTAAGGTCCCCTCAATACCTTTAGAATTAATTCTTGTTGTTATATTTTTTGTCCCTCTCTTTGCTTAAGTTCCTTTGTTTTTATAAGGAAATTTCATTATTTATTCATTAGTAGCTAAGAAATTATAGTCTAAAAGTATTTAAGTACCTTTTATAAAGCTAAAATGAAAAACTTTTGCGACACTTTGTTACGCAACTTTTAAGCGTGTTTTTCTGATTGTGTTCCGGCTTTGGCGCTGTTGTTGATGCAGCCACTGCTATTTAAACATTAATGACCGTAAAAGTTGTTCCTTTAAGTTTTAAATGGGTTGCTGAGAATTCTATGGATAAGACAGGCACTGTACTGCAAGACACTTATGAAGATAATATTTCTTTTTTTATTTTAATAACTTGCAACCCTTGCGTATGTTTGCTGTTTTTAGTCGTAAGTTTATTGAGAATTATGCAGGTAGTTTAGGTTTGTCTACTGGTTTGTGTAAAATTTTAAATTAAATTTAAAGTTTTAAAGCGGAGACCTTTCAAATAAACGGAACAATATAGACTTATTTTATATAAACCCAAAGAAAAAAATCAAGATTTTGGGATCGACGCGATCCGAATCGAACCGAACTCGGTATGGTATTTAAGTCTTGTACCACTGTAATATCACCAAAAACCATTAGAGGAATATTTCCAGCAAATTATGATGCATGTAATGTATGATAAAATACAAACTTTTCTTGAAACTGCTTTCATATAATTGAATATAATTTTTTTAATATCTACGCTAGACGAATGATTTACGTCTTGCTTTAAAGGTATTACAATAGTGCTTTAAAGGGTATACAAATAAAAAAAGTTATCACAATTAAAGAAGTTCTTTTTTCACAAACCGCGACATTCCTCTAATGTTTTCGTGAAATGATAGTTGTACAAGACTTAACTACTATATCGAGTTTTGGTGGGTTCGGAGCGGGTCGGGCCCAATCACTCGTTGGTTTTATATGGAATAAGTCATAACAAAACAATTAGACACAGGGTTTTTGAAAGAAAACTTCCTAAAATATGAAGATGTAAAAAGTATCTGTCTGGTATATGCTGAGCAACTCACTCAGTCATCAATATTATTGTACAACTATTTTTAAACGACAAGGCCTAAAACACTGATTCTAGTAGAGGGTATAAAATAAACCTATATCGGTTTCTTGCAAGTTTACGTCTGATCTTTATTTTTGGAGGAGTTAAGTTTTCCAACCCATTTCGCACATTATTATAATGAATCGCACAATGAATCTTGTAATTCTTGAATTTTAGGTATAAGGTTTGCTCAACACATTTATGTTAATACCTACGAGAAACATTTTTTTTTTAAATGTTAGCACCCTTTTTTTTGGAAAAAAGGCGAAACGTCCCCTTAAACAGCATTATGGGGGCTTTGAAAGGTCTAACAAAAAAATTTCTTATAAAACTTTATTATAAATCTTCAGAAATAACTCAAAACTTGAAATGAATGCATTTAAGGGTTGAGCGAGAAATTGCCAAATAAACAAATCTATCAATAAGTGAATGTGAATGGCTATTATGTAGGAGGACGTATGAGTTATCTTATAACTAATATAAATTATATTAAAAAGGCCCTATTATGATTCACAACTAAATTGATAGTTGAGTCGTAGTTGTCAAATTCATATCATGGAATACAACTTCATCAAAGCAGTTGTCTCAGTTTTTTAGCAGTTGTTTTTTGGTTTTTATTTCGACTATTGTGTTAATTTTAATTACTTTTAAAATGGTACTTTTAGGCGCCAATCTATCCCATTTGTCAACCCATATTGTTGCCATATCGATAAAATATAAAATCTCAAGAACAAATAGTGAGGCCAAAACTAAAAATATTTAAAATATTTTGTGTTGGCTACTATGGTTTCAAAAAACAGAGAGTATAGATAAGAACCTTTTTTCGAAAATTTTTTCGAAGACAACTAAAATTAGTTGTGAATCATAATACAAAAAAATGGTTGAGTTGGGTCGGAGCATTAACAACTCAAACTAGTTGAATTGTGAATCATAATAAGGGCCTAAGTATACTTACTAAGGCATACATTGTAATCGTCTCTAATATTGTTTGATTAATCAATTATTCGAAATGCAGGTTTTTAAATTACTCTAACAATCGAGTAACTTTTTTATTGTTTCTCGAGTTATTCGATTATTCGACCTAAGTAGCTCTAATATCTTTTACTCGAAATAGAAAATGTTTGTTGATCGAACATTATATGACTTAAATTTTCCGAATAATCGAGCAATAAAAAAACACTTTTTTCGGATACTATTATGTGAATAACTCCGAAAGCGTTGATCAAATAAAAAAACTGTCTATCATAACAGCTTAAAGGTAATTTTGTCACGCATCTCATTGTGAGTTTTTTGATCGAAATCGGGAATACCCATCTGGGATTATGTTGAATAATGCTGATACATATACCCAGTGAAAATGTTATACATGTCCAGAAAAAAATCTGTAGGTGATAGGAAAGAACTGAGGACATAGTAGGGTATTCATTTAAATCGACTTTTCGATTGTTCGATTAATCAATTAATCGAAAGTGAGGTTTTTAAATTAATCGAGCAATCGAGTAAAACTTTTATTTCGTTCGAGTTATTCGAGTAAGCTTTTCTGCTAAAAAGTATTCGAGTTAATCGGAAAATGTTTGAATTTAATCGGTTTTTTGTACATTTTTGTGGACAAAAATAAAACAAAAACAGTTTTTTCGTGTTTTTATATATTTTAATAATAAAAACAGAAGAAAACACAACATTTCTAAATAAATAGGATCATAAACTGATCCTTAAAAAAAGTTTATTTTTCACTTTTCAAATGTCGCGCGTTGAGAAAGTTTTCCGCCAGGAAATATTTAATACCATTCCGCGATGTCCTGTATTCAATGCAGAATAAAAATAACCGGAATTGGCATAACATTATTGTTGTTATACATATAAATACGGTTACACTTCGGAAATATTTCCCAAAAAAAAGTAACCACTACTTTTGCTCAGAGCTAGTTTGATTTAACTTGTTTTTTATATCACAAAAGAAGTTATGCTGCAAAAAACTATTTTTATATTATTTTTAATAAAAGCGAACCCATATTTAAAAAAATATTATCATTAAAGGAAATACAATTTTAACTTGTCTATGGGTTAAATTTTTTTCGGCAAATATTTGCCAAGTGTGACCGTACCTTAAGGCATTTATAATTCCGAACATTACATTCGATATTTTACGAAACATCTAGTTAACTAGTTGCTCTCGAAATATCTTCTTTATTTCAAATAATTTTTGTTTGATGTTTATTCTTCCGAATTTTTTTTAAAAGACATTTGAAGTTGGTTTCTTTCTCCCTATTATTGTTGCTACATTATTTACCTAATTTTTTGATCATGCGGACTATTAGTATGAAATAACGGTCGAATTGGATGGCGAATTTCATATAAATTAAAAAAATTTTTTACTTTTTATTAAGAAATCTACAAAAACTAATTAAAAAAAAGAAAATTTACATAAAATTTTTTAATCGATTTATTCGATTAATCGGACAAAATTACTCGAATAAATTTTTATTCGAAATTAAAATTTTTTGATTGATCGAACATTATTTGACTTTAATTATTCGATTAATCGAGCAAACATTATTCGAGTGAATACCCTAGGACACAGCATTTTTTAGCGCATGAAACCGATTAGAAAACTTATACTTTTGTTAAAAATTGTTCAACTTTGTTAGTTGATTCGGCAAACGTTCCTCTTTGAAATTTTTTATTATGGATTGTAACAAAAATTTTTCAAGATTTCTTTTTGTGAAAAAGTTTGTAAATTTAGTAAAATGTTTTGTCGGAACCTATCGGGAAATGATGCACGAATTATCTTGAACTTAAAGTCGTATGACTGATGTGTCGTTATCGGTGAAAAAAGAACATATCAAAATCCTAGAGGTAAAATGTTAGCAAAATTCTTTCACTGTACAATCAGATTTTTTCCAATCAAAATATATGCGTTTAAAGTAGAGATAGGGTCAAATTTTTCCAATAGGTTCCGATCCAAACATGAATACCAATATGTCCAATACATACATAGCACGCACGACAAAAATTTTCCCAACTCGTCAAAACTGCTGCAGGAAATCAAATCCAATAAAAAAATGCTTGTTTTTTATATTCGAAAAGATACACAATTTTGTTTTATTTAGTATTCCGGTTCCATTCTTGACCGTATATGAAAGGATCACGTGGCACTAATTACAACAAACGTAATTTATACGGTTGCCATCGTACTCAATAATAAAAAAATTGTTCCAAACGCTGTTTCATTATTTCAATGAATAGCTTCTTGAATTTTATCTTTCATTTTGCTCACAGAAATCAATGACTGTTCAAGTGTCGTTTTTCAAACAGTAGTGCCAAGTTTGCACTGCCAACAGCTGATACTATTGTCTTATATAAAGAACTTTAAGCTTAAGACGCCCATAGACCATCAACAAATTTGCTAGTGTTTGCGTATTTGCTGATACAAAATATAAAATTTTTTTCTTTACTGGAAAATCCACATATATATATATATATTACACCTAAAATCGTTTCGTGTTTTGTCGTGTCAATCTTGCTCAGCACTACACGACCCGAACACGCAAAAAATCAGATTTTCTATCATGAACACTTCGTGTTGAGTCGTTTGTGTTTGTGTCATAAAAAACACTACAAAAGAGCATCTCTAGTTTAAAATACAGTAATTTTACTAGTATTCTACCACAGAGCTAAGTTTGGATCTCTTTCATATAAAGTTCCGGAAATAGAACGGGTTGCTAGCTAGGCCTTGGGAAGCAGTTACGTGTCGTGTCTTGGGGCAGGTTCTTTTCATCTAGGCAATTAAAAAATGTTTCCTTTTTCGCCATAATGAAGTTTAACTTTGTCGCTACTGCCAATTATAGAGGAGAGGTCTATACCCTCTTATTGCAGGTATCACTCATTTTATTTTAATCCACTAAATAATTTATTGCTAAAAATAATATATGTATATAAATAAAAAAACTTTATTAAACCCTTAATAGCGGTGTTAATAAAACTTTTACTTTGCCGTACATTTAATTCAGCTTATATATTGCGCGCCATTTGTCTCTCTCCCCGTAAAATATTAATAATAACAAAAAATGTTGCAGGTTTGTCAGCGCTTTTAAAACAAACTAAAACTACAAAAGTTATTATATTAAGCGCATTTTGAGACACACAAACACATCGCATACTACATCAAAAAAAGTTGCATCTCAAAAATATCTGAAATGTTCAGGAGAGGCAAAATGCGATACACCATTATTTGTCCAGTTAAAGAAGACTGTAACATTTGTTTTGTAAGGTGGTTTATGAAAAAACGTTATTAAATAAATTCGAATTGCAACATTTGTTTATTAAGAGTGCGATATGTACACTAGACTAACATTGTACACTAGACTAACATCAAACAATATTAATAATTAAAGCGTATCTCTTCAAGTAATGCAATGAACAGGATGAAAAGGAAATCACTAAAATGAAATAAAATGCCAAAAAAGGCTTTAAGTCATTTAAAGTTTTAAGCAAATTTAAATTTACTTAAATAATTGCATAAATATTAATAATTACAAAAATTGTACAGGGATATTTTTGAAACATGTTGTATTTTTACATATTTGTGGTATTACAAATTTGTGCGACTTAAAGTAGCACTTTTACAGAATTTATTTAGATACGGCTCAGTTTCAGCAAAAAGTCACCGCTAGACCATCGATATGTTTTAGGACTTGTCTTAAAATAAAAAAAAAATAATATAATATTAGAAAACTAAGTAATAAAAACACTTTTTTCATCTCTATACGAGGTGAACCGCCTTAATGTACTCATTTAAATGCTACACAAGTATGTATGCTATATTAAAGCTTGCGTTTTGTAAAAGTTTTTTTTTAAAAAATTGCAACAGCAACACAACAATACCAAAATTTTTTTAGATTGGTTGGTTTTGTTGTTAGCATCCTTTGTTGAGTTGAGTTAATACCTTGTTTTAGTGATTAGCTAGATTTACTAACAGTTATGAAGCAATTTATACTACAACAACGATATGAAAACACTCAAAAAATATTGTGATTAAAATAGATGACTGCTGATAAATGGTAGGACGAAATGTTGTCCGTAAACAGCTAGTATAGACAGACTAGAGATTTATTCGAAGTTGAGTTTTGAGGAGCATCTTGATGCATAGCTCAGGCGCAACGCTAAGAAATCTTAAAGTCGAACACCTTTCAAAATATTAATATTTATGAAAGTATAATCATAATATTTTTGAAATAATTCAGGCACTACTAAACGGATAAGCCCATCCGCATAAAAATTTACAAAGAAGTATTCCCGTTTATGTTTGGAATACAAAATTTCAGATTTGCTCAGGAGCGAAGCTATGAAGTAACAAAATAGGGCACTTTGGCTATATAAAATTTGTTATGCTTGACTTTTTTGTTTTTCGCCTGATTTAATTATTTTTTATTTTTATTTTTTTGCTATATTATACACTAACGGAAAAACGCCAACTTAAAAATAAAAACTCGCCCTATTAATTCAATAATTTTTAATTTAAAAGACAAACATTATTGAAATGCTCTAAATCAATAATTTTAAACTTTGAATAAATATAGTTCAATATTGAAATAAAAATTACCAAAATGACGAGACTTTCGTTAATGTTTCTCATTGAATCAATATGATTTTTATTGATATTTTTCTCTGGGCTTAGCCCTCAATAAGATTATTAATATTTTTGGATGCAATTTCGCAGGCATATAGGATTAACGTACTAAATAGCAAGCAACAAATAACTAAGATTAGCTTTTTAGAATACCACAAATCCTAAGAAAGTTCCAAGAAATCTCAAAAATGGATATTTTTATTAGTAAGCAGATTTTTTATGGTTTCGCATATAGAGTTAATATTTGGTTTAAGGCCCATTTAACACTTTGGAAAATAAATGCATACACATAAGGTTTTTAAAAAGTTTTAATTGTTTTTGAATCCAAACTTTGGGATTTTAGAACATATAGACGATTAAAGTCTAAATGTTTATGTAAAATAGTTCGTATCGGAAAGGCGCAGGTCCAGCAAAAGGCGAACGGAGATTCATGTCTCTGAATAATCAATTGAGATAAATATACATTTGTTATATGAGTGATTCTCATTTTCAATGCTTTGTTCATATCGTGTTCAAAAAATAAGTTAATAGCAGCTGAAGGGTAGAAACAATTTGGCAAACATTATTTCTTTACAAATTTCTGATTTGTTTTGAAAATATTTTGCTTCAACCATACTGTGAGTTTTCATATTTTCGAAGAATGTTTAGGTAGGTCGTATTTTGGTACGAATGATTATTTAAAATTTACATAAATTTTAGCATTGTCGGCTAATCTTATTAAAATTGGTCTTAGGAGAAGGAAGGCTTAGCCTAATTTTTTCTCATGTATTAACCTTTATAAAGAACAATTTTAAAAGATACTAATGCTTTATTTCTCCATCTGTACCGAACTCAAAATTAAAAAAAATTGGTTAAAACTTTTAACTTCGTCCTGCGATTATTACTTATATTTTTTGTTAGCTAGAAGATGTATAGTGCTCTTAAGCCCTATACTCACTTTTTTCGCAAAAATCATTTCCAGAACAACAGCGAAAGCAAATGTAACGCTCAACACACAAAAATCGATAAATATAATTTTATTTCACGATCCATTGAATGAGGCGAAAACTATAATATCAAAATAAAATTACGCTATTTAACTAACAAAGGGAAAAAATTTAAAGTTTCGTTGATTTTGGAACCGACACTTGGAAAATAATGACCCAAAGTTTTGAAAAATTTTAAATTTTCAATTCCTAAATGAGTATAACTGACTAACTATACAGGATAAATATACAACCACACATGTGATCTAGTTAGGGCTATAACAAAAAAAATTCTTTTTGAAATGAAATCAGAAGCAAAAAATGCAAGCATTAAAACATATTTTGCACAGTGGGATTTTTTGCAAAATAAATAATAATAAATCTGGAACTTTTAAACTGCTGATTGAATTTTTCTGAAACTACAAATATCTTTAGAGGAGGAGTCGGGCTTTAAAAGGCGTGTAGGGCTGGCATTCTGCTTTAAACATAAGAGAAGTTACAGTGGAGCTATTTTCACTACTTGGGACTCAAAAAAAAATTTTGAGCTTTTTAACTTTTTTGAACGTTATTAAATGTTATCCGATTTTTTTTAATTTATAGCACGTTGAGCAAAGGAAGTTTCAGATAAATCCAATCAACAGTTTAGAAGTTCAAGATTTATTATCATTAAATTTGCAAAAGTCCCCTCTGTGTGTGGCCGAAGTCAAATTTCATAGCTCCGCTCCTGAGCTATTTGAAGAATTCGTGTTTAAAATATTAACTAGAATACTCCTTTGCTATATCCGTGTGATATTCAGATAGGCTTATCAATTTAGAAATTTCTGATTTATGTCTAAAATATTTTAATTCTGCCCCACTGTGAAGACGTACGGTTATGATTTGCTTATTAAACTGATTTTAACTTTAAAATTCCTCAATTTTGCAATACTTTAGTTCAGGTTCTTTGAAATATTCGACCCGATTTTTCATAAAACTCAAAAAATTTAACTTTTTTTTACTAACATGTATTTCTGAGCTTTAGCATTTATTAGATTAGAGTTAAAACTGAGGTAATGACATGATGCATTTACGTTAATTGTTATTTTATGCGCATTTTATTACACATGAAGTTAGTTGTTGTGTTCTTTTTTATTAGCGAGCTTCTCTCATACATATGAAGAGTTTTCATCACCATTCATTCATTCTTCCACAAATATTAATTTTAAAGCTTTTAAGCTCTTTTGTAAAATATTTAAAACTTTCAACATAAAACGGATGTTGATAAAATTTTGTTTTAACAGTTTGCTTCTAGAGAAGTGAAGTTTAATTCAACTAAAAAATTATAATCTAAATATGAAGACTAGTAAATTAATACATGTTTAAAATATATTAGCGCAATACCCTTAAAACTATTTGTGTATTAAACTTTCTGTAACGCTATTTAGAGCACTACAATACCAAAAATGTTTTATATTTAAATTGTTTTAATTCTTTTTATTTTCAGGTAAGATGAATATTTATTTGCGAGTATGTAAGTAAGTTTAAAATAATAATTATATAAACCTGCCTGGGCGCAAGAAGGTCATTAAGAAAAATGATGTAATGGTTTGATGAGCTCCTACCTAATTCGTATAGCGCGATCCCTGAGACAGCTCGATATACATCGAAGCGAGTCATCACTGACACCAAAAGCAGCAAGTTTAGACAAAAGTGCACCATGCCACACTCTATCAAACAGCCACCACCTTACTCACGCCGAAATGGTGTATAGAGTGACACCATTTTTCCAAACGAAATGCCAGTAAGTCAACCGGAGAACGTCCTCTACGAAAGCCATACTGGTCGCTGAGTGAACCGTTGGACTCCAAATACCTTACTAGATGGAAATTCACCATACTTTCCATCACTTTGGAAAGTGTAGAACATATTGCGATTGGGCGGTAATTTTTAGTGTTACTCTCTTTTTAGGGATCGGCGTTACGTCGGCAACCCTCCAACACGACGGGAGTTCCCTAGCATGTTACAAAGTGCTGCAGAGGATTGCCAACTGACGTGCTAGCGTCCATAAACATTGCTGGAATAACATCCAGCACAGGCGGCTTATTTATGTTGAGATCCACTAAACCTTTTTTAGCTGCACGTGCTTGAAAGAATGTATTTGGCATAGTTACAGATATTCTATCAAGCGTGGGCAGTGTTTGAATACTTTCGTGCAAGTGAGAATTAAATACCTGCAAATAATTCAGCCAGAAGGTTAGCTTTATCAGTCCTTTGAAAAAATCGGAATTGAGGAACTAGCATTATCCTTTACTCTTTTAACGAATGACCAAAAGCTCACCCTACAAAAATTTGTTTTATAAGCCTCTTATAAATCAAAATTTTTTTTTTTATAAATTAGGTTGTAAATGTTTATATGTTGTGGGTTAGCTATTCTATATGCCTGCATTTCATTGGGTGCTAATGCCAACTCATCAGTAGATCTTTGACCATTATACCTGTAGGTCGGAGGTAGACTACACTAATAAAAATTTTGAAAATTCTATAGGAGACCACAAAAACATTTTTAAAATCGCAAATGATTTTATCTCTGTAGCTTTAACAGCTTGACTTACCCCAAATATTTTATATAGCTCTAATATTATGTTTTCATATGTAACATATCCGTAATAAAATTATGTCATATATTGCAGTTACTTATTGAATACCTCCTTATTAGTTTGCATCAGTTCTACTGTCTCTTCAAACATAGGACTTACTAGATTTCGACTATTGATAGAGAAAAAATTCTGATTCGAACACTATAAATTAACGTATTTTGAAAAATATGTGAGTTAGAGTAATATACCCCTATATACCTACAGATATTTAAAATGTTTTCAAACTCGTATGCTTATAGAAAAACTCTCAAACAATATATGAAAATTTCAATTACCAAAATATAATAGATTTCAAAAACTTATACAAACAACACAACAATCAATTTTTATTTGATATGAATCTATTTTTTTACAACCTTTATATGATTAGTCAACATTTAGTCAACAATAAGTGTGTTAATTTATTGCAGATATTGGCAAGAATTAATGTTTCAAAAATATTTAACCATCATATTTAAAATGTTTTATAAATCGTATGCTTATTCAAAAACTATCAAACAATAAATGAGAATTACAAACGCAAAATATTAATAGATTTAAAAATATATTATACAATTAAATCTATTATGCTTTTTTATTTGTAATTTTTATTTCTTAAATGAAAGTCAATAGGCAAAATGCTTATTATTATAATAGAACTATTTCTATGATTGATAATTTTTAATAAAAAATAAATAAAATGTGCTCCTCATAAAAGTAGTCTTTATAATGAAACAATTTATTATCGCATAAGGTGTGCTACAAAGTTGTTACTTACACTCCAATTAGGCAAAACAACATTTAAGTAAATACATATATATAACAGTTGAGTATACTTGGAAGCGAATAAATAAATAATTCAAAACAACATGAACTTAAAACTGGGTACAAACAAAACGGTTGTTTAACATTTAGCTGGCAAACGATAGAGATTAATGTCGCCGTATGTGACATGTAACGCTTGAATATCAACTCGAAACAGTCTCGTATATATTTTAACTTGTAGCATACTTCTAAGCTTACTTTTTATAAATATATGGTCATAGTAAAGTAAGCTGACATAGCTGAAAACTTTTTCCTCCTAACACAGTGAGCTGTCAAAACAAAGATTTTTAAAAACTATGTAAGCAAATCTAGGTATATACTAGAGGGTTGCACAAGATGTCTTCAAGTTGTATTTCAGCATGTATTACAAATGGCTTTTTAAAACACATTTTTGATGAATTTGCAGGATGCGAAGATGGTTTCCACACAGTGTACAAGCTCAAAAAATTATTTTCAAATTGCACTTTCTAGTACATATTGCTCGCAATGTTATTGTTTGGAAAGTGTTTGAACCAAAACAAATGTCTTAAACACATCTTCAAGACATCTTTTGCAACCCTGTAGTATTTATGTACATGAACTTACATAGGACACAAATTTGCATGTTTTCTGAGTTTTTCTTTTCTTACTGTATTCATAAGCTTTTCTCTGTTTATTTGGATTTCGTATAGCTAGACATTGAACTATACTATGAAATTATTTTGTAAGCCATATAATTAAAAAAGGCCTGTAATGAGTGTTTTGTTGTTGGGGTTTTTTAAGAGTTCATACACCTTATACTGGCGCATTTATAGTGACACTGAATGCATAAATGCACCAGACGTTGTAAAAATTAACAACTGCATAACCACGAAACATTATTTAGTGGATTTGGCAAAGAAAAAAAAACATAATAAAATAATATTAATAATAGAATCACTAGACAAGAAATTTGTAGAGTTGTTGTTTTTTATTTTGTTTAAATTTTATTATACAAAAGAAGTCATAAATAATTTTATTTTTATTTTAAGAAAAGTAAAGCCAATGCATAGTACAGTGCATTTAGTTTAGATTTAAAAATTTTGATTTGTATTAAAATTATATTATGGTTTAAGTGGACGTTTAAAATAGGAAAAGTAAAAGAACTTTTGAAGGCAAAATGTATTTACTGCCTGTCCCACGATGTCGAAAGAATTGTTTCATTCTTTTATTTATAGCAAAAAAATTTGGAACTTTTTGTTTTAAATGTAATTGTATGAAAGGAAGAATTCTTTCGACATCGTGAGACAGGCAGCTATTATCGAACTGTATTGTTATTTTCAATCGAATCATTATGCTTGCAGTTATTCCTAACCGACTTCAAGAAAAATGAGATGGCTATCCATTCATTTTTTTTAATGGTTGATCCCTTGCAACTCCGCCTTTAACAGACAGCTTTGGAAAATGTTTATTGCCGAATTGATCACATTGCTTATGATTATCATCAGATGATATATAAGTTGATGGAATAATCTGCTATATATATAACCTTCAAAATATATACAGGATAAATTTTTTCGGTGATCCCTTTATGAATATCTGGAATATACCTATACCAACCAATAAAAGAGTGACTATTTCTTTTAGATTATCTGGTAAACTATAAGGAATGTAAACATTTTGTTGGACGCTTTATTTTAGATAATAATATTATCTACAGCTCCACTCAACACATTTTGGTTGGTAATTGTACAATTAGAAAGTTATAGATAACGTAACGTCTGCAACAGATGATTTTTAAGTTTTTGGATGAACCCAGACATAAACTTGTCATTCTCACTAGAACTGTTTTAAAATCCTCAAATACTTCACGTTAACCTCTAAACCAACTTTAGTTTTTTGTAACGATGGCAACGGCATTTTTGTCAGGAATATTTCTTTCCTCAAGGACAGTTAAGTATATAATTAAATGTCATTTCATAGTTTTTGCAAAAGGTTATATGAAAATATTTCATTCAAAACGCCAATGACATTAACATTACCAAACATATATCTATAGCAATAAGGAATAAGTGCTTAAGTCTACTTAAGCAAATTTTGTTTTAAAACTGTTTTATTCATTAACTATTATCGCATTCAGTTGCGGGTTGCTGTGGTTACAATCATACCTAAGCCAGGAAGGGTCACACAAGACATAAATCATATAAGCCCATAAACCTCTTAGCAGTAGCGTAAAAACTTTCGGAGAAATTACTTTTCTTAAGTCAACTTAAGCACTTATCCTTTTTTTCACAGATATGCTTGCGAATGTAACGACCCAAACACACGATTTACCCATATTTGTCTACAACTTTGGATATCAAAATGTTACCACTTTGGTATTAGAAGATCTCTTTATGCAGATATAATAGTGCTTTAAAACAAAGATATATATACATAAATTTACCTCTTTTAAGATATAGCGATTTTGATTTTGAGACATATAAAATTTTTTTTCGAAAATTTTAATGTGGCCCGAAACAAGTTTTAGTCACATCATTGTGAAGAGGATTTTATTGACTTTCAAGCGATATACTGTTGAGCTCTTTTACTCAAACCTGTGATGAGATATTTGTAATACTTAAAGTAAAGCCAACTTTTTTAGACTCTTTTTAAATCTTGATGACATTATATTGCCATAAATAAACGAAGCATGAGCATAACATTTTATATGTGTATGTGTTTTTGTTATATTAACAAAATTCCTTTAAAATCAGAAAGGGTGAGTTCAATTTCACCCTTTTTCATTAATTTAATTTTTCTGAAATATTTCAATAAGAATGAAATATTTACATATTTGTTTTTTAAATAAAGACCATTTTTTAATATATATGCATATAAATATGTATGTATGTCTTTCCTTTTCAATCCAAATATTATTATTCATGTATCTAATTGTTATCTCATTACCATCAATAACAACAACAACAATCAAGACTAAAACTTCTATAGTAAAAAAAAGCTCAACATATTTCCGGTAGAATGTTAATGAAGAAAAACTGTGAAATATTGAACAGACACAAACATAAAATGAGAATAAACAAAAAAAAAAAACCAACAAACCACACCATAAAATTTTCACACACACACATGAGCAAACATTGGCGAGATATGAGACAGAATTCAACGAGAAAAAAAAATTAATCGCAAATAATTTGCTCATGAAAGTGGTAAATTAAGTTGTCATTAAAAGCTTAATTAAATTCTTTTGTTGATAGTTGACATGTTTGCCAACAAAGATGGCAAAAAAATTTTCTATATATTTTTGTTCATCGCATATGAGAAAAATAAAATGCCAACAGAAACTTGCATCACAGATACTATATTTCTTTTCACTTAATACATACATATATATAATTTTTCTTCTTTGGCTAAATAATGAAAATATCGTGTTTTTCCATTTTTCTTTTTTCAACTTTGTTTTTTGCAAATATTTAACTAAAATTAAGGTCGAAATGAGAGGGTAATATAAACATAAACTCAATGTTAATGTCATAGTTGAAGCATACGTGCAGGCGAAAGTTACATGTATTTTGCATAAAAAACAAAAGAATGATACTTGCACACTATAACGGCGAGAAAGCGCTTGTGTGGGCTTGTATGTGTAATCATTAGAATGAAAATTTATTTGCATAGCATACACACAGGCTGCTAATGATAAATATTTAACTAATGTGCGTGTAAAGAATTTGGAAAAAAAGGAAAAATATTCCTGCTTTATATCCACTCATATTCAAAGGTATTTGCGTTCGTCATGTCGTTAGGGATGTTGCTCATCTCGCTTTTGATGTAACCGCATAGAATATTAAGACTAAAATGTCTATCTTAGTGGAACAGAGGTGCCCAATTGAATATGATTTAATTGTTTTTTTTTATAAATTATATCACGTTAGACTTTCTTGACGAACTTCTGTTTAAAATTAAAACATAGTGAAATGTGGATTAGATTATACACACAAAAAAATAAACCAAAAATATTTTTTATCAACCCCTTGTTTGGAATTATTTTTATATATTATTAATGTTTTTATCCGCTTCTAACAACAGTTTTGTTTGATTTTAATTTTTATAGTAATGTTGAATACTTTTAATTTTTAAATCATAATAGAACCGAAAATATTTAGGTGTTATTATATTATAAAGAAAAATAACGTTTTCAATATGTGGAAAATTTCTTATGCGTTTTGTTCTAGTAAACGTCATTGTTTGCCATATACGAGTATGTACATTTTTAATATATTTAAATTTGTGATTTTGATTAAAATTTTGTTCAATAACATAATTATTTTAATTGAAAAAATCGGTGGATTTTTTCAAAAAAATTTTGGTATTTGAATATACAAATGTATTTATAGGTCCGGAATTAAACAAAAAAATTATTTGAATTTCACAAATACTTGTTCAAATTCAAAAAAAAATTTTTTGTGTGTAGATTCCACATTCAGTTTATTTCAATATTTATTCTCTTCGGAAAATTTTTAATAGTATACTTAAAATGTTTTGCCAAAAGCCCACAGAGGTACTCGTGTAACACTGTTCTGCAAAAAATGTAATTTAAATAATATTATGCTGAATATAAAGAGCTTAATGGATTGAAATAAAATCCGCTTTAATTTTTTTTCTACTACGTACAGATTTTTTAATTAGCATGACTATTATTTAGAGTAGGTGCATCAACATATTTCACCCTAACTTGAAAACGGTTCGTCTGATTTCCATCAACAAACAACTAAAATAAACATGATGCAATTACCTTCCAAATCTTTTAAAATAGTTTTTTCATCTGGTCAATACTTTCGAAGTTATTCACAAATTATTATCAAACAAAAATTAAATTTTCGTGTAAAATTAAGAAATTTGTTTTTTCTACAAATCCATCAAAATTTAAAACTGCAAAAACTTATCCTTGTAAATATTACTTTGAAAGACAGATATATAACGAACAAAATAACCCATATATCATGAAAATCTATGGACAAATATTTATTTTATTAGGAATTGAATAAATACACCCAGACACTTAAAATGTGCTTTCGGTAATAAATAAATACATTAATTCAAATATTGAACTAAAACGCAGAAATAGTAAAATTTTCATACTTTTACCTATTCAGTTCAAAATAAAATTACGTAAACGTAATTATTAAAGCGAGAGCCCGCGCAAAAAAAGTTATATGCATGTTTACTTCTCGGTCTGTAACTAAATACAGACAAAATAACTGAAAACAGTCTAAGTCATGTATAAAAACAAACACACAAAGAGCTTTGATTGTAGGTATTAGGGTATTCACTCGAATAATGTTTGCTCGATTAATCGAATAATTAAAGTAAAAATTTATTCGAGTAATTTTGGTCAATTAATCGAATAACTCGATTAAAATATTATATGTAAATTTTCTTTTTTTTAATGAGTTTTTGTTGATTTCTTATTAAAAAGTGGAAACATTTTTTAATTTATATGAAATTTGCCATTGAATTCGAACGTTATTTCATACTAATAGTCCGCATGATCAAAAAATTAAGTAAATAATGTAGTAACAATAATAGGGAGAAAGAAACCAACTTCAAATATCTTTTAAAAAATTCGGAAATATAAACACCAAACAAAAATTATTTGAAATAAAAAAGATATTTCGAGAGCAACTAGTTAACTAGATGTTTCATATTAAAATATCGAATGTAATGTTCGGAATTATAAAAGCCTTAAGGTACGGTCACATTTGACAAATATTTGCCTACAGACAAGTTAAAATTGTATTTCCTTTAATTACAATATTTTTTAAAATATGCGTTCGCATTTATTAATAATAATATAAAAATAGCTTTTTGCAGCATAATTAACCTTATTTTGTGATATAAAAACAAGTTAAATCAAACTAACTTTCAGCAAAAGTAGTGGTTACGTTTTTTTTTAGCAAATAGTTACAAGTTAATATTTATAACAACAAAAGTGCTATTCCAATTCTGATTACTTTTATTCTGCATTGAATACAGGACTGGTCGGAATGTTATTAAATATTTCCTGGCGCATAATTTTCTCAAAGCGCAACATTGGAATAGTGAAAAAAAACTATTTTAAGGAATTTCTTTTGTGTTCATTATTAAAATATATAAAAACGCGAAAAAACTTGTTTGGTTTTATTTTTGTCCACAAAAATGTAAAAAAAACCGATTAAATTCAAACTTTTTCGATTAACTCGAATACTTTTTAGCAGTAAGGCTTACTCGAATAACTCGAACGAAATAAAAGTTTTACTCGATTGCTCGACTAATATAAAAACCTTAATTTCGATTAATTGATTAATCGAACAATTGAAAAGTCAATTAAAATGAATACCCTAGTAGGTATTGATAAAATGCCCATCAAAACCGAAAACAAAAATATATAATAAGAGCTTGTGAGCTTAATGGGATAGGGAAATTTCGGCAAACTAAGTTGAGTCGCAATAAAAATGAATGCAAGAATTTACATGAAAAAAGTATTATATTCTATTTCGCGATAAAAATTAGTTAAATAGCTGATGTTTCCTTGTAAAAGCATACACCTTCGTAAGTGGTAAAAGTTCACAAGAACGCTGATAAGACGGTGTAACGGCCTGTCGAAATCAGTTGTACTGACCCGTTCTGCTAATCTGATTTGAATATTCCAACACTCCACGCTTAATAAAATTACTTAGCGTGAAAAAAGTTTACTTAGCGTGAAAAGTGATTTTGTTGATACTAGTTAGTGGATAAATCCGAAAGCTTTGATTAAATCAAAAAACTATGCTAAGAAAGTTCAAAGGTATTTACCATGTCTCGGACTTGCATGCATGTTTTTGTAGTAATAGATAAAGAGGTAAGGACTAAAATTGTCTATGCGAATCATCAAATTTTAAGTAGTTTGGCAACGATTTGTAGTTGCATATTTTTTCATATTTTGGTTGTAAGTGCATATTTGTGCATATTTTGGCAATAAATGCATATTTTGGAGTAATTAAAATTTTTTTAATGCATATGTTTCAATTTTTGAAAAAAAAAATATTAATAGGCCGATTATGGATGGCAACTGACCCTCAGTTGGGTTACCAGTTGCTGAAAATGATACTACTAGTGGCAACTGGCAAATGAGAGCTGTCAATTTCAGTTGCTATTTAGTGCCTTTCTGGCAACGACTAATTTTCAGTTGCCGATTTGCAACGCAACTAAATTTCGGTTGCATTAAATAATAGACCCAATGATGTTTGTTTTATGTTTTCTTCTCTAATAATAATAAAAAATAAAAAAAAATATTTTCATATTAGTTTAACTTTGGTACTTTCTTCGAGCGTAAATGCATATTTTTGCGAATATTTTTCATTTTTAGGTGCATTTCTTGAGCGCTAAAATCAATTTTGTGTTGCATGAAAGTCCGAGCCCTGGTAATGAATTGTTTCATGAATATTTTGTGGCTCCAAATCAGATACTCTTTGCTAGACTTATAATATTGTTACGAAATGAAAATGCAGATTCAAATGTAACGGCACAAACTGACAACCCGATCATTATCTGCTTTATACCCCTAAATCACTGTAATAAAATCAAAACCTGGCAACCAAGTACCACAATTAAACTTGGCATCACTCGACAACTGCCAATAGAATTCAAAATAACGGAAAATGGAAGTTTCCGGAATCTTCAGGAAACGGTAGCTAGAACCTACAAGATTATTCGAGACTGCTTAATTGCAATTACAAACAGTGACATGAAACTTAAACAACATCAGCTGCAAGAGATGTAAACTTGATAACAGCATAATTTGCTTAAGTTGCGAACATTAGAGTATGTGTGTGTGCGAAGATAAACAAACAGAAGAAAAATCTCATGCATCTACACACGCACATACACTACACTATAGCAAGACCAAATGATCATGCCGTATACTTAAAGATAAAAAGAGACAACTACATTCCAGAAAGTTAGCGAAGTTACCAGAAGGTTTTATAATTTACTATATAAGGGGAGGCTGCCAGACGACATGAGGAAGTGTGTTTTTAAACTTAGACGAGTAAACATCGCCAAGAATAGTTAGTGTGTACATCGCGTTTAGTTGTACGTGTTATTAAAGTAATAAATAAAGTGTTACTGAGAATTTATTTGTAAAATAAATATCCGTGTTTTATTTTATTGCAATTCAACGAATCCTGTGAAAATAATAAAACCGTTTTTATGTAAAGGACTAAAAACGTAACAATTGGTGTCAGAAGTAAAATTGCAAAATAAAATAAAAAGGACATTATTAATTAATAAAAAAAAAAGGACATTATTAATTAATAAAAAGGACATTAATAATAATAAAAAGGACATTAATAAAAAAAAAAACATTATTAATTAAAATAAAAATTACAAAAGGACATAAAAAAAAATAGAAGCCATGAAGTTTGAAGAGCTAAAAGTTGAGCAGCTAAAAAAAGAGCTGAGTAAGCTGGAACTGCCAACAACAGGCAATAAAGTGGAACTTCAGAAGAGGCTGATAGATGAGTTCAAGCAGCGTGGCATCGACATCGGGACATACGAATTTGAGGATAAAGAGGAAATAGAGGTATGTACTCGTGCCACGACAAGCAACATGGATTTAAGCACAATGTTCGCCGCTATGATGGAAAAATTTCAAGAAGTTAAAGAAACATCTAGAGGTAACAATGAGAGAATGCTAGCTGAAGTTCAAGAAACATCTAGAGCTAACAACGAGAGGGTGCTAGCTGAAGTTAAAGCCACAAATGAGAAACTTCAGGAAACATCTAAGGCCACAAATGAGAAGCTAGTGGAAATTTCGGAGGCCATAAATAGAAGAGTAGATGGCATTGAGGTACAAGTCAGCAAATTTGACGAGAAACTCTCAGAACTAGAGAATAAACTCCATAGCCTAGAAATTAGCGGCGTCGAAGTGCAGGTAAAAGATGTGGACGAGAAATTGCATGACTTGGAAGCAAAAATTGTTAATCTTCAGTGTCAAGGAGGGCCAGTGAGAGTTATTCCAGAGGCTTCCAGCAGGGTAAAGACGCCTTGTTTCGATGGCAGCGCACCTTTGAACATCTTCAAGTTCCAGTTCGAAACAGTTGCCAGCAAAAATGGTTGGAACAGTGAAGAAAAGGCCATAGAGCTGATTTTGGCCTTAAAAGGAGCCGCAGCAGAAGTACTTGAAACCGTACCAGGGAGCTGCAGAAATAATTTTGATGACATAATGGCGGCACTGCAGCGGAAATATGGTGGCGAACATAAGCGAGATATATACCGCATGGAATTGCGATGTAGAGGACAAAAGCCCAATGAGTCTCTACAAGATTTCGCAATGGAAATTGAGCGGTTAGTGCAGCTTACATATCCAGGTGAAAACCACCCATTCCTGGATCATGTCAAAACAGAGGCGTTTGTTAATGGCATCCGTGATCCTGACATCAAGCTTGCAGTGTGTGCTACACAAAAGGCTACATTCGCAGAAATGGTTTCATTTGCACTAGCTCAGGAGACTGCTAGGGTGATTTGGAAGCCACAGGTGTGCAAGGTGCGGAACGTGGAGGTCATTGCCGAAAATGAGAGTGATCTAGTCTCTAGCATCAAGGAGGCAGTGAGACAAGCATTGGCGGAGAAGGACGGCAAAGTAAAAGCTAAGTGTTATAACTGCGGCAAAGTTGGCCACTTCCAGCGCAACTGCAAGGCGCCAAGAAAAAGAGCCAGATCTGTTTCGCCACCAAGGAATAGTAAACGGGTGAACCAACAAACAACACAAGAGTCCCCGTTAAACTAAAACGAGCTAGCACTAAGGGGCAAGAGCTAGCTCCCACAAACGACGGCCCCACAATCTCCATATCAGTAATGCAGCAGAAAAATAGCAACCTTACTGCATGTGGATACATCAACGGCGAAAAGCACATCTTCACCATAGACACAGGAGCGTCGCAGTCAATAATCAGGCCCAATATAGTGAAGGGGAAGTGTGAACCTTTAAGGAATATAAGACTACGTACAGCTACTGGGGAGCCTGCCACTGTCTACGGTAAGACTGAAGCAAAGGTGACTATAGCCAATATAAGCGTGAAACATGTGTTTATCGTTGCCGATATTGTTGACGATGTGATTATTGGAGCCGATTTTATGATAAACCATGGCATCAACCTGCATATGGGGCAACAAGTGATGATTTGGCGTAATGTTGAAATACCGCTTGATGTTGGATATGACAATCAAACGCACGTAAGGAAACTAGTTGCTATTGAAAACCAGACGATACCACCGCAGTCTGAATCAGTAATATGGGCACGCATGGAGGGAGATTGTGAGGACAATCGGTTGTGGGTAGTAGAACCAACAGAAATTAAGAGCGAGCTATTAACAGCAAAAGCCCTCGTAAAAACTTGCAAAGGAGGAAAGATCCCTATAAGAGTACTTAATTTATCAGGCAACGAAAAAGTCGTCAACGGAAATTCTGCTATGGGCCAATGTACTCCACCAGAGGCAATAATAAACTGCGAGCGAAAGCCAGAACCAGACAATATGTCCGCAAAAGAACGTGAACAATTTGAAGAGCATGTGGGGAAGTGGGTAGCAGGATTAGCAGCTCCTGATAGAAATAAAGCTAAACAGCTGCTAAAAAGGCACACCAGCGTCTTCGCCTTGAAAGATCAAAGCCAAGGGAGAACGGCAATAGTGAAACATGAAATAAATACAGGCGAAGCGAGGCCGATCAAACAGCCACCCAGAAGTGTACCCCTAGCAAAACGGAATGAGGTAAAAGAACTCGTCCATGAAATGGAGCGGAATGGTGTAATCGAGCCATCTTCAAGTCCTTGGAGTTCGCCTGTGGTCTTAGTCAAAAAGAAGGATGGCAGTACGAGATTCTGCGTTGACTACAGAAAGCTCAATGACGTTACTAAGAAGGACAGTTATCCGCTACCAAGAATTGACGACACTTTAGACACGCTGGCTGGAACGAAATGGTTCTCCACGTTGGACCTACAAAGCGGATATTGGCAGGTGGAGATTGCAGAGAAAGATAAGGAGAAAACCGCTTTTAGCGCGAGCGATGGATTATGGCAGTTTAAAGTTATGCCATTCGGGCTCTGCAATGCTCCAGCTACTTTTGAACGCCTAATGGAACGAGTGCTGAAGGGACTTCACTGGAAGACTTGCTTGGTGTACCTTGATGACATCGTCGTGATGGGAAAGACTTTTGATGAGCACCTCAAAAATTTGGCAGAAGTTCTTCAACGCATATCATCAGCTGGCTTAAAACTTAGCGTGAAGAAATGTGCATTGTTCCAGAAAGAAGTAAATTATTTGGGCCATCGAGTTATGGCAGACGGAATCTCAACGGATGAAGATAAAATACGAGCAGTAAAGGACTGGCCTCGTCCGAAAAATCTTCATGAACTGCGCAGCTTTCTGGGCCTTTGTACCTACTACAGACGCTTTGTACCAAATTTTGCCAACGTCGCTGCAAGCTTGCATGAGCTGACCAAGAAGTCGAGGCCGTATCACTGGGGCGAACAGCAGGAGAATGCGTTCCAGACACTAAAGGATTTACTGAGTACGTCACCAGTACTAGCCTACCCCATAGCTGGAGAAAAATTTTTGCTTGATACCGATGCGAGCGGCTATGGCATAGGAGGTGTGTTGTCGCAAGTTGTCAATGGCACAGAAAAAGTGATAGGCTATTATAGCCGTATACTCTCAAAGCCTGAGAGAAACTACTGTGTGACACGACGTGAACTTTTGGCAGTGTTGGAGTGCATAAAACACTACCATAAGTACCTGTATGGCCAACACTTTACGCTGAGGACCGACCATTCTGCATTGAGATGGCTGTTGCAGTTTAAAAATCCTGAAGGGCAGCTAGCGCGCTGGATTGAACGTCTTCAAAGCTACGACTTCAGCATAGAGCATAGAAGGGGCGTAAAGCATAACAATGCAGATGCTTTATCGCGACGGCCCTGCAGCTTGGAGTGCAGACATTGTGTTAAGGCCGAAAAGAAGGAATGTGTTATTGATGTTCGGCTAACGCACATCGATTCCGATGAGGACTGGTCAGCGGCACAGAGAAACGACACCATATTGGCGACAATTATAGCAGCCAAAGAGGAAAATAGAAGACCTGCTCGCAATGTAATATCAGCTGAAAGCCCACTTGTGAAATGTTATTGGGCTCAGTGGAATAGCCTGAAGCTGATAAACGGGTGCTTGTACCGCGTATGGGAAAGTGCAGATGGTAAAATGGCTTCCAACCTAATAGTTGTGCCATCCTCCAAGGTGAATAAAGTTTTGCATGAGTTCCACAATGGTCCTAGTGGCGGTCATCTGGGAGTGACAAAAACGCTGGAGAAGCTAAAACAGCGTTTTTATTGGGTTGGGTGTCAACAAGCCGTAGCCGACTGGATAGCAAACTGCCCACAGTGCATCGCAGCAAAAGGACCAGCAAGAAAAAGTCGAGGACAGTTGCAACAATACAACTCAGGTGCACCATTTGAGCGGATAGCAATGGATGTAGCAGGTCCTTTTCCCGTCAGCGACGCCGGGAATCGCTATGTTCTTGTGGTGATGGACTATTTTAGTAAATGGCCAGAAGTATATGCCATACCCAATCAAGAAGCAAGGACAGTTGTGAATGTATTTGTCAACAACTGGGTATGTCGCTATGGTGTTCCAATAGAATTACATTCTGACCAAGGTAGAAACTTCGAGTCTGCTATATTTCGTGAAATGTGCGAATTGTATGGGATAAAGAAAACAAGAACGACGCCGCTGCACCCACAGTCCGATGGCATGGTAGAAAGATTTAATCGTACTCTAGAGGAGTACCTGCGAAAAGTGGTAAGCGCGCATCAAAGGGACTGGGACGAGCACATTCCCAAATTTTTGTTGGCATATAGGTCAGCTGTACATGACTCAACATCACGAACACCTGCTAAAATTGTCTTCGGGACGGAATTAAAATTGCCTGGTGATTTGGAATTTGGCGTTAAGCCTACACCAACAAGTGAAGAAGGCACCAGCTCTTCCCAAGAGCAAGAAAATTTAAATGAGCTACATGAATTTGTACGCAACCGAATTAGAATGGCCAGTGACAAGATGAAGGCTAGATATGACCGAGCCGCAAATTCTGAGGGATTCAATGAGGGTCAATTGGTTCTACTTTACAACCCACAACGAAAGAAGGGATTGTCTCCAAAATTGCAGACTCATTGGGATGGACCGTATAAGGTTATTAAAAGGTTGAACGATGTCGTCTATAGGATACAGAAGTACAACAGCCCAAGGTCCAAAATGAAAATCGTACACCTGGAACGACTGGCGCACTATGGAAAAGGTGATTGTGTGCCTATTCGGGACGAACAGGCTTAAGAGGGCGGCAGTGTTACGAAATGAAAATGCAGATTCAAATGTAACGGCACAAACTGACAACCCGATCATTATCTGCTTTATACCCCTAAATCACTGTAATAAAATCAAAACCTGGCAACCAAGTACCACAATTAAACTTGGCATCACTCGACAACTGCCAATAGAATTCAAAATAACGGAAAATGGAAGTTTCCGGAATCTTCAGGAAACGGTAGCTAGATCCTACAAGATTATTCGAGACTGCTTAATTGCAATTACAAACAGTGACATGAAACTTAAACAACATCAGCTGCAAGAGATGTAAACTTGATAACAGCATAATTTGCTTAAGTTGCGAACATTAGAGTATGTGTGTGTGCGAAGATAAACAAACAGAAGAAAAATCTCATGCATCTACACACGCACATACACTACACTATAGCAAGACCAAATGATCATGCCGTATACTTAAAGATAAAAAGAGACAACTACATTCCAGAAAGTTAGCGAAGCTACCAGAAGGTTTTATAATTTACTATATAAGGGGAGGCTGCCAGACGACATGAGGAAGTGTGTTTTTAAACTTAGACGAGTAAACATCGCCAAGAATAGTTAGTGTGTACATCGCGTTTAGTTGTACGTGTTATTAAAGTAATAAATAAAGTGTTACTGAGAATTTATTTGTAAAATAAATATCCGTGTTTTATTTTATTGCAATTCAACGAATCCTGTGAAAATAATAAAACCGTTTTTATGTAAAGGACTAAAAACGTAACAATATACTGACTTAACTAATTTAAATATTAGTCATGCCCACTCTGTACGTGAAACCCGATTTTAATTTTACGCATTAAGCCCTTTATATTCCACATGTTTTTATTTAAAGTAACGAAAAAAAACTTTTTTTTTGTAGACCAGAGAATTATAATCGGAACAAAACAAAAATTGCAAAGAAAAATAACACTAAGCGAGTTTAATCTAATTTTTAGCTTCAAAAATCGTTCAACATTTTTTTAATTGTCTTTGACTAGTGGGCCAAATATGTGCCATATCAAATTTCAAAATATTCCTGAACAGAATGTCAATACATTAGATGAAAAGTGCAGCAAAAAGACTAATGTAAAGTGCTTAACCTAAAGTAATGACACGTTGATAAAACAACAAGTATGGGAAAGAACTATCGTCAACATCAGCATCGACATGATACCAAATATTCTCCAAGCACTTTCGCTGGCAATTATGCATATCAGCATTTAGTTACCTCAAACTCATGCACAAAAATGACAAATACAAAAGGCAAAAAAACAAAGACAAAAACTCTAAAAAAAGCCTTTTTCAGTTTTATTAATAAAACTACAAAAACATACAGCAGAGACACGGGAGCATTGGAAAAACAGCTTCTTATGCTTCAGAACGAACATGTAGCACAGCAGCTGTAACAAAAGCGTAATGTGTGTGAGATTCTAAAACATCAGTGGAATTTTAATTATGCCAAGGGTATGATCAAATTCACTGTAATGGAAGAAATAAGTACTGAAGGTTGAAGCAACACGAACGAAAAACAAATTTAAATTACCCCGTTTTGTAGTTATTTTTTTTTTCTTCATACAGCCAAGTACGGAAGAGACAAAATATATTTTACATTTTTTTTTTTATATTTTTATCAAAGGAGTAAGAGAAAAAAATGTTATTGAAATTAATTTTGCTTAAACTTATTTTAGCGACAGCAAAAAAGTCTTCATTATGAAAGTTTTCTTTATCTTGGCCTGAAGTAATAAAATTATTAGTTGTCTTATAGTTGAAATTATTATGAAATAACGATTTTTTTGTCTTAGTTGAAAAAACATTCAAAGTCTTTGTGGCAACACGAACTTCTAAATAGTAATTAGAGCGATTTTCTTTTTAGTTAGATGATGCAATTTTGTTCATATTCTTCTTACGAATAATTTTTGTATAATTTTTATATGATATTAAAGTTTTATTTTAAATATGTATAACAAAATTAAGGTATTCGGAAAATTGTGTTATAATTGTAATGATTTTTCCTTAGTGTGTGTATTCGTACACAGAAGAGAAAAATTAAGTCAATTAAGTTGGAATATTCAAATCAGATCAGCAGAACGGATCAGTACTACTGATTTCGACAGGCCGCTACACCTTCTCATTAGCGTTCTTATTCACTTTTGCCACTTATGAAGTTGGATGCTTTTTACATAGAAACATCAGCTATTTAACTAATTTTTGTTACGAAATAGAATACAAGATTTTTGCATGTAAATTCTTGCATTCATTTTGTTGTAACTCAACCTAGGGCCTATTCACATATTACTTAACGCTATTTTCGGAGGTTTTATAACCGCCCCTGGTACCGCTTTTTAAAAATGTTCAGTATAAAGACTCTAATCCGTAACAAATCAACAACAGGTTCTGATAGAACGGTGCAAGGGCTTATAACGTGTAACGGTATCTGATTTCATCACAAATTTCATATTCGAAAATATATGGACTTAGTTCTCTTTCAACTGAAGGTAACAAATTACTACAAAAGCAAACTAGTAGTACTGATCTTGCTTTTATGTTTGCCCCTTTTTTGCTACAAATAGCATCGACGAGAGTTAAACTTGCAATGCAATTAAATTCTAATAATTCTTCAATACCTTTGTATACACATTGAATATATAAGCAAAAATGTTTGCATGCCTTTAAAAAAGTGCCCTAATGCTTGTTATTGTATCATCGTCGTCATTCTCATACCACAAATCGAAATATTTATTTCCTGTTTGCAAGACCGAGTGTGTATGTGTGCCCTAAATGGCCGACCCGCCTTTTTTAGTTTGTTGATGCATTTGTCCATTATTCTAACGCGTACTAACATATATTCACACATATATTGAAATAATCACACTGACACAAGCACAAAAAGTATATATAGAAATTTTTGGAAAACTCCCTGTCTGGGAATTATGCGATCAAGTACAATTGTCGCACATATATTGTGAACTTGGCTTTTATTGCGGCTAAATGCACCAAATGTGGCTACAAAAACAAACACCACCAACAACAAGAGTTGAGGCTTAGCTCTGTAAAAAAACAGAGTTCGTTTGTATTTGCAGAGTACAATTGTTTAAATATTTCGCAAAAATTGAAACTGTTAGGCAGGCATACACATAAAGTTTTGGGAGCTGTAGAAAAACTAAAAGGAAATGGAACAACAGAAGCGGGTGAAAAATTGGTATGAAAATACAATTGTCTCTAAGAGGATTTCATTTGATGAAGTATAAGCTTTCTTTAATTCCCTTTGACTATGCGATGTTTATTTATTTTATTTTTGTTTAAAGAAAAACCAAGCGGCAAAAAGTTGGTTACCAATTTAGCTAAAATTTTTTTACAATCATCAAAATTCTAGATACAGAAAAAATTGTATGAATTTTTATAGCGAGTAGCAGTTTTGGAACGAAGTTTCTTATGTCACGTCGTGCATATGATATGCAGATATGTATATATTTTCTAACTGGGAGATAAAAAAATTTTTTTAATTAAAAAATACGAGTAATAAATATTGGTAACAAATACGTGTAAAGACAATTCAAAACGAAGGCAAAAGGCCGGCGCCAAGGTTAAATTCAATAAAAACTCAGTGTTGCCGCTTTGGTCTTTTTGAAGTTTTTGGTATTGGCGCTGTTTTTCGAAGAAGTTTTGGGATTTGAGGAGCTTTTTGTCCTAGTTCTTAGAAACCCAGGAAACTTCTGGGAATTACGGGATATTTTTGTCCTAGTTTTTTGGAATCCTTGGACCAGTATTGCAGGTGTATTGGCTAAATTATTCAGAAGTATCGCCTAAGTATCGCTCAAGTATCATCTAAGTATCTTCCAGGCGATAGTTGTTTTTTTGTTGACGTATTATCTTCTTTTTCAATCTAAAAGTTGAAATTACTATCTTAGTTTCCTTGGCATCATCAAGGTAGGTGAAGTTGTAGTTTTTAAAATATAACTTTTATTTTTGGTTGGGGTCATGGCGGTGACTAGGCGGAGTGTGTCGAAGGGCGATAAAGATAATAGGGTGTCTAACATAGCAACCGAACGTGGCCGGCGGAAGTTGCCGACCTAAAGTGTCCCGCCATTGACATTAGGCCAAAAGTGTGTGGCCGATGGATTTACGCCGAAAATAGGAGGCCGATGACGCACAGTAGCTTATATTAAAAAAGGCCAATAAATCTTTATCTTTAAAACTTGCCATACCATTATAAAACAATTGTTTAATTTACAACCTGTTGTAGATGTTGTAGATCGTATAAATGTTGTTGGCAGTTTCCACATAAACGTTTTTCTAAATAAATTTTTATTAAGAAATTACCAATAATATTTATACGATCTATAACGCATACAACAGGTTATGAATTGGCCAAATGTATGTTAGAATCCTAGAGGAGGATCTAAGCTTTAAGAATGTGTGAATATCGATCACCCTGTTGAAATACACGTTGAGCAACAGAGTGTCAAAATTGACTACGTAGGGCATGAGAAACCTTGTCGGGCCGGGCCAATTACTCTTATCCGATTTTAATAAATTTAAGCTTGGTGTAAATTTTATAAATAGATAAAGAAAATAATATTTATCTTATTAATATATTTTAAATATTTTCAAAGATTTTGGAACGATTTTCCGTCATTTTCAAAGATATTTGGCTTTGAATTAAAATTTGTTTCTTTGTTCTCTATTTCGTCAATATCTCCGGTAATAGTATAGCTAACATTTTGAGCCAAATATATTTTTAACACAATCCTCAACAACATACAGAAACATTTTTTCAGTTATCTCAATTCATGCAGTCGTGAAATGAGAGTGAAAAATAGCTAAATTTTGCCAAAAATCGATGTTTTTCTCAAAGAATTTCTAAAAGTTAAATTTTAATTGGCATTATTTCAAACTAATAGACTTAAAAAATGACTGCAGCTGAAATTTTAAATCGATTAAAGCATGCACGCTATATCCAGCATATGACGAATATAGTGATTTTTTAAAGAAATTCTAAATTAATCGCTTAAGAAAAAAACGAGTTTTTCAAATTTCTTTACAAATTATATTGGTATATTTAATATCATTAATCTGAACTTTAGTTGTTAACCGTTCGTTCTAAAACGTGGCCAGAAGAACAGTTTTCCTAAACATAGTCAAGCTTTCAGAAGCAGGTAAACTTCTGTTTTTGATTTTTTAGTTCTTGACTACTAATTTGTGAAGAAAATGCGGATATCCAATATTTTTAGGGCAAAAGTCTATTACATAAGAGTAATGCGATGCCCTACGCCAATAGGGGGTAGACCAAAGACAAATGACACCATGCGTTCCTTGTTTAATTGTTTACAATCAATCAATATTACTTAGCTGTGACCAGGGCTGGGACTTTCATACAAATGCATGTTTTTGGTGGTTATAGATAAAGAGGTAGTGAGTAATTATCTATACGAATCATCAAATTTTAAGTAGTTTAATATCGATTTGTTGTTGCATATTTTTGCATATTTTGGCGTTAGGTGCATATTTTGGCAATAAATATATATATATTTTAAGCTATAAAAGTTTTTTAAATGTATATTTCTCAATGTTTGAAAAAAATAATAATAGGCCGATCATGGATGGCAACCGAGCCTCAGTTGGATTGCCAGTTGCTGAAAATGATACTAACGATGGCAACTGGCAACTGAGATCTGTAAATTTCAGTTGCTATTTAATGCGAATCTGGCAACCATTAATATTAGTTGCCGACTGGAAATGCAACTTAAGTTCGGTTGCATAAAATAATAGACCCAATTATGTTTATTTTATGTTTTTTCCCTAATAATAATAAAAAATTTGAAAAAAAAATTTTTATATTATTTTAGTTTTGGTACTTTGTTCGTAGGTAAATGCATATTTTTGTGCATATATTTAATTTTTAGATACATTTGTTAAACGCTTAAAATTAATTTTTAGTTACATGAAAATCCGAGCCCTGGTTATGACATAGTTTTCAAGTACATAATACATATGGAGGCCTTATATTCAAATAGTGCTATCTACAAACATACATTTTTTTAGGAGGGCGAAAATTCCGTTAATTCTTGCACTTTTCAAGTTTTGGACAATCAGTATTCTACAATATTGACAGCTTTTATTATAAGAGTTTGCAAGAACGAAACAAGTTTTTGCCCTCCTAAAAAAATTGTGTAGTTCTCGATTACACTATTTGAATATAAACCTTCGATATCCCATGCATTTCATTGATAGTAGTAGCTTTATTATATCGACGCACTTGCGTAAAAAGGGCCAATCTGCAGTTTAAAATAATGTTTATAAGATTTACATAGATCATACGGCAAGCAAATAACGTTTACGACTATATAATTGGTCGGGATCTTCGAGCAATTTAGTTGTCTACCTATTTCAATACCTCCATTACCATCTAAACGTTCTTATTTATAAGAAAAATTATAAAAAGGCCAACATACGCAGTTTGGCCTTTTTTACGTAGCAATAGTTCTAGCAAATAAAAATTAAAAGGGCCAATCTGGCAGTTTGGGGCTATATGCTTCCATATTTTTACACAAATATGAACATATTTTTACACAAATATGAAAAGCGACTTAGTGGGGCTTGTAGGTCTAGTTAAGTAGATCATTTTGCCACTTTAAAAATTGCAATACGCCTTCAAAATCGGAAGTTATCGATAAAAAACGGGTTTTTGAGACTTCACGGACAAAAAATTCATTACTGTGTTCTTTCTGCGCCGATTTTCAATTTTTAAACGGTGTCGAACAGAAAAAGACTTAAGCTTTCCGTGTATATTTCAAAGATTGTGTTTATATTTCATGGAAATATCGTCATAAGATAAATTAAATTTTTTTATTTTATTCCGTATATTTTAAATTTTGCGTATTTTTTTTTGTAACAATTTGCTTGAAAACCTAAAATTGCTTATATTTTCATATAAGGCGTATTTTTTAGCGATTACAATAAGTCTTAAATATAAAAACCGGTTGGGAATTGGCAAAGTTACAATTTATTTAAATAAAATATCAATGTAAAGTTATACAAAATAAATAGTAAACAACGAATAACTGCTAAGCTACTGTTTAGATTTATTTGATATTTGGCATATCAATATATGAGGGGCTACACTTGCACAATATAGTTTGCGAAAATTTGCAGAATATGTACTGACGACTCTACAGTGGGCTAAGCTAAACATATCGCATGTGGAAAAAGTGTCGTAACTTTCGCATATATCAACCGATCTTAAAAGTTTTTATATACTTGATCTTTGGAAAAATAAGCATAATATACTATAACAATTATATTCTAAAAGCGCGAAAAAATTATGGCTAAATGTGCAAAATAAATTTTTGCATTAAAATATCTCTTAAATAATAAAAGGTAGCAGAGTATAATGCTCAAAGTTTTTCTTCGCATTTTCAAGCTGAGCATATATATATAAATGCTCTGACCATTTTTACTAATAATTTAATCACTATTTTAAATTTTCATTTAAGTAAACTTGCAAACTACATTGAGATATAATTTATTTTTATGTTTGTTATTGGAAAATGTGGTTTGAAAATCTTAATGTATTTTGGTCCAGTGCACAGTGGGTTCGATGACACCGAAAGTGGCGATTAATTCATGGGAGCCGTAATTTAAAATTTTTTGACATTTTTTTTTAAATCGTTAAATATACATAAAAAGGCATATTCTGAAAAAAACATACACGGAAAAAATTTTTTTTTACGATTTTATAGACATTTTTATTTTTCGGAAAATCATAGTTTGTTTCAGAATTTTCGCCGAAATTTTAAAATGGAAAGTGATTTTTTTAAAAAATGAGAAGCAAACGAAATCTGATATTGTCATCTTTCTGAAAAACAAAAAAAATAAATATATATTTTGCATAAATATGAACATAAGTTTAATTTATAGTCTGAATTTGGGTTTTGAAGGATTTTGAGAATTTTACAAGTTCTTAAAAAAGTAACGAAATAAATTTTTATAACTTTTTTTGTATATCAATAATTGTCATACACTTAAAAACAAACCATATTAAACAAAAAAATGAAAAAAAAATGTTTTTGTCTGATTGGGAAAGTTTTTTCAAGTTTGTGGAAAATGGGCTTAGTTTACAAATTTTATTGTAAATTTAAAATAGAAAGCTATAAATGATTAAATAAAAGTTAAACTTAAAATATATTGAATATATAATTAAAAAGATAAATTAAAAATAATATATATATATATATATATATATATATATATATATATATATATATATATATATATATATATATATATATATATATATATATATATATATATATATATATATATATATATATATATATATATATATATATATATATATATATATATATATATATATATATATATATATATATATATATATATATATATATATATATATATATATATATATATATATATATAATTGATTTAAAGTCCTATTTGTCCTTACGACAAAATTTCATGAACTCTAAAATTTGTATAAAATGTTAATAAAAAACAATATTTTTATTTTTTATGCATTTTGTTTGTATTTAAGAAAAAAATTATGTATTATACACTAATTGTTTTAACAATCTGCATCATAATCTTCCTCATCTGTATCATTATGTATTTCTTAAGAAATAATAGGCGATAGCAAAAGCTGTAGTTCGGAATTTGAGAATTGTTGCTTTTCTTTCCGCTCATTTTGTTTATTTATACTAGATATGAATGGATCTGAAATGAGAAAAAATCTATTTAGAATATCTTCATTCTACTTTTCTCGGCTGCATTTGCGAGCAAAGTGTTCCCTATAATTTTTAAAATCCTTATTCTGGCTTCCTGAGCTTCTTCTGAAAGTTCTCCAATCGGTAAAAGAGCATATTTTATGATTTCGGGACCATGAATTAAAAATTTATGTATTGTAGGAGTCATACAAAACCATGGATATTTTTCAACAAAGTACTTTGCAGTGTTATGAGCAAAATTGCGAAAATCCTCTAGGTGGATTTCGTGACCACAGGAAATAACAACTAATATTGTGCGCATTTTTTTTATTAAGGCCAAATCAACTTTCGTTATTTCTGCTGATATTTCTGCATTTTTAAAAAAACGTCTTGCTTTATTTCCGTCGTTAAAATTTCCGGAACCTGGCTTTGGCTGATCCACAATTAATCCAGTTGTTTCCCGAAATTCTTTTTGAATTCGTGATTTTGTTTCTGCAACTATTTTCTTATCCTCATCCGACCTTGCTTGCCACTTTTTTATTGGTATTTTATAGGATAAGTGGAGGAGACACTCAAAAAATCGTATCTACCCGTGAAGTATTGAAAGCCCAAACTCCAAAGTATCACTGTTTACTTCCCTAACAATCATTGTGTCAATTGAGATAAACATCTTACTCGTAGCGCCACACAAATAGCGCTTCTGTGTAGAGCGCGTGTCTGTAATCGCGTTACACACTTTTCCATCTATCATTACTAAAGATAATTCATGGTGAACTTTTATAGAATTTTCTCCGACCGAAAGTAATGAGTCTATAAGATTTTTTTTTCATCCTCAACCCTTTTCTTTTCTAGTTTTGAAACACTTGTTGTTTCCTTAATATACTAAATTTTTAAAGGTCGGCAAAATCTTTCCGCAGCAACTCTTCTTATAACATTATAGCTATGTCGAGAAAGTTTCGCTTCTATTAATACACATAAAGCTTCTTCCGGGCTTAATTCATGTGGCTTGTATTTCTTAAATTTTCTGTATTTCCTATATTTTGCAGCTTTTGTAGGTGTTGATGTTGTGATTTCCTTAAGTAATTTTGATTCTTCAATTTTTCCAGAATCTCTTAAAGCCATTTGTGTAGCATAAGTCAAAACAGATAAAGAAGTACTTCAAAAAACGTTCAAAAAACGTTCACTGTTCCTTTGACTTTTGCTATAACGGATCTTGAAGTCGGAAGCAAAGTTTTTAAATCTTTGTTCAAAATCAGTCATATTGGTGGGGTTTATTCGTTTAATTATTTTCATTTTTAATATGCTGATTTTACCTTTCCAGTCATGTACTTCAACATTTTTCATAAAATTATAAAGCTCACGGCGAGGAATAAAAGTAGTATTGGGGCTTGTCCCTAAAATAGATTAAATTATTTTTGAAAATAATTTAAATGTTTTACTTGTTTAGCCTTTTACCCAATACCGATTACTTTATTTGAAGTAAAACACTATAAACATTTCTTTTAAAACAACAAATATTAATATAACAACATAATAACATAATAGAGATGAGCTCGTGAACCGGGATTTATTTTTGTGAATTCTTAAACATGATATTTTCAGCATGGCTATTTAATCTATAATACTGATTTAAATGCCAAAACAAATCAGTTTCTTTTGTTAAAATTATTAGCAAGCCATTTTTTGTATAAATTTTCGTTATGTTTTTTTTAATTTAACACTCTCGTGAATGAAGATGACTGAAACTTTTTCACGCACCTATCTCTATTGAAATTAAAATTTTCCGACAACAATTACAACAATAGTAAACATTGGACGAATGACTATAGCAAAACAAAATACACGTTAGTTTTGTTAAATACATGACTTTGAAAAAACACGACTTCAAACAGAAAAATGTTAATAGCAAAAAATGGAGCAACAATACCGCAAATTTCTTGCTTGTATTATCAAGATAAGATTCCATACTTTTAGAAAATATATGATTCAAAACCCAACCTTAACTAACTTAGAAGTTATGGTCCACGAAACATCGAAAATAGGCAAAATTTGGACCTTTTTTAAAAAATCGTCAAAAACATTTTCACACATATTTTCAAAACACTACATCATTTTTATACACTTAAATACCTGAAGTTGAAGGTTCCATTCTTAAAATAAAACTTTGTTGACGTTAAATTTTTAACTTTGACAGCTTACTACGGAGTCAGCTGACAAGATAGATGCTTGAAAATTTACATAGTGATGTATAATTATATCTAGTACCAAATATTAATACAAAAACTTAATTTTAAAAATTCAATTAAGCGTCACTTTCGACCCATTTCACCCCACTGTGCAGTGTATGAAAGCCAAACCCTTTTAAAATATACCACAATATATAATTTTTAGAATAGTTAATTGTGCAGATTCGCCCTTGTAAGCCAGCTCGTTGCCGATAGGCCCAAGCAGATTGGCCCTTTTTTTTGTCGTAGCAATGCAAACAAAAACAGATTGGCCCTCATAAAAAAATGCAGATTGGCCCTTTTTACGCAACAGCATCGATATTATCGATATGTCGATATTATCGATATTATCGATATTACAAGGCCCTAACAACTGATTCTGGTAGAGGCTAAAAAAAAAATATACATGCATTACCATTTTGAAAGTTTACGCATGGGACTAATTTTAGTGGGGGAGCGGGTTAACTTCCCCCTTTGTTGCAGATTGTTATAATGAATCGACAAAAGAAACTTTTAATTCGTACATTTGACATATACGATTTTTCATCAAAACAATGAAACAAGTTTCATGGAAATTGTTACATTAAAAACTTTAAATTGCTTAAGACATTTAATTATTTTGGCTTGAGTTCGGTTTTAATTTAATTTTCCAATTAAATTATATTTTTATTTCGAGATGTATATGAAGCATGTAGATAAAAAAATATTTTACTGCGCGGAGGGTTGAATTGAATTGTTTGGATAGCTCCCGCTATTCTTATCAGAGTTCTTTTCCGCTTAGAGTTGAATATCTAGCTTTATCAATTCATACTCTCACTCTTATGCGGGTGCCAGACTGATCAATATTTTAGCTTCAATATATGTGCTTGTATGCATTTGTTATGAAAATCAAAAGCATTTTGATATTCTTTAATATTTCCCCTACGTATATGTGGACATATTTTTTGTAAACAAACGCACACAAACACATATATTGAAGCTGAATATTGACCTGTCCTGCATTCGCTTTAGAGTTGTATTTCATTTGATAGTTTTTGATATTCACTTGTTTACTTTATGGCTTGTGTTATGCTTCTTGTTACTTCCCTATTCTGTTATGAATTATCATTGATAATTACAATCAATAATGCAAAAATTTCTTGTTGCAATTGAAAACGACTGTGATTCTATCTAATATAGAACTTTAATATGAAACATTAAACTGTCGGTCCAATGTTAAGGTCATTGTTATAAAACTATTAAATTTATATACAAAATAACTTTTGCAAAGAACAAGTGATAAAGTAAAAGATTCATTTAGGTGTTTAAATTACGTTACGAATAGCTGAGCTATTCGTTAGACAGCAAATGTTTGCCACAAAGCTGACAAACAAAAATGTTTATTAAAAAATTGTCAGTTTTCCAAACAGGACAATTTATTATAAAACTATTTGAAATGCTATTAAAATTCAGATTTTCAAAAAGTAAAGAAAGCAGCAATAACTAACCAAACATCATACCGCTCTCTAACTTTTGATCTACAACAATTTGTATTGTATTTGTCGTTGTTTGCTCTGGCTGTATGTTGCAGCATGGTTACGACTATGAATAAATATCAATTTTCACATGTGTCATGGTTTGAAAGAAGAAAAAAAATTCTCAACCTGTAAACTTTATGAAAATTTAATGTCTGCAAATTTCGAATATTTTACAGGCAACATATATAGCCAACATGCCACACTTCTAAATACTACATATTAGCAACATGGTAACAAATACATAAAACTGAATTTGTAAGGAAAATTGTTTTATTTTTAAATATACAAATAATTGTTGTTATATTTGCATGCACACACGTATGAGTGAGTGCGGAAAAGGACATCAGACATGTACGTGAATTTCTAACATAAATATTTATGTGTGTGAGTGTGCTGTTATTATTGCTATTGTTGGTTTTATTATTCAAAAATGATTTCCTGCAAGTCCAGTCTCCCAATTGTTTGGTATTTTGTTAGTATTATTACGTTAATATGCGGTTTGTGCTCTGCGACATGACGATTTTAAATAAAAATTCCTTCTTACCAATTTGGTTTGCCTGGCTGCTTGGTTAGTTGTTGGTTGGCGGAATGACTTCCTGACTATTTTGGGTGCCGGCTGACAAAACATTTGTGAACTTTGCAATGCATACAGAACTATCATAGAATCAGATCAATTTGAAAATATCCATACTAGCATCAAACGTTGTGAAAAAGTATTAGAAACCCTCACATGGGAGCTAAACCAAAAGTTATGGGCATAGATATTTTTTCTTGATTTCTCGTAATCTATAAATATATTGGATATATGACAAATTCATCTTTGAAGTCAATTCACCAAAATCTGCTATCAAATATTTTGCTTCTTGCATTGTGCAGCCTTTATAATTCAGAATGTTGCGAGCTAGTTAATTTAGCTGTAACTCAAGCTCGTTTATATATCTATGCTTTGAAAACCCAGTTTTAGCCATCGGAACGTCCCACAGAAAAAATAATCGTCGAAAACAAAGTAAATTTAACATTATTCGATAGTGATTTTGCTCCAATTCAACATGATTTTATAATAACCTTCAAAAGAACATTTTCCCTTGTGAAATAACTATATTTCATGTTGATTTAATATTCCAGTACAGTTAAATCAAAATGAACCTGATTTTAAAATAATACGAAGAATTATGTTGAATCAAAGTTATTTCAAGTTGAAACAACGTGAATTTGATATTGCAATAATATGAAGAATCATGTTGAATCAAAGTTATTTCAAGTTAAATCAACATGAATTTAATGTAACAAGTTATCAGTTACACTGTATAAAACGAAAACAAATTACGGGCTCAGTAAACCGATTCTGGTAAAGAATACAAAAAAAATATATACGTGTGTCGGCGTTATGTAAAATCACCTCGGAATTTTATTTTAGGGGGGTTAAAGTTTTCCCCTTTTGGCCTGATCGTGCAGCATATCGGTACATGGAACTATGTGTTCTTTACATCTCAGGTATAGGGTATATTCAGCAACTTTGTAGAAAATATTAAGGCAAATATTCTTTTGAAACATATTAAACCTCTGACTCCCCCACATAACGATAATTTTTGGCTTTTTTCTAACAAATCGTAAAAAACACCCATAAAAAGGGATAGCGAAGGGATAAAATGTTCTACATAAATGTTGGCCTGAAAATTTTACTATAGATGTTCAAAGACAAGCAAACTCCATATACAACTTCTACACCAAAAATCATTGAAAACTATGTTTAAGGGTTAACTTCATACTTATTCACAATTAGTACTCGGCATAAGAAATTTTGTCAGTCTTTCGTTTAAGGCGTTATCTATGTTCAGCACTTTTAGGTAAAACACCACTGGAAACATTTTTCTGGAACATTTTAATCTTCTAACTCTTTGCTTTATGTGTCGTTTTGTACATTTCTAAAAAATGGGCTAAAAACATCCCTTCAGCGGCGATATAGGGGACTAAAATAATCTAAAAAAATATTCGCCATAAAATTCTTCTATAGCTCTTTTAAGAGACCCAGGCTCCACGCTTAGGTCGGATGCCAGAGATCATTCAAGACTTAAAATGTGTTTAAGTGTTAATTACGTACTTTTGCACAATTCGTACTAGGCATACTTGTAAGACTTACGTTCAAGCTATAAGATGTGTTCACCTTTTTATGTACAAGACTACGAGAAACATTTTTGTACAATATTTTTTCCCACTATATTACCGCTGAAAAGAAGTTTTTTGCCCCTTTTCAAAGAAATATACAAAAATACCCATAACATGAAGAGTTAGAGGGTTAAAATATTCCAGAAAAATGTTTGCCCTAATATTTTCTACAAAATTGCCGAACAAACCCTACACCCCAGGTTTCATGTACCGATATACAGCACGATCAGCCCAACAGAGGGGAAAATTTAACGCTTACACACGTGTAATTTTGTTTGGTCTCCTCTACCCAGAATTGGCTTACAGAACCTCGTAATTTTGAAACATGTTCGAAATTATTTTATAGTGTTACTTTACTAAAGTGATCTGTATTCGTATACGCATTAGAAAAATTGATGTTGTAGTCGACTGCCCCAGCCAAGATATGAACACGGGCCACTTGCATGGCAGTCAATGCGCTAAACACTGCAGCCACAATAACTTTTAATTTCAATTTAGATACTCACTAAAAAGATACCATCAGCTGTAAAATGAATCTCATTTTAATTTAACATGATTTAATTAAAAATTTAACATAACATTAATTTGAAATTAAAGGTATAGTAATGTTGATCTAAATTAAAATCTAATGTTAATAACAGTGTAATTTTTACAGTGAAAAATATTAAATCAAAGAGATTTAAGATTATATTAAAAATTTTTCGTTTAAAATTAAAACGAAACAAGGTAATTTCAAATCAGCAGGAAATTTTCTCTGGTCTATCGGCTATTTTTTCATTTGTTTTAAAAGAAGTAACACCATCAGGCAATTAATGTTAATTAATTAAGTCAATTAATTGATATGTTACCTTATTTGGGAAAGGCATAGTGTAGAGAGAACAGGTGGTGAAGTGAAAGAGAGACAGAAATTAATTTACAACTCTACTATTGCGCATTTTTTGTAGAGCAGTCTTGCAGCTCCTCTGGTGTCAAGTAGAGGCATTAATTTGCTTAAACTGTGTAGTCATTTATAAGTTCTTTTACTTCGCCAACGGTTCTGCTCCCAATAAAGACTACCGAGGGTGCAGTAGAATATGTTAGTATTAATCGCCGCCGGTACTGGCTAAGTGATTATTGCTTTGCCTTCTCACTTTAACAGTTCCATAACAACCAACACAACACAATAACACACCAATGCACATCAGAAAAATTTATGATGTTGCAAGATTGCATGAAACTAGTTTTGAACTCAAGACTTCAGGGTTTGTAACGCGCTAATCATTCAGCTAAAACAGCACCCCGGATATTTAAATTTACACAATACGAACATCAAAATAAACAACAACAAGTCACACAACTGAGCCCAATGTGGATTGTAGCTACCCTAGAGGAAAGAGAAACTGTCCCAAGACAGGTCACATGTCTGGTTTCTTAGCATTAGAACCCGGTTCGAGTTGCGGAATATTAAATAAAAGGGTCCGGTAACTTTTACATGGCGTTTTCATTGGATCGGCTCAATTGACATAATTAAGATACTATTGGTACACAGGAAAAATTATGATAGCTTTTTTTTAAACAAATATATTTTTGAAACTGATTTTGAATCTTTATTATTGTCTTTATTTAGTTTGATAAATAATTTTGTTTGACTTATTATTTCATTTCATTTACCTACCGCCAATGTTGGCAACATGATAAAATTATGAAATTCTTTGATTTATTTTTTATATATCTCTAAAATATTTTTTGATTGAAACAATTTGTTTATTGAAAAAATCTGAATTTTTTTTCAAACAAATTATTAAAAATTTTTGCACTTGAATTTACAAATTGAACAAAATTACATTTGATTCAGGGAATTTGGTATTTGAAGTGAAAAATTAGTTTTTTTCTGTGGAGGTAATAGACCCAAAATTAAGATACTTGTCCACTAGTGATTTCTTTAATAGTAGACGAATTGCTGTACTTTAAACAAAAATTTTTGATTTGGACAAATTTATTTCTACAGTGAGGGTATTTTACTAATATCCTTGTTCTAGTTTTGTGATATGTTCTTTTCTCAGCGGTTACGACGCAGACAAATTTTGTACCATTTCATTTTTCACCAGGCATAAGACAAATCCCAGCAGAAATATTCGTCTACCGGAAGCAGGTTTGTAAGGGAGAGAGATCGGTACTCTCCCTTACCAACATGCTTCGGTATTACATAATTTTTGTATGCGATGTCCCACTTGGTAGGTCTCGAGGTATGAGCTTTCTTCTGCGTATCCTGGATGCATTAATCACACGTCTTTTTTATATGTATGTATATAATTTATAATTTTTTTTGTTCTTTATAGCACAATTTTACCTGCACTGGAATTTATTTTCTATTCGCCATTATATTATGTTGTTTTTATATTCATTTATGTATTAAATGATACAAATACAATTGGAAATAATATTAGACTGCAATTTACTATTATTAAATACTTTTTGTTCGCGTATTGAATCCAGAATCGAGCCCAAGATCTCCGCATGGTAGGCTAGAATACTAACCACTAAGCTGCTGAGGCACATTTATGTTCATACATAATTCAATGGAAGAATTCAAAATCAAATTACAAAGTAACAATAACACTCGCATCCATATTTGTATCCATGTAAGCGAGAGAGAATGTACTATAAAAAAGTGAGAGTTGTATAGAAAACTTCGGGTTTAAAAAACATAAGAAGCTGACTAACTGCGTCATTTGTGTGGTAAATTTCTTCACTCGCTTACGTTATTATATTATCGTATGCTTTTGCGCATCTCCAAAGCCCTTCTAATTCATCTTACTGCTTCCAAATATATTTGTGTTGGGATACCTTCTAAACAATTGGACCAACATTTCCCGTAGGATATGAACAAAGCAATTAAACAACAATTATATCTCAAAAATTTAATATGATTTCTTATCAAAATTGCGATATGTTGATTTAACATTGGTATTTTTTATTCTTAGTGTGTGTTAAATGCTTTGCGAACTCGTGAATTTTTTAAATAGCAAGGAATGGTTGAGGGTTATATTTCCGCATTTTATTTTTTTATATATGAAGTATATTAACTATTTGCATCTTGATTTAATTGAATTTTTAACGATTATACTCCTTTAAATATCCTGCTGTGCGTTACATAGACAAAGCTTTACGTATGTTAGGTATTATTGTCGCATAGTTTTTTTTTAATTTGTCCTTGTACCAGTTGGTATTTTTGGTATTTTACGCTTTTTTATTTTAATTCTCCATTAATACTTTGAATATAGGATGGATGCTGGCCTTTTTCTCTATGAAAATCCTAAGTACTGGAAAAGATTTAGATTTTTTTAAAATACTTAGGTAGTTTGAAATGAATTAAAAGTTTTTTTGTTGCACAAAAAAAATAACAATTCCATGTTTTTGAAAACCGGAATTTTTTACAAAACAATTAAACGGTTTTATGAATCATAAACAATACGTGTATAAGGAATTGAGCAACGGCAAGTTGTCTCTTCACTGAATTGGAATCTGCACTCGATATCTTCAAATTAGTTCTAGTTTTCGAGATATACCGAAATATATTAAGATAACTGGAAAACGGTTTGTCGTCTTCGGTTAAATCCTAAATTCAGCTGTGGCAATAAGGAATAAGTGCTTAAGTTCAGATAAGCTAATTTTGGGTTAAGATCATCATTGTATTTTCTATATTAAAAAGTATCTTTGAGGGAAGTTTCATTTATTTTGCACGAATTTTCCGGACACGAATGTTCACAATTAACAGACGTGCGGCTTTTTTTTTCAACTTATAGTCTCATATGGAATAATGGCTGCACAGAAAAAAATAGACAAGAATTATATTCAATAAAACCATGTTATTAAAAAAAATATGAATTTCAATAACATTTATCTTTAACATAATAAAATATTTCGTTGTAAGTATTTGTTTTCCATGCCGGCTATTTCTTTTCTTTTTATACATAAGTACTTAAAACAAGTTGTATCCCATAAAAAAATAAATGGGATATGGCTCAACTATAGAGTGTATGCTTTACGTCCGGAAAGCCCGGGTTCATATTCCAGCCATGTCAACATTTTTTTTAATTTATATATATATATATTTTTATTTTGAAATAATTTTGTTATCAATATAGGGGAATTCTTTATCACAGGAAATTTGAAAAAAAAATTATTGAATACCGGGATTTTTGTTATCAAAAACGAAACTTATTTTTTTCTGTGTGAATTTAACTTCTAAATAAAAAACTTTAAATTGAATATATTTGTTATAGTTGGTAGAACTTTGTACATATTAGTAAATTTAAAGAATCGTTAAACGAATTTTCAAATTTAAGTGTAATAGTAATAAATTCGTAAGAATCAACTTGAACGTTTAAACTGCTCTCCTATAAAACGATGAAATGTGACTTAAGCACATATTACTTATTGACACAGATATTATCTTAAAGACGTACAAATATTGTTTTCTGGTCTGCTCAGTAGTTTCAAAGATATCGTAGAACTTGTGCCAAAAATTGCTTTTTTAACCGACTTCAAAAAAAGGAGAAAGGTTATCAATTTGTCATGTATTTTTTTTTTATGAATGTTCCCTCCAAACTCCGCAATTTATGAACCAAATTCGGATTTTTTTCTCTATTCAAAAAGATGTACTTCTAGATTGGTTCCGTTGAAAAGTGGGTGGGGTCACGCTCACATAAAGTAAATACACATTCGTTTTCAACTACTTTTACTCAACCGATTCTTAGGAAAATGTACACACGCATTATGCTTTTGTTTAAATACTACATCGGGATCAAAACAGTGGGTGTGCCACGCCCATGCAAAGTAAATATTATTTTTCAACAACTTCTACTAAACAGATTCTTATGAAACTTTGCATACACCCTTAGTTATCGTTACAATACAACATTATGTTTAGAAAAGTGGGCAGTGCCACGCCCATGAAAAGTAAATAAGCATTTTAACTAACTCTACTTAGCCGATTCTTCTGAAACTTTGCATACACACTTAGTTATTATTACAATACATCATTGAGGTTAGAAAAGTGGGCAGTGCCACGCCCATGACAATTAAATATTCATTTTAACTACTTCTACTTATCCGATTCTTATGAAACATCGCATACACAATTAGTCCTCGTAAATGTACACGATGATAAAATATGGGGGCAGTGCCACGCCTATTTTGTAGTAGGTTTTCTTTTTGCAAGAACTCTTTATAAAAATTTTTGTTTTGAAAAAATTCATAAAAAAATTATTTTTTGTTTCATAATTATAGACATAGGTAGTTATGTTCCATACCAAACGAGCTATATTATATTATAATCGAGCCACAACTTTTCATTTTATTCACAATTAAGTGAGGGAAATCAATTGACAACAATTGCGATTTCCATATAACGCAAATACACACACACACGCAGATAAATTAAAATTTCTGTCAGAAAATTGCTAGTCGACTATAAAAATAATCAACTTATAGTTAACTTTGCTTAGACTAACTAAAAGCTAACTACAATGTAATCCAGGACTGACAAAAATCAATTCTTAAGTTGAGTCTCCCTGTCGGAAACTAAGTTAACTTTAAATTAACTTTAAGCTAACTATGTATTTCGCAACTAGTGCTGACTGACACTTGGGTTACTTCCCAATGGAAACAGCTAACTATTTTAACATTGCGATGTCCTATGCGGTAGTCAATTGTCCCACTCTGCACTACTTTTCAACTAACTTAAAGTTAACTTAAAGTTAACTTTACGACCCTGTAACTAAACTGATTTTCAAATGTTTTTTATAGGCGACAAATCATTGATTGGCTTGCAGAAATCGTCAACGAAAATGTAGAAATGAGTATGTATTCATTAATGCAAACGTTACGATATTTCAGCTGCATATGCAAGAATTCCGGTCAGTTAAACAATAGAAACCAAATAAGCTGGGAACATATTTTTATTAAAAATTTAAATAAATTTAAATTTAAATTTAATGTAAAGATAAGTGTAAATTTAAATTTACAAATTCTTAGGTCGAAAAAATTAACATATAATATAAATAAATATAAAAATGTTTACCCCACAAGTGAAAAGAAATCCCCAAAATCTATGAAAAATCATCTAATCTGACAGCACTGGCTATTATGACTCCGGTCTCTCATTAAATTATTCGTCTTTTAATTTAAAGTATTGTTTTGTTTAGATTTTCACTTAGAAACAGTGTTGACGGACTTAATGATTTTCCCCTAGCTTTAGGAATTTATTTTTAAATATGAAAAATTTCGAAAATAAAAATATTACTATGTATTTCAGGTATTGTTAGGGATATTTTGAATAACAAGATACATGGATTAGTAATTTAAACACCTGTGTTTCTTGCACAACAAAACTCGCTTCGCTATAAAGTTTCTTAAAAATAAGGTTAATCGAACTCGGTTTATCCATATGAATACGATGGCACATGCAAAGACTCAACTGCAAGGACCTGTAGATACACAAACTCACACGATAATAAGATAATCCTATAACAGCGCAAATGATGTTTTTATAATTTGTTATTTCAAATACATATGTATTTACGGTGGTAAAAAATATAATTTTAATTTAATGCCACTAAATTCTTCAGATGTAGTTATGGGGGGGTTTTTGTTCAAATTAAATTTACAAAATAAATCTCTTGCAAAATAATATAAAAAATATATATCAAAACGTATCAAAAATATTTAGGACTGTTTTTCCAAAAAAAGTTAAAATTTATGACTTAATATCACTTTCACAGGAGGAGAAATAAATTATCTGGCAACCCTGCTTAGAAAGGAGGTACATTCTAGATACATACATTTGTTTATTTTAAATTCCTCTTTGCGTTTCTGATTCTATACGAATTGAAAGTCGACGGGTTTTGTTATAAAAACATGTTTAAATGTGTATACAGTCCAACACTGATTGATATCCAACGATTCATTTTTATCAATGCATTAATAGTAATCATCATCTTAAGACCGCAAAAATTTAGTTTTGAATTTATTAAGTAAATCTAAGGGAATTTTTCTCCTAAATTTATAATTTTTGTATAAAATTTTTTTAATCTATGTACATTAGGACGGACCGCAAAAAAGTGCGCTGTACACCCTCGAATATGAGGTATTAGGGACTATTTACATATTACGTAACGCTCCAGGGGAGGCGGTTTAAGATTTGCTACGGCTTAGATAAATTATGCAGAAAATTTTCTAAAAAGTGGGCGAAGGGAAAGGTGGCGAGAGTTAACTCCGAAAATAGCGTTACGTGATATATGATTGGCCCTTTATTGCGATTTCAAAAAAAATTGCCGAACATAAGGTTGCTTTTTTAAAGTTTTCATTCTATATTCGGCATTTACAGTCGGATCTTAAAGTTTGATATACCGAAGTTTTTGTCTCTTGTAAACCAATATTTTGCTCTAAGCTCCTTTCCAAGATCTCAGCTCCTACCACCTTAATGTACCAAACTAATGTCAGAAAAGTTAAGCTCGCAAGAAATCAATAAACTTGTGCGAAGGAAGAAATTCAATAATTCTAGTAGAACAATTATAATTTACTTTTTGACCGAACGTAGGGGTCACTTTTTACATTTTTTGTTATATCTTCGACATTTACTGTCGGATTTTAAAGTATAAAATATCGATCTTTTTGCTTCGAAGCTTCAAAAGTCACTGACCTTAAGTACCCTCTTCTAGTATTTAGCCATCATATGTTAACTTATACAAAAAATATTATAAATTAAGGTACAATCAAATAATAGAAGTTTCATACGATCATATCTCGACTTGATTCAAGTTGCCTGCATTTTTGGCCACTCTCGAGCCTAGAGAAAAATTTGGACCATTCGTGGCACATCGGTGACCGCCATGACAGATTCATGTACAACAAAACGCTCGTTGTTTTGAGAATGGTATGGAGAAATTTTGAAAATAATTACGTTTAGCAAAGAAAACTATCAAATTAAGATATGTTTCTTGTGCTAACCTTGTAATTCGGTTATTTTGTTTCAAAATTTGTAATGCTTCCAGCTGGTAATGCGTATAAAACTGAACACATGGCGGCACAGTCAACTCAAATTTGGTCCAATTGATCATATTGAAGTATGAGTCACTCTCGAAGTTTATAAAATTATCAACTTGTGGACCAAACATTTGACGAATGCATCCCATTCCTTCACTGTGTGCAGATAATATGTTTGGATAGCCATCTGAATGTACTAGGTGATCTTCGTCTGTTATCATCGACAAGAAAACAATCTTAGGTTGGAAAAATTACGCGCTATTATCAATAAACGGACGGAGGATTTGTTGAACGTCTTTCGGCAACTGACGAATCCGAGATATGTATTGGAAAACGTAGCGACTTTCGTCAATTGACAGTGGTTGGCTTTTCAAAAGAAACAAGAGTAGCACATAAACATTGACAACGACCTCAGCCAGTTTTTAGGGTTCCGTACACCAAAAATGTAAAGGAACCCTATTGTTTTCGATACCCTGCACAAATGGAAGGCTTCATACATTTTCGTGTAAAAAATATAAGGAGCTGTCCTAGATCATTGAAAAATTTTATCGAGCATTATATTGGCTAGATTAAGAAAAAATCTAGTTTCATTAGTATCGGCCACGCCCAACGCCCATACGAGTCAAATCGATTTTTGCTCATAAAATGTTTCCTATCAAGGCAAAAGCCAATTTTTTTATACATACACTTTCTAGAATAAGCAAAAGATTCATGCCAAGTTTTAGTAATAGCAGCCACGCCCTTCGCCCACCTCGCAAACAATTCAAATACAAATTTTCGCATAAAATTGTTCCTATCCAAACAAAAGTCTTCAAATTTGGTACATGCTTTCTAAAATAAACAAAAGATACATGTTAAGTTTCTTCATTAGTGTCAGCCAAGCCCATCGCCTACCTCATATGCAATCCATAAACCTAAATAAAATTGTTCCTATCTAAATGAAAGTTTTTTTTTTAATTGGTACATACACGTTCTACAAGAGATGCATGCAAAGTTTTATCAACATCAGCCACGCATTACATAAGTAATGAGTCCAAAATAATCAAACATTTTATTCATCAGCTATCATTTCTTTAGCTACATCATCTAGTTCTAGAAGATGTTTATAAGGTTGCAAGCAAATGTTGCAAAACATCAGTATTTGTTTGAAATTCTATTGCACTTTCTGGAAAACAATAATCTGTATTTCGTGTAATATTTATTACGTGCTTCTTCCGATTCCTTGGAGAGCATATCATTAGAGAGTACTGCTGCATCAAAAATGTCCTTTCCATGTATTTGTATTTTATGGACAGTAACAGGCATGAAGTACCAGTTACAGTTTTTAACACATAACTCAGCCGTATCCCGCGCAAAGTTTTGAAACTTGACAATATCAATTTTCTGGCCGCATGTTATTATCTGAAGAATAATTTGAAAGCGATCTATAAGTTCTCATTAATAACTTTTATATGGGCAATAAGTGCAGGGTTGGAAAGGAAACGTCTTCGAAGACCCAGATCCTTGTTGTATATGTATGCAACAGATTTTATTCCAAACCTGCGCTGGAATATTGGTGACCCATTTCAGAAAATTTATAAGAGTGTTCAGCCATCGCAGAAATGCGCAGGATTTTCTCGCATTAACTCAGGGAATACACTATCACTTTTCATTTGGATCTAGTGGGAAGACGAAGGTAGACGGAGCTAATTTTAATTCGCTCATATCTACTAAATATTTTTTTTAAATTAAACATAAGGTACTATATATCAACAAAAAATTCATTAAAATAATAGCAGCGAAAATATCTTACACGCATATGCCACCGAGTTGCATGGAAACTTTCATCAGATTTCATGGTAAAATATATTAGTAGATTCACAAAATTTTTTTATAGCACAAAATGTGGCTTTTTACAAAAAGCAATTATGGATTTTTCTTAGTGACACTTCTCTATGGAACTGCATCCTTAGATTTTATAAAATTAGTAGTCGGAAAAGTGATTTTCGCCAAGAAAATACCGCTGTGCGCTGTCCGTTTGTCTGTCTTTCTGTCTGTCTGTGTCTGTCTGTCTGTCTGTCTGTGTCTGTCTGTCTGTCACAGTCTGTTTCCTCGGGAACTGTAATAGCTACGGCGCTGAAATTTTCACAGAATATGTAAGGCTTTGGCCGCTACAACAACAAATATATGACAGTTAAAAATTAAAGGATGTACTAAAGCGAGCACCGAAACATGTTGATATACTAATGTAATATACAGATACTTATATATAGACACTTAAATATTTCAAAGTTAGTGTTTATTGGTGTAGTCTATAGAATAGACTACACCAGTTAAAGGGTGTTCTATAAGTTAATGTAATTTTGACTATGTTATTTGGGCAACTTGTTGTATCTTGGAAACCGTATAGTCAAAGTCTTAAAATTTTAAAAACGCTAAAACTATAAAATTCCAAGATTAAAAATATCAAAACGAAAAATAGCCATAATGAAAAAAGCGCTTAAACGAAAAAAACCTCCAAAATTAAAAAAAAATCGCCAAAAAGCAAAAATTCACCAAAACTAAAAAAATTGCCAAAAAAAAAGACAAAAACCAAAAAAATCGTCAAATCGAAAAAAGCACTAAAACAAACAAAAAACACGAATACTAAAAATGTCACAAAAACGAAAAATTACCAAGTATGGAAAAAAATTTTTAAAACGAAAAACAGCGCCAAAACAAAAAAATGGAACAGACCTAAAAAGCCGTCAAAACCGAAAAAATCGACAAAACGAAAAAAAGTGTCAAACAAAAAAAAAATAAAATAATAATAATAAAATAATCCCGAAAACTAAAAAACCACAAAAAAAAACGAAAAAATTCTCAAAACGGAAAAAGTGCCATATAAGCGCCAAAGCTTAAATAAATCGCTCAAACTAAAAATATCGTCAAAAAGCGAAAAAAACGTTAAAACAAAAAAACTCCAAAACCAAAAAAATCGCTAAACCAAAATAATCGACAAAAAAACATAAAAAATTGCAAAAAACTGAAAATCGCCAACAAAAAATCACAAAAATTAAAAAGCGTTAAAACCAAAAAAAATAGCCAAAACAACAAAAAAAAACTTAAAAAATAAAAATAATAAAATTAAACAAAAAAGCAAATCGTTCTCTTATAGAATCAATATGAAATACAACTCGACAAACTATATGCCAAATTAAAGGGTAGACTCCACAAATATAAAACTACCAACTGCGCTACACATTCCAATATTCTCGGGTCACCGATATCTGCTAGTTTTGAATATGCGTACATGCTTATATACGAAACATTGATCTCAAGATTCTACTGTTTCCTTTGTAATTGGTGTCTGTGCATTATTTCTTGTTTGCTTTTTGCTTTTACCCATTTCCATCGTCTTCTATACAAATAAGCATTGAAACAGAAATACTAAGTACCATCGTACTAAGTATTTGGATATCATGGGTCAGCATATATTCTGTAGTTTATTTTATAAATTGGTGTGAGTATCTTTAAAGTGAATTCATTTACACTTTTGCTTCTAGTTCATTTCTCGTCTTTTGTGTGTTCAACTGCAGATCGGCATAAGCATGTATGTTTTTTTTCTTCGAATAATGCCGCAAACGAATATTTGGAAATGATTTTTGTTTTCTGTTTATTTTGGTTTCTTCTTACTTAGTTTAAAAGATCACTGGCTAAATTTGTCTTAGGAAACAATTTTTTATTGCTCGACTCTTTCTGGTTCTCTTTCTCTCACTCTCATCGTAGGCCAGTGTAAATTGTGTATACGAAATTGTACATATTATTTTACAGTTCAGTGATCTACGCGATGTTGCCTTAAGAGCACCATAATACAATTAATCGAATATTTAGTAATTTACTGAAGTTATTATTTTCTTACAGTAATAATTGTTTTTGTTACCGTTTTGCTTTAAACTAAATTTTGTTTAAATATATTTCGTGTGCTATTGTGTGAATATATGTTTAATTAAGGTTTAAAGGTGAAACTAGTTTGAAATAAAAAATTATCTGTAAAGAAAGAAAAAAATATATAAAAAGAGTTTTATACATAGATACATACATACATATGTATGTATGCACATACTCATGTACATACTCATGTACATATTCTAAGAAATTATTCTAAATAAAATAATAATAAAATACTGGAGTTTAGCAGAATATTTCAAAATCTGCTTTAATGATATATACTGTATGCTTTTTTCAATCAAATTTATTTGTTAATTGTAATTTTGAAAAAAGCAAATTTTACATTTTAAAGTGTGTACCTAAAACAATGTTAAACAAAAAGAAACAAACACATCCATACATAAATACTCTTTTTGAATACACAAATTATCTAGGGTTGCCACCGATTAAAAATTGCGTTTGTCCAAAGATCAAGTGCACATGCGTATCGGATGTATTGATACCTTTTCCAACTGAACTGAACGATATTCAAAATTATATGCGAAAAATATTTTTTCCTTAAATATAAGTATACCTCACCAGGTGTGCAGTGCTCCTGGCATTTTGGGATAATCGGACATTGAATATACCACTAAAATATCAGCGTAGGTTTGTACTTCAAAATATTTAAAAGTTTTGTGATTTTTGTTAAATAGTATTATATTGCAAAACGTTTCATTAATCAATCATGGTTTATATAAAAAAAATTGTATTGAGTGTTATCCATATTTTTTTAGTTTAATTAACATTTTTTGGTGCATTATTAAGGAGTTTATTTTACAACTCATCGAAGGTTATACATCTGAATTGTTTTAAATTCTAAATATAGTGTGTGTTCTAAAAAAAATATTGAATTCATATAAAAATGTATTGCGCGTTACGCTAACAATATTCCTAAATAGAATGTATCCATAAATTTTAGGACGGCAAAAAAAACAGTTAACGGCAGAGGAAGGGTAGAAATAATGTAGAGAACATTATCCGTTTAGAAATTTCTGATTTGCTTTGAAATAATTTTGCTTCAACCGCACGCACTGTGGGTTGTTATATTTTCGAAGAACGTATTAGGTAGGTCGTATTTTGCTATGAATAGTTATTTGAAATTGTCATATATTTTAACATTGTTGATCGATTTTATTAAAATTAGTCATATTTGAAAGAACCCAAGTCAAAGTGAAAAAAATGGTTATAACTTTTAGCTTCGTCCTGCGATATTTATAATACCCCTTATTCCGTAACTATTTTTCGACGTCACGTCAAGAGAATACCAAAACATTTACATATTTCTACTCGTTATCGACAACAATTTACTATTACTGACAGCCACTTACTCTTCTATAAGGCATAGAAAATGGGAAGAGGCCGTTAATAGTAGTAAAATTTTTCCGGCAGCGAGTATACAGGCTAAATTTTTTGGTATTGTCTTGACGTGACGTCGACATATAGTTACGGAATAAGGGGGAATTTTTTTATTTTTATAGAGTAGATGTATATGTTTTTCAAACCCTATACTAAGTTTTTGTGGTGTATTTTTTCGCCTAAAAATCATTCCCAGAACAACCGTGGAAACAAATGTAACGCTCAATACCCAAAAATGTTAAAAGCTCGAAAAATATAGTTCCTACCTACCTTCTCATATTTCTATTAGTTATATTGGTAAAATAAAAATGTATGTTTAGAATGAGTAGCACGCATATGTATTTATATTTTTCTACTGTTCCCTTTATTTACGCTACAATTTTTAACGCATGGCAACCCTAGGACACCCTCACTGAGATGAATAAATTTCTACAACTTACAAACATACATTGAAAAACCAGTCTTTAGTTTTCTCATTGTTACTTTGTATCGAAAAGATACTAATGTAACAAATAACAAATATGTATGCCTTTATAGAGAATCAGTTTATTTTGTTTGAAATAAATGCAATAAATTTCACAAAATAAGTGTAATAAATAAATAAAGTTAAAATATTAACAAAGTGAAAAAATAATAAATAAAATTATATCAATGAAAAGAAAAATACAAAAAAAAAGTTAAAACACTTCGATTTTCCACTAATTTATGGAAATTGCATAAATATAATTTATAAGTTTTTTTTAATGCATTTTTATACAATTTGCAGTGATTACCAATGATTTTTTATTAATAAACTTTGTTTAAAAACATTTACAATATAATTATAACGATAAAAAAATGTATGTACATAAAAATATTGTTAATTTTTTCACAAAATAATAATCAATTTAATATTAAAAAAAACACACACACAAACACAAACACAAAACAACAACAATAACAACTAGAAAAACGGAAAATCTATAAAAAGCACGTTTCTTCTGCCAAAAAAAAAAAATAATAATAATAACAAATATATTACAATAACAGAAAAAAGAAGGACTTAAAACAGATTCAAACAAATTTTTAAGCCACTCATCAAAAAACCTCAATAATCCAATTGAGGTTGTGGTCGATCGTCCTATCCAATCTACACTAGGTGCCCAACCACTAGAATGGAGTCATCTACTCCTATAAGCCCATCCTTGTTGCCTTCATCTAGAACATGTTGCAGTCCAATATGCCAGCGATTTGTTGGCAGCAAAAAACAATTGCCATATTGTTTGAAAAGCTTAACATTTCTGCTGCCGTTGATGATAATGGCCATGATGACATTTTGCGTGAAAATTGCATCCTGTGATTATGAAAATACATGGAATTTTTATTACGAACAACCATGTTGTGGCAACGAAGTTACGAACTATGTCAAACATAAAAGAGGTAAATAAAAAAATTTGTATTTTTAAGCAAATAAAATGAAGGGATTATTAATGGTTAAAAAAGAAAAATAAGTATTTAGTCACTATTCTTAAATAAATAAATTTATTGCATAACATATTTTATGTAGGACAAAATGGGAAATAAATTCTTAAATTTTGTTTAAGTAATAAATAGCAGAAGATTTTAGGAGAATATAAAAACTGCGAGTGAAAAACAAATCACAATGTGTTACAAATTTAATCAAGATTAATTGCCTTATCTCATGGTGGTGTTAACACCAAGCAAGCATACTTGCTCTTCGACAGGCAGTGGTAATTTCAGCGCAATAGCTAATTGGACAGAGAGTTACATGCGGGTTCCAATCTAGGCATTTCTTGGAAATATCATCGTCTGGTTTATGGAGGGTGTGACCTATATAACTCCATTTCCGCTTGCTTATTTCTGTTCTAATAGGGTGCTGGTTTGCCTCCATCCAAAGCTGTTTGTTGGATATTGTTACAGGACAGAAAATCCGTAAGATTTTGCGTAGGTATTTCTTGAGGAATGCCTGAAGGCATTGTATGTCACGGGGTGCCATGTTCCAGGTCTCCCATCCATATAACAGAGTAGACTTTATTTTGGAGTTAAATTATTTTGATTTTTGCTTGTTTCGAAATATTAGCAGATTTCCAAACCGGATTTATCTGGACAAATGTACTGCGCGCCTTATTTATGCGACTGGATATGTGTGCTGCTGCGCCACCAGTTGTGTCAATTGTGCTACGCAGGTAGCAGAAGGACTTAACATCTTCAATATCTTAACCACATACAAAGAAATGGCGATCTGTGTTACTATTGATGCGGATTTTCGTTTTTAGCTTTGCTGAATTTTATGATAAAAGTTCGATAATTTGTAGGGATCTGCATTTCGACGTAATACACAATAATTAATTAAAAATGCGATTTTGAATTTTTTTCTAGTCACGTGGTTTCGCAGTTCTGCTGGAGATATTCTGATGTATGTAGTACTATGAGTCAGGCCCATTAAATAAAAATCGATAAGTGATAGCAAAAAGCTGTATTCTGATTTTAGCGCATTAAACTTTATATATTCGAACTATTTTTATTTAAAGGCGACTCCATAATCTGAATACCTCGAGATCAGCAAAAGATATTTGAATAATTGTTTTGACCGTAGCAAAGAGATTTATATAAAAGTAAAAAATATAAAATTGAGAAAATAATATTATTTTACTGCATATTTTTTATGATACAAATCTTTATTTTCCTTACATTAGGCTATTTTTTTAATAAAAATGCGCGTGTGTTTCCACTTTTTGCCAGAAATTATCTACAATATAAAACAATATCGGTGGAATTTAAAAAATTCTTAATCATAATTTTTGATAGGACTTTAACACAAAAGCTATTTTGAAAAGTTGCGACTTTCGACCGCTGCTGAATGTAGGGCACATGTCCAAAGCACAAAAGAATGAACTAGACACTTATTTAATTGATTATATTTCGCGATGTGTGATGAAAGAATGAATGTTTTAAACAAATTGAAAATAAGGGAGATACATTCAAAAAACCTGCTTTTTTCAAGTCAATTTAAGAATTTTAATTTTAAGAGATTTTCCGTCGTAAATAATGCAAAAGAAAAAACTTTTTCTTCAGTTTTATCCAGAATGGAGCGGCGTCCTTAAAATTAAATTCGAAAGTTCGAAATTAGAAAGTTATAAGCAAAAAACAAAATAAGTCAAGACAAAAATATATATTTTGTTAAGTATCTTGTAAACTAAGATACGGGGTATATAGCCTGACTTCTCCTCTAAAGATGTTTCAAGTTTTAAACGAGTTCAATCAGCAGTTTATAAGTTACCGTTTTATTACCATTTATTTTCCAAAAGTCCCTGACTTTCAAAGCGGTTAAAAAAGAACCTCCGAAGTCTAAAGCACTGTTTTGGTATTTCCTAACCGTATAATAAGAAATTGTGAATCTTGTTTAAAACTTCTTTTATATTATATTCAGCTAAAAAAATTACGAGTAAAAACTGTAAAGAAATCAGTCGTTCTCTTTATATATCCCACTTTTAAGCGAATTTAATTTTGAGCGTTATTAAACTACTGTGTTTTTTTTTACAAATACCGCAACATACGAGTATTTAAGAAAACAAAAAGTTAGAAAAAAAATCTTACAAATTTATACTTCTGAATATAAAAGTTAAGCGCTTTTTATCTAATCGTATCACGTTTCAGCAAGTGCTTTGCAAAGGATATGAAGCCAACATTGTACATACATATATTGCTTTTGTTTTTGCCAAAACTTGTTGTTTATATAGTGAGTATTATTCAAAGAGGAAGAAGAAATTTGTTGTGATAGTCCTCTCGAGTTCGTCTCACATAAAGTTATTTCACTGAAAACATCAATAGATTCTTAAAAACAAAGTTGTCTACATATAAAACACCATAAACATTATATTTAAGATTATTTTACGTAAAAATTGCATGCTGTTGCTACATTTTGTTCATCTTTTTCTTGCAGCCAATGAATAGAAAGCATACATACGGACATACTTACATATAGGGCATTCCACGCCAAATAAGATGGTTTGAAAAAAATTTTATATATTTTGTGATATTTTTAGTACCCTACCCCCTCCTGCTAACATTTGAGAGTTTTTCGATTTTTCGCTCGAGATATTAAGTTTTCAACAAAAAAAATTTTTATATTCAGAAAGAATTGGGCATGATTAATATTCCAAGGAACAAGGGAAAAATTAACATCAACTTAATTTTTCAACCTAAGCAGCAGAAAAGAGTAGCGCCTCTTTAGGAAGCCGCTACACTTCCATCGTCAGTGCTCACGTGTATTTGCTTATCACCACTTGTCAGGTGGCTCTGTTGAATGTGATTTTAATTCTTATATATACAGCTTTTTCGTGAAAATTTAATACAAGAATTAAATCACTCTTAACCTGATATTAAAGTTCACTTTCCCAGCGTTGCCATCGGTTTATTTTTCTTCATTCCCATTTTTCTGATTTTTGTTCTACTCAAGACAAACTTTTTTGGTTTGATTTTATACTTAAGTATTTATGAACATGTAAACATGTGAAAAGCTCAAGCCAGTAGCTAGCTAATTGCTTATTAATATAATTATATCGAACGTATTTGCTTTGTGAATCAAAATTGATTATTAGGCTAAGGTTCGTACCGTTATATTCAGAAAGAATTGAGCAGAATTAATATTCCAAGTTTAGTTTTTAGCTCATAACTTTCTTAATAATGGTGGAAATTTAAATATTTGTTTTCTGAATTTATTATTTTTAGATGTTTCTTACAAGAAAAAAATTGAAAAATAATATTCCAACTTTTTTTTATTTAAATTTTTGGATTTGAAAATTAGTGTACCCTATAGCAGTAATGAAAGCCCCACTACCTGATCGGAACTAAAATTCGTTGGGTAGATACAAGTTTATTTTTGAACTTGTTTTTCGTTGTTTTAGCGATTTTTGGGTTTTGGCGCTTTTTCATTTCGCCAAATTGGCGGTTTTTTCTTTTGGCGGTTTTTCCTTGGGTTTAACGTTTTTTCGCTTTTTCACAATAATTTTAGTGTAAGCGACTTATTGTTTTGGCGTTTATTTCAGTTTTGGCATTTTTTCGGTTTTGGAGATTTGTTTCGGTTTTTGTGATTTTTTTAGTTTAAGCGATTTATTTTTGTTCTGACACCTTTTTTCGTTTTGGCGACTTTTTTTGTTTTGGTTTTTGACGATTTTTTTGGTTTTAGGTTTTGCCTTTTTTTTCGTTTTAATGATTTTCTTCAATTTTTGGCGATTTTTTCGTTTTTTGATGATATATTTAGTTTTAGCAATTTTTTAATGCTGTAGTGTTTTTTTTTCGTTTTGACAACTTTTTTCGGTTTATAGCGTTTTTTAGTTTTTTTGGAGATCTTTTTAGTTTTGGTTATTTTTTGCGTTTCAGCGATTTTTTTAATTTTGGTGATATGTTCTTCACTTCATTTTTTATTTTTAGCGTTTTTGAAAATTTCAATAGTTTACCTCTTACGGATTCCAAGATACAGCATATTGTCTAAATTACATAGTAAAATTACATTAACTGATGGAACACCCATTAATCTTTTTTATTTTGAATATCAGTGTTAATTGGTGTAGTCTATTCTTCAGACTACACCAATTAGCACTAACTTTGAAAATTTAAAGTGTATTTATACATACATATATAAGAGTTTGTATATTACATTAGTACTTCAAGATGTTTCGTTGCTCGCTTTAGAACACTCTTTAATTTTTAGCTGTCATATATTTGTTGTTGTAGAGGCAAAAGTTTTACATATTCTGTGAAAATTTCAGGTCAGTAGCTCTTATGGCTCTCGAGAAAACAGACTGTGACAGACAGACGGACAGACGGACAGACGGACTTTACACTTTTGGTGTACGGCACACAAAAATTAAAAATTTTCAAAAAAAACATCGAATTATACACTAACGGACTGTTCCACTATGTCGACAAGTCGATGTCGATCTCATATTTATATTGAAAACAAAAACAAATCTAAATTTTTTATTATTGTTTTCAATATAAATACGAGAACGACATCGACAACGACATAAATCGAAACGTCCCATTTGGCGTGGAATGCTCCATATGCATGTACGTATGGTACTTAAGAAACCTATTTGGATATGTATGCCTGGCACAACATTTAAGTTAGTAGCTTTCAAAAAGAAAAAAATAAGAAGAAAATATAAAAAATTTAACACGAATACATTTACGACACGAGCAAAATAGTGTTGAATTGTTTATACATGATAAACTATTTTCAGTGGTAGCACATGAAACCTTAACATTTACTTGCTTTTGCTATTCAAGAAAAATCATCCTTGAACGTGAACTAATCGTAAATATGTTAAAAACTGGACATATGCACGCAAAAGTATATTATGGCCAAATATTTTTACACAAAATTCTTATTCTTGTGTGTTTCTATGTACACTAATGACCAGTTCTTCTCTCAATTTTAAGGTTTTGTAATGCAGCATAATGTTTTATAACTTTTTCCACTTCTTGTATCTTCTTTATTATATGAATGTCAAAGGTTTATGTTCATGCAGAAGAGCGCAACCAATGGGACTACTAAAAGACTCCTTTAGAGAATATTTGTTACTACAGGAGCTTTGTAAGAAAGAAATTAACAGACATATGTATGTATGTATTCAGCTACATCGAATCTTATATACCATTCACTAGTATATTCTTTAAAAATGCGTTTTTAAAAAAATATCGCTAATTTTAATTGGAAATATACCTGTATAAAATGTGCTTAGCACTTTTATACAAAACACTACGAAGAACCTTTTGGTGGAACTTTTTAACCATAACTTTTTGCTGAATGGGTCTTTTTCTTCTTTTTTTTTGAAAATGGGGCTACAAATATATCAAAAGATTTTACTATAAGTCTTATAAGATACCAAAGTTCAAATAGCTCAAAACCTAATTTCTTACTTTTTCACAAGTAGTGCCAAAATATCCCACAAAGCCAGATCTTATAAATGTAGTATGTAATAATAAAAAATATGACTTACGCTATATTTCATTATAAGTCACCATACAAAAGAAAGCTGTATATTTATTAATAAAATTATGAAAGCAAATTTAGGTATTTAAGAAAGTATTGCGAGCAATATGTACTGAGAAGGACATTCGGAAAATATTGTTTTGACTTTGTAGAATGCGTGGCAACCTTCCTGTTAACATACAAATTAAAAAATATATATATTTACAAAAGTTCTTTGGAGCATTTGTGCGGTGAAATTGTTTGAAACAATACAAAGGTCTTATAAATATGCCTTAAGGATGTCTAGTGCAGACCTCTATTGCAAAAAATTAAGCAGTAGCACTACTACCCCAATATAAGGATAGATTTGATTTGCCCACGCAAATCATCCAGAGTTGTGCAGTCGCAAATGAATGCTATAGAAACTGCATTCGGAATGGCAAAACTAAATATCCTGCATTTGCGGTGAATAGTATAAAAAATTTATAATACAATTTAGTAGTTCTGTGTTACATATCTGGATATGTTTGATACTCGTACTTGTTTATGTAATTTTAGGCATAAAATATTCCAACAAACACTTTAAGTGTTTGGTTAGCAGTGGTTCTCTAACTTATTTTTTTTCTCAATTCCCATATCTATAATTTTTATGAATATAGAATTTTTTATGAACTGCGACTTTTAACTTTTAAACTTTTAAAGAAAGACATTATTTTTACAAAAAATAAAAACAAAATGTGTGAAAAGGTTATTTCTTCCTTTATAGCCCATTCGAATAATAAGACAAAGTGCTACAAATGGGAAATAAAGATTAAAAGTTTAAATTTTTATATGCGTTTTTCGTGCTATCTCGAAATTTTCATACAATCTCGTGTACGCGTCACTACAAGCAGATTAAAGATATGATTGTGGCATGGTTGCGTCAACAATGCATGTTTTCCGATATAGTTTATGGTTGTGGCAAATGACTTATTATTGTTTTCAATAATTGTGAACTTTAATATATATTAGGGCTAGGCCACACGAGCGTATTAAATTTGAAGTCTTATAAAATTTAGAAATTTCAAATTTAATATAAAAAAGCAAAAACGCGCGTTTTAAAAACGCCCGTGTGGCCTGGCCCTTAAAGTTCGCAATGCTATAAAAGTTATGTATGTAAAATATATCATTGCATCCGAAAATATTTTGTATATGTTACATACACAGTGAAACCTCTCATAACAGGACACTCATCGTCGCAGTATTTTTATCCAATTATGGGAGGTGTCCGCTTATGAAAGATGTACATATAGTTTATTTTAAATATTTTATATTATAATATTACATATTATTAAAGCAATGGAGAACTAGCCTGTTGTGGTTGAAAAAATTTCGCTTAGCGAACCAATCAATATACATTTTTATCTATTTCAGAGCCACCTGCTCTAACAAACATCCTCTTTGAACATATATGAATGAACATTTATTCCATCATGTCAATTTGTGGTAACGGCGGAATTGTCAATTCCGTTGGCATTAACAGAAATATTAATCATAGTTGCAAAAAGGATTAACTAAAGGTTTAATTAAATCCTGTGCCTGGTTTTTGTAACTAATGTGAGAGTTTCTCGCATCGAAAAATTTATAACCATTCTGTGAAAAACAGAATGAGTGAGAAAAGTTCAATATTTTTGAATTTTTATTAGGTTTGCAGAGTGAGTCATATAATAATGCAACTAATATTCTATGAATCGTCCTACAAAAAATTGGATGACAAGTATAATTATTAATTTTTTCTCGATATGAAAACTTCTCACAAGTTACAGAAACGAGGCCCTGGTGTATTTCAAGGCTTTTTGCCGCTTATGAGAGGTATTTTGAGTATAGTTTTCTAAAATATAGTGTCCACGTCCGGTTATTAGAGTATCCGGTTAAGGGAAAACATTTTGTATGGAAAAACTGATGGAAATTGAATTGATAATGCGCAATATTTTGGCTGCCACTTTTCCAATGAGGGGCCCATATTCGTAATAGATGATGAACTGATGAAAAATGTATATGTATAGAATTAAATTATACTAATACAGTTGGGCAATTCAAAGCGAGCTTGTATATTGTTCTATCCCGTATTTTATATTTAAATACTACCTGATACTTTGAACAACGTATATCTCATAACGATTATAATTTCTTTAATTTTTCCCGAAAATTTCATTTTAAAATCGGCACGTATTAATTTGCGATGTCTTTTTAAATTTTATTTTTCACAAGCACTTTTATTTATTTATTTTATAAAATTTTATATATTTTAAACATCAAAATTTGAAATAAATTTATAGAATATGAAATACATATTCTTTATGTGTAAAATTTTATGAATTTTTTGTTTGAAAACTTTCAATAAAATTTTATGCATGCAAAAAATAATATGAAATATGAAAAATAGGACTGATATGGTACCACTTTGAATTGCCCGAGTATGACTAATAAAAATATACAATAAATGTATGTAGGCCTAAATGGCTATTTAGGTTAGTTATAATTGTATATAACTGTCAAAATGTGTACTTGAACCGATTGGCCTTGATTGGCTTAAGATTTTTGGTTTCAAATAAATAAATAAATCTCGGTTGTAAAAAATTTGTCCGGTTATGGGAAGCGGCCGGCCGGCCGGCTGAGGGGTGTTCGTAAGGAGAGTTTTCACTGTATGTTCATATATAAAACTCCATAGATAATGATATATGTATGCATATATGAAAAATATATGGGTCATATCCGGAGCAAATGCCCTCAATTTTCAGATCCAATTATATATGGCTCAGGCTTTGGGGGTAATGATTACATTTTGCAATTAATTACATGTTCAAATACACATTACATGTAATTTGTAATTGGTACACTACAATTACAATTACTTGTAATGTGTAATTGTCTGAAGAGCAATTACAATTACATGTAATTGCAATTGAGGCATGAACAATTACAATTACATGTAATGGGTAGTTGATATATAGCAATTACAAATTATTTTAATTGTAATTAAAGATTATCAACTACAATTACATGTATTTGGGCAAAAGTAATAGTAATTGGTCATAAAGGGGTAATAATTACTTTAAGAAATTTATTATTCGACACAATGTCATTGTTTTATATATACCAACAAATAAATTTCATTTGGTAATAATTACTTTAAAAATAAAAATTACTATAAATGTATTTTATTACAAATAAAATCTATTATTTATTGAATTCAAAAATCATTCCGGAAAATGTAAAATTATTAATATCTCTAAAATTAACTGGAAATATCTAGAGCTCTAAAAGAGGACAAAAAGTAGAAAAATTACTTACATCGCAAAAATGAAAAAATTTTGCGAAAAAATTTAAACAGCCCCCAAATTCACTAATCATCGTTCAATACACATTTGTCGCGAAAATCGCGAAAATTCGCGAAGAATTTAAAAACGGCAAATGGCCCTAAAATTGCTTTAAAATAGCTAATATTATACGTAATGCAAAAAACTCGGCAAAAATCATGCAAATGACGAAAATTCGCAAGAACTTGCTAACATCGAAGAAACAATAAAGTTTTATATGAACTAAAAATCGGTAAAACTGTAAAAATCCAAGAACTGGTAAAAAATCACTATTATCGCGAATAAAATCCGAAAATTCGCGAAAAAATAAAAAAATTGCAAACAAGCTTTAAATTGATTAAAAATAGGTAAAATTGTATGGAATGCAAAAAATTATGAAAAAATCGCGAAAATTATGATAATTCTCAAAAACTTGTTAACATTGAAAACATAGAAAAGTCTTATAGTGATAAAAATCGATAAAACTGTAATAAAGCCAAGAAGCGGCTAAAAAATCACTTATCGCGAAAATAGCGGAAATGTGCGAAAAATTGCAAAACTGCAAACAAGACTTCAAATTGCCAAAAAATAGGAAAAAATCGCGAAAATGACGCAAATTCGCAATATTCGCGATAAAAGTAATTTTTTTTCAGTTTTACCAGTTTTTAACAGTTTTACCAATTTTTTAATCAATATCAGTCATTGATATCTTTTTAATCTTACCAAGTTTTTGCGAAATTTCTTCATTTTCGCGATTTTTTCCAAGCTTTTTGCATTCCTTACAATTTTAGCTATTTTTAAGCAATTTTAAGGCTTGTTTGCAATTTTGCTGTTTTTCGCGAATTTTTGCTATTTTCGCGAAAAAAAAGTGTGTTTTTAGCCAGTTCTTGTATTTATAATAGTTTTACCAATTTTTAATTACTCTCACACTTTTCTATGTTTTTAATGTTAAGTTTTTGCGAATTTTCATCATATTCGCGATTTTTCTGAGATTTTTGCATTCCTTACAATTTTAGCGATGTTTAATAAATTTTACGGCTTGTTTACAATTCGGCAATTTTTCGCGTATTTTGAGAGTAAAAGTTATGTTTTGCCATTTGTTTTGCTGCTCGTCAAGCTTGTGAGTATAAAAAAATTTAAGGAATGGTTTCTCATTCTCACAATCTGTAAAAATTTTTCGTCATTTTGGCTATATAAAAGTCTTCCACAAATTTGAAAATATAATTGAGTATATTGTAATTAAATTAAATTTCCCTTGTAATTATAATTGCAATCTTGCCAACACAAATTACTTGTAATTTCAGTTGGTCTGATTGCATTAACAATAACAAGTAATTTGTAATAGGCTTCCTACAATTACAATTATGTATAGTTGTAATTTGTGCTACAGCAATTACAATCAAAAGTAATTGTATTTGGTAGTAGTCCAATTACAATTACAAGTAATTCGTAATTGCACCAAGGCAATTACAAATTACTTGTATGTAATTGAAGTGAAAATGTAATCATTATTCCCCAAGCCTGATATGGTATATATATGACTTTTTTTTAGTTGAGTGCCGAGTGGTTCTTTTGAACCATATATAGCTATTTTCAACCATATATAGCTATTTTAACTATATATGATTTTATATTTTTAAGCATTGATATGGTTATTTTAAATCATACATATGGGTGATTCTTTTCTAACTGTAATTTTTCATGTCCTGCACTATTCGGTCTTACCAGTTATAATTAAAAGCAAAGGAGAACAAGTGAAAAAATAAAATTCTAAGTAGTTAGGCATCAAACTTTTTTGCTCCCATGCATTTCATGCATAATATTAATTCTTTCTAGTACTTACCGTCTTTTGAAATCATCGCACAGGTCTGAATTTTTATGGAATGATAGATATTGGTATTAAGTGTTGATTCTTGCATATAACCCATCGGATTTAATATTAATATCGGAAAAATTATAATCTACAAATTTAAAAATCGTTTTATTCAAAACTTTAAAGTTTTTCTATAAGTGCAAATAGCTTTATTTGAGAACTCCTTTATTTAATACTATAAATTATTGCTTACAAAAAGAATCTATACGAATGCTGATTATATTTGGTTTTTATTCGCTTTTAGTGAAAACTTTTTGTCTGCTAGACTAGCAGACGGACAGAAAGACTGAAAAATAGCATAAATTATTCAAAACATTTTGCTCTGGTCGCAAAGGGAAATATAAAAAGTCTATTTGTTCTACAGCTCTTATTCTTCTTGTTTAACAATTTCTCCATACAATATATTTTTTTGTAATTCTTTTCATTTTTTACTTAAAAATGTAGTTGCATTTTTTGGCTTTAGGTTTTCTTTATTATGGCAAAGAAAGAAGAAAACGAATATTTTGTATTACATGAAGTTTTTGTATTACATGCATAAATGGTCCAAACAACGAGCTGTGTGACTGAAATTTATTTTTTTCAATATACATATTTATTCTTTAGGAAGTCCACACGAAAAATGAATTTTGCTTCGAATTTTTTTAAGCACTTTATAATTTGTCTTGTTCTTAACTCTTTTAATATTTAATAAAAAGACTAGACCAGCATTTTTAGTTGAAGGAGAGGACTTAATTCACAAATGCTTGGTGACTGTTCTTTAAAGTTCAAGATTGTTTTGTTTCTACCTGGTTTAGTATTTTTGTTTCTTTATTTTTATTATGTTACTGAATAAATTCAAGTTCGCTATTTAATAATTTTTCCTTCCCCGTTGCTTTATACATAATTAAAAATATTTTTTTTAACAAAATTTTATATTATTAAAGCAATTATAGTTTAGTTTAAAGTAAAATATAAAATAATGATTAATAGCCTTTATTCGCTTTGTTTAGGTTTGTATTTTTTACGTCTGTTGTTTTATGATTAAAAGCAAATTTATGGTAATTATAAGATTTATATTTTTAACCAAAAAATGTTAAGTTAGCTGTTAAAAATTTATAAACGTTTTTGTTACAAAAAACATTTAGATGTTAAGTTAAACCACCTCAAATCACCATCTTCGATTTTAATAAAACTTTCTGTGGAGTTTTTTTTAGTATAATAATGTAATGGCTATCAAATTTTGGATTTTTAACTCCTTCGGTTGTGGAGATATGACGTCATCAGGGCTAAAATAATATACCTATAAAAGTTTAGCTTACTTAAGAAATTGTCAATGTCTCCAAAAGTGCTTAAGTTACAGACCTCAGCAACATACTGTTGGGGTGACGTCCGCAATGACGTAACCAAAAATTTTCTCGGAACACACAAATATTTTTAAAAAATGTTTAGCTTTCCGAAATTTAATATCGCTACATCTTAAAAAAGGTAAGTTTTAAAAATTTTCGCTTACTTTCATGTCTATTGAAACTACTTAGCCCCAAAGTGGTAAAGCTATTATATCTAAAGTTATAGACAAAAATGTAGAAAATGTAAAAGAAATTAACAGAATCTTCAATTGAAGTAGCTTTCAATAAAAATTAAAGCTTAAAATAAAAGTGCTTCCTAAGAAAACTATGGATCACTGAACCCGAAACAGAAATTCACTTATTTTTATTTCTAACCGTTTTCGAGATAACCGCACAAACGAGATTAATTAAAAAAATAACGTTTTCACGGATATCAAAAAACGGGTTGTAGGAAAACTAAATCAGTTTCGGGCTCAGCTTGTAAACCACTCCTATTTTAAGCTTCATATTTATTGCAAGCTACTGCAGTTAAAGATTTTGGTAATTTTTCTCAGTTTTATTTATAACCACCTTAGGTCTAAAATGTCTATGTAGATATACAAATATTTAAAAGTTTTAAAATTTGCCTTTTCTAAGATATAGCGATTTAAATTTTCGGATATATATATAATATTTTAAAGTTTTTAATATGCTCCAAGAAAATGTTGATTCCACTCCTTACAAATAGGGTCTTATTACCTTTCAAACGATATCTGACTGACCTTGGAAACTCAATCATTTCTTGAGATATTTGTAATTATGAAAGTAAAGACAACTTTTAGAGTTATTTTTAAATCTTGATGACGTCATATCTCCATAGCTAGATCACCCAAGAGCGTAACATTTCCGTATTTATTACATATTGAGTTTCAATAACATCGCACTATGGTTCAAACGACCACTTTCTTTGGGAAAACTATTTTAGGGCGAAATTCTTTATCGATTCTTATGAAACTTTGTAGAAACATTCCCTTCCTATGACAGCACAATGTAGTGATGAAAAAGTTGGCAGTGCCACGCCCATTCAAAGTAAATATTATTTTTAAACTACTTCTACTTAACCGAATCTAATGAAACTTGGCATTTAAGCTGCGCTCTAAGCAAAATCGTCACTAGAAAAGTGGGCAGTGCTACGCCCACTCAAAGCGAATATATTTTAAAACTACTTCTATTTAATCGAATCTAATTTAGCTTGACACACACATTAACCTCCAGAATAAATGCAATTTTATCATTAGAAAATCGTCCAGTGCTACGCCCACTCAAAGGACTTATTCTTTTTCAGCTTTCTACTGAGCCGAATCTTATGAAACTTGACAAAAACAGTGAAATCCGTTGAAAGTCCAAAAGTATGACAAGAAAAGTTGGCAGTGCCACGCCAATTCAAAGGAGTCATTCTCTTCTTACCATTACTAAGCTAAGTATCTTCAACAAGAACGATATACAATAGGCATACAACTTTTTACAAATAATTGCAAATAGGAAAAATTGCATAGTATAGTCATACAGAGCATAAAAAAGTAAAAACAACCATAGTGTTTTTTATTTAGAAGTCATACAAATAATATTCTGCAACAAATGCAATTACATTTCTTATCAAAAATTTTGAAAAATACCTAGTTTTTATGCACGTTCTTTTCATATAACTAGTTCACGGTACAAGTGCTAATGCTCCAAAACAATTTGGTGTGTCAGTTGCGTATGAGCCCAAAAATTTTTCACAAAATGCAACAGAAATATGTAAGATATTACTAGACTTTTGGTATGGGGGTGAGGGTTTACGTATCTGCCCCTGGATCTGGGCATGGCTGTTACATATAAGCGAAATTACGCAGAATCGCTCTCTTAATATATTTTTGAAAACCTTTTATTTTCATGTTTTAATTACTCCTTGAAATATGTTTGAAAATTGTAAGCGAAACGATTATTTTTAAAAAAGTTTTACTTACATTCAAAACAACAGCGATTTTATAGGTTATGTGAAACACTAAGGATTTTGAATGACACAAAAATTTTTTGATTTCTGTTTTTGCTTAACCCTTATGTGCGCGGCAAAAATAGACCTTATATTGCGCATCAAAGTACCGGGGTACCTATGTGAAAGTTACGTGAAAAAGATTATTTTTCACTTAATATGTAGCTGTGAAATATTTTTTGATTGAAAATATATATCCCATGCCAATTTCATATATATTTTACAACGTTTTAACTTGATATTTAGTGCGAAAATGCTTGTTTTCCACGTAACAGAAGGTGCTTTTTCGTGCACATAAATGTTTTTTAATTTGATTAGAAATTTCTCCGTCTTCATCGTTTAAATAGACTTTTAATTATTTATGCAGATCTACTAATAACTAACAAAAAAGTATATGTACTTACAATGGCCGCATTCCCATATAAAACACGTATAGGTACCCGGGTACCTTGGTGCGCATTTAAGGGTGTTAAGAGTAAATTGATCTCTCACATAAAATACAAAAACATGTTAGCTGTACGTCTGCAAAATACTAAATATTCTGAAAATTAGTAGTTCTCAAGAAGTTTCAGATATGCAGATTATCAATTTCAATGAAAAAATTTTGGTTGAACACGCCAAAGGTACCCGGGTACCTATTTGCGCACATAAGGGTTAAGTTAATATAAACACCATTATCTTTCTTTTTTATGATAATATTTTTTTAAGTTGTGTACCTGTTTAGCTCATAACTGGAGGTAAAAACTTCAAAAAATCTTATTTTCCAATTACAATTATAGCTTTTTAGAAAAATTCAAACTTTGATGGCTTATAATTAAACGGTTAATTGATGTTAACAAAAACAAAATGCAGTTTGAGTTGGTCTTGAAGTGTGGCCTACTAGATTGCAATAACAAATGCATCAAAATAAAACATAGAAAAATAGTTTTGGCCAAAGAAAGTGGTCTTCTGAACCATAGTGCATCGGTGAGGGTAGATTCATTTCACCAATTTATTTATTTGATTTGAGGTGAATTAACTCTGTGCTGAATTTTATGCAGCTGTTTTTTATTTTTTTTTTTTGCGAAAAAAAACATTATTTAATGAATTTACGTTTTTAATCGATTTACAAAGTTTTTGATATATATTGTGATCTTGTGTATGCATGAACTTGGCGTATTCTTTTGCAGCCACACAGAATTGAATACAACTAACTATCGGTCGGACTTGTTATTAAAAGACAAAATTCTTTGTGTAATTTTTAAATAAATATCTACAATAGATAAATTATACTGCGCACTACTCTGTGACTCGAGCTTAAAAAGCTTACGTGAAGTAAGTAAAGCTTCAATCTAAACAAACTATGATTGAGTATGAAAAATATATTATCAAATCTCATTAGATCAGTGGCTGAATAAAACAAGCTTGAACTCAACTAAAATTTCTTAAGCGAGTTATATTAAAAACACATCAATTGTCATAGCAGACTAGCTAATCCATCTCTATTATGTACACGTGAGCCTTTTCGGTGTATGGTGGACACCGAAGAGGTACTAAATGGAAATTTCCCTTTAGCTGGTTGGGAATAAGAGGGGTGTATAATACGGCCAACATCTTAAGAGGGATATTTCTTAATTATAACCACTCCACAAGTGGTTATAATTTAGGGAAATAGATTAGAATAAAAGAAGAAAAGGGGCTTAGTGGTTTCTTCAATTATTGTGGTGGGTTAAGAGGTCTTCGATAGCTCACCTTATTATGGTAACCAATTTATATCGCAGTTAAGTTTAGTTTAAGTTTCTTCAGGATTAGTAGTTTATTCCCTTTTTTTCATTGGCTTAGTTGACAAAGTTAAATTGTTAAAAAGTAAAAGAGAACCTTCTTGGTTAGCGATCAAAAAACAAGTGACCATACAATTGAGTATCTAGGTTTTGAGTTACACTTTCAGAAAACTTCAGTTTTAAACGAAGTTGCGGATAAGGTAAGACATTTTGTACTAAAAATCAATGTAGGTAACAATGTTAGCAATTTTATATCTTTTAACGATAATTTTAAGAAGTATAAAATTTTTTTCAGTTTTTAGGAAATGTAATTCATTATGTATAAAAAATTATCTTTTAATAAATTTAATATAAATTTTATATAAAAAAATTATTGTTCAAATGTAGTTTGAATAGCACGAAAACACCTATTTTTTTATTTTTAAGAAAGTATTTTCCTACAAATATTAGCAGTATTTGAAGTAAATAATCCTAATAGTTTACACATAAAACTCAAATTTCTGAAAAAAACTGATTTGATTTTCACAAAAACAGCGTTTCTTATTACAAAAATATATTGGTGTTGAAGAATAAAGAAAAATTACAATTGTCAACTTGCGCTGCAAAACCATAAATCAATTTTACCAGAGCAAATGAAGACAACTGCACCATGAAATAAGTTTGAAAGATTTCGGATGATTAAATAAAAAACTCTGCACCCGTATTTTAAAAAAGAACATTTCGTATGAGTAAAAATTTAACATGTGTTTTCTTGTTTAAAAAAAAGCAGATGCAGTTTTATGTCTGCGATTTTCTTGAATAAAGACTTATGTCTTAAAACTATTTTTTGCAGTAGAGCAAAAACAAAATATCTTATATCGACATAAGTAGCATTTACTAAGTAAAAGCCAAAAAAAGCTTTAAAATTGTTCAGAATGTGTTTATGATAATTACATCCGTATGTCTGATTGTGTGTTTAAGTAATCAAGCACCCTCCAATACTTAAGCCGATATTGCTGAAAATTGATTAAATCAATATAAAAGTTAAGTTTTTTGTGCACACTAAAGATCGCGACTAGTCCCAGGTATTCCGAAAATGTTTACTCTCATGGAAAGAGTGTTTAAAATAGAGCTATTTATCACTAATATTTCAAAATCGACTTACGCTATTATTCATGAAAACCACAAATATAGTCATAGCTATTTAAATATCCATTGAAATAAGGGCTTTCCATAAAATATCAAAAAAATTTTAACGAGTCCTTGATATCAAATGAAGAAATTCCAACTAAACTCTTCCATAATATTCATGAAACTTCATTTATATTGTGAAATATTTCATTCGTTTAATGAAAAAATCTTATGAAATTGTTTCATTGTATTTTTGAAGGAAAACTCGGTCAGTGTAGTTCTATGTTATATATTAGAAACATTTTAAGAGGAACTAATCACAATTATTTGCTCTATATGAATCATAGGATTTTTGAAAAGTAGTTACAATCACGAGGCCATTGGAAGGTATTAAATTAGCGGGATAACAGATGTTTGCTGAAGTGACCTTTGCACTCACCCAATCCTCTTAAAGTCTTTGTTTAAACATGTGCTTATAAACACATTATGATTTTTTCATATTGTTCTTATGTCTACAGTAGGAACGAAAATTTATTAAATTGTTTCCGTTTTTTTATTTGAAAGCGGCAGTTTTCCAAAAACAAAAAAAAATATCATTCTATTTTTCATTTAAAGTTACTCTTTGAACTAGTATAAAAATTCAATTAAAAAAATTAAGAAAACATATAAAAGTTTCCAATTAACTTATTGATTTTTATTTAATATTTTACAAAAATGTTGAATAGTTCAATCAATCGATGAATTAAATCCATAACTTGATGCAATAAATAAATGCAGGTATCTTATAGATTAAAAAAAAGGAAAAATAGCGAAGACAATTGAATCAGCAATTTCAAAAAGGCCACATGTCTCAAATTTTGAACTCTTCAGGAAATGAAGAAACAAACCAATTGTTTTCTAGTAAAATATAATATTTAAAAAACTTATAAATGGATTATATTTCTGGGCCAATTATCAATCGAAAGTTCCAGAAATATTTTGATGTTAACGTAATGATATATGTTTAATTATATATTTTAAATTAATGAGATGTGCCCTTTTCGAAATTTACGGTTGTAAGTACACATAACTTAAAGATAAAACCGCATTAGTTTGCATAAATTTTTATTTTAGGTATCTAATATAAATATAATAATTCTCGCGAAAACAAACCGAATACAAAATAGGCGTGACACTGCCCATATTATTTACCATAATATTGTACTTTCACGAGAACTAACTGTATGCAAATTTTCATAAGAATCGGTTAAGTAGAAGTTGTTGAAAAAGAATATTTACATTGCATTGGCGTGACACTGCCCACTTTTCTAGCCATAATGTTGCATTCTAACAATAACTAAATTTGTATGTAAAGTTTCATAAGAATTGGTTTAATAGAAGTTGTTGGAAAAATATTTACTTCGCTTGGGCGTGGCACTGCCCATGTTTCAATCATAATATAGTATTCAAACAGAAGCTTAATGTGTGTACAAAATTTCATAAGAATCGGTTGAGTAGAAGCAGATGAAAACACTTCGCCTACTTTTCAATGGGACCAATCTGGAAGTACATCCTTTAAAAAAAATCCGAAATCGGTTATAAAATGCGGAGTTTTGGGGGAACATCCACAAAAAATATACAAGACGAGTTGATATTATTCCTCCTTTCTTTGAAGTCGGTTAAAAAGCAATGAAAGCAAAAAAGATCAATAATAACGGTGCTGCGCGTGTTTTTACATACGCTGTGCTTAACCAGGAATTTCCGAAAAGGGCATATCTCCTATGAGTTGTGACCTTTCGCTGTGCATGCCATGAGAACGACCAGTAAAACGAATGCCAAAAATTTTCTATTTTCAAGCATAGTGGTGCAGGTAAGCATTTAGAACTCATTGATGTGAAAAAACGTATTTTTCAAAAATATGCGTCATGTATCCTTTTCGAAATTGCATATTCAATTTAATTTTAGTACTCTTTGGTGGAGTTTAAAATGATAGTGAGAGTTATTCTTCAAAGAATTAATATGTAAAAAATTATATGTATAGTGTTCATTAGCTGACTGTTGTTTCAACTAGAAATAACTTTAAATCAACAAGACTCTTCGTGTTGTTTTGATATCAAATTTCAGTATCAAATTCAAGTTTTCTCAACTTGAAGCAACTTTGATTTAATATGATTCTACGTATTATTTCAGTATCACCTTCATTTTAATTTAAGTGTTCTTGAATATCAAACCAGCATGAAATATATTTCTTTCAAAAGGAAAAATGTTATTTGAATGTTATTGTAAAATCATGTTGAATTAACATGAAACACCTATGAAGCAAAATCACTATCGAAAAATGTTAAACTAACATTATTTTGGATGATGTTAACCTGAAATTGTTCTGTGTGTAGAAAACATATATGGCTAATTCTCATTCTAAACGAAAATTTTTAGTTATTTTTTTACTAATGTATATAAATATATGTATATGAGAAAATAGAATTTTCATTATAGCTTTCACCTCATTCTATGGTTCCAGAAATAAAATTATATTTTTCGATTTTTAATATTTTTGTGCCTTGAGCGTTACATTTGCTTTCGCGGTTGTTCCAGGAATGATTTTTGCAAAAAAAAAAAATACACTAAAGGAATGAGCATATGGTTTGAAAGCACTATGCATCTACTCTCTAAATACAAAAAATTATAGTAAGAGCAGGACGAAATTAAAAGCTATGACCACTTGTTCAATATTGACTCAGGCTAACATGGAAAAATAAAAAATTTGTGCGTTTTAAAATAATTCATTGAAAATGTTTATACAGAATCAAAAAGTAGTCTAATACTTCTTTCAAATAAGCCTTATTTTGATAAAATCTACTAACAATGTTAAAAGTTATGTTAATTTCAAATAATATTTTGTAGCAAACTACAACCTATATAATACATTCTTCGAAAATATAACAACCGACAGTGTGGTGAAAACAAAATTGTTCAAAGAAAACTAGAAATTTGGAAACACATAATGTTCTTTATATCGTTTGCACCCTTCAGCTGCTGTTAGCTTTTTTTACCGTCCATAAATTTATAGATAAATTATATTTAAAAAATTTTTCTTCCCAACGTTCAATACATTTTTATACGATTTAAATATTTTTTCAGAACACAAACTACATTTTGAATTCAATACAATTTAAATGTATAATCTTCGATATGTTTTAGCATAAGCTTCTTATTTATTCACTAAAAAATTCAATTATATTAAAAAAATTTGATAACACTCAATACATTTTTTATACAAACGATGATTGATTGATGCGACGTTTTGCAATATAATTCAAAAGTTGTAGATATTTAGAAGTACAAAGCTACGCTGTTATTTTAGTGTATATTGTTAATTAAAATTGAGCGTAACGCTCAATACGCAAGACTGCGCACAAGAACAATTGAAAAAAATATTATAATTCTGCTATTTTTGAAACCGGTATAAATTTAGTCTCGTTCTTCAAAAAATTCATAGTTTCTTAATGTGGAAAATTAGCAGCATGAAAAACTCATAGTTTCAATTTTGTTTGAAGAGGGGAAAACCATAATTTTTGTTTTCGTTTTTAACACACAATGGACACTCATACACAAAAAAGTTTGTATATATATTTATAATCTATTAAAAAGCAGTTTTAATTTTAAAATTTACTCATTTATTTTGTCATACTTCCAACGGCCATGAATCATTTAAAATGAGAATGAGCCACACAATTGAAATTTGTAGAAGATCATAAACTGTTTGGTTCGAACAATTTTGCTTGTGACTGTATTTATTTGTTATTTCTTTTTTTTTTGTAAATGTCTCAGCTTCTCAATATACAGCCGGTATATTTGTTTTATTTAATTTCTTTATTTATGCCCAAAACTGGTTTTTTAATTCATTGAAATTTATCAGCTGCCTTTAAACACAAGCATGAAGTATGTATCTTAACGTTTTCTAACAATTTAGACACATACTAATCACATTTGGTTACCATAAATGTTATTGATGTCTTTATTAACAAAAAGAGAGAAGAAAAACAAACACACGCACATCCACAAAAATCTAAAGTGGTTAATTTAAATAAATACTGATTATCTATTATACGATCAGCAGTGGAATCAAATATTTGAGACATAACAGAAAAGTCAGGTATTGTGTCTCCTTTTTGAGTTATGAATTTTTAGTCGATCTGTATGGTTTTTATCCAAAGTTATTTAGTTAGTTTGGCTTAAGTTAATTTTTAATTTAATCTTTCGACCACATTATTTTTTTGTTTAAGAAAGAAATTCTAAAGCATGTAAATATTGAGCATTCAAAGAAAAATTTGGATGTACGGAAGGTTGAACTGACAGCTATTTCGTGACTACGAAGTCTATTCATCCGAATCCTTTACCTACACTACCACTGACAGTGGCAACAACACTGCAGCAAAAATCCTACTAATTTTAGTAAGCTCAATTAACAGATTGTCGCCATCTCGCGTCGACTCGCACCTATTAATGAAATTTTTCTAAATGTTCGAAACTTAACTCACTGTCTTTTCTTAGCATGCTCAACTATTTACTACATGTACATAATTCGTGGTATCAATAATGAATATAATTTAAATTATAAACGAAATGATAAAGTTTTAAGAGCTTATCAATAATGAATATAATTTAAATTATAAACAAATTGATAAAGTTTTAAGAGCTTATCTTTTTTACATTTTGGGAGCATATTTTTAAGTTTTTAGTGCATATATAATGCGCATAAATCACATTCTTTAGGGCATATTTCCGGTTTCCCTGGTGATAACAATTATCTCCTAATACATAATATATAAATCCGTGAGTAATATAGGCTAAATTTACATGTTGAAATATTTTATGAAACATTTTTATTTGCTTCTTGCAATTGTGGAGATGCAAATGGGGTAAAGAAACTTGACAAGAGTCATCTAAACATTCATTTCATACCTCTCTCAAGTTTCATGCAGTAAATTTCATGATATATTTCATCGTGTAAACTTAGATTTTTTTAAAATACGTTTTTTTTCATCAGGATTTTCTAGGGGGGTTTTCCTTTAAACAGGGGATTTTTCGGGGAAATATTTTTTAAAATTTTGGGAGCGCGATAAAAAGGACCTTTCATTTTTTCTATTTTTTGTGGCATATGTGGCTGTTTTCCTGCATATTTAGTTTTTTTTTTAATGTTAATATTTATATTTACAAAAAATGCAAAATTCTGTTTTGACATCGAAAATTTTGAAAATTTTCCACATCAAAAAGTTTTTCTTTTACGATTTTAAATTTACTCTAATGTATTTATTCCTCAATGTCTTAAAAATTTTCCTCATTCCATTGATTTACTCCCAGTTTATTTAGAGCTTTAAAAGTTTTCAATTATGTAGTTTTGACGATTTTTTGAGAAATTTCAATTTTGTCGAGATTGTTGTCTTATTTGCGCTTCATAGAAAATATCAGGCCGAGAATAGTCGGCTATTTAAGCTATTTATGCCTGACAGTCCTGGTGCTTACGAAAAATGTTCATAGCTCTTTTTAAAATTTGCTGCGCCTTTAAAACTCAATATGTGTCATTTGAAAACAAAACTATAATAAAAATCCTTTTGTCTCTTAAAATGGTATTAACATGCAAAAGGCGGTTTTTTGGTTCATTCCTACACACTAGCCATGTAGTCATGTATCAATTCCCGTTTCAGAGACAGAAAAATATAGCACAAAGATTTCTGCTTATTGTTCCTGTTCAATGTTACCTTTATACAAGTACACCTTTTACTATTGTTGCGAAGTATTGTTCTGTATATTGTAGGATAGATAAATGTTAGTGCACTCAATTGGCGAAAAAAATTTTAAACAGAATATGTGCAGCAACATTTAACAACTTAAGTAAATTTTTAAAGGAAAGTACAACATTTACACAACCGGTAAAACTGAACCGATATGCTATTTTCCGAAGAGCATTACATTTCCATTGTCAAGGTTTGTTGTGTTTTCTATTTCCAAAAATGTACAATTTTCTATCATAATAATTTTTTACATGTTTGAAAATTTTTACCACATTTTGCAAAAATAAAATGAGTAGCACTATTTCAAGTATTCGTATTTCACTTTTGCAAGCTCAAAAACTCTGTAAGAAAATAGTTTTTCAGAAATTCTTTGGCGTTAAGGTGTTAAGTCAAAAATATGCATTTTATGATTTTGATTGCGTTGAACTCAACTCTTTTTTTCTCTTCTGTTTGGTATCAATAAGTCAGATATATACATACATATTAAAATACAAGTTAAATAGTTTTGAATTGAACGATACGAAAAACTATAGTTTCTGACTTAAGACCTTATTACTAAACGCCAAAGAATTATAATAACCTAATCCGTTAAATTGTTGTGAGGTGTATAGAAATCAAATTGCATTCTGATTTTCATATGTAGGCCTACATACGTACTTATATTGTTCCAAATACACAGAAACCGCCTATCCCTACATATACACACACCCACGGATACATTACCACATCCACTATTCATGCAGATATACAAAAATGTGCATACACATGTGTTTAAGACTATTGTTCAGGTCATTAAACAAACAAAAGAAAAACAATAATATAAACCGCTTATTGTATGAAATACAATGTAAAACTGACACTTACTACGACTCCTGATGTCAGAATGCCACTACTAGTTCTTCTTTTTGTTGTTTGTTGCAGGTATTCACTACATACTTGCTACTATCTAGGCTTTTGATATCTTTTGAACATATTATTGTTATTGTATGTTTAACAATGTGCTTAAATTGCAAGGACATTACCTCTACATATACATGCACATAAGTATACACGTACGTTATTATACAGAAACATTTCCCACCTTTAAACGATATCATCAAGTTGTTATCTGACTACATTACGCACACACAAAAAAAGTTACTCATGCCCATTTACCATCATACGTTGTCAATACCACTAGTCGACATAAAAAAAACTATTCTATAGTAATACAGTTGCTCTAGAGAAAGTCGAAATGTAAGTCTAGGCAAAATACTAATTCTCCTTTAAATGTCAAGATCTTGTAGCTAGCTACCTACCCGCAATTTACATTTTGGCTTTTTCGCCTGGCTCTAAAGGCAGGCTTTCTTAGTTTGGTGAGAGAGGTGGTGAGAAGCTAGCGGGGCAAGAAAAAAGGCACAAATTGAAATTTGAGCGGGTTTTTGTTATTTCTCTTTGCTATTTTCATACTCTCCCAATTAAGCATGTGTATAATCGTCAAAAAATGCATGTATAAAAAGTCTGTAATGTAAATGTGTGACTTTTCGTAGGGGATTTAAAAGAAAATTGTCAAAAAAGCCATGCTAAAAAGGAATAGTGAAAAATTCACCTAGGAACATTTCATTAGCGAAAAAAGTTTGATTACCTTTTTTTTTCAAATACTCAAATATTTTGAAAACATAAAATTAATAATAAATTCGCAAAGTTCTGCATATGTTACAGAAAATGAAGATGTTCGACCCTTTTATTTTCAGCTAAAAAATTATGCTGTAACACGATCCATAGATCCTCTAAAAATTGTGAGGGCGCTGTCGGCTGAATAGTTAGCGCTTTTGACTTCAAACTCTGAGGTCTTGAGTTCAAGACTACTTCCAGGCAAACCAACAACATCATGCATTTTTCTCATGTGCATTTGTGTGTTATCGTGTTGGTTGTTGTTGGACTGTTAAAGTGATGAAGACATATCACTAATCACTTTGGCAGTACTGGCAGCAATTAATACTAACATATCCTAATGCACTTCACAGCACCCTCCTTCGTCGGTATTGTAGCAGAACCGTCCTCGAAGTAAAATAACTAATAAAATGGCCACACAGCTTAAACAACGCTATGCCTCTACTTGACACCAGAGAGGCTTGCAACACTACTCTACAAAAAAACGCGCAATAGCAGGGCTATAAATAATTGAAGCTTTCTACCTCTCTCCCACTTCACCACCTGTTCTCTCTAGTCTATCCCTTTCCCAAAGATGGTAAAACATTAATTAATTAACTGGTAGGCATTATTTGCCTGATTGTGTTATTTCTCTTTCTAAAAAAAAATTATGTGGTGCACTGGGTGCAGAGATATGCTTAATAGAGTATGAAAGCACAGAAAGAGTCACAATTCGGTTTTCGTGGCTGCCTGTTACGCACAAGCATTCAACTAGAATCAATAGGATTCCGTTTTGACAAACACTTAGTTATTTTGGATATTTTCAATAGATTGTCCAGGCACGCATCATAGCACAAAAACCGTTATCAGCTTTTCTGTTCCAAATCTTACAAGGATTATGAAAACTTTCGAAAAATAATTTTTCCGGTGCGTTTTGCATATGTTACTTCATTTTTCGAAATTGAGGATGTTGGACATTTTTAATGTTGGTACATTCTCAAACACAGAAATACAGACGGTTATCAAAATGTTTTCGCTATTTATAGGTAGTACAAGATCTTGAAAATTTACAAAAAATGCAGAAACATTATGCTTTTCTACTTTATTTAAGGTAACTCTGATCCTACTGAGCGGCACATTCTGAAATTTTTAGAGGGTCTATGGCCCTTGATAAAATCTGTACCATAATATATTAGCTAAATTAAAAGGGTCCAACATCTCCATTTTCAAAAAATTAAAATAAGCGGTTTTATAACAAAGACAAAATGTAACGAAAATCTGTTTCAAAAAGGTTTTATAGTCCTTGAATGATTTTGAACAATCAATCCCATAATTATTATGAACTGCTTCAAGCTTTTGAAAATGTACATAAAAAATATTGACTTTCGATATTGAGGAGCCATAACTTGAAATTGTTATAAAATAACTTAGCAAAAATTCTGCTACTGTAATTGATTTAGTTAAAAGTTTTAAATATGTACATGTATTTTATTCCTCAACTTAGGAATATTTCTTTCCAGTAATCGTTTTTAAAAATAGAGTACGAAACAGAAATTATGTTATTTTGAAAAAACAAAATTTTGTAGTGTCAAGAGCTGAACTTTACAAAATGAGTCTTATGATGGTGTGACTATAGATGAAACTATCGAAACTAATTGACACAGTCTGCTAAAACAATTAACCGTAACTATTAGAAATGTATTAAAAATCAAAAAAGGACTCCAATAGCTCAATGTAATGAACTCTTCTTCCGTTCGATATTTGTTATTTTATTGGTTTTGTTTTAGTCATAAAATCTCTAAATAATAATGAAATTATGTGCTTTTAACTAGGGATGTAACGAATACCGATACCGATACCGATATATCGGCGATACTTCAGATTTTCCGATACATCGGTATCGGCGATATTTTACTGTCGATACGACGATACTTTTAAAAATTTTGTCAGAGTTTTTTTCTAACAAATCATTTATTTTTTGTTAATTTTACCATGAACTAAACTCATTTCGTTATATCAATTTTAAAAATTAATAATATTTTATACTATTATTTTGTAAAAAAAACTATTTATTTTTTGTTAATTTTACCAAGAATTCAAGTTCAATTCGTTGTTTTTTAACTCTTATTCCAGCAAAATAAGACACGGTAGAGCTGAACAACTTTTGTGAACATATCAATACAATCTGCACGTATCTAGGCACTCTAATAGCTCACACAGACCACTTTTTACCTTAAAAATTGTAGTTTTTCACTATTTTTTATGCTAAAAAAATTTTTTTTTTTGAAAATAGTATATTCAAGTGCATACTTCGCTGTTGTGTTTCACTAACATTTTGTAGCCAGAAAAATTATATGTTCCTTTACTTTTTTTGAAAAAAAAATTTGAAAAAATTATTTTATTCACTTTTTTTAGTATAACTTATAGGGACTTCAAATTTTTCATTACCATTATTTGGCAAAACAACAACAAACAATAAAAAATAGTAAATACTAAAATCAGCAACATACGAAGTGGAATAACAAAGAAAGCAAAAAAATGCAATAAAAATATAGCCTAACGTAAAAAAGCGGGCTGTTTAGGGTGCCCAGATACATTCAGATTGTATTGACATGTTCACAAAAGTTGTTTAGCTTTACCGTAGCTACAACTTTGCCAAATATTGTTAATAAAAAATTACGAGTCCCTGTAAGTTATTCTGGAAAAAGTGAAAAAAAAAATGTTTTTCCTTAATTTTTCAAAAACAAAAAAACTGCACGAAAAAATAGTTTTTTGGCATAAAATGGTAATAAAATCTGTTTACCGAACTCTTAGCTACATTATTGCATATATAGTTAAGCGGTATCACCAAGTTTGAATTTTCTGTTAGCCAAAAGTTGATGCCACCTTTTTTTGAGGGCCCGCTGATTTTCCAAAACTTTGGAGGTCCATAAAACGAAACTGGTCACCAAATTCGCCAAGCTAAATATAGGGTTTTCCTACCCCGTGGTAGTACAATCGAATCTATACTGTCAAGTCCGTGTGTTTTTTGGACTGTTGCACTGTGTTATCTGCATATTTTTAATATAGATTTTTTGGAAGCAAAGAAAATGTAGCTCCTTAAAAAATACTTTCAATTTTTTATACTGGGTTCATATCAATTTTAAATATTAATAATCTCGTACACTGTAATTTTGTATAATTAAAAAAATTGCACTTGAGTTTTGTTGAACTCAATTTCAATATTCGTATTGGTATCGGAATCGGTATCGGCGATATTTATTTTTAAGTATCGGCATCGGTATCGGATCGGGAAAACGGCGTATCGTTACATCCCTACTTTTAACCCTCGATAAAAAAAGAGAGGCGTTATAAATTTTTAGTGTGTATCTGTATATCTATACGTCTGCACACGTCATCATACAGCCCGAATGGCTGGGATGCTTTTGATTTATTTTTTGTTCTGTTTGAAAGGCAACTTGATCGAGAACGAGCACACACACTGCTTAAACCTTTTTCGGCTTTTCGGCGGTACCCGTAGTTAATTAAATTAAGCAATTTTTTAAAAAATTTTATTAATCGGCTAATCGATTAATCCAAAATTATACGATTAATAACCGATTAAGTCAAAACTTCGATTAATCAATCGAGCGATTAAGCTATTAACACATAAACGCGGTTAATTACATACCTTATTAGGGATAAAAAAATCTGAAAAAAATTGTGGGTACTGACTTTTTGTCGAAGACACTATTTCCAAAATTTGAGCGAAAACAAACAAAATATATATTTTTTTCAAAACAGTTGACGCAAACACAGCCAGGTACATGTTATGAGTCCACAAAAGCTTTACATTTGATGAGTAGTGTAATGTAACCAAACATTGCAAGGTTTATTTATGACCCTTTTCACTCATTTGGCTAGCTTTATTTACGGATGTCATTGTACATTTTTTTTATTGATAGCACTTGCAATATTTGAGTTAAAAAAAAATAATTGTTTTTGCATGAACTTTAAGTTGACCTAGTGAAATATAAATACATAAATGAAGAACTTATTGCACCACTAAAACTAAAATATGGTCTAAATACCGCTTTCTATTACTTTTTTATATTAAGTTATGCCTTTAAAGTTAACGATTTTTCGTGAACATGCGGCTTTGGCTATTTCTTATCAACAAAGCTCGGATTTTAATGCAAATGCATTTTTTTGTGGTGATATATAAAGACGTATTGACTAATTATCTATGCGAATCATTAAATTTTAAGTAGTTTGCATATTTTGGTGGTAATTGCATATTTTTGCATATTTTGAAATAAATGCATATTTTTAGAGTTATGATAAACTTTTTAATGGATATTTCTTAGTATAAAAAAAATAATTATAGGCCGATTATGCCTGACAACCGAGTCTCAGTTCGGTTGTCAGTTGTTGAAAATTACGCTACTGATGGCAACTGGCAACTGAGAGCTGTCAATTTCAGTTTCCATTTACACAGAAAAAACTAAATTTCATTTTCTGTAAAGGAATTCAATTAAATAGTAAATACTTTGTCTAGGAACAGACCTACAAGCAAATTTGTAAATATAAACAAAAATATCTCAAAAATTTCATTTAAAAAAACGTGCTTTTTTAGTGAACAAATTGTTTAAATCTGTAAAACAATTTATCTAAAAATATTTACAAATTGTTTACAAAACAATTTACTAAATCAAACAAAAAGATTTACTAGATTTTCTGAAAAATATCAAACAATATTTTTGTCTGAATTTATAAAACAATTAGGCTAAAAATACTAACAAATACTAAACAAAATAGTTTACTTTATCAAACAAAAATACTTAGTGAATTTTTTTTATATATCATCATCATCATGCACTAAGCATTTATGAAATTTCACTTTCTTAAATGTGTTCAAGTCTGAATGTTTATCTAAAGACTCTAAAAGAATGAATGAGAATTAATGCAACGATATTAACGAATCAATTCAATCAAAAATCTTCAGTAAACAAAATTGGTACAATTGCATTCCTTTTGCTATCATTGTTGTTATTGTAATTTGTGTGTATGTCGTCATTTGGGTTGTTTTTTTACAGCACAGTTTTTCTTGTTAGTTTTGGTGTTTGCGTTCTAAATAAAAGCTAAACAAACAATTCACAGATTATGAACAGAATATTTACTGAAAATTAAATTTATTTTTAGACAAACTTTTGCCTGAAAATTTTTTGGTGATAATTTTTTTGTGTAGTACCTTTCTGGCAACCATTAGTATTTAGTTCCCAACAGGCAACTTAACTTAAGTTCGATTGGATTAAATAATAGACCCAATTATGGTTGTTTTATGTTTTTTCTTTAATAATAATAAAAAACAAAAATAAAAATATTTTCATATTATTTTAGTTTTGGTACTTTGTTCGTAGGTAAATGCATATTTTTGCGCATATTTTTTCCAATTAGATACATTTGTTAAGCGCTTAAAATAAATTTTTAGTTGCATTAAAGTCCGAGCCTTGCTAATCAATATTAATGCTTGATTCCGGTGTTGCAACTTCTCGAGAATTTTTGTAATGTTCGGGAAAAAAGCGAAATTTTGCAAGTTCTTAGGCTCTTTACAGTTTACACGATTTTTAAACAAGATTAAACTTTGTTATCATGCCGCTCTTACCAAGTTTTTGCGAATTATGGCTTGCTAAAATTTTAAAAATTTTCGCGAATTTTCACTATTTTTGCGATAGGGGTAATTTTTCCAAACTTTTTGATTTTCCTACATTTTTGGAGCTTTTAATTAATCGCAACATTTTAATCTTTCATATATAAGTAAGTTTTTGCGATTTATCGTAATTTTCGCGATATTTCACGAGAAGTTGACATTCGTTACAGCCGCGAAATGAGTTTATTTATAAAATTTTTTACAACAAAATTTATACCCTCCCTTTGGGTAAATACCAGGGTATTTAACAATTTTTAGCCAATTTAAAAAATTTTAGCGCGCATTTAACAATTGGGTATTTACTATTTTACCATCTATAGACACCAATACTGCTTAATCGTTTTTGGCTTTTCTGCAGAAATACCCAGGCTCTTGGCAGTAATCGAACCTGCGACCTCCCGCTTAATAGTCTGGCGCACTATCCACTACAAAAGATTGTATTTTAGCTAACTAATCTCAAATTATTATTAATTACCCTGTTCGTATAGAATAATCAAAATAGGGACTCCAATTTTAGACATGTCCAAGTTTTTATGTGACGAAACAGAACAAGAATGTATCGTCGACTGAAAATCGGTCAGGAAGGAATAAAGCACATAATAAAAGCGACGATCTTACCGGCAAAAGTTTTATTAGTTTTATTAAAATTTAGCGCTTTCCTTTAGTTTTTATTTTCCTTTACTCTAATCAAAGGTTTTGTTTAAAAAATTATGGAAATTTATGAAAATATGTTATCTTTTTTATGAGAGTAAACTTTTAAAGCAAAAGCAAATGAATATACGGTCTCAATATAAAATAAATTTTATTTCAAAACTCCTACAGTAGACGTATTTAAAATGTCAATTTGTATAGAAAAACTACTAGGGCCGGAGTTCGGTGCACCATTTATGGTTTATCATTTTAAAAATGGGTGACAAGAATACGTACATGCCTGCTCGCAAAATGCGCCGTCAGAGTTACATTTCCGTCCCAGACTGCTAAGATTGACCAGAGCCAATTGAAAATCTCTGTATCTATATAATTAATAGGTGAGACCATTTTTTTGTGCTCACATTATGCAGCCGATTTTGATTTATGCAGATATTTATTGACAGCTGCGCACGATCTATAATGTGCTAAAATCGGTTCAATATTTCGGGAGCTATCAGCATCAAATTCTTTACTAATACATACGCACATAAGACACATACCTGTATTAGTTTAATATTTAAAAAAAACAAATATTCCTTCTCTTATTTGTATTGGAATTGTTGTAGGAAAAGCATAAGACTACAAGGGAAGAGATAAATTGCATAAGCTCAACGCTATTTGTTAGCATTGTGATTAAAATCAATTATTTATTTAAAAAAAATGTATCATAAGTTTTGATATAATCACATCTTTTCAAATTAAAATCATTGATGAAGAAGTAAAACAAATTAATTTTTAAAAAATAAAAACTTAATTTATTAAACTAAAACGTGAAAAACAATTTATGTTAAAGCACAAAGTTAAAATAAATATTTGTTCAAAATTCTTTGTATCACAAGAACTTTATTAAGAATACACTTTAAGTTTCTTTTTATACATTGCAAGAAAAATTTTTTTTCAAACTTTTAACAAATCTTGGCTAAAGTTGACTTTATATTTTTGTTTTCTTTTTTTTTCTAGCTTGTTGTTTGCAAAATGTGTCACAATGTCTTTTTATTTCTTTGCTTTTGTTATATAAAACTATTCACCTGCAATTTGTTGCAATTCTAAGCTTCATTACACAATCAGGCACCATGATGAAAGTCATGGTGATGATGATCATCTCCATCTAGATGCATTTGCCTTAGAGAGTATGGTTGGATGGCAGCACACCACTATTGTCATTATTATCATCAGTTTCATCTTCATAATATTGTTAACAACAGGACCGTTTTATTTTTCATTTAAACCTGCAATAACTAAAAAAGTGGAAGAAAAACATATTTTTTTTACTTGAATGAGAACAAATACTAGCAGGGACAGCATACAAAAATTATTGTATATTTTCGCTGTACTGTAGCGGTGTATAGAAATGAGATGAGAGTATATGAATTGCGTCGCTATCCCTCACTATAGCTTTGTTATTGCCCGCTGGAAAGATCAGATTAAGCTTGACTTGTACACGCGTAATATCTTATATTCATAAAATTTAACTATTCAAAGCGTCTTAGTATTCTTCTGATCATGACTAATTTGAAATTGAAAATCGTGAGAACAGAAATTGGTTTAATGTCGGTTATTTAAGTAATTTACTTCACGACTCTGTGACGATGACAAGGTATAAGAAGAACTCTGATGACGAGATCATGGCTGATCTCGAAAACATCATGCAGTCAAAAACTGGCCTTTGTGTTTTCAATTATTACATGCTTTAAAAAATTAATTTTTCAATAAAAGTAAATTAATTGAGCAATTAAGCCTAATTTAAGCTTAAATATTAAATGAATTTCTTTGGAGGAAAAACCATATAGTTCGACTAATAGATAATGCTATATATAGTCTAGTCTGATCTTCAAGTCTTTAGCCTGATCCCTAAGAAAGACTGCAGCTTACAAACTATATGAACAACTAAAGTTTTTTCGCCCTCAAGTTTGTCAAAAAACAAAAACTATAAAATAAAACGTTAGGTTTTACTTTTTACTCGTCTTTTTGTATGTGTATTTTTAAATCATTCCATCCATACTTTTGCTGAGATTATGAAAAAAGTTTTTGGGTGACAAAGAAAAGAAGAAAAATGAAAACAAATCGTAGAAAAGATGAACTGAATGGTAAAAAGTTAAATAGTGTCATGTTAATAGTTGTATGTATAGTTTGGAGTTAGAAAAAACTATAAAAAAATAATCTCAAGATTTTTATTAATATTAGTGAAATTTTTTGTTTGTTTCTCACTTCCGTTTTTCTTTTTTCACTTCTGTTTCCTTTTCTTCGAGTTGTTTTATTTTGCAATATTGTTAAAGGAAAACTGCAACAAAATGCCCGTACATTGTTGAGGGCGCTTATTTTATTTTTAATTCTAATAAACTTTTTCTTGCTTTTCTAACTTTTTCTTTCTTTTCTACGTTTTTTCCACGCCTTACATATTTTTTGTTGTTGCAAGTTTTTGTGTCAAGATTAAATTTCTTTATAGTTTTTGTAATAATGTCATTACTGAGTAGTGAATAGAGAAGAAAATTAAAGGTGTTTTTATAAGCGTAACGTTAGAAAAAAATTTGAGCGAACGTGATATAAAAAAAAAATAGTTTTTAGACTTAATATAAAGAGGCGGTAAGATTACTGGATATGAAAAAAATAAATTTTTTTATTGTATGAAATAATAAAAGTTACACTAACTGCTGTTCAATTTTACAATACTGCATAAGATCCCCTTTTTTAAAATATATAAAAAACTTTATAATATTTATTTCTTTTTATTCTTTTTAGGTAAGATTATTTATCGACAATTTAAAATTCATACACAGTAAGTAAATAATTCTTTTAAAAGTAAACGGAACGACAAGTGGGCCGACATTAAATAATAAGCAAGTTTCTACGCGGGGACCAATATAAAAATACACCCATTTAATTAAAAAAAATTTAAGTAAACAATTTCAGCAAGACATGGCAGATATCGGTGCTATCTACAATTGAAGGAGCACCATTATTTATTTTATACATAGACCATTTGGAATGTACACAGAAAAAATCATCACCAAACAATTTTCAAACAAATGTTTGTCTAAAAATAACTTTAATTTTCAGTAAATTTTCTTTACACAATCAATGAATTGTTTGTTTGACTTTTATTTAGGACGAAAACACCAAAAACAACAAGAGAAACTGTGTCGTAAAAAAATAACCCCGATGGCGACGTACACACAAATAAGAACAACAACAACAATGCGAATGCGATTGTACCAACTTTGTTTACTAAAGATTTTTGAGTGATCAATTCGTTAATGTCGTTGCGTTAATTCTCATTAATTTTTTAGAGTCTTTAAATAAACATTCAGACTTGAACATACTTAACAAAGTGAAATTTCATAAATTAATGAATGATGATGATGACCCAGACAAAAATTTTGTTTGATATATTACAAAAAAGCCCAGTAAATATTTTTGTTTGATAAAGTAAACTACATACAGAAAAATTTCCATGTAAAATCGTCGAAAACCAGGTTAATTTAACATTTTTCGGTAGTGATTTTGCTTCATATGTGTTTCATGTTAAATCAACATGATTTACAATAATCTCGAAGGAAAATTTTTCCTTTTGAATTAATTATATTTCATGTTGATTTAATATTCCAGTACAGTTAAATCAAAATGAAGTTGATACTGAAATAATACGAAAAATCATATTGAATCAAAGTAATTTCGACTTGAAACTACGTGAATTTGATATTGGAACAACACGAAGAATCATGTTGAATCAAAGTTATTGCAAGTTCAAACAACGTGAATTTGATATTGAAACAACACGAACAATCATGTTGAATTAAAGTTATATCAAGCTGAAACAACATGACTTTTATATAGCTATTTTATTAATTATTTTACTCACGTGATAGTCATCAGAAAACTTTTCATTGTGGCTGACTGCCCCAGCCAAGATTTGAACTCGTGCCACCTGCATTATAGTTTTCTTTACTTATACACTAAATAAATACCATCGTATGTAAAATGCATTTAATTTTAATTCAACATGATTTAAATGATTATTTAACGTAAAACTTATTTGAAATTAAAGTTAGAGTCATGTCGATTGAAAATGAAACTTAACGTTTATAACAAAACTGTTTTAATGGTGATTTAAGGTTAGATTAATAATTTTCCGTTTACAACTAATGTGAAACAATGGTAATTTTAAACCAGCAGCAGTAAATTTTCGCTGGTAATTCGCTTTTTTGTCGTCAACATAGACGACACATGTAAAAATAAACAACAACAAGTCACACAACTAACCAGAACAGTGAATTGTAGCAATGAACAGAGCAAATAAACACTAACATTCAAACGACAAATTATTTCTTGTAAATTTAATATGATTTCCAATCAAAATTGCGGCATGTGGACTTTACATTCCTTTTTTTTCTGTGTATATTTTGTTTAATATTTGCTAGTATTTTTACACAAATTGGCTTATAAATTCAGACAAAAATATTGTTTGATATATTTCAGAAAGTTCGGTAAATCTTTTTGTTTGACTTAGTTAATTGTTTTGTTTACAATTTGTAAATATTTTTTGACAAATTGTTTTATAGATTTAAATAATTTGTTCACTGGAAAAAAACACTATTTTTTTAAAATGAAATTGTTGAGATATTTTTGTCTATATTTACAAATTTGTTTGTAGGTCCGTTCCTACACAAAATATTTACTATTTCATGGAATTCTTTCACAGAAAATGAAATTTAGTTTTTTCAACAACAGAAGGTCAGTACGTGCAAATATTTGCAGTGTACCGCCTTAAAAACAGCAAAACCAATTTACGAAAAAGCTGAGCTCAACGAATTATTTTGTCAGTTTTACTAGAATCTATGCAATAATTTTTATGATAAGCCGAAAATATTTTTTTTTTAACAAACATAACTCACGAAGCGATTGCTTGTCTGCGGAAAACACCCAGTGCCTACGGCGGGAATCAAACCCACGACCTCTGGACTGACAGGCTAGCATCGCTACCACCCAGCCTCAGAGGCCCCCAAAAGTTCAAAGCATCATTTTACTAGAAAAGAAAGCCTTCATTCCTTCAAATCAAATCTTTCTTAAATCCAGAAAAAGTCTCTGTTTAAATAAATGTGCAAAAATGTGGTGAAATTTAGAGAGAATGCGTTCAGTAACTAGCGTAGTAAGAAAAATGTAGATAGTGATTCACTGTGCAAAAGGGTAAAATGTTCGTGCGCCAGATTAATAAGACGTTCAAAAGCCTTATACCACCAGTGTCTTTGTGCTAAAACTTTAAAGATCAATGCTGTAAAGGATAATTCTATACACTAAAAAATTTTATATTAAAAGCATCGAAAACAAGTTTAATTTAACATTTATCAGTAGTGATTTTGCTTTAAATGTGTTTCGTGTTAACTAAACACGATTTTACAATAACCTTCAAAAAACAATTTTTCTTTTGAAATAACTATATTTCATATTGATTTAATACTCTAATACAGTTAAATCAAATTGAAGTTGATAATGAAATAATGCAAAGAATTATGTTGAATAAACGAATTTGATATTAAAATAACGTGAATTTGATATTGAAACAACACGAAGAATCATGTTGAATCAAAGTTATTTCAAGTTGAAACAACATGATTAAATTCATATTTTATTAGTTATTTTACTTGCATGATTTGTGTTCTCATAGGCATCAGCAACATTTGTATTGTAGTTGGTTGCCCCAGCCAAGACTTTGAACATGACTTGATTGATTATTTAGCTTAAAATTTATTTGAAATTAAAATAGTAGTCATGTTGACTTAAAATGAAATATAACGTTGATAACAATGTAATTTTTATTGTGAAAACTATTAAATAAAAGAGATTTAATGCCAGATTAATAATTTTTCGTTTAAAATTAATATGAAACAAAGGTAATTTTAAATCAGCAGAAGGAAATTTTCGTTAGTAACGCGAAGTTTTTCGGTTATTTGTCTGTGATTTACATTTACAAAAGACGAACATCAAAATAGCCACCCGGTTGGCCAACTCGTCGTAGAGGGGATTTTCACTAACGACTACTTAAGGAAATTTCGACATTCGTCATGCGCCATATTTGTCGATTACAGTTTCTACATTTAATTAAAAATGAGCTTTTTGAGGACATTATCGCTCAGTCTGACACCAGTTTGAATCATTTTGATACATTGCTGCCAAGGCGAATTAATTTTACAGGTGGTGAAAATAATATAACAAATACAAGAACAGAAGACGAAAATTTATTTAAAATGTACTCTTAACAAATGTGATTACAATTCATATGCATAAAATATTGCCACATAAAAGTGTCTATGCCTTGCTCATTTAAAAACACACGAGTAAAATACAATTGACAGATACAGCCAGCACGGCGAAATAGTCATATTTGCTTCCAACACGACCTGTATTATTGGATCATGATTCCTGCTTTCTAAAATTGAGCGAAATTGAGCTGGTGAAAAGTTTTCATACAATGTCTATTAAAACTTCTCGTATTAAATACTCTCTGAGCGACAAATTCCTCAAATTGTTATTGTAGAACACGCGTAAAAAAGAAACAAATGAAAAAATGTAATGGGGACATTTCTGAGGATGTTGTAATTTTCATGGTCATTTAATGAAAGGATGGGTGACAGTGGCGCTCTTGTTGTCATGTATAAACTTAGCGGCGATTTGTTCGACAATGTCCTCACTGATCGGTTTGAGCTGTCACCAATAATTCATCGACGCCTTAACATTGTCATGCATCGGTCTTGCTAGATGTCTGAAAGACATGGCCAACCGGGCAACAACAAGCCACACAACTAAACACAACAGTGCATTCTTGTAGCTATGAACAAAGCAAATAAACGGCAACACACTTAAACAACAAATTATTTCTAATAAATTTAATGTGATATTCAATCAAAATTGCGACCTGTTGATTTTACATTGGTATTTTTTTCTGTGTGTATAAACGTATCAGTTAAAAACTTTCCATTTTTTGTTAAACAAATAAAATATTTATTTTATAAAGCGTTTTTGTAGTATCATGCCCACTTTTTATTTGAAACAGTTTTAAACAAAACGTTTTAATTGTTTCAATCGTTTCAATTGTTTTTTTTATCAAAATATTTATAAAAACAATTGAAATGTAATTCATGAATTTTTGCGATTACATAAGCTGCGTTTTTTCCATAAAGAACATAAACAATGCGAGCAGAAAAAAATTATACATATAATTTTATCGCTTATTAACACTACTGACCTGCATTTACATTAAAATATTTAAACTTTTTGTGTTCATACATTATTTATTTTGTGTGGAAAAGCATAAGCTTTGTACAAAAAAAAAAAAGAAAAGAAATACTGATAAAAATAAAAAATAACCAGAATTATACTCGTAACACACTGCATATATATTATTTCACATATTTATTCTTAACGATAAAACCACACAAGAATGAATTCATAAAGCATGCAACTGTTTGTGTTTTCATATTCATTCATAAATTAAAATTTGTAATATGAAAGGAAAATTAAAAAAGATTTCCTTTAATTAAAAAATAAAAATACAAACGTAATTAATGAAACATGATAAAATTTATATATTCTTGCAATTTGTCACATTCAAAAAGTATTTAGACAAACAAGACGGTTTATACATATTTTCAACTATGATGAATCTAAAGCGCGTGCAATAATTAGAATAAAATTGGAAGTATTCGCAAAGCCACATGAAATTACTAACATACTTTTACAGTTTGCAAAATTAAAATTTTATCTGAAAATATATTGAAAGGAATATAACTCAACATCTTCTTTAAAAATTTGCATTTTCTTATAAATATGTACTTTAAAATTTCAATGCACCAAGAAGGTTGTGAATTTAAGCCTAAACTTAAACAGATGCAAAAAATGGAATTATTATCTTGTGTTAAAATCTCCAAAGCATTTTATTATTTCATTACTGACTGTCATTTGTATGTAGTTATTTAGTATAATAGAATGTTCGTTCATGGAAGTTAATCATATCTGTTTAACCCTGAACTTCATTTTAAACTTCATTGGAATTAAAAATGATATCGTTCCCTACAGTACTTGATGAATAAAATGTGAAAATTTGGTTTATTTAATCTCTTGCTATACATTTATATGATTAATAGGCTGTGCCATTTTTTGTGCTGCAGTTAATGGTCACATTATGCAACCGATTTGGACAAAACTTACACCATTTTAAAGACATTTATTGGCAGAGTCATTGTGCACAGTCCATATTTTAGTAAAAATCGGCTGAGTATCTTGGAACCTAATAGGCTTCGAGTTCGTTACATATTCAAGTGCACATAACACACATGCATGTATTAGATTGAAGCTAAAAAGAGAAGCAAAACTTGCAATTGTGTTTGCAGATTTTGCTTTTGCAAAGTGTATAACAATAAAACTTTTTTTTTCTTTGAATTGGTGTTGGTTTTTTCGAGCTTTTGCACAATTTCATAGGGAATTGGAATAGGAAATTTTGTAATCCTTACGTTTAAGGTGTACACCGAACTAAAAACGTACATAAAAACAAACCAAAACATTCATTGTTGCAATGAATTTTTTCCTTAATTTTGACCTAAGACGTTGAGAACGTAAAAAATAGTTGGTGTACATGTGCGTTGAATCAATAAATTTTTACGTTGATTTCCATGAACAGATATCTTGATCGAATGAACTAAGACATTGTTTGAGTAAACTTTTGCATTGAATGTAATGAACCCATACGTTAACCCAATGTACTAATACATTGTTTCAATGAACTTTTACATTAAATTTAAAGAAGCAATACGTGGACCCTATGAACTAGAGACGTGCAAGTAAAAAAATATATCGATGCAATCGATATCAATATATTTTTAAATATCGATCGGCATCGATATCTATGGAATAAAAATATGCTTATTCATACACTAACCCAAATTTATTTAAAAAATTAAAAAGAAAAGGTACTATTTTTATAAATAATTAATCTAAAAAGAGTTAATTTTTTAGAAAACACAACATTAACACAGCATTCCAAACAAGAAACAACTTGGGTAGAATACTGCAAAACAGAACAAACGAAACAGACTTCCTGGATAAACAAGGGGTGTACAAATTAACTTGCACATGCCAACACAGTTATATCGGACAAACTGGAAGAAAGATAAAAACGAGATTTCGCGAGCACATGAGAGACTACAACAAGAAACTGAGAGAACCAGGAATAACAACAGAATAAAATTTCGCAAACCACATATTCGATAACAAATGTACACCAGGACATATTAGAAAAACAGTTAATCTATTACAACACTGCTTCAGACGTAATATTTGAACCGTTAAAATATTTTTACACAAAAGAAAACAATAGGCCAGGCAACGTAGTAGCAAATGAACAAGACAAAAGGATTACCCAGAAACGTACAATTACGGATTATTACGTACATACGTAGGGATAAAACAACTGATAACTAATAGCCCAGATTATAAACAAAATATTAAACACACACATAATAATAAGACGAAAGTAAGAGAAACAGGTAGCTGGTAGAGACACACAATATCATATAAAGGCGAGAGGGAGAGAGCGAGAGAGAAAGATTGAGCAGAATACAAAGGGATCAGGAAGGAAGTTAGGTATACAAACGAATTATAAAAGAAACAACGGACAACAGAAAACGATTTAGTATTCAATAGAACACTGATCATTTTCGAATACACAAAAAAAAACAAAAGATTTTGTAATTAATATTATATATGATGAACTACTCGAAGAACAAAACCAGATCTAAAAAATGTTGAATATGATGATACTGTCGATATATTAAAAAAAAATATATCGATAAATTTTTACGAAAATAATGATTTATCGATATTTTTGCATATCCATACTACAATGAAGTAATACATTGTTTAAATGAACGTTTACATTGATTTGAATGAAACACTGCGTTGATTGAATGAAGTCGTACATTGTTTCAATTAACTTTCATATTGAAAATATACATTAACGACATTATTTATAGGCTTTTTATTACTTTAATATATACATACATGCATATACATACATATATTTATTTTATTGATTTATGTTTATTTGTATTTTACAATATAGTAAAATTACTTCAATAAACTTTAAGTACTCCGTTTCAAAAGCCAAAATAAAAGCTGGAGCGAGTACGTTCAATTAACGAAAAAATTTGTTAAGTCGAGATACTAATTCTTTATATTTTTGTTATACTCATAATATGTTTAGCTTGACCATATTTTGAATGTACTGATCCGGTGAGTCTAGAAACTGGCTCATTACAATTTTCGATATTTATCTTAAATGAATGTTTTCAATGTAGTTCCCTTGCAGACGTACGTTAAAGCTCATATTTAATTTCAATGAATATTTTCATTGAAACAATGTATGTATACATTGAATTAACGTCTTTTTAGAAATATATTAATGGACCTTAGTCAATGAACTCCATTCATTGATATTAGGAAAAAAACTTTCAGTGGAGGTTGGTACATCACTTTTATGTAAAACAACATGGGGAATATTATTGTGGAGTTTCGCTGTATGAGTTTTGAACCCTTTCTTAAACTACGATTTAGCGTACTGAAATATCCTACATAAATATTTTTCATATGATTTTCAAAGATAATACGGCTCCAAAGTCAACTTGAACGCTAGAAATTATTCAAAACTTGATATGATTTTGAGGGATCATTTCGTGCTTATTCATTTATTTCAATATAAAATGAAATCATCAGCAGATTAGGGTAGAAAAGAGCATACAGTTCTTTTGGTATAAGTTATACCATTGATATAGAATAAAATATGCGTAAGTTTTTCTGAATCCAAATTGATTATTAGTCTATGGTTCGTAATAATATTCCAAGGAGCAAGGGAAAAATTAACATCAACTTTATTTTTCAACGTACACAACAGAACAGAGTAGCGCCACTTTCGGAAGCCGCTACACTTCCATCGTCAGTGCTCGCGTGTATTTTGCTTATCACCACTTTTCAGTTGGCTCTGTTGAATGTGATTTTAATTCTTATACTATATATACAACTTTTTTCGTGAAAATTTAATACGAGAATTAAATCCACTCTCAAGCTGATATTAACTGCACTTTCCCGGCGTTGTCATCGGTTTATTTTTCTTAATTCCCATTTTTCTGATTTTTGTTCTACTCAAGACAAACTTTTTTCATTTGATTTTATACTTAAGTATATATGAACATGTAAACATGTGAAAAGCTCAAGCCAGTAGCTAATTGTTTATTAATATGATTATTTCGAACATATTTGCTTTGTGAATCCAAATTGATTATTAGGCTATGGTTCGTAACTTTTTACTTATTTAAGAATGGTTAGAGTAGCATATAGTCGACCTAATGCCGAATAACTTGTTTTATTTTTATTTTCAATAGCAAAAGTTATGCCCCAAAGCCTTTTTGCTATCAATGGAAATCATTTTATTCATTCATAGCATTTTAAAACAAAAACGGCATGATGCTACATTTTAAAGACATTTTTTTTTATATTTTTGTTACTGCAGTAGGTACTCATCACGGAAAAAGCACTTAACTGTAGTCTAGACGTCTAGCAGAAATACACTTTTTTCTGACTTGATATTATTCTGATATTGCAATTGTTACACATTTTGTAGCACCTACATGCAATATCAACAATTATGAGAAACAAACCAGAAAAAACTACGTATTTATGTACATAAAATTGCATCCAGGCAAATCAGACAGCCTATGCAGGCCGTCAAGCGTAGAAAAATGCAGTAAGAAGCGGATATAATAAACAAAGTTGTTAAAAAAAAGTTAGGCGGGACAAAAATAATGAGAAATATTGTGAATGACATAAGAACAAAAGGGAGAATACTCCTACTGGCAAATTGTAGTAGAAAAATGACTGTGACATTGAAAAATTTTGCAAAGAAATAAAAACTAACAGATAATGCAGGAGAAAATGAAAAAATAAGCCCGAAGCCTTAAAGTAGGCAATGTATTTATATGTTGTTGTAAAGGAATTTTATGTAAATATACCAAGCCTGTAGAGTTCCTAATAAATTATGGAAGTCAGCCTTATTAACCCTTTCGCTAGCATGGAGATCACGCATCTAGGGCAAATTAAAAAAAAAATTGACAAAAATACAATAATTCGTCTATGTAAATAAGAAAAAGTCGCATTGATAGCTCGTAGTATTTTCTGTATATAATCAGCTGAGTATGTATCGTTAGTAATTTTCTTGCATTAGTACTATTTTCAACCAAGCTCCATTTAAAAAATCGATGGGATATATAGTCCCAGGTTTAAAAGACCCAGTGGGACATATAGCCCCAGGACATATTTTATTTCTAAAGGATATTCGACTTTTTAAAACAGTTTTTGCACTTTTGAGTATTACATCGATACGAAAAGGTTACTTAGATTTGCTAAAAATCACTTTTTTATAGAACGGTCGCTAGTGAATGGGTTAATAGTGAAAAAATAAAAATTTTTAAATTTAATAATTTTGTTCAATATCAATTTTTTTGCTTAGTTTTTGTTGTAAAATTTCTAGAAAAATTTCTAGAATCTTTAAAGTGATATGCCTCAAAAAGGAGTGCAAGTAAACCCTATTTTTTGACATTCATTCCACTGCAAAGTGTCCACCCATAAAGGATACTTTTAAACTTATTAAAATAAGATTGCAGATGAAATAGCAGATAGAATATAAAATGTAGTAACAAGGAAAAACACGAACAATATCAACGGCAATAACAATGCAACAAGCTTAAACAATAATTGACCATAAAAATCCTTTATAAATATAAAAATACTCTCCGCCACCGCACCATTTATAATTTATTTCATTTTTATAAACTCTCGCACCACAGCAGAGCATTAAAAATATATCATAAATATTTCGCATACATACATCAATTCACATGGCTTTAAATATCTACTTGCAAACACACATAAATATATTTTATATTCTTCAGATCACCTGAGTCTTTATAAAAATAGGATCATTTCGTTAGTAGCTGGTGCTTTTTTCTGTACTTTTTCTACTCAACATGCTATTTAACCATAACAATATTTTTGTTCGTTTTATTTGGTCTCGTTCATATTGGCAACAGAGAGAAACAGACAACAAAATACTTTTGTTAATAAAATATATAAAAATTAATATAAAAAGTCGCCATGAAATAAACACTTTTTTATGTATGAAGAGCTAACCGTAGGATCTTTTTAGTTATAAATTGTTTTATCATTGTATCATAGTTGTATCCTTCATCTTTGGTACATCTGTTTTATTGCTTTGTTAGTGCTGCATCTTTCCCGTGATAGAGCTTTTTTTTTGCGCCAAAATGTATTAACAAAAAAATACCATTGACCAACAAATTGTAGCATCAACAAAATAATATTCAGATTATTTATGTGTGTAAATTTTTTTTAATACACAGTTAAAAATAACACCGCGTGACAAATTTAATTTTTTTCATTTGGGGGAAACACCACTATATATCTATTACTCTAGACATAAATTATAGTCAAACTGCGTACTTGGGTTTTCATTTCGTCATATTTTGTCATTTTTATAGGACGTAGAATTTTTCAAGAATGCTTATTTTAAATAAATTTTTTTTTAGTATTAGTATCTAATATTTTTTTCCAACTCGGTAATAAATAAAAGGGAGTGCTCTGTAGAAAATTATAAAAATATTTTTGTCAGTTCCTCTGAACAAATATATAAAAAACGTTGTTTTAAAAGTATATCCTTTTATATCCTTAAAAGTTTTCAATAACATTTTTTTTAAATTATATGTTGTTGCCTTAAATTAACTCTATAAAACTTCGAAACTTTATGATTTTATATCTCTTAGTAAAAAAGCTGTGATGTTTTTTCGCAACACAAACTTAATTTCTATAAAAAATGTATGGGGTAAAAACGAAAATTTTCGACACCGTATGGATTTTTATCCTCTCCAATTTTAATGAAACTCTGTACATATATTCTACTATTGTGTGCGCGTAACATGGCAAAAAACTATTTCTATACCTTTCATTGTTTCTATTTTCTAGGCCTCTAAACTTGGGTATCTCGGCCATTTTTGAGAAAAGTTCGTCATATTGAAGATTGAATAACTTTAGAACGTGTCAGCGGATTGATGTCATTGGAAAGGTTTCAGTCTCCTCTTAACAAATATTGCTTAAAAAGGAGATTAGTTCATGCTACAAGCACGTCTAAAATGCCAAAGTGTTCTTTATTCTTAAATATCCTGAAAAATGGTATTTTAGTTTTCTTTATTATTTTGCACAATGTACCCAATTGAGATGACTTTATTGTGCAAAATTTTTAAGATGGGATAAAAAGATTCAAAAGTTACAGTGGTTTATTTATGATAACACGATCAATTTAATGAAAGTTGTGTAAGCAATAACAATAAAAATGACAAAAGGTAGTATTTCCTAAAATCTCGATTTGTATTTTTTACACAATGGCGATAGATTAGTTTGTTATATGCTGTAAAAAAACGATAGAAAATAAATACCACTTTTCAGGATATTTAAGGATCAATATTTTTTTCATTTGCGATGTCCTTGTCTTGGATTTGAAAAAAGGGAGGTTAAACCTTTTAAATAATATTTAAATTACTAAAATCTGATGACGCGCTATAAAGTTATGCTATTTTCAAAACTAGTTTTTACAAAATAAAATCCTAATGTATACAAACAGTTGTTTTTATTATTATTTCTTATACAATTTTCATAGAAATTATCCAGTTATCTAAAAGAAACAACTATAATATTTGAGTTTGTTTTCATTCCATCTTGAAAAATGTTCACAGTAACTACTTTGGCTACTTTCTGTAAAAAAGAAAGAAAATTAAAATACCATTTGTCAGGATATTTAAGGATAAAGGATACTTTGGTATTTTAGAAGCACTTGACCTTTTTAGTCAACAATCGATAAGGGGAGACTGATACCTTCCGAATGACATCAATTTCATTTATATTCGATGACGCGGTCTAAAGTTATTCAAGCTTCAATATGATGAACTTTTCTCAAAAATGGCCGAAGTGCCAAAGTTTAGAGGCCTATAAAATAGATACCATAAGAGGCATCAAAATATTATATATATATATATATATATATATATATATATATATATATATATATATATATATATATATATATATATATATATATATATATATATATATATATATATATATATATATATATATATATATATATATATATATATATATATATATACATACATACATATATATATATATATATATATATATATATATATATATATATATATATATATATATATATATATATATATATATATATATATATATATATATATATATATATAAATCACATAATGATTTTGCAAATATATGTTAGAAAAATTATTTCCAAGGACATCTTTTAAATTTTTCTTCAGTTGCTCTTCAACTTCTGTTCTATATCCTTGGCATAAGAACCACTAAATATCAATTTATCTAGAGACTAAACATAGTTAAACTGCGTACTTGGTTTTTACACTTTCATATTTTGTCCTTTTTTAAGGACTTTACATTTTTGAGAATTTATATTTTAATTTTTTTTCATATTAATATGTAAATTTTTTCAGCAACTCGTAGTGGTAAAATAATCTGTCAGAATATATAGTTAACTCGTATCCTGCTTCTATCGCGACGCTCAACGCTCTGATTTAGGTATGGTCCTAAGAGACACAAAATAGAAAATAAAATTTCAGTTTTGTCAACTTTCTTTGCCAAATTTGCTTTTTCGTGCTTGCAATAAGCAAATAAAAAATTTTCATTAAGAAAATTTCATTAAATATTTCATCATGTAAATTTAGTCTTATAGAGTAAACTGAAGGCTACTAGATATAATTTTTAAAAGGCTTTTTGATGAAAATTTTCAAGGATATGGAAGGATTTTTTCAAGACATCTTTTTTTTGTTCAATTCAAATGAAGGAAATATTTTTATAAAATTCTAAAGAACCATATCTTTTATTTGGTACAAATAGTGCATTGCTATAGAGAATCGGTATGAGATATTGTGTAAGCTTGACGTTTAATATATTAGGTGGGCTCAGTTTTTTTTTGTAAAACTCCACGGGAAATAATTTCATGGAACATTTTAACCCCATGGCTCAGTTGCAACTTTCTTTGGCCAAAATTGTTATTTTTTATATTGTTATTTTTTATATTTTATATTTGATGCACTTGTTATTGTAATCTAGTAGCCCACAGTTCAGACAAACTAAAAATGCGTTTTGTTTTTGTTAACAATAACTAACCTTTTAATTATAAGCCATCAAAGTTTGAATTTTTCTAAAAAGTTAAAAATAAGATTTTTTTAAGCTTTTACCTTCTTTTAGGAGCTAAACAGGTACACAAATTAAAAAAATATATATTCATGAAAAAGAAATATAATGGTGTTTAGATTAACTTAAGGGAAAAACGGGATCAAAACAATTTTCGTGGTATTCAAAATCCTTAGTGCTTCACGTAACCTCTTCAAAAATTTGGCACCATTAGTCGTTCCGCTGAAAATTTTCAAACATGTTTCAAGAAATAGTTAAAATATCGAAATAAAAGGTTTTCAAGTAATATATAAAAAATCTATCAAGTATGAATTGATTAAAAGTAGATGATATTCAACTCTTGACTGTAAACCACCGACTTTGGTCGAGTAGTCAAGCGGAAAAGAATTCTGAAGAGATTAGCGAGAGCTATCGAAACTTCAGTTCAAACCTCCGTGCAGTCAAAAATTTTCTTTGTCTATATGCTTCACAAATGACTGCAGTTGAAATTGTAGATCTATTAAAGCATGCACACTACATCGAGCATTCATCTATATAGTGATTTTTTTACGAAATCTTAAATTAATCCTTTAAGAGAATATAGCACCCATAGAATTGGCGTTATTTAGCACGATGACTTGGCTGAGATAGAAATTCTGAGAAACTAAGTTCAAGGCGAAATAGTTAAAAACTATTTTTTTAAACAAACATCGGCATCGGCTGGCATCGAACCTATGACCTTTCGGATAATAGTTTATTTCACTATATTTTACTGTAAATTAGGGGTTGGTGAAATTCTAACCAATGAAATTGGTCGGATTTACTAATATTTATTTTGTGTGTAACTAGAATCTTCAACTTTAACAAGTTTTATATTTTTACCACTCTTTACTGACTGTATCTTAAAAAAGTTTTACCACTGTTAATTTTATATTGAAATACGTATTTTTATGAGAATATGTGGGTACAAAGCACACTCCATATTTTTCCCATTTCAATTTATAAGTTCATATAAATTCATAGTTTTATTTTATACACAATGGCACAGAAAATTGCTATAAAAATGTTAAATAAAAAAAAAATAATAATTATGAAGGAAACATAAGATGACAATTCGCTTAAATAACATTTACAAATTTTAAATTTAATTTGGAGAAAATATAAATAATGTTCATATATAAATAAAAAGCTTTAAATATTAATGTACGATATTTTTCTTTTTTGGTTCTTAATAAAAAATCTTTTAGCAAAAGTACTTATTTTCTTGCCAGTAAAACGCAATAAAAATCTTTTCAAAATTCCCTTTTGACATGTGAATACATAAAAGTTATTATAATTTTTTTTTCAATGCTGCAATTGACTTGTATGATGTCAACATACTTATTTTTGGAAAGAAATATTAAAAGAATTTTTCTCTTGAATATTACTTTGACAGTCCTTTGTACGAAGAGAAGTTTTTACTTTCAGCAATTGGAATTTATTTTCAAATTGGTTAATTTTTATAGGTTTTGCTCCCCCCCCCCCCTCCCCCAACCTCTACTGGCATGCCTTTGTTAATAGAAGGAATAAAATAAAAATTTTATTCAGTTTCAGTATTTTTCTTCTGTGATTTTCTTATTTTTTTTATAAATATTTATAGTAATCATAAAAATTTATGATTTTGTTGCTTTGTGTTGTGATGTATGCACATATATGTAAATGTATGTGTGTGTATGTGTTTCAGTTGTCCTTCCTGATAATAAAATTTTAGCAATTTGATTTTGATTGATGTTAGATTAAAAACCAATGAAACTTTTTTCGTTTCTGTTTTATAGAATGAAAATAAAAGCTTAATTTCTGCTTGAGTACTTAAACTTTATATGAGCTTCTCCATTTTTACTTTCCTTTATTAGTCTTTTTTATTTTATTAGCAACCAAATGGAATTTTGGTAAGCAACAGCGCCTGAAAGTATGCAGCATAAAAATCGTACAATGATATTATTACATACACACCTGCACAATAAATTATTAGGTAAAATTTAGGAATTATTTTTTATTGGCATTTATTCTAATAAAATCTGCAATAAAATGTAAATTCATATCCGTACAAAAACAAAAATGTGCAAATAAGGCCAAGTTCCTATCCAAAAATTTCAACCGTAAAAAGCACTGAGATCAAAATAAGGAGCAAGTTCTTGATAGGTGCAAAACTATGTCATTTCTAGGCCACCTGTATACTTGGCAATATTTTTCCCATAATACTTTCCCATATTAGAAAGGGTAAAAAATATTGCCACGCTAACAGGTTGCCTAGAAATGAGATGGTATTGTACCTATCAAGAATTTGGTCCTTATTTTGATCTCAGTACTTTTTACAGCCGAAATTTTTGGATAAGAACTTGGTCTTATTTTTAGATTTATGCTTTTGTGTGGATCTCAGTTCTTTTTTCTAAGCTTTTATTTGGTATAATAAGTGCCCCATACAATATGCCCGTTTTAAAAATGTTATATTTGTTTGCTCAACAATACCTACCTGCGTACTAAATTTCAGCTTTCTAATTGTACTAGAAGTGCCCATACAAAGAGGGGCACCACAGTCTCTCATACGAAAAGTTCCCGTTTTTAGATTCATCTGAATATTTCCTCATCAGGAATATTAGGAACTGCCTGTGTATCAAATTTCAGCTTTCTATCTATACTGCAACTCCCCCTTACAAGGAAGGGGCACCCTAGTCCCCGCAGAGGAAAAGTGCCCATTTTCAAATTTGTTTTGTTAATTGCTCGTTAGGACCTACGGGTGTACAAAATGTCAGCTTTCTAGTTATAGTGGAAGTGCCCCATACAAAGAAGGGACACTCTAGTCCCTCCAGATAAAAAGTACCCGTTTTCAAAATTTTTTTCGTTCAATGCTCATCAAGACCTACCTGTATATCAAATTTCAGAATTCTAGCTATACTGGAAGTGCCCCATACAGAGAAGAGGTACCTTAGTCCCCCGAGATGAGAAGTGCCTCTTTAGTTCAGGACCCACCTGTGTACCCAATTTCTGCTTTCTAGCTATACTGGAAGTGCCCCATTCAAAGAAGCGGATGCCTTGTCCTATTGGTAAAAAGTTCCCGTTTTTAGATTTTTCACGTTAATTGCCCACGAAGACCTACCTGCATAACAAATTTCAGCTTTCGAGCTGTGGTGGAAGTGCTGTGAGTCAGTCAATAGGTACTAAAATATGCACTTCTTACACCTTCATGTCTCGGGAGACCTTATGTTTGAAGTTTCAGCATTTTATGATTAATTGGAGCAAAGTTATGAGAGGGCTAAAAACAGTTCGAATGGTTTCGTGTTAATATACGTACTGTGTGGCCGGAACTTGGCCTGGCGCACTATCGTGCGCCTAGATGTATGTATGTAAATCTCTCGGTAAACGATTGCAAAGTTGGGGAGTTATTTGAATTTTGAAGTATTTTCTTTTACTTTTAGTAGAAGTCGTGCTTAAAAGTTTAAGTTAACGGGATTACCTCAAGAAACAATACTGGAATTTTTAATTGAAGTATGAAAACACTCGCAAATCTTCCATGTCTATGTTGTGCTTGTGGTGTCGGTCGGTATTTTGAAAGTCGATTAGGCGGCATTATGAACGCTTACTTTGTTTAAAATAATTCGTCTTTTAAAATAAAATCGTCTTATATACTTAAACAATGAAATTTTATTTCACGAACTAGAAGCATGCAATGACCGAGAGGCCTTGTCATTATTTTTGTGCTCTCATTTATAGGGAAGCATTTTTTTTATATTTTACTTTAGACTTATTTTTAGTACAATCTGGCGTCCTAAAATTCGGTTTTGTGAGATATTTTAGCTATAACTTAAACAATCAAATTTTATTTTACGAACTAGAAGCATGCAATGACCAAGAGGCCTTGTCATTATTTTTATGCTCCCATATATAGGGAAGCATGTTTTTTTTTAATTTTACTTTAGACTTATTTTTAGAACAAACTGGCGTCCTAAAATTCGGCTTTATGATATATTTTAGCTATAACTCTGAATAGGTATTTTTATGTTTTTTATGAATTTTCAAAAATAAAAATTTTTAAATTCTTACTTCAACGATGTCGAAGGAAAACCTGAGCCATCGAAAGTTACCTTTTCGAAATTTAGTAAATTTGGGCTCAAAAATACCGACAGCTTTCGTTTGCTTGCACTTACGTGTGTCAATGTTTCTCTCTTACGTATTAAAATTTTAAAATAATGCCATATTGTAAATTTCTAGTTTATTGGCGATTTTCATTAAAACACTGAAAATACTACTTAATTGTTTGAAGAAAAATACAACCTAACAGAACGACAAGGGAGCCCATTGTAAGAGTGAGTCTATATCTGATAAATTTTTATCATGATAAATGTGAAATCGTTATCAAGATAAAAATTTATCAGGTATAGACTGCATTTATTAGTGTTATTACAGTGTCTTGACAATTTTGTCAGAGCTCAAGCTCAGACAAATTTGTCTTGATAAAAAATGTAAACAAACTGTTTGAAGGTTCACTTTATTTTCAAAAGCTAAGATTTTTAAAACATTTTTCCAAAAAAATATACGAATAAAGCAAAATATGAATGCTTTAATTAATTAAAAGCAGTTTAATGAAAAAATAAGTGAAATAGTGCATGAATAGTGACAAACTACCTTCACGACGCCAAGCAAATTGTGATTTATCATAACAAAAAAAAAAATAAAAAACAACACCGTATTCGCATGTATACTAACAATAACAAAAAATTGACATCTGTTCTGCCGACGTTTTGTTAGTTTTCATGATAAAAATATATCAGGTATAGACGTAGGGTAATGTACTCGCAGTTGTACAGGAAATTTTTTAATTTTCTAATAAAAGTGCTAGTTTTTTTGTACATGTGCGACTATCTTGTTTGATGGGCCTTAAACGGTAAACAAAACAGAAGTTTTGAATGTATTAGTGGCTTTCATTTTGTTTAAAAAAATTATGAATATAGGCATATATAATAAAAAAAATTAATAAGAGTGCTAAAAAATATTATAATAAATATTATAAAAATTTAATGGACTTTTATGCAAAATTTTTTACCAGTCGCAAGTAATACAATAAGTGAGTGATTTAGACATTACGTTCGTATTGCTTCAACATTGGCGAATCGGATATCGTATGAAACCACTTACGTTTTCTTTTTACTTGTCGTTCGAGTCATCGTTCGTATAAAAGCACCCTGCAGGAAATGTCGATAGTAAAATTGTACTGATTCACCTTTGTCACCAGTACTACTGACTAATTGTACCCAAACAATGTTCTGTGCTATAGACATTTAACATGTACTTGTCATTGAGATTCCACTACTGACCTCGGAACTGTTGACTTATTATAGACTAGGTGGTTCTTATGGGACCATATGGAAACACTGGTACCAGAGATTCACTAGTGCATTTTAATGATTCTAGTCAACACATATATTTTATATATTTTTATGAAAATTTTTAGTTTTCCGTTCAGCTGCATATATTTTCAGCATATCAAAATGAGACCATAAGAAATCGTTTTCTAGCTGTTAAAAACTCTTCTCGTTAAAGCTAAAATAAAAAGTGTAGACGATTCGTTGACAACGTCACAAAAAAGTCACCAAACTTATCGACAAAAGTGGTGACTTGGAGACACTTGGCCCCTGGCCTTCTTCAGGGCATATATATGACTTAGTTCATGAACATCTTTTTTCGACGTCGTTGAAAAGGCAGCTAGTAAAATTTTTAGTTTTTGTGCTCAAACTTTTGTGATATCTATGAAACTAATGCTCATATTTAGAAACAATGTTCGCCTTAAAGATAATTTTATTATCGAATTTTGGTTTTAATTTTTTACCGAATATAGCGAACCATTCTCCTAATATATGTTGTGCAAGTCTCTTCAATTTTGACGCAACGGTATGTCTCGACAACTAAAGGCAATAAAAAATTGGAGTGTAGATTCGCGTTCAGCGGCCAAAATAACTAAGGAAATATCTTCGAGTTTTTGGGAACGGTAAAGTCTACCGAAATTTTGTAACTTTATAACTTTTTTTGTTATTTTAATAGTTGTGGGTTATTCGATATTTTGTTGTTTATTTTGTGAAATATACGATTTAGATAAAAGTCGGTAAGGCAAAAGATGTTGGAAACTTCACAGAAAATAACTTTTTTGAAGAAAATTTTCCTGAAGCTACCATATTTTGCGACTTGTGGGTCATCATGCCGCGCGAGTGTTATTTAATAAAATTTCACCCCACTTACTATCAGAAAACGTGCATAACACTAGTTGATCTTAATTCGGTTTTGGTGTTTTCTTTAAAAATTAACACACTAATTAAAAAGATTTTAATACAGAATTGCAAAATCTATCTAAACTTATTCATTTTATTATATCCAACAATCGCTTGATTGTTAACATATTAATGAATTTAAAATTTATAGTCAGTCTTCTTTTCATTATATTGTCAACTAATAAACTTTGAGACCCTTTACCATACACGAGTGACTTTGAACCGGCACACCACACTCAGACCCCTCCACTAATTTGATTACATATTTTTTTACAATTCATTGAATTCAAATAATTTATTAAACTCAATACGTTTCAACAATATTGTTAAGATTTTGTATTTCCGTTCTATTCGTTATTTATGAGTTTTTTTTCTTTTCTTGAGCAATCAGCATTAAGCTAATAAAATCAGGATTAAATAAATTTTATTTTTATTCTCGTTGTTTTTTTTATTTCTTCTTAAGAATATAATAAAAACATGCTTGAATAAAGGTTTACTGTATGAGTGTTGCAATAAAATATATTTAACTGATATTCAGACAAATATCTTTACAACTTGATGTACATACCCAGCAAACAATTTTTGCCTGTTTCGGTCCGAAGTCGGCGAGGAAACGTTTCGAAAATCATATTGGTGGTTGACAAGAAACCAAAGCTCTTTGTCTGAGCAAATTCTAAAATATATGACGAAATGTCTAAGAGAACTCTGTACTAATTCTTACGAATCTTGTAGGGAAATTTTAAAGGAATTTTCGACATGTCTGAATAATGTCGGAAAAATGTCTGACAAAACATCAGAAAATTTTTCGATTTATCTAATAATTTTTACATCCTGTCGTATTAATGTTTTGGAAAAGTCGGAGCAGAAATTAGAAATTAATCAGAATTGTCACTCTCCTCGCATTGTTCTGCTGCTTATGCTAGCTCATCAGTAAACATTTATCCATATTTTAAAATCTTAAAAACTCAAATATTTGTGCACATACTCCCAAGAGATAAATGGGAATTACGATAACTAAAAGCAGACAATATGCAGAGTTAACTGCTAAACGTCATAAGACTTAGATCAAAGATGTGCAAAATATTCTTTTAAATATCTTAGAAACGTTAAACTGCTTTCGGCTAATATGCAGGCTAGTCTGATATTAATCCCATAATATTTCAGAAAATGTGCAGAAACGCCGTAACATAAAACTGCTGACTACACCGGCAAATATCTGAGAGAATTTTACATTCTCTGGTAAGGTCTCAGATTATTTCTGACATGTCTAACGTCGGAAAAAATGTTCATTGGGAACGTATTCCTTTTCCCCACTTGGCTAAAATGTGCGTGTGTGTGTATACGGGATTGTTGTTGTTAAATTTTTTTAGAAGAGTTAAACGTTCAAAATTGATTGTAGTGCACAAGCGAGTGAGTTTCTTTTTATGATCTTTTAATATTTTTATGGACATAAACTCTGGTTTAAACATGGTTTATGATTTTTGTATACAAAAGCTGAATAAATACAATATAATGTTATAAAATCGCGTAGACAAAAGATTAATGTTCGGTTTTTAATTGTATGTGCGCTTAAATATCCAATGAGATTTATGTGCAATGAATTTGTTTCTAATAAAAGAGCTAAAAAATTATTCATAAGTCTTAGACTGAAATAAGAAATTTGTCTTATTTTTTATATATGGACATTTCCATGAAAATGACAATCAAGAATGAAAAACTAAAACCCTTATAAAATTTTTTTCAGATATGGCAAAAAAAAAACAATATAATTTTTAAATATCAAAAATAACAACTTAAACTGAATATCTCTTTGAATCGTTACATGACATTACAATAAACCATTTTCGCTTTTCTAGCTACTAAATTCAGTTAATTGTAACATTGCAATTATACTTTCAAGCTAATGTTCCAACATAAAAGAACGAAGTTTGCGAGGAAAGATTAAAGATAGAGTTCGATTAGCTGTATATTTTTTTATACATTCTTTGGATGCTATTCTAATGTCACGTACGCAGTGCAAAAACATTATTTGTCTACGTCATTTGAATTTGACCGGTCGCAACTGTTTCAAAATAAGAGTTTAAAGCAAGATATTTCTCACAAACAAATATTGACCGACATTTTTGTTCAACTTGGCGAAAAAAAATTTTTTTAAGAATTTCAAGTTGGTCTCTTACGCTATTGTAGTACTACAAATGCAAATAAATGGAAATGAAAAATGGCGAAATTTCCATATAATTACAAAAATAAAAAAACTTTCGTTTTCATATCCTAAAAGTCAGCATATGATTCTCGAACTGCGTATTCATTAATTATTATGCACTACTCTGTAGTAGGCTAAGTTGGCGCCGCAAACTCAGCGCCCAAGTAGTAAGTATGCAGTACGAAATTAATTTGAATCTTGATTATTTTTATTGCTATTATCACCAAATACATATTTTTTATTTATTTTTAAGTTTTTGTTTATATATATATATTTACAAAACATATATTTAATTACTTAAGAATACTATGAGAAAAAATCTGTCACGTACACTATGCCACGTACGCTATTAATTTTTTTCATTATAAAATCATCCACAAGATTTTTTTTATTTAGTATAATACAGGAAAAATAGTTGGCTTCGTTTAAGAATTAAAAAAAAGAAAAAAACCTTCACAATTCGCAGATTTTCGCATATATTTACCTGCACCTCAACATAACTTCTATTTTATGTCACGTACGCTATGCCCTCATTTCGCTCAATATTTTGGACAAGAGGGTTGCAAATGTACTAAGTACCCTCTGAATGGAATATAACGACATCAACTTGAAAGTGAATTTAATTCTCGTATTCAATTTTCACGAAAAAGTTGTTTATATAAGAATTGAAATCACATTCAACAGAGCCACCTAACAAGTGGTGATAAGCAAAATACACGTGAGCACGTACGATTGAAGTGTAGCGTCTTTCGAAAGTGGCGCGTTACTCTGTTAATTAAGTTGATGTTAATTTTTCCCTTGTTCCTTGGAATATTAATCATGCCCAATTCCTTCTGAATGAAAACGTTACGAACCTTAGCCTAATAATCAATTTGGATTCACAAAACGACATAATTTTTTTTCAGTTATTCCTATTTTGGCAAAATCTATTCCATGTATGCTGACATGGAAATGCCCATATGTAATCTAAATACACTCTAAAACACTTTTGTTGAAAATTAGGTCGATAATAGTCGGCAACACTTTACAGATTATTATTGACCTAAAATTACAGACGCATTATTTTTCAACAAAATGTTTTTACGAAAAAAAGCGATTGGATGCATGCAGTTTTGAACCACGACATCCTGACTGATAGTCTGACGTATCTACCTTTCAGCCATAGCCGTATTATAGTTTATGTTAAATTTTTTCCACTTGTACTAAATATGTTTAATTTGAAAGGTTTTTTCTTTAATAAAATAACTACAAAATCGATGTAATTTTAGACAAGAAGAAATTTTCAAGACAAATTTAGACAATATATGATCGTAAATTTGAAGTATTGTTTTAGAGTGTACATATAATAAAACTATAAAAGGGGTGTGTCTGAATATGAAATATTTTTTGAAAATTGTTATGGTGGCGTAAACAGCAACCGATGAAGAACATAAAACTCCAGTTTTTGGAATTTTTGTCTGTCTATTCGTCTGTATGTCTGTCTGTCTGTCTGTCTGTCTGTCTGTCTGTCCGTTTGTCTGTCTGTCCGAACACGAATCACACAAAAACCACTGAACGGATTTTCATCAAATTTGGTGTGGAAGTACTTTAAAATCCTGGTTAAAACTTACGATACTTTATACCGCGAGTACCTCATTTGGAAGTTAAAATAGAAAAAACGAAAATACGCGATTTTACTATGTAATACGCTTAAAATTAGAAATTATTATATGAAGAAAAAAAATTAGAAAGATGTTTATTTTGCATAATGGGAAACTTAAAACATATCTAAAAAACTTTATCTATGCGGACGGTAGTGCGCCAGACCCAGTTCCGGCCACACAGTTTACACGAAACCATTCGAACAGTTCTTACGCCCTCATAACTTTGCTCCACTTAATGATAAAATAATGAAACTTGAAACATAAGGTCATCCTTATGTTTCAAGTTTCACCTATCAGTTAGGTACCTCATATGTGCAATTTGAAAGTTCTACCGTAAAAGCTTCCCGAAATATTAAGGTGTAAAAAGTGCATATATAAGTACCTATTTACTGACTCAATGAATCACTCACTCACCGACTGACTCATCAATATTATTAGGTACTTCCACTATAGCTAGACAGCTCAAATTCGGCATACAGGTAGGTCTTGGTGAGCAATTAAATAGAAAAATCTGACAACGGGCGCTTTTCACCTTGGGGGACTAGGGTACACCTTCTTTCGATGGTGCACTTCCAGTATAGCTAGAAAGTTGAAATTTGGTACACAGGTAGGTTTTGATGGCATAGTACTAAGAAAAATATGAAAACGGATATTTTTCATCTAGGGCGGGGGAGGAAAGCGCTAGGTCGCCCCTGCCTTGGGGCACTTATTGTACCAAATAAAAGAAAAATGCGGATGTCAGAAAAGCATTAATGTGAAAAAATATGGCAAAGCTTACAAGTTGTCTAGAAATGAAATGGTATTGTACGTCTAAGAACTTTGGTCCTTATTTCGATCTCAGTACTTTTTACGGCCGAAATTTTTGTATAGGAGCTTAAACTTATTTTCACATTTATGTTTTTGTGCGAATATTATATTTTACGTACACCTTATAGTCATAAAGCGAACTTTAAGCGGGCAAAGCAGGCAGGTACATCTATTATTAAATAAGTCTGTAATGGCAACATTTAAATCTTGTATCTATATGGTGACATTAAAGCGTTCCAAATAAATTTTTTTGATTACTAATTCAAGAGATGTTAGTAAGTATTCTAAATATGAGGGAGAGGGAGAAATTCTTGCGAGCGTTTCTCCAAACATTTTGAAGGGAACTAATGCAAACATTTTAAATTCCAATTAAAAAATGTTGTGAAACAATTGTATTTATTTAGGACAACATGTTTAAATAGATATGGGAATATAATATTTCTCTCTTGTTTTAGACATTTTTATTCACGCCGTGCAAACATGCGCTTAAAAAACGTGAACTACTTCTGCCTTTGGAATAAAGTTTTAAAACACTAAAAATTTTGAACGCGACCTTTAAATTCACATAATAGGAATTCACAAATGGAAGAATTGTTGCGGTTTAAAAAATTTACAATTTCCTTTTTACGCACAATCATTGGGGATTTAATGCATCTGGTACTGGGTTTGGCCCAGTTTTCGCTTCACTTCATCTGCATAAAGTTTTTTCGAGAGCATGTGAGTGACTACACTGTACATCTTACTTTTTATTTAAGCAAAAACAAACTATTTATATTAACACACAATCTTATTATCAACGAAAACATAAAATTTTTTGTTAATTTATATTACTGAGCTGTTGCGTTAGTGCAGAATAAAATGTAAACACTCTCCCTTATTTGTTTATTCCCTTCCTTTTTAGAATAGGAAGATTTTTCCCCGGGAACAAATGAATGCGAAGAGAAAAAATTCCCCGGAAAAATTCATAATTAGGCTGGTTACGTTTTCAAGAAAAATATGTTGTTAGTTTTTTGCTCATAACTTTCTTAATAATGGTCCTAATTGGAATTTGGAAATCTTTGTGGGAAATCTATGTTTTTAGATATTTTTACAGCAAAAAATAGAAAAATATTTTAAAATTTTCAATTTTTTTTTAATTTTGATTTTTGGATTTGAAATTTGAAATCGCGTTTTTGAAACTGAGTATATTCTTGGATTTTTTGAAAGTTTGTAATTTTAATTTCTATCCGCTCAACCACTTTTAAGCCCGGTTCGGTAGTCCGCCTTCCATAACTATTATTTTTTTATTTAAACAAAATTTTTGTCTATAAAGCATAAGAAATCTTGTGAGGCTTTTGTTCATGGTATCCAATACGGTCAACACTTTTATGTAAAACACCACAGTCAAATTTTTGTGCAGTATTTTAACCCTCAAACTCTTCGCTGCATATGTCATTTTGCCCCTTTCTTAAAAAATGGAAAAAAACTCCTCTTCAGCGGCGATATAGCGGGCAAAATTTTTCTACAAAAATGTTCTTCGTGGTGTTTTACATAAAAAAATAAAAACATTTTATAACTTAAACGTAAGGCTTACTAGGTTTCCTATGCCGGGTACTAATTGTGAAGAATTTGAAATTAACCCTTAAAAACATTTTAAGTTTTGAATGATTTCTGCCGTTCCAGTTGAGTTTGAAGCTTGAGTGTCTTTGAGAGCATTTAGTAGAATTTGATGACAATTATTGTTGTAAACAATGTTAGACCGCTATATCGCCGCTGAGGAGGAGTTTTGTTGGCCTTTTTGAGGAAAGGGATTAAATGGCCCATCAGCGAAGAGTTAGAGCGTTAAAATTATTCAAAAAAATGTTGCTTGTTACATCTTACATAAAAGCGTTGCGTAAAATTTGAATAACCCCCAATATTACATAAGTCGGAATACAATCTACTCATGCCACTAATTACGAAGCCTTAATTATATTGTTCTGATTGACCTATCATCTCTTTGCTGCCTGTTTAGTTTTTTTTAATAGACATTTGACCATAAATTTTAGCCATAAAATCAATTAAAAATCTGTCACACAATTAATTTTCTTAATATTGACTTCCATTTTATCTTTAGCATTTATAAGACAAATTTACTGGTAAATTTTTGTAGCAATTTTTTGGCAAATATTTTTTTTTCTCCCATCTTGTTTGTTTATGTTAAAGTAAATAGGGAAGGACAAACTACTTGTTTACAGATATTTTTTGCTTGAATTCACTTCTGAAAATATACAAAGATTTTTGGAAATATGTTAGAATAAAAAATAATGGAAAAAAGAAGATAAATATAAACACATAAAGTTTTTTATTTAACATATGTCCACATACATATGCAAACATATTTATCTATGCAAATATTCCTAAACACACACTTGGAATAAAAAATGTCTTGCAAACGTTTATAATATAAATAGAAAAACGAAATGTGTTATTAACCCATAAATAGCAAAAATAGAATTGAAATAAATGTGTATTAATTATATAATCTGATTTCTTCAAGCTAAATATCCACTTATTATATCCCTGAAAAAGTCTCCCATTCATGGTAGGAATACTGAAATTCGGGCCACCCAATTGAAACAACTGTTGAGCTACAGTGTGTTAGAATTGACTACCTCGGGCATGAAAAATCTTGTCGGCCTTATAACTTTTACAAATATTGTCCGATTTTAATGAATTTAAGCTTGGTGTAAGGTTTACAAATAGATTAAGAAAATACACCTTATCTCTTAAAGATAATTTTAATATTTTCATAGATATTTATCTCTAAATTTTAAATTTTTGGTTTTTCACCTCGACTTTGTTCACTATTTCGTCAATATATCCCGGTAATAACATAGCATACATAGTCAAGACTTTGAAATGAGAATGAAAAATGGCTAAGTTTTGACAAAAATAGAGCAGACTTTATTCTCCAAAATTTTTTAAAAGTAAAAAAAAAAAAAAAAAAAAAAAAAAAGTAAAATTTCTTATTTTCAATATTTCAAGAGAATAGACTTCAAAAATGATTGCAGCTGACGAATTCCATTTTTCTACAAAATTCTAAATTAATCGCTTAAAAAACACCCCTTCGAGTTTTCAAATTTCTCTACAAACTATATCAGATATACATATTTAATGTAAAATAAAGATTTATTTGTTGATGGTTAAGCAATGTCTATATGCATTTCATTGGTGCTTTAGGAAATCGCCAGTTCAACCATACTTTTGAAAAGTCTCAAGCCTCGTATTTTATGCACAGACTTGCAAACTCACAACTTAATTGTTAATATATTACCGCTTATAGCAAGAATACTTGGAGATATGTGTGGTAACAGATTTTTTCTCGGAGAGTGTTTAGTGCAGAGGCATGCAATCTTTGGTCATGGACCACGGCGTTTGTCGGCTATTTTCCAGCTATTTACATTTATACAACACAAACAATAAAAGTAAACAACAACAAGAGTACAGCAATGAGTTGTACCCCATCAGGAAAGCAAATAAACACCAACACACTTAAACAGCAAAGTATCTCTCATATATTTATTTTTTTCTTTGCCGGGCATTGGCTTAGAGTAGTGGTGGCAATTCTCTTAATTTCCTATGCTCGCGACCACCGGCTATTTTTTTTTTATCATCAACATCCATGCAGACAAACTCACTAGTATGTGGTTAGAAATATACTAATTTTTTTAATTTAGACTATTTGCGTATCTGTCCTTTTTTTAAATATCGAACTATCGATTTTAACATTAGGTTGTCATAGGAGCCCAACTAGTTCAGTGTTGTGTTTTTCTTCCGACGGGTTTTTTTTTAATTTGGAACGATTTTCCGTCATCCCACGTCAAATTTGGTTTGTAAACAGACCGGTTTCGGCTATGTGCTATCTTCAGTGTTCTATTGAATACTAAAACGTTTTTCTGTTGTACGTTGTTTCTTTTATAATTCGTCTGTATACCTAACTTCCTTCCTTGATCCCTAACTTCCTTCCTTGACTTCCTATCTGCTCCCTATTTCTCTCTCTCGCTCTTTCTCTCTCTCGCTCTTTCTCTCTCTCTCTCTCTCTCTCGCCTCCATATGCTTTTATATGTTTCTCTTACTATTATGCTCGTGTTTAATATTTTGTTTAAAATCTGCTCTATTAGTTACAAGTTGTTTTATCCCTACGTAGTTAATAATCCGTAATTGTACGCTTCTCGGTAATCCTTTTGTCTTGTTCATTTTTTACTACGTTGCCTGGACTATTGCTTTCTTTTTTGTAAAAATATTTTAAGGGTTCAAATATTACGTCTGAAGCAGTGTTTATTTGTTCATTTACCAAATCGACGATTAAATAAAAATAAAACTACCCTAAAAAATGTCAGGGCAATCAATTGAGATTAAGGTGTGAGATTAAAGGAACGAAAAAGTTTACCGAAATGTTGTAAATTTTAATTGTTGTGGGCTGTTTATTTGGTTAAATATGCGATTAAGATAAAATTCAGTAGGGCAGAAGCTATTCAAAAACTTACAGACAACAACTTTATAGAAGAAAGTTTCTTTTGCAAATACTTCATTTATTAAGTTATGATACATAAAATAGAGAAAAAGAGCATTTGGTAAAACTTTGATTGACGAGCGAACCGAACTGCCTTAATCTTAACTAATTGTTCTGAAATTTTTTCGGTTAGTTTTTTATAAATACTTATCGTTTTTGGTATTAGACTTGAAAAAATCTCAATTAACATATTCTTAGGACCACTCTCTTCTATATAATGGTGACCAAGCATCCTTTTTGCCATGCATCTTCTGACGTCTGTTCATCTCTGCACCCGACTTGTTTAATCAGCCGGCCTAGCAAGTTATGAGCTTACTTGAAGTCTGCTTACATAAGCAACTTGCTACCGATACAATAGGTACTTCTGATATCAAATATAATTAGTATGCATTATATCCATTGCACTACGCAAAAACAAAACACTCCATGTATATTCTAAAACTGGCAAGCGCCACAAGGGTTTAATTCATTTTATTACTAAACTATGACAAAATTTTTTTCCTATTTTTTATATGTTTATTTTTCTTTTCTGTCTAAACAAATATATTTACTATACAAATACCAATATCTTACGGGTTTTTTAACTTAATTTGTTGTATGTGAATAATTTTTACAGTTTAACAACATTTCAGACAAAATTCTATACAGACAACTACTCAAATAAGTGTATTGGAGAAAAATAAGTTGTCCTTAAGATATGTTAAGATGTTACAAATTGGAAGAATATACTAATTTTTTATTCTCCATTTAAAGAGTTTTTTTCTTTGTATACCAATTTAACATAAATATATAGTAGTATATTCTGTGAGTGTTATGTCAGGATAAACAGAACATAGAAAACCCTTACAAACCATTCACTAAAGTTATTTTTGATATAGCATTTTAAAAAAATTTTCTAGCAAATAAAAAGTAGACAATCTTTTGCTTTGTTTGCTCAAGTGTGAGTGCGTGAATATGTTTCCTGTCAAATATTGTATATTGCCATGTAGTGGTTGATGTTTAAAAAGTATTCTCTGCCAAACCGGAAGTTAGCTTGTATATGCTTGAATTGTTATTTTATTTTTCTATCTTTTTTTTATAGTCAAACTATTATCATTCTGACTAGTGTTTGTATTGTTAGCTATTTTTATTTTTATACATATGTACGTATATTCAAAGAGACGAACTAAAAAAACCAATTTATATTTTGATTTCACCCCTTAGTTTGTTCTTTGTGCCGGAAAGTGTTTTGATTTTATAATATTTTCTTGCCATATCCGTTGGCGACAAATAAATTGCGATGAATAATTTTTAAATATGTTCTTTTACAAAATGTATTAATTTATTCAAGATATTCGCAAGAATTTATGTTCCAAAATAATATTTATTTGTTGTTAGCTAATATATATGTTTGAAAATCTTTTAAACATGATGGTTTGCATTAGAACCCAATGAAATGCTAATATATATGTTTGAAAATCTTTTAAACATGATGGTTTGCATTAGAACCCAATGAAATGCAGGCATATAGATTAGCTAACACATAACAAATAAATATATTTTAGGAACATACATACATCTATTCGTAAAAAAACTGTTTCTGCCTAGCTGGCCTTCTACCGCGTTTAATAGTTTTTTTTTCTTTAGGTATGTTGAATAGTGAACTCGCACCAGGGATGCCAGAACTCCATCACCAATAATGGCTAAATGTACACAAAAAATGGCTAAAAACTAGCTAAAAATACGGCTAAGCGAGATCGAACGAAAAAAATCATGAGTATTAAACAAAAATAAGAAAGTAATTCATATATTATTTTTTACATCATATTAAAAAATATTTTAAAGTTAATAAAACCCTATCGATTGGCATTATTCCGCTCACCGAAGTTTTCTTTTTTTATTAGCAAAACTTTTTATAACTTATGAATGTAAATATTTCAGTAAACTACAATCCCTCTTTCTAAATTGTATTTTTGCCGCCTATCGATTGTCATTAGCCATTATTGCGCTCACCGATGAATTTTATTTTTGTAAGCGAAACACTTTTCGGTGATGTCTGGAAATTTTCAAAAGTTTGCTGGGTATAACTTCTGAATGCAAGTATTTCAGAAAGCGACAACCCCACTTCTAAATTGTATTTTTGCCTCATTATTGTGCTCACCGAATTTTTTTTTATCAGCAAAAAATTTTTCCAACGATTTTTGAAAATGTTTAAAAAGTTTGCTGGGTATAACTTCTGAATGCAAGTATTTCAGAAAGTGTCAACCCACGTTTCTGAACTCGTTTTTTTTTGGCTTTCTATCGGTTGCCATTTTTGCGTTCACCGAAGATTTTTTATTTTTATAAACAAAACACTTTTCGGTGATTTTTGCAAATTTTTAAAAAGTTTGCTGGGTGTAACTTCTGAATGAATATCAATTTAAACGAAACCAAATACCTCTTTTTGTATCTCTTAAAAATGGTTTACCATTTTATCAAAGTTTGTTTTCTTCTCATACATGCGAAAATAATAACATATTACTCTGTTACATTTTGTTGGTAGTAAATAAGTGTTCCTTTGTTGCGAATTTAAACTTTTTATGAAAAATCGGAAAAAAATTTCATGTATGAAGAAATTGCTAAAAAGTAGCCGCATTAAAATAAAAGTGGCTAATGGCTAAATTAGTTTTTCCTTTGGCTAAACGGAATAAAAATTTTCTAAATTTAGCCAGAAAATGGCTAAATTGTCATCACTGAGTCGCACAGAGGGCAAAGAGGCCAATCTAGCGGCAGGACAAAATTATTGGATTTAAAAAAAACTTTAAACGCAACATCAAAGCGGAAAAGTGCATGTATATAAAATAATAATTTATTTATTATTAAGTTTATTGGTTTGGAACATATGGCCTTTTAAACATTAAGAAAAAATTGGGTTGTAATTCTTTGTTGGTTTTATATCAAATTTTTTGGCGCATTGAATCGGCAATGCTACACGTTTTCGGGCAAACAAAATTTTTTTTTTATAAAAATATATCAGTTATTTTAAATGACTTTTTTTTACATATTTGAGTAATTCCATGTCAAATCGACTAACAGTTAGATAGGACCCTTCTTAATTTTAAGGAAATTTAGTCATATGGTTTCTTTCATCCTAATTTATGCCCAAGGAAAAAAATCAAAAAAAGTTTATTTCAAAAGCTATGGCATATTCAAAATGTCATAATTTTGCCAAATTTACCGCATGTGTTGAGTTTAGTTTTTATATATCTCGAAAACTATTACATGTACAAGGATGGTTTGTACGTCCTTCTAAAGAGGATATTTTTGGCTACAAATGATATACGAGTATATATAGACAAATTTTATATAGTTTTTTTTTCTGAAAATTACATCTGGAAAGTTTTGAAAAATTCAAAACTGACTAAATTAAAAACCTACTTTTTTTTGCTGCATTTTTTATATATTAAATCTATAAGCCCTTAAAAAATCCTGAAATTTTTAAGGAGGTGCTTTTTTTCTTTTTTGAGATATGATTTTTTTTCTCTCGCAACCTTTAACTAAATAGAGTCACAGAAAATTTAATTTTGTAATTTTAAGCAAAATTTATTAAATTGAATTAAAATTGTTGGAAGGAAAAAAGTAATAACATTGACAAACTTGTACTTTTGTTTATTTGGTGCCTAGGGCCAGCTATACACACAATCTTTACTGCACAATTATTTTTTCATAGACCTTATTATAATTTTTTATGGATATTCGCCCATGTCACAGAGTTCAATTTCATTCGGAAACGGAGTTCAATCCACCCCAAAATTTTAAGCCCCAGCCGGAGCATACACACCTGTCGGGACACACCTGACAAACGGAATTGAACTCTGTGACATTGCCGATTATTTCGGTTTCAAATGGAAATAACGTCATATAACGTCATGTACATTATTTCATTTTCAAGGGCGAAATAACGCCCATGGACATTATTCCCATAGACCAAAACTTAACTAATAATAAATATTATAATAATAATTCAAATGAATAGTTTGCATAAACAAAATAAAGCCTTATTTAATCGCATGGAAAAGATACAAATACAATAACAAAATTGTTAAATAAGAATTGTATAATTAATTTAATCGTTTTATAAATCTATTGTTTATTAAACTGTGGCGCCAACTAAATATTTGCTATTATATATAAATCATTAATCGTATTTCGTCTAGCAAACCAATCCTCAATTAGTCTATTTGCTCAAAATGTGGGGTTAAATTTGTATGTTATACACACTGACAAACAAACTAAATTCGTATCGATTGTCGTACATTTTTATACAGTAAATACATCATTTTTAGAAGAACCTCAACAATTTGTAAAAAGCATACAACTTATAAAATGTTTGCTTATATTTAGCACTATAATCATTTAATTAATGTAATTAATAACAACATTTATATATCCGGATGTCCTTTTTAGCCTAAAAGCAAAATTAGGAGAGAAAAATGAATGAAAGTAAACTATAAATAACTTAAATTATAGAAATACATTAATTAAGTAACCACAAGACTAAGACGATTATTTTAACACAAAAATAGTTGTACATTAAAACAAAAACAAATGCTTTGAATGGTAACTAAAACATATGACTATTTATATCTAATATATATTTGACTTGCTATATATTTCCTAAAGATATTAAACACAAGAAAACTGCTTCTAATCTTACAATCAATCCCAGTAAACATTTTTGATGTATTCTTATAGAAAGTTCATAAGAAAATTTACCGAAAAATATATGAATGTTTGACAAGAAAGCAGGCCTCTTTAACTCGGGAAAAACTTTCAGAAAGAGACTTGTACGAATTCTGAAGCAATTTTCTGCAGAAACTCTATAGGAATTTTCGATATGGTGAACAATTGTGAGATAAAATATCAGAAAATTTTCCCTTTTTTCTTATACTTTTCATTACTTATTATTAGAGTTGTGCAAATGTCGTGAATTTTTCGTGTCAGGCGTGACTCACGCGTAATCGTGATTAAATTAAAAAATAATCACGCATTCGTCGGTGAGTGTGATTTACAAATTAAATACCGTGCGTGATCGTGCGTGATTTTAAAAATATAGTTTTCACGAACTCACGAAATTACATTTCGTAGCTTGCTGAAAAGAATTTCCTGTTTACTCCTACAATATTTATACGACATTTCTGATAAGTTTCTAATATTAGATCCGAGTTTTCTGCGACATGTCGAAAATTCCTTAAAAGATTCGTCAGAATTCGTAGAGAGTTTCGGCAATGTTTTTAGAATTTTCTCAGCCAAAGAGGTTAGTTTTCTTGTTAACCACACATATGGACCGTCTTCGAATACGAATTCGGTTCTTGTGCAGACATTCTGCCCTACTTCGGACCGAAAGTATGTGTGTCGACAGCAAAAGAAACCCAGTGAACCTTTTATGCCGACATGTCTGACATCAGGAAAAATATGTTTGTAAGCTGAAGACAACCCAGCACACAAAAAGTCAAAACGTTTGAAATACGATATATCGCTTATTTACTGAAACAGCGGACACAAAGATTTTGACTTCTATGATATTTCGCACCACGGCGTCACATACTAAAGATTCTGTGTAATACGAATTTTTACGAAATATATTGCAAATCTGGTACATAAACTAATATTAGAAGTTACATAACTTTCATATTTAATAAATGACAGTTTACAAATATACACCAAAGGTGCCCTATAAAATAAAATATTGAGTACCGCTATATTGTCCAGTCTTTAAGATAGCGGTGTTTTTACGTAAAAAGCCAGGCGAACAATGCTTAAAATTCCATTTCACTCATAATGGATTAATGGCTTTGAAAATATTGAAAGTATTTCATACAATAAACGTTTACATTTTAAAATGAAATCTACTCCAGCATGATTTAATATATAAATAAAGGTACATAAGCTGTTTTAATGTAACACTGACGATTATGTGTTAAAAATAAAGAACGAAAATACTGTTTATCGTCAGCTGAAATCCAAAACCACGTAACTGACAAAACATGTTATATTGCATTTTTGATTAATTATTGCGTATTACATCGAAATACATGTCCCCACAAATTTTCATATATTTATCATAAAAATCAGCCAAATTACAAACGAAAATAAAGCGGCTTTACTTCAGTAACTTGAAGTATTTTATTTAGTTTTTTTCTCTCTCCTGTAAAATTAAAAAAGTTAGTTACGTGATTTTGGATTTCAGCTCTTCATACAAACTGATGTATCGGAATTGTATGGTGTTTTGCACCAAATATTTGAAAAATAATAGGAATTATAACTTTTTAAAGAAATTGTTGAAGTTCGCAGTTATGTGTATTGAGCGTTACTCGTTTTTAGCATGCTTCAATATTCAGTTTAATTAATTAAATAACAGCGTAGGGTTGCACTTCTAGATATTTAAAAGTTTTGCGAACTTTGTTAAATAGTTTAAATTGCAAGAAGTTTCATCAATCAATAATAATGTATTGTAGTTTTTTAATTTAATTTAATTGAAATTTTTTAGTGTGTAAGTAAGGAGTTTATGTTAAAACTTATCGAAGATTATAGATCTGAATTGTTTTAAATTCAAAATACAGTGGGTTCTAAAAAATATTAAATTCGTAAGAAAATATATTGAGCATTACGTTAACAAAATTCTTAAATATAATTATCTATAAATTTTAGGGTGGTAAAAAAAGTTAACCGCAGCGGAAGGGCAGAAACGATATGGAGAGCATTATCCGTTCAGAAATTTCTGAGTTTCCTTCAAAAAGTCATTCCCAGAACAACCGTGTAAGCAAATATAACGCTCTATACACACAAATTTAAAAAAAAATCGAAAAATGTTATTTTATATTAGGATCCATTGAATCAGTGAATGAGGCGAAAACTATAACACCGTCTCATATTTCTATTAATTAAATTGGTAAAGTTAAGAAAAGAAAATTAAAACCACAAAATGTACACTCACAATGAGAATCCCCATGGATATTATTTCAAAAACTCGTTTTCATATGAACACTAACAAATTATTAAAACTTTAATGTTCGATTTGTGTTTTTGTGGGATATAAAAAAAATATCGTGAAAGTTTAAGCTTTTGTCGTGCGTGAGCGCGCGTGATAAAATCAAATTTAATCGTGAGCGTGAGTGATCGTGAGAGTGTTAATATTTGCTGTGCGTGAGCGTGCGTGAAAAAATATTTTGTTCCTGATCGTGCGTGATCGTGAGCGATAACTCACTTACGCGCACATCTCTACTTATTATAGTATTATTGTCGGAGAAAAGTATGACATAAATTTAAAAATTTATCAGAAATATCGTACAAAACTCACACAAAGAATCAAGAAGTTGTAAGACTTCTATGGCCCCTCTTCTTCATTTTTCTGTGTCTAATGGCAGCTCACTAGAAAACATTAGCCTATATTTTAACAGTTTAAAATCTTGCCAAACTTCGGAAGAAAAAATAATATATATGTATTTGGAAAACTAAAGTCAGCCAATGTGCAGATATGACAGATAAAAATGTTAAGCTAATTAATGAAATGGTGCAGGCTATTCTGCTAATGTCTTAAAGGAAATAGAATTTCCATCACACAATGTGCACCAGCCTCATATTCATCGGAAAATATATCTTGTAATGTGCTGTGAATGGTGTAATAGAAAATGCCGGACTATGCTGCTAAATGTCTAAGGAAATTCCAGATAACTCGCTTAATTGCCTTGCAAAGTTTCAGATCTTAAATGATGTTGTTTCCTGGTATATTTTGTAATGTATGTATATAGCTTTCACATCCTTTTTTGTATTGTGTACTTATGCTTAAGTATGTATTTGTGGCCTGTTGTTTATGTGTAAATAGTTTACATGGTTTTATTTGTGCATATCCTTTTTGTGTGTTTGTATTATTCTCTAAACGCGTATTAAATTTTGTAGTGATTTTTGTTTTGCTTTATGCTTTTAATATATTATTTGTTGTTGTTGTTCTTGCTGTTGTCCTTTCTTGCTATTGTTGCTGTTGTCAACAGTAAAATAAACAAATTATCACATGACCAGTGCCAACTCAAATTGGACAATGGCAAAACAACAAATTAAAACAATAATAACAAACTTAGAAATCTTTTCGAAAATTCACAATACAAACTCATATACATACAATCCAAATACATCTTTACTTAAGTTAACACAGGAATAAGCATATATACACATTATGTACATTTAGAAATACGTACATACGTATTAACACAAATATACATTAAAATAAATGACGCCATATGATGTGTAGTTTGCCATTAATTATGGCAACAAATTGTTAACGTAAACAGTTTTTGTCATACAAAATTCATTTGCACATAAACAGATATATTTAATAACATGAATAATATTATGGGCAGCCACAGTGGCACAATTTAAAAGGCACTGGAGTGGGCACTTTGGAATATTGTCTTTCGGTGTCATGAACTTTAATAAGTTTTAATGATTTTTAATTTTCTAGTTCAGCTATGAAAGACAAAATTATACACAATCGTCATGTATAAAATTTAACGATAAATGCCATACCAGAAAAAGATATTTCCTAGACATTTTCAATTAATATATTTAATCAAAAATTAATAAATGCCATAATAGATTAAAAAGTTTCTAAAATTTTTTTAAAAATTTGAGTAAAGGAAAATTTGTGTTTTATTAATTGAATATACAAGTTTTTATTGTAGGCTGAACTTCAACAACGAAATTAATTGAATCTGCAGTTTTCGTATTTAAAACCGCATCTTGGTTTCTTTTTGTGAAGAGATCAAATATATTAAATGTAACAAAAATTGGTAAACCAATTTGTTTTGGAAACTTGTTAGGCCATTCTTATCACAAGCTAAGAACTGCTCACTATTTTTGGTAGCAAAGACAAATTACGATACATCAGCTCAGTTTGAATATTGAATGTTCGTAAAATATTGGATACGTTTTCTTACTTTGGACTTACATGAGGACATCGTCTATTTGTTATTCGGGTTTTCTGCTGAATCTGCCCCATTGGCAAATGGAGTATTATATAACAAATCTTGCGGTTGACGTCGTAGCTTCATTTATACTGTAGTACACTAACATAAGCCTAATCAAAAGCACATATTTATGTATGTGCAAAATTTTTAATGTTTAAATATGAATACACTTTATATCAGTGGTGGCCATTCTCTCAATTTCGTATACTCGCGAGTATAGGCTGTTTTTTATAACCATCAATACACGTATACTCTGTGTGAGACACAAAGCCTGCCCTGAAGGAAGCCGAGGGTCAAGTGTCTCCAAGTCACCAGTTTTGTCGGCAAGTTTGGTGACTTTTTGGTGACATTTTCAACGAATCGTCTACACGTTTTATTTTGCCTTTAATGGTAAAAGGAGTTTTTACAGCTAGAAAACGATTTTTATTGTCTCCTTTTGTTGAGTTGAAAATAATTGCGGCTGCACGCAAAACTAAAAATCATAAAAAATCTAATTCAATTGCCTTAGCTAGTAAAAAGTTTCATATGTGTTGACAAGAACATTAAAATGCACAAGTGAATCTCTGGTACCAATTTCTCCATATGGTTCCATAAGAACCACCTATTCTATAGTAAGTCAATAGTTCCGAGGTCAGTAGTGGATTCTCAATGACAAGGACATGTTAAATGTCTATAGCACAGAACATTGCCTGGGGCACAATTAGTTAGTAGTACTGGTGACAAACTCAAAATAGTGAATCAGTACAATTTTACTATCGACATTTCCTGCAGGGTATCTATTTAGCAGCAGAGCACATACACAAGCAAAGAATAAGATAATGTATGTTTGGCCACCACTGCTTTATATTATAATTTCGTGTGACCTACTAATTATTTTCAAGAGAGAAAAACAGAGAATCTCAGCTTAAATTAACCAACTTTTTCCAATTAGTGCATATAATGATTGTCATATAGTATCTGGGCTATGTTTTAAGGCAAAACAATTTTTGACATAATGGGCGTAAAAGGCCTAAGATATGTACAAGTTATATTTAAAGGTACAATGATTGTCTATTTGGCAAATATTACTTGTTAAGGAAAATAAGGTTTATATTGTTTATAATTTCAAAATCTCCGTTAAAATTAGAGTCATTAAAATATGTATATTTCTAATGTACCGTGTTTTATTTTTTTCTTTTTAGATCATGTACGTGAATTCAGTTGTGGTAAACTTTATTATCGTACCTTCCATTTGGATGAAGAACGGGATTCGTTATATGTTGGGTCTATGTAAGTATATTGCTAGCAATGTTAAAGCATTAATAATAATGGCATTTTTTTCTGAAGGTGTGTATGAATTTATAGATTTAAACGTTTTTAAATTGTGTTAGTTGAGAATTTTGATTTAAGGGAACATGATTCTTTTGAGTGGCAAAAAAATTAAAAAGTTATTTATTTAAATAGAAAATTGGAGCACTTATGGTGTTTATACCAATTACTAATTTACTCATAATACATTTTAGAATAACTTAGTTCTCTCTTCCGTAAATAGTTATTAAATCGGTTCTCCTATCTGTCCTTGGCAGCATCCTTAATGTTTAAACTGTCTTTTATACATGAATCTTTTGGATATTCAATACAAAATTTAAAGAAATTTTCTTGTAGACGAAACTTGGGATTTTAAACCTGCTGTTAGATTAGAAAAAATATACGAATTCTACATTAGAAGACCATTTGGTCCATACTACATGTTTTATTAAAAGTAAAAATGCTAACCAATATTTTGTATCTAATTTGATTGATTGCCTCGTTAGCACAATTTATAAATATTAGTATAGATTGTGCAATCTGGAATTTCTGACCCCATATCGTAAACACAATAGAAATTATACCAAGTCGAATTCACTTTACAAGGTGACGTTGATAATGCAGCTAATCCTCTAGTTGTGTTTATATTGCTGTATTTGTTATCGCCGCGTTGTTGTATTTTGACCGATATTGATGAAGGCCATTCGCGCAAGTAGCACCTTGGAGGTGCTATGCTACCCACGTATCGCTCTAGCCCTATTAAAATTCAAGATATTAGAGTAATTTTGATAATATAAGCGAACTTAATGTGGGGTTTAGCCGCCGAAAAAGTATTCTATTTACGCCAATGACGAAGGCACGCTACGATCATATATTTCTCTTTTCATTCTTGCAAGGATGTATCTGTATGTACACTCTTGTTTTACTTATTCAGTAAGCAGCGCAAAAAATAAAGGTGTTCATGGATTATTTGACGCATCTTTTGGTCCTTTCATCAGTTTATGTCACCAAAACTTGTAAAATATGGCTTGAAAATTTGATTGCAGGTGGGTTCAAAGAAGATACAACCATATCTGGGAAAAGCTAAAAATACAAAGCCTGAACCATACCTAGGACAACACGTTGTATTATAGTCACGGAAGGCTTGAATAGGCAAAATATGACAGACGAAAATACGTTTTCCACTTTTGATTTGGTAAGAAAATTATTTGAAAGGGATTTTATATAGTATTTAGAAGCAGTATGTAAAAATAAAAGATTCATTCCTCCGAAGTTACTGAATGTAAAAAAACTCCCATTGTATAAGTCTACATTTGCTTTTTATGATATCGCTAAATTTGTATTATACATCAGCCATAAAGGGATTCGAAGGAAATACCGAATTCCACAAGAAGTAAATATATCGACAAAAATTATATATTATTGTTCTTCTATAGCTTCTTATATTTCGATTGTCAGAGGAGCCGTAGACACTGCTGACCAAATGATTGGCTCCTACAGCATAAAACAAATATGCTAGACATATCCGCTTCGAATGCATATATACTTTTTTTGTGATCAGATTACCAACAACAGTTCTCAGCGCACTTATTGACTAAAGTACAAACATCATCTTGAGCTTCAACGAGTTCTTCAAGCACCGCTAGCTCTAAATCATGGTCTACAAAGCGTGGACTTTGCAGCTGCTGCAAGTCTAAATCTGACATCAAATGCTACCTTTTGCCTCCCAAACCCAAAAATATTTAAAAATAAAAAATATATTTTGTTCAGTATGTAATGAAAACAACTATAAATAAATTTTTTTGTAAGAAAGTTCAAAAAAAGCTTAGTATTTTGGTTTCATTCAAAATAAAATTTACACTGGACCAAATGGTCCCTAATCAAATATAAGTAGATTCTTATTTTTCTAAGTCCGGCTTTATGTCAGACACTTGGAACTATGGACATAACGTTTTTAAAATAATAAATCACGTGAGCTGAAATCTCAAAGCTTTGTGTAATACCGTTCAAAAGTTACGAGGACAATGAGCAAAATATTGAACCAAATGGGCTAATCTAACAGCAGGGTTAAAAATCTTCCAAAATTAGATTTCTTTACAAAAACTAAAAAATGCATTAGTTATAAATCGGTAATAGTGTCTTAAAACAATATCAACTTTTATTGAGTCCCACAACTGCAATGAAATGAAATAGTCAATTTAAATAATAATTCTATTATTTTAATTAATCTGTTTTATTCTCTTTCAGGGACCGCATATTTCGCTTAAGCTTAAAAAATATCTCATCATCAACATGTGACGTAAGTATTAACAATTTTCAATAAATAATAGTGTTAACAAAAAAAAAAAAAAAAAGATATAGAAAAAATTTTTATAAAATTTGCCATTTGAATATTCATACTTTTTTCTCTCAATAGTTAACTGACAATCACATTTATATTTATCATGTGCATAATATGATTTATTCTATTATGCAAAATATGGACGTTAAAATACATTTCAAATCCCACAGTTGTATGTATATTTTATGGATTTAAAGCAAAAAAATATATTTAAAAAAATGCATTTAGATAGAACAAAAATTAGGACAAAAAAAAAGATTAAAAAATAACAAAAGACTTAAATTAAAAATGCAATAAATCTATAAAAATGAACAAAGCAACACAAAAAGCTGGGGGATATCGAAAAATATCAACAGAAAATTATGAAAACGATAAGTGAAATATAAAACGGAGGGTTGAGTTAGAGATCTCCCAGTGTACTCATCATAGTTCTTTACCGCTTACATTACTCGATCAATGTCGAAAGTTTCCAAGCAAATAGTTGTATATCATTTACCTTTAATCAATTTATGCCCTCACTTTTAAGCGGCCCACCCACTTGCAATATAATGGTGAAATTTTTCGTATTATACAATAATATCGCCATGTGTATGTCATATTTGAAGGTGGCGCAATATATTGGCAAAAATAATAATAAAGAAAGTTGTGTAATGTGTTGGCAACATTGTTCAGTGGTTCATACGGTTCATACGGTGCCGTTTATTGCATAGTATAGGTCGAAATGACAATAATATGTACAATAACATATGCAATAATATTGCATAATGAATGGGCCACTTTAGATTTCTTTTCAACTTGTTTATTTGATAGTTCTTGATATTCACTATTTTCTACAGGCACATACGTAAGAATGCATCCTGTTCCAATAAATGTACAAACCAAACATTCACGCACTAACTGAATTACACTTTTTTACAACTGTAATGTTTTACTTGAATTCAAGTTCCTATCTTACTGGATATTGCTATTGAAATCTGAAAATGAAATGTATTTTTAGACAAACTGTTGTTTGAAAATTTGTTGGTGATAATTTTTTTTGTGTGCATGGTGTGTAAATTTTTTGTCGCAATGTAAGTGATGCACAATTTTATTAAAGTTAAACCCAAAAGATCTAAATTTCAACATCCGTGAAAGATCAGAGAGATATCCCGAAACAACCACCGGAATTATTATAGTCAAAAGAAATATATGTTTGAGTAGGATAATTTATTGCCAAAAATATCTCATTTTAAGGAGCAACACTCAAAATTAAGACAAAAACCTAAAAAATAGGATGGCATAATTAATGTTCGTTAAAAAACCGCGATATTTTGCAAATGCGAGCTGACTGGAAAAAAACTAGTATAACAGAGTAATGAGGGCTTAACAATACGCAGAAAACGTAGGTCAAATTTCGGGCACCAAAAAGTATATTCCGATGTGTTATCAATAATTAGGTCCTTTTTTCGCAGTCTTCAAGTAATTCCAAATATTTTGTTAATAGTACATTTTAAAGTTTTCTCGAAAGTCTTCTCTTTCAAATTTTTTATCTCATCGCTCTTCAAAACAAAATGATTTTATAAATAAGTTATGAACTTAGTCGAACTCTGTATGAGTTTGTATCAAAAAAAAATTTAATTATTTTGACTTGAGTTCGGTTTTGATTTAATTTTTCAATTAAATTATATTTTTATTTAGAGATATATGTGTAGCAAAGAAAATTTTGACTGCACGGAGTGTTGAACTGACGTTTAGATAGCTCCCGCTAATCTCTTCAGAATTCTTTTCCGCTTGACCTCTCGATCAAAGTCGGTGGCTTGTAGTGAAGAGTTGAATATCATCTACTTTTAATCAATTCATATTGTCAGTCTTAGAGGTGTATTTCATTTGATAGTTATTGACATTAACTTTTTTCTTTGTCATGTGTTAAGCTTCTGTTTTTTTATTATTTCTCTATTCTATTATGAATTATCATTGATAATTACAAGTACCAGTATGTGTCACATAGTAAAAATTTTCTTTGTTTATATGCTTCACATTTACCACTAAATAAATATATAATTTAATTGAAAAATTAAATTAAAACCGAACTCAAGCCAAAATAAATAAATTTCTTTTGATACAAAATATTTTAATATATACACTGATAGTCTTCGTTTGTTTCTTTCCCCTTACATAGAAAGTATTTCATGATGAACGACAACAATTTAAAGAAAACGAAAAATTTTTTGGTGGAAAAAATCGTTAGTTTTTATGTATATAAAAAAATTTTAATTCCGGAAATGCCCGCAAAAAATTCCTTGAAAACCTGGGAAACGAAAATAAGCTATTTCGCGTACAGAGAATTCCCGGGAAAACCCCCTAACTACGAAGCATCATGTAGAATCAATGTTATTTTTTAAATTAAAACAACGTGAATTTTTTACTGAAGTAACACGACGAGACAGGCTGGATCAATGTTATTTCAAATTGAAACAACATGAATTTAATCTAGCTATATTATCAATTACTTTACTTACGTGATGTGTATTCGCTTAGGCAGCAAACAAATTTGGGATGTAGTTGGCTGCCCCAGCCAAGATGCGAACTTGGACCACTTGCTTGGCAGTTAACGTGTTAACCGCTGCAGCCACAGGAGCTTCAATCCTTACTTTCGATATCGTCACTTTAATTTAGAAAAGGCGTATCTAACATATACAAAATTCCTAAATTTGAAACAACAAACTTAATATAAAATATAAAAAAAGCTTATGAATAGTATTAGAACTATAATATATGTAGAAATAATCCAGTCTACATATTTCATAATTCTTAAAAAATATATAATACGGTTTTGTAGTTCTTTTATTAAGTTTTATATTTCAAACTTAAAATTTTATGTATATTAGATACGCCTTTTATAAATTAATCTTATGCCTTAGTTAAAAAAAAAATCTGGCTTATAACAGATTAATAAAACCAATTTTCATACAAAAATTTGTTTTATAAGGCTCTTATTAAGCAAAAATGTTTTCGAATTAGGTTGTAAGTGAATACCATCATAAGTAACATGAATTTAGTTTTATTTCAGTATGATTAAATTGATGATTTAACATAAAATTTATTTGAAATTAAAGTTATAGCCATATGGATTTAAAACGAAATGTAACGTTGATCAAAATAAATGAAAGAGATTTAAGGTTAGATTAAACATTTTTCGTTTAAAATCAATATGAAACAATAATTTTAAATCAGGACATTTTCGATTGTAATGCGAAGTTTGTCGGCTTTTTGTTGGCTTTTTGTCGGCTATTTACATTTTCACAACACGAACATCTAAATAAGCAACAACACGGCACACAACTTGGCACAATAGTGCATTTTAGCTATGAACAAAATAAATATACACCAACACATTTAGATAATAAATTATTTCGCATAAATTTGAAATTGCAACATGATGATTTTACATTGGTATTGTTTACTGTGTGTACCAAAGGATTAGCGAGTCATGTTTAAGTGTATTCTCATGATATTTTACAAAATGTGCTCTAAATATGATAAACACTGATCAATATTATCGACGAACAACAAAAAAAAAAAACTGCTTAATTTAAAGGACCTAAGTAAGATATAGCCTTACTCAATTTTAATTTGTGTATGATTTTTAAAAATAAATAAATTTGTACGTTTTTAGTGTGAATGATTAATGTGTATGCTTACACGTATGTATGGACATGTGTATGTGCACTGTGTCTCTCAGAGGTGCGACAGTAGATTTATGTCAGTTTTAGCATTAAAATGTGGGTAAAAAAACCAAATTGCATAAATTTTTAATGAAATTACATCCCAAGTGATACTAAAAAGCGAGTGAAATAGAAAAATATAACAGTTTCAGAAAAAATAAAAAATAACAAAATATAAATGCCACAAATCTAAATGAAATCTACCATGTACACAAACTAAAATGATTTAGACAAATGCTTTGAAAAAAAATCTTGTACACTACAAAAATAAAACATTTTGTGATTTTTTTCTCTTCCATACAATTTTATTTGCACCTCATATTTTTTTAGTTCTACTGGCCAGTAGTAGCAGCGAATAAAGCAGAAAGAAATAAATTTAAAAAAAGCATAAAAATTTTAATTTACTTTTACTGCTACAACAACAAAATAGCTACTTTTGCTCCTGTTTTAGTTTATTTTCGTTTGAAATATGGTTGGTAAAAGCTCAAAAGAGGAAGCACAATATACCTGAGAATTTGTTAGTTATTTTTTCGGTTTTAGTGCAAAAAAAATAAAAGTCTCATCTCCTGGGGTCAAAATTTTTTAAAATATCATTTGCAGTTCAGCGTGGTTTTTCGTATACGTATGAATGTATGCATGTATGCTTATTTCATTTGTTCACAAGGATTTTCTTTGTTTTATATAATTTTATAGTATGCTTTTAGGCTGCATAAAATTTTTATGAAGTTTTTTGTTATACAGGTTATTTATTTTATTTTTGCTCATACGACCGTGTGTGAGGTCTAGAAATATTTTTAAATCCCTTTATGTAGTAAATATGTTTGTTAGAACAGTGGTGGGTAAAAATAGCCTAAAATTTCGCATATCTCCGTGACCAACCACTTTCAGGCATAAACAATTTCTATATAAACGACACTAGTGTATACTAATAATTAAATTGGATATTCACATTTTCGGAACTACACTTGACGTTCTTTTAAATAAAATACTTATTGCACTGGTCTGCAGAAAAAATCGTCTTTTAATAAAAATACACATGTGGAATATATAAGATTTAATGCGCTTTTTTAATATTTTTTCTAACACGTACATATTTTTTTAATGGGCATGGCTAATATTTCCGATACGTATATCAATATATTTCACTCTAATTCGAGAACGGTTTCTGCGATTTGAATCAATATGCCACCAGAATAGGTGGAATAAGATTAACTTGATGTCGTCCTTATATAGATTTTCTTTGCTTTCAACTGTTTCGGTGTCAATAAGAAGTTAGCGGCGAAATTTTGTTTTTGCAATATTAAACTTTTTTTTAGAAAAATTAAATTGATGTTAATTTTTTCCTTTGTCCTTAGAATATTAGTCATGTCCAATTCTTTCGAAATTAAACGTTACGAACCTTAGCCTAGCAATAATCTATTTGAATTCACAAGCAAATACATTCGAAATAATCATATTAATAAAAAGAAAATTATTTTCAAACTAATATATGTGACCTTCGCCGAGAAAAGGGCCATAGTGTGTGAAAATGAAGTTTTGAGAAAAACGCATTTCATCTTATTCTACACCCTTTTAGGTACCAGAATCCGCTCTTAAGCCGAAACCCGTTTTTTGACATACTAGGTCCCTTTTCTTGGAGAAGGTCACATATGGGTAATTCCATATCAATCTAATTCCATATCAATCAACTAATAGTTAGAAACGACCCCTTTGGATTTTGATGAAATTTTTTTAATATTTTCTTTAATGCCAAAGGGAAAAAATTAAAAATGTTTATTTCAAAAGTTATGACATATCCAAAATATAATTATTTCGCCAAATCTACCGAAAGTAATGAGTTTAGTTTTTAAATATCTCGAAAACTATTTTATATACAAGATTGGTTTGTATGTCATTTTAAGCAGAATATTTGGAGCTACAAAAATGTATAGGGCAAACATTTTTTTTTATTTTTTTGAAAAATTACTTATCTGCAAAGTTTTGAAATTTTCAAAACTGATTTAATCAAAAACGGTTTTTTTTAGCTGAATTTTTTTTTATTAATATCGCTAAACGTCCTTAAAAAATCCTGAAATTTTAAGGAGGTGTTTTTTTCTTTTTCGAGATATGACAAGAAATGTACATTTTTAACACAAAATTTCTTTCATAAAATTTTACCGAAAAAACATATGCACAAATTTGTCAATGTTATTACTTTTCTCGCTTGAAAAACTTTAAATTAAATTAAATTTAACACTCTGCGATTGACGTGACTTCATTATAACAATTCTACTGACGTGGTAGTACACTAGACTCTAATTCGACTGCTTATATTTTCCAAATTCCGTTTGTAAACCCACTGAAACTATTTTTAATTTTAGTTTAATGTAGTAGTTTCTTATGTATTGTAATATTTTATTGAAAACAAAACGACAAATCTTATTAAAATCAAAATTATTGCCATGACATAAATTACCCTTAAAAAACTTACATCCATACAAAAACAAAAAAAAACGTCATATATCATTTTTTTGGTAAAAAGTTTAACGTTAATTTTAGCTAATATCTAAGCTAATCAATCTAGAAAAAAAAGAGATAATATTCATGGTTTAATAAAAAGTTACAACGTATTTTGTCAGGTCTACCTCAATACTGTCGTGATAAACTTGTAGACGCTTGTATGCTCACATCAACGCGTGCGCTCATTTCAATTGCTTTCTTCGCACTAGTGTACGCATGAGTACGTAATAAGAAGGTACTGAAAATACCAGAATCGATATTTGTATAATTATGGCGTAAAACAGTTTTCTGTTTACTGGTGTCTGTTAGACTACGACGTCAGTCGCAGAGGGTTAATACATATTGCTCAAAATTAGAAATTCAAATTATATTTGATACTATATTGTTGAAGGTTGCGAAAAAGAAAAATCATATCTCAAAAAAGAAAAAAAACAGATTCTCCAAATTTTCAAGATTTATTAAGGACATTAAGGAGGTATTTAAGATATTTAAAAACTAAGCTCTATACATTCTGTAAATTTGCCGAAATAATGACATTTTAAATATGTCATAACTTTTGAAATAAACATTTTAAATTTTTTTTCTTTAACATAAATTCGTTATAGGACGAATGACAACATCCGACCAAATTGCATAAAAATGGAAAGGGGTCGTGTCTAACTCTTAGTTGATTTGATTCCTAACATATTTAAAATAGTATTCTCAAAAAAATTTTATTTGAGATTAAGAAATTTCTTATGACGTTTGAATAATCTTTCTATAACCTTTAACATCTATAATAGGGGTGATTGTGTTATCCATTGGCTATACTAATTTTAATTTAACGACGCACAGTGGTTCCATAAAAAAATGGTAATAAATAAGTATGTTACAAGTATATTACAAAATGTTGTGTGTGAAAATCATAGAGGAGGACATAAGCTTTGAGAATCCCGACTATAAATTTTAATTCAATCCAATTTGGGATCTAACTCGTATCCCAATGGCGATATAACGCAGAAACCTGTTTGGTACCCGATTGGTTTCCTTTGGTTGAAATATCAAAATCTTGCAAAAATTTGCTTAAATCAGAAAAATAAAAGCTCTAATACTGAATTAAAATTGCTGAAACTGTCCAAAAGACAAAAGTAAGCAACAACCACCTCTCTCGGAGATAAGTAAAAAATACGATTAAAAATCTGTGTTAAATTTCCCCAAACAAGTTCCCAATAGTTTCCCAGTTGAGAAGAACTTATGTTAAGTCACTTATTTGTAGTCAGATCCCAAATAGGATAACCCTTTTTGGCTTGCCACATGCCTTCCCAATTGAGCCCCAACACGAGTTTTGGGAAAAATTCTAGTCGGGATGTTGAAATTTACTTTGAGCTGCAGGGTGTCAAATTTGACTACCTCGGGTATGAAAAGTCTTGCCGGCCTCATAACTTGAAGAAATATTAACATATTTTAATGAACTTAAACTCGGTTTAAAGTTCATAAATAGATAAATAAAACATAGTTTACTTTATTAATATATCTTTAATATTTTCAGAGATTGGCTTTGAATTTTAAAATTTTGGTTTTCGGACTAGACTTTCGCCAATATCTGCGGTAATAGCAAAGCTAAAATTTAAATTAAATATTTTATAATATAAATATTTTATGATTCTTAACAAAATCTTTGATAACATGCAGAAATAATTTTTTTAGTTATCTCTATTTATGTTTTCGTGACAATTATCAAAGTCAAGGCTTTGAAATAGATGCCAGTGAAAGAAAAATGGCAAAATTTTTACAAAAATAGAGCTTCATTTTTAGACACTTCTCCTAACAAATTTTCAAAGCTGAAATTTTTTATTTTCAATAAACTAGACTTTAAAAACGACTGCAGTTGAAATTTTAAATCGATTAAGGCATACACGCATGCTACATCTAGCATTGAATGAAAATAGTAAATTTGTCTACTAAATTCTAAATTAATCGCTTAAGAAAAAAAAAACACCCATTGAGTTTTTCAAATTTCTCTACAAAATATATTATATGTATTTGTTATAATTAATCTGACTTTTAATTGTTACCCACCCGCTGGCTTAAAAATTTTCCAGGAGAGCAGATTTTTTAAAAATAGTCAACTTTTCAGATGGATATTATTTGCCTGCAAGGAAACTGTACTAAACTTTATTTTTAGGATTCGGCACACTAATGGTGAAAAGTACCCTACTGTTTTCGACCATCCGTCTGTCTGTCTGTCACAGGCTTTTATTTCGAGAACCGTAAAAGGTTCGGACTGTAAATTTTCACATAATTACGGCCACTACAATAACAAATACTAAAAGTTTATCAAAGTTAAAAATTAAAGGGTGTTCTACAGCGAGAAACACAACATGCTCTAATCATAATTTAATATACAGACACTTGTTACATAGATACTTGACATTTTCAAAGTTAGTGTACTACACCAATAAATACTAAAACTTAAACGAAATAAAAATAAAGGCTATTCTATCAGTTAATGTAATTTTGGTTATGTAATTTTGACAATTAGCTGTATGTTCGCAACCATAGGAGGCATACTCTTAAAAATTTCACAGTTAGTGCAGCATTATAAAGGCAACAGTAATGAAGGCTAAAAAACAAACTAACTAAAAATTAAAGGGTATTCTGTCATGTTATTTTGAAACTATTCTTTATCTTATGAACCATAATAATTAGACACTTAGAACAAAAAAAATTATAATTAAATAAAGTAATGAAATGAACAAGCCGTTGAAAATTGTCAAAACGGAAAAAAATCATTATAGAGGAAAAAAGGGCCAAAACGAAAAAAGTTGTCAAAACAAACAAAAAACGCCAAAACTAAAAAAAGACAATGTTACAAAAAAAGTTGTCAAACGAAAAAATTACCAAAACGAAAAAAACACCAAAACTAAAAACATCGTCAAAACCAGAAAAAAAACCCCAAATTAAAAAACCCAAGATTAAAAAACTAAATTAAAAAATGGGTGCCGCCGTGGTTGACTGGCAGCAACGCTAATCTGTCAGTCCACAGGTCGTCGGCTCGATTCCCGCCATTGACCCTGTGTGTTATCCGCAGACAAGCTAAATCGCTTTCCGGATTGTGTCCTTTAAAAAAAGGCTGACGAAAAAAAGCTCCAAACCGATAAAAATCGTTTAAACGCAAAAAATAACCAAAACGCAATAGAATCCCAAAACTAAAAAACACAAATTAAAAAATATCCAAAACGATACAAAATCGCGAAAAATAAAAAATGCGCTAAAACAAAAAAGCATAAAAATGAAAAAATTCGCCAAAACTAAAAAAATCGCAAAAAACGGAAAATTTTTTCAGAACAAAAAAAAAACCTTAAAGCAAAAACAAATAATAATCGGTGTTAAGTGCATAATAATGCATATTTTTGGAGTTATAAAAAAAATTTTTAATGCATATTAGTTAATTTTTAAAATATATTAGTAGGCCGTTTATGCATGGCAACGGACCCTCAGTTGGGTTGTCAGTTGCTGAAAATGATACTACTGATGGCAACTGGCAACTGACAGCTGTCAATTTCTTTCTGGTGTTGTGAATCACCTTTAATCTTGTTAATTTTAAGCAAAACATATTCATTAAATAAATTCTTTAAGTAAATACCCTTACTATTTTTGTATATTAAGTGAATATCACTAAGGTGCTCTCTAATTACCATTTGTTTTCATTGATTGATAAACCATAAATTTTATACTTACTGTTTTGTGAAGTCAGCATATTTAATTCATATTAGTTCTTAAGCAACACTATTCTTATTGGCTAATACGGCCAAAATTTCGTAAAAGTACTTTTAAGTAGTTAGCATAATTTTAGTATAGAGAATAAAAATCAAAGTTTAAGTCGTAAGAGCAGCAGTTCTAGAAGCAGAGGAAAATAAAGATGCCTGCGATTCGGACGTGCATGTTCCAGGTGATATAAATAAAATAAAGTGTTTTGATTTAACTTAATAATTCCCGCGAATCCCACGGGACCCTCCAGGATTATAACACTGGCAATCATTATTTTCATTTGCCATAATTATTAATTTTCATTTGCCGACTGGCAACTCAACTAAAGTTCGGTTGCATTAAATAATATTCCCAATTATGGCTATTTTATTTATTACTATTTTTTTTAATTTAAATTAAAAAAAAGTTTTCATATTATTTTGGTTTTGGTGCTTTGTAGATAAATGCATATTTTTGCGAATATTTTTAATTTTTAGCTGCATTTGTTAAGCGCTTAAAATCAATTTTTATTTGCATGAAATTCCGAGCCCTGTTAATAAGTAATATGATGGTACCATCAAGAATTACTTGCATTAACAGTGTCAAAATTAACGGCAAGGCAACAATTTAAACTGATTAGATTTACCTACATTTATTTGCATTTTAACGGAAATCTCTTGATATTAAAAATTTATTTCACACTGTATAAAATGTTTTTATATGTATATATGTTTTTTACCAAACAAAAATCATACGATCTCGTTCCTCTCAAGACTCATAAGTCACTAATATGCTAGTAAAAACTGGCCTTTTAAACATACAAAAACGGTCCCTTTTAAAATACAGAAACGAAAAACACTAACAGCGAAAATCTCTTTTTATTACCCAACTATGTTGGCTTGTATGTCGCCAAAGGAGTTTATTTTGTTTCAAGCCACAAACAGTTTTTTATGACGAGACATGGGACTCATAATGTGAGCTATTTAAACTCTCATTCACATAAAAGGATTCGCATTTGTCCTTAATAGTTGATGTAATATACAAAAAATTTACACTGTCATTAAATCTGTGCCTTAGTAGAAAATGTATGGCAAGTAGAGGTTTTTTATTTTTGTAGTTTTAAGCAAGAAATGATGCCTTTTAGCCATAAAACTATTTTGCTATTGGCATATATAATGTAAGTTTTCTTAAAAGAAAAATCTTTATATATGTAGCACTTCAGTATACGATATTATTTAGATTTACTAGTATATGAAATTTTATTATAATATGATATCCAGTAGTTCGTTAATATTATCAGTAGTTTGAAAGTTATTTTAGAAGTTGTATCAAATATTTTCTTTTCAATTAAAGCAATTAGTTTTGGGATGATTAAAATTTAAAAACTATAATGTAGATACATTTGTTGCAGAAGATTGAAAAAAATCGATGGAAGGAAATGCAAGTATCGTAACGTTTGTTAGTTCTTAAAACTTATTATTTCAGGAGAGTCCACCAATCATAGTGAATTTCAAGAAAGCCAAAGATTACTTAATAAAGCAAAATGCGGTAGGGAGCCCATAGAGATCTTGGTACATTCCTACTGAGTGGGGTTAGGTGATCATGGCATTCACTCCATGGTAAGGATTATAGAATAATTATCCTGTCATCACTTTTGCTATAAACACTGGAAAGCCTGGTTGCTGGTTGAGGGGAAAGGTAGCTCTGTGAGACAATACAGCACGATGTCTTAGGCAACATAAAGGATTAAAAAATAAATAAAATAAAGGATACCCTTGAGAGAAAGGAATATGTTGTGGAATCCTTTCGGGATATAAAAGGGAATTTTAATAATCTGATGATAGTCTCGCAGATATTTGGGCGGATCAAATAGTCATAGACTGAACAAAGAACAGGTTCAAAGTCTAGATATGAGTACAAAGAGGAATGTTGCCATAAAAGACACTCCGCAGGGTAAAGTTAGATATGCGCTCTTATGAAACGTTGCCGTAAATAAAGTCCTATTCAAACTGAATGAAAATAGCACGGAAGTAGTATCCTGTGTAGATGACAGCATTCTCTTTATCAGAGGTAAATTTCTAGCAACGAATAGTGAACTCATAGAATCGGCACTAAGCAGACTACTTGCATGGACCAAGGAAACCATCAAACACTGGATTTTTACTTTTTACCAAACGATGCAAAATTCTGGGATTCAGACTCAATACCTCGCTATAAATCTGAACACCAAGCTCTTGTGGAAAGTAATGTGGAGGACATGCTGAAGAAAGCTATATGCGCTTTCCATGCATGTATAGAGCCTTTGGGAAAAGATGGGGTTTTAGCCGTACTCTGCGGGAAATGTTGTACCAATTGTCTTGAGCGTACTTGACCAATGACTGGTGAAAATGGGAAAAGTACGAAATGTTCCTTTGTCGTGATCGTTGAAAAAAGATTTTTTACAAATCAAAAATATTTGTTGAAACTACAGTAATTTGAATAGTATTAATGAACCACCACAGGACAAGTAACTTAAGTTTAGGTCAACAACCAATCACTTTTTTGTCAATTGACCCCTCCAATGACAGCGTAATGTAAAATTTACCGATCCCTTTTATATAAAATTCCGGAGCTCGAACCGGTTGCTAGTCCTGGGGAACCATTAAAGTAACCCGTCTTGCGATCCTTGGCTGCGTAAGTTACAAAGGATAGCATGTCCTGCTATTACTGGTGAAATGATGTCAACTCCTCAGGCCAGTCTACAGTCAATGCGTCAATTAACTCTCCTCCAAAATTATACCTAATACATAACTGCCAAGTATGGAGAGAAAAACGGACTGCATGAGCTCTGTTATGAACTTTGACACACTCTTGTCAATCCAGAGATCAAATAGAAATGACTGGAAGCGAAATAGCATAACTCGAAACAATCCAATTTCGGTCTTTACGGACGGTTCCAAAAAGGGAACTAGTACTGGATCGGGATATTTTCCAACATCGAAGTGTGCATTAAATCTGTGACTCTTCTTGAAAGACATAATTTCAAGATTGGCTGGGCTCCAGGGCTGATGACTGTGCAAAAGCAGGGTTGGCCTGCGACGTTAACAGAAAAAGTTATCACCAAAAAAAATTTTTTAAGCAAAAGCTTTTCTAAAATAAAATTTAGTTTTCAGTAAATGTTCTTTACTGAATCAGAGAATTTTTTGTTTGACTTTTATTTAGGACGTAAACACCAAAAACAACAACATAAACATTGTCGTAAAAAACAACCACCATGACGACAAAAACATAAATAACAGCAACAAAAACAATTATAGTAAATGGAATGCGATGTCGGAATTCAACATAAAATGTAAATTTTTTTTCTGAAGATTTCTGAGTGAATCATTTCATTGCTGTTCTTGCTTTAATTCTCACTTATTTTGCTAGAGTCTTGAGATAAACATACAGATTTGAGCACATTTAACACAGTGAAAGTTCACAAATGCTTAATGGATGATGATGTTATAATTTATAACTTAAAAATATAAAAAAAAGAGTTTTACATACACAAAAAGTTTGTTTGATATATTACTAAAAATCCAGTAAATATTTTAGTTTGATTCAGTAACTAGTTTGTTTAGAATTTTTAAGTATTTTTAAACAAATCGTTTTACAAATTCGAACAAAAATACCCTTTGTTATACTACAGAAAATTCATGATATATTTTTGTTTGATTCAGTAAATTATTTTGTTAAACTTTAAAGCATATGAATAAGAAAAAAAATGAAAAAAGCCAACGAAATGTAGTGGATGATAAAGAAAATAATACAAATGATTGATTATGGAGCTCGTGTTAATGCTTTAATATTGCTTTCAACTTCTTATTCATATGATTTGAAGTTTAACATAATATCTCTAGTTTTCTATGAGATTTTTGGTAACAGTTCCCTAATGATTTGCATTAGCCCCAAAGAAATGCCCATAAGAACTAGCGAATACCTCTTCATAATCAATTTCAATGTATCTTAATAAAACGTTAATATTTTACTAAAGAGTAAACTATTAATTTGGGAACAGGCACGTTACACTATTAAAACTAATTTAATTCAATTCTTCAAAAAAACTGTTAAATTATTTTGTTTAGAGCTTGTAGCTATTTTTAGACAAATTGATTTATAGATTTGGTCAATTTGTTTACTGAAAAACCAGGCTTTTCAATGAAATTGCTTAAATAATTTTTTCTGTATTAACAAACTTGCCCGTTTCTAGACAACATATTTACTAATTCATTGAATTTCTGTACTGAAAGTGAAATCTAGATATTTCTGTGTAGCAGACTCACAAATTGATATTCCCTTATATGCGCTTTCAAATGAGAGATTAAAGAGTGTGGGGTAAGGAAGACGGCTCTCAGCTTTTGAACTTAATGCAGATATAATAACTTTCAAGTTAAACCTTTACTGTTTAATTTCAAAGCCCGATAAAACTGAAGTAAATTGCAGATATAAAAGCTTATTTCACATTAGGATAGTTAGTGGTATGATTGCCTATTTTTCTTAGTTAAACTCCTAATAAACACTATATACAACTTTGTCGATACTATTAACAATATAAAAAATTTAGCCAATTACATTTTATATTGCAAATAATAAATGTGTAAAATGTTTAATTTTTAACTTATAATGCGTTTCTTACTTTTAAAAAAATCAAGCAATTTTCTTTAATAGTTCATTTACAGAACAGCATCAACATTTGTTTATAGCTCCATATTTTTATATTAATTTAAGTTAATGTATGCAATAAATCTAAAAGGCTGTAACATAACTTTTACTTTTAATTTTATAAATTACCTTAAAACAGCAGAAAAAAAGAACAAAATATTCACTCGTATACAGTATTTATTGAGTACCGCAAACATTTTTCTTCCTTTTTTGTTAATTTTTTTTTGTAACATGTTGTTTTTGTTTAAACCTTAAGAACATTTTGAATAAAATATGAATTTTGGTTTTGCAGTAAAATTTCATGTTGAAATATATATTTACTTCATACTCTATAGAATGTATGTATGTGCTTAAAATTTACATGCGAAAGTAATTGCCATACTTTTTTTCCTTTTACATTTTTTGTTGTTGATCTTTTTGTACCCTACACTACAAAAAAAGTTCGATATGGAGCATTCCACACCAAATCGGACGATTTGAATTTTTTTATTTCCCTCAAAAGAGCCTTTCTGGTAAATTGTGTAGTTGTTTTTTAATTTTCAAGGCCCACTACTGCACCGGACTTAAAAATTGTTGGGTGGATAGAAGTTAAAAATTGCAAATTTTTAAAATAATCGAAGAATAAACTAATTTTCAACAACACGACTTCAAATTTTAAATCTAAAAATCAAAATAAAAAACATCTATAAACAAAAATAAAAGTTATAAGCCAGAAATTAAAAAGTTTTTTTTATTATTTAATATCTTTTGAATGAGCAATAAAAATTTCCCATAATTTACCAGCATCTTTTGGGGAAGTCAAAAAAAAATTTTTTAACAACACGGTTTGGCGTGAAATGCCCCATGTACAGACATTTTGTATAACAATAAAATAAATTTAATTATTTTTGGCCTAAGTTCGTTTTTCATTTAAATTTTCAATTGAACTGTTTTTTAACCGACTTCAAAAAAAGGAGAAAGGTTATCAATTCGTCATGCATTTGTTATGTATGTTCCCGCAAAACTCTGCCATTTATAAACCGATTTCAGATTTTTTTTCTCTATTCAAAAGGATGTACTTCCATATTGGTCCCGTTAAAAAGTGGGCGGGGTCACGCCCATACAAAGTAAATACACATTCGTTTGCAACTAGTTTCACTCAACCGATGCTTGTGCTACTTTACACACACATTAAGCTTCTTTTTGAATACTAGATCAGGATCGAAAAAGTGTGCTGTGCCACGCCCATATGAAGTAAATATTATATATCGACAACTTCGACTAAACCGATTCTTATGAAACTTTGCATACACCTTTAGTTGTCGTTACAATACAACATTATGTTTAGACAAGAGGGCAGTGCAACGCTCATGAAAAGTAAATAAGCATTTTGAATACTTTTACTTAGCCGATTCTTATGAAACTAAGTTATCGTTAGAATACAATATTGTGGTTAGAAAAGTGGCCCATGAAAAGAAAATATTCATTTTAACTGCTTCTACTTATCCGATTCTTATGAAACTTCGCACACACAATTAGTTCTCGTAAAAATACATGGTGATAAAATATGGACCGGTGTCCTGCCTATTTTGTAGTCGGTTTTTTTTGCAAGAATTATTATTTAGAAAGACATTTTAAAATATGAAAAGATAAAGTAAAATTTTTAGCTGTATGGAAGGTTGAACTTGCATTATGATATTTCGAGAAGAACCAAGATCTCATCATCAGAATTATTTTCTGCCTGTACCTCACTGCTAATGGCACAGCTTGCTGTTAAGTACTTGAATATCATTTACGTTTAATTAATTCTACTGAGCCAATTTTTAGGTTATTTTTCAGATTTTCATTTCATTATTATTTTTATTATTATCCATTATATTTTTGTCTTGTTCAATTAAGCTTATATTTCTCTCTATTCCAGTATGAAAGCTATCGGCTTACGAATATTATATTGTGTAGTCGCATAGATAAGACTGTAGTACACTGTTTAAATAAATAAAATGAATAAAAAAACAGCTCAATTTAATAAGACAAAAGAAAATAGTGAATATTAATAACCATCAAATAGAAAGCTGTTCAACCACTTGACTGCAAGCTGTCTTCTTTGGCGATGAGGTTTAAGTTCAACCTCCGTGCGGACAAAATTTTTCATGGTCTTTTTAATTGTTAGATGCTTTACAATTTCTTTCTAAATAAAAAATAATGTAATTGAAATATTAAATTAATTAAAAATGAACGTAAGCTACGAATAATTAAATTACTTTGGGTTAAACCCATACAGCTCGACTAAAAATACATAACTTAATTGTTAATAACAATAAAAGATTTTTCTGCTTATGGCTCTGTGGATCTATCTCAAGAATATTTGAAAATTCTGGGTAATACAACCAAAAGAAAACACTTGCACTTTTAACTTTTTTAGGGCTCAAATCAAAAATTTATCTGTCGCTCCTAAGAGTATGCACCAAATAATTTTTTTAAGTTACTTTTATTTAATCCTTTTACACCCGCAGCATTATGTACTTCCTATGTACCTCATGACTCTATATAACTTATACTGACTTTAGACGACATGTATTTTACATCTGACTTGTCAAATTTCCCACTGCAAATGTTATACATGCCGTGTGAAACATATGAAACATTGTCAGATGACATTTACAGAAGCAAAGTCATATGAAAAATTTTCAATTAAAGCGTGTTCTATTTTCATCTGACAAGGCATATGACATCAGCTGTATTGAATTAACAAAAGTGTGGTTTAACTCAACAAATATTAAAAAGAATAGAGCGATTTATATATATATAAAAATTGTGAAAAAACTCAGTTGTTGTGAACACTCAGAGGTTATGTCAGATGTAATTGCACATGTACGTGTGAAAGCAAAAATTATAAACCGTCTGTAAATTTGCAATTCTGACAAACATGCGACGTTACATATGTGTCACATACCTGACAAGCCATACGTAAAAAACATGCCGTCTAAAGTCAGCATTAGCAATGAAGAAATGGCTGGCACAATCATGTTGAGATAGAGCTCTTCGTGAGCTCTTAAGGATTAAATTAATTTTCAACTGGATGTAGTAAGATTAAGAGGGAAAGAAATTTAATTAAAAAATTAAATTGAATCAATCAGGTATGTGATGGAAATCGATTCCGAAAACGAAACAATTTTGAAATGTGTTTTTTCATAATATTTCTTTATTAAAAACAATTTTATCACATATATTATAAAAATATTTCTTTATTACAAAAGAGTATCGCAAAAATTATAAAAATTTTATGAAAAGTACTTTAAAAGGGTCTTTCACAAGTTCTTCGTTTTTAAAATCGATTTCCATCACATACCAGAATATGACATAAAAAATGCTGACTTGACTGATCATCCTTATTTGAAATTAAAATAAAAAACGGAAAATTGGTTTTAGTTTTTCATTTTAACTTTAGTAAAAATTTCACATCTGTGAGTTCTGTAAAACAAAATTTCCCCTTAATTTAATAAATTCCAATTATCGTAGTGCTTCATATGATCGGCTATACTATGCGAAACTTTCAAACTTTCTTTGTTTTTCTCACACAAAATCCAAATAATACCCAAACATACTCCGTATGTTTTTAACGAAAATACACATAAATAAATCTCATACCACAAGAACCCCAACATTCACATTAAGTTGTTGCGTATTTAGATTTACAAAATTTTATTATTAGTTTTATTTCTTAAAAAAAATAAAGTGGAAGTATGTAAATATGTATTCATATTTATGTTTGCACTACAATACAATGTGATAGAAAATAATTGAAACAAAATTCGAATAAGAATTAAAACCAGAAGAAATATATAAAAATGTTTTCAAATTTTAAAATTATTTGAACAAGTATAGGTAAGAAATCAAAAATATTATTGTAAATCGCACTATATCTGCATACCTTAACAATAACATGTGCGATTTTATCTACCTATAACTGGTGTTTAATCACAAAAGGAAAACGTTTGTGATATAAAGCAGCAACAAACTTTTCACTTATAAAACCATGCACATACGTTATATTACGTGATTTATAAATCAATTTACTTGAAAGCATACGAAGAATATTTGTTGTTAGTTTATGCGTTCTGTGGTGGTTATAATAATATTTCTTTTCTGTTTGCTTCCATACTTCGTACTGAATAAACGAATGTTAAGCCTAACAAGGATACATTAACATATTTGTTGTATTCATATTTTTTCACATGTATATAAAGCTGTTTTATAAATTTAAAAACTTTGCATGTATTGGTGTTGCCTTAAAACTTATTCTGCATTGGGAAAATTATGTGTGAAGTGAAATAGATAAAATATAATTCTTGATGTAACAGTATAAATGTTATCTAAACTTTAACACTACTAACCGTAATTTGTAGAAACATTTTTAAGATATAACTACGAATGTTTATTAAGGTTGAAACGAAGGGGTATAAACTAGTATTCCCTTCGGAAATTGTTTTCCAAAAAAATGAGAAAGTTTAATACACAAAAGTAATTCGGTACGTCAACTTGTAGCAAAAACTTATTACTACTATTAAAATATCAAATATATAAAGACAGGTAGACAACAACATTTACCCATTTGTATAAATAATAAGTAGAGATATTTCTTGGTATCCCTTTTATGCTCACATTATACAGCCGATTTAGAAAAAAATATATAAAATTGAATAGTATTTAGATGCTGGTGTGTGCAATGTATATTTTATGAAAACAAACTCGTATTTATAACCATTTGTAGTTTCTACTACCCAATGCTCCAACTAGGGTGTTCGGTATTTCCCAAGCTGGTTTTACCTTTGTAGCCCCCCTAGATTTTTAGTTTTTGCCCTAAAAATAATAATCCAATTTAAAAGAACTCGAAATTTTTCAACTAAACATTTCCCATATAAAAATACGTGGGAATTTCGGAATGCAAGATTATTTACAGCTGAAACAATGTATTGTCCTATTTTGTCGACATCACAACTAAAGTGACTGACGGTGAAAATGCAAGCGAGCGATATCGGTCTATATCGTTGGAGTGGCTGGTTATGCTTTTTCGCAGAAACAAATAACGTAACCGCAATGATCAATACATATTTTATAGAGAATTGAATACCCAGCAAACCAAAACATTCGAAAATAATATCGCATTCGAATGTTGCGTACACATATCTCGGACAAAACACTCGAGAACGGCTATCGAAGTCGGAAAGAGAAAGAGCTGCTAGATAGAGCTCACTCTTCGCTCAATTTGTGGCAGCAAATCTTTCGATTTTGATGTTTCGCTGACAAATCAATAGCGAACCAATATCGAAGAAATATCGATATCACAAAAATGCAGGAAAAAGTAATTTTTCAAGATTGTTATCTTTATTTTTTAATAAATATATTTTATTGTAAATGGAATATTTATTTATTTTAAATTTTAACTGACTCTGCAGTCAATCAGATTCGAACACGCTACATCCTGGCTAACATATTAGCACACACGCACTAGGCTATCGTGGCAAACTTTTTTCTATTTAATTATTACACACATGAATGTAAATTGCACATTCGAGAAATTATAGAAAATAGTTCAATGCTGCGAACATTCATATTTTATGAAATTTGGCAATTGCGCTTATTATCCCGACATATTTCGATTCTGCGAACATTAACATTTATGAAATTTGGCAATTGCGCTTGCTATCGCGATATTATCGACAAAAGCTCAATTTACCGAACATTCGATTTTTTTAGATTCACGAGCATTTGTCGAACAAATTTGTTTCGAAAATTCTTCGTTTTAGCGAACCTTCTTTTATATCGAATCTTAGGTTTAGTGGAATGCTCAACAAAAAGGTAGTAGTAGTATTAGCAGTAGTATTTATTAAGTAGTATTTAAAATACTTTTTTTTTGTAACAATTTAACATTTTCTATAAAAATTTCATACAATCTTTCAACAAAAGAAATCAAAAGATGATAAAAAATCTCTAATTGATTTTATTTCTTATAAAATTGACAATTTTACTACTTTTGATTTTCATACAACGGAAACCTTTTGAGGGTGAGCGTTTATAAATATGTGTTGTAGGGAAATTACAATATTTATAAGCTGAGTTCTCTCACTTCATTTTGAATAAAATCAAAAGTAGTGTAGAAAATATTAGAATTTTTATTTTTTAAGCATTTTTTAAAAACAAAAATCTTTATAAACTATGATATCCGCCATGGTCAAAACTTTCATCCTAAAAAATTTTCAAAGGAGTGAAATTATCGAAAAATCATTCATGACCTTTTTTGGAAAACGTTCAGTTTTCTATAACATATGTATCGATCATTGTGGTATTATTATTTGTTTCGAAGAAACACATTAAATTCAAAATTTGCACAGCGGAACAGTGGTTTCATAGTTTAAATAAAAATTGCTGATCCTTATGTATATTCATCTACTGATTACGATGGCATCATTAGTTTTCCCAAGCAGCTCTAGTTTAAAAGATCTAGTCTTATCATTTGCATAATTCAAACCACTTTTTGTATTATTCGTTTAGTTTTTCACGAATTGTCCTCCAAACGTTCAAATAATTTTCGTATTATTAATCTACACAGAAGTCTCTTTCATTTGCGTAGAGTCACATTGATATGTAGGTATATCAGGATATCTTACTGTTATCGCAAGGATGCTAAAAATCTTGTATTATTGGTTTAGTCTTTGAGACTTATTTATTTTAATTTAATGAAATAACTAGAGCTGCTAGAGAAAAACCAAAATCCATTTCGCCTACTAAAATAAAGTGAGCAAAAACAGGGAAAATTATACATGATAAGGGGAATTTATCGATTTTTTATTCACGATGGCAAAATAAGGGAAAGGGAAAACATTGAGTATTGAATCATGCATATAACAAAATTTTTTTTAGTTTTGGTACTTGTACCCATTTGCTTTTCACCCTCTCAATTAGCTTGCGAACAATTAATTTTATTTAGAGATATGTAGTAATTTCGTAAATAGTTTAAATGAAAAAATATTTTTAAACAACTGGTAGATAGATGTTTCATAATATTTTTCGAGATCATAGCTCATTGTATATGTCGCTATGCTTTTCACCGTTGATCGACGAAAACAATGTAGCCTGATGATAACAGATGTGGTGCCTATCGAAAAATGGCATATTGTTTCTGCTCTATCAGAGAAAGATTCCATTTCGCCAGCCCTGATATCAATTGTTGTATGTTTATTTTTTCTTAGAAAAATCTGCATGATTTAATTTTGGTTTATGTTGTTAATGTGGAAAATAAAGAACAGCCAGCATATACATATATCAACATACATAAATAGTATATACACACAAACCTTGTAAAGCACAAACATTCACAGGTGATAGTAAGCCAGCAAACATTTTGGTTTACTTATAGCAAAATTAAATCATTTGGGAATGATCTGGAATTATTGTTCTACGAATCTTTTAAGTGGTGCTTTTCCAAACTTGCAAAAAGGATGTATGCATTCTTTCGAAGATGAGCTGCAAATAAATATTTCGGTTTGAATAGAAATTTGATAATATTTAACACAATTTTGAATTTTCCCCTAGAGTTTTTTCTCTTCCCATTCATTTTTTCCCGGGGAAAAATCGTCCTATTCTAAAAAGCCGGAGAATAAACAAATAAGGAACTTCTCTCTCTTATATTTAGAATACTTACTTTTTTCCCTGGGAGGTTTTTCCCGAGGAGATTGTATTCAGAATAGGGGAAGAGAGAATAGGGAAAAAACTCCCGGGGAATTGTTATTCATAATTGGGCTGATTATTTAAAACTAAGAAAACTCTCCGTTAGGAGTAAAAAAATACTTTAGAGCAATAACATTTGAAATTGTTTTTATAGATTAACTTTTCTTTAAATAGTTTTACTCAAACGAAATTTTAATGGCATCATCATATGATGCAATTCATATTTTATCATTAATATGTAAGTTCTTATGGCCGTTGGGTATTTGATTTAGGAAATGTTTCATGTATGGTGGGGGAAAAATTGCTTAGTATATATGAGCATTGTAAAATTTTGTTTATATTACTTTCTAAAGGTGAAAATTGAATTACTCTTAATCTATTTTGCAGACGTGTTTAAAATTTTTAGTAAACTGAGTTGGTTTTTAATAGAATTACTAACATTTATGTAGTTATTTAGTTGATTTTTTTTTGTTTATAAAAAAAATATAACAAAAAAAAAAGAAGTTCTAACGATATTATTTATGAACATTAAATTAAATTATAAGATGGAGAAGTTCATAAACATAAAAAGTAAGTTATTATCAAAACCTAATATTGAAAAAAAAAAAAACGATTAAGTTATGAGTTTTAGTTGAACTGTGTGGGCTTCTATCCAAAGGAATTTAAATATTTTGGCATGAGTTTAGTTTTACTTTAATTTTTCTATTAAATTATATTTTTATTTAAAGATAAATGTGAAGCATGTAGACAAAGAAAAATTTGACTAAGCAGAGGATTGAACTGACATTTTTCGTTAGCTCCCGCCATTCTCGTCAATGTTATTTGAAAACAACTGAAAATAACCAAAATTTATTTTTGCTTTCAATATAAACTTCCATACAAAACTTTTTGTTTTATTTGCAAACCTGGCAGTAAATAAATCGAAAACTCACAAAAAATTAATGTTCTTCGAAAATTCAACATTTCAACAGGAATAATGGCAAAAGTGAATGTTGCCCAAAACAGCAAAATGATGTATCGTCAAAAAATTGTTGTAAAACAAAATTGAGTTCATATTTCGCGACTTGGAGTGATTCAACATTTTGATATAAATATTAAAATCGTTGAAAACAAGTTTAATTTAATATTTTTCGGTAGTATTTTACTTCATAGGTAGGTGCTTCATGTTAATTCAATACGATTTTACAACAAGATTCAAAGAAAATTTTTCCTTTTGTAATAATTATAATTCATGTTGATCTAATATTTAAATATAGTTAAAACAAAATGAAAGGATTTCGCTAAAAACATTTCGTATGATATTTTCAAAATTCAATTGAAGTTTCAAGAATATTGTGAAAGAATTCCATTGAAATTGCTTCATTACCTTTCATAGTTTCGTTAGAAAATTTATCACAACAACAACATTTTGTCATTTTATTTTAAAATAGCCAATAAAAGAGATAAGTTAATGATACCACTAAATAATGTAATAATTTCATTAAAACAATGAAATAATTTCATTACAGTAATTACAGAATAGCATTAAAATAATAACAGAATTCGATTAAAATAATGAAATAACTTAATTAAAATAATGAAACAGTTTCATTTAAACGATAAAATAGTTTCACAAAAACAATAAAATATATTTATTAGTTTAACGAAATTATTACATTCGATCAAATAAGTCATATTTTTAATGAAATAAAATACTTAATAAAATTTTGTTGAAACTTGTTTTAATGGTTGAGTTGGATTAATGTCGAAATTCACAGAATTTATGAACAAAATTCTTTCAGTGTATTGAAATGATATGAACAATCAATCATGTTATTTGAAGTTCAAGCAACATGAATTTAATATTAATATGTTGAATTAAAGTTATTTCAAGTAGAAACAACGTGAATTTGAAATTGATTCAACACGAAGAATCATGTTGAATCAAAGTTATTTCAATTTGAAACAATGTAAATTTAAAGGAGGTATTTATTGATTATTTTACTTACTTGCTCTGTATTAGCATCGGCATCAGAAAAACTTTTGCTTTAGTTAGCTTCCCCAGTAAAGATTTGAGCTCGCGCCGCTTGTTTGGTAGTCAACGCGTTAACCACTGCAGCTACAACAGTTTCAAATATACTTTAAATATACTGTAATATAAATACCGTCATAAATAACATGAATTTCCATTTAATTCAACATGATTTAGTTAATGATTAACATGAAAAATAAAATTTATTTGAAATTAAAGTTATAGTTATGTTGATTTAAAATGATGTCCATTTAAAATTAATATGAAACAATGGTAATTTAAAATCAGAGGAGAAAATTTTCGCTCGTAATACGAAGTTTGTAAGCTATTTAGGGGCTATTTATATATACAAAACCCAAGCATCAAAATAAATAACAACAAGTCATACAACAGAGCGCAACAGTGCATTGGAGCTATGAACAAACCAAATAAACACCAACACACGTAAACAACAAATTAATTATCGTAAATTTAATTTGATTTTAGATGGGTATTTTTTTCTTTTATAATATTTTATAATATTTTATTTATAATATTTTGTTGATACAATTTAAATATAGTGTATTATTTATACATTTAAAACATATAATCCTATAATTTTAAGAAGCTTTAAGTATTAAATATATGTTTAAAAAAAACATTACACTCCAATAGTTTTAGAAAAATCCAAATAAAGTTAAAAATGTTTATTTTATAACACTTTGCAAAAAAGAAAAAAAAAACATACAAATCCTTAATCGTAAGTTTTAACACTTCACAAGTTTAACACTTGCACATACTGCCACTCATATAAGCATTGAAAAGTACCCCTGTATGTAAAGGTATCCCAGTAGAGAACTGTTAAGAGTGTGATGATAGTTTTAAGCTAGTTGTTACCTTTGTTGTTTATGTTGATGCATGTCATTCATTCGCATCAACTCGCTCTGTATCTTTTAAACATCCTGAATGTTTTTATATTTAATTAAAATTTTACAAAGTAAATCAAATTAACTGAAGCTTAAATATTCTACTGATTCTATTACTTACACTAGAAAATAAAATTCAAACAAATATGCAGGATACTCAGGATATTTATGTGTTAAATAAACACACATAAATATACATCCACAAATGCAGTTATCTTCAAAAAGTAATATAATTAAATAGTAACACTTAATAGTAGTTTTAGCAGAAACAAGTAACATAAACTAGCACCTTTTTATGTTGACGTGTCCTTTGATAAGAGACAAACACAATCTGTGGGAAGAAGTGGTCATAAACGTGTTGGAGCTTATGATTTAAATGTAGTAGAAAAATTTAACCTAGGGAATAAAAAATGAGTGAATTAATATTTATGAAAATCTTCTTTATAGCATTTTATTCAATAAAAGACTTTATACTATTGAAGACGGTACCCTAGAAAGAATACACACAGAAAAAAAATACAAATGTAAAGTCATTATGTCGCAATTGTGATTGAAAATCATATTAAATTTATGAGAAGTAAATTGCTGTTTAAATGGTTTGGTGTTTATTTGCTTTATTCATAGCTGCAATTAGGTGTACCATAAGTAAAAAATTGTTCCTATAAAAATTATCCTCAAAACCTACCAAAATGTACCAAAATCAACCATTTTGCTAGACTTCATTATATTTGTTTCATGTAATGAAGATTTGTTACAATATACATTTAATACCATAAAAATAATCAAATCTCAAACTGAAAACGTCTTTGCGAGCATTATTTCTGAAAAACGTCCCAATATTTTTCAAGGACAACTTGTCATAAGATTGTTCTGTGGTCTGGAGAATTTTGCATATGAGTATTTCCACAAAAAATCCACTTTTTGTTAAGTACGTCCCAAAGCAATTAAGCTTGATTTTTCTTGAGTTTTCCTTACATTTTAATACCTATATGCGATTGTGTAGAACGTAAGTAACCTTACATTTAGATTACATGGTTCTGAACTACAAGCTTAATTGCTTGATGACGAAACAAAAATTGAAATCACATTCAACAGTGCCGCCTGACAAGTAGTGGCATGCAAAATACAGGTCAGCACTGACGATGGAAGTGTAGCAGCTTCCGAAGTGGCACTACTTTGTTCTGCTGTGTACGTTGAAAGCTTAAATTGATGTTAATTCTTCCCTTGTTCCTTTTAATATGAATCATTCCCAATTCTTTCTGAATATGAATATAACGTTACAAACCTTAGCCTAATAGTCAATTTGGATTCACAAAACAAATACGTTCGAAATAATCATATTAACAAAATATTAAACATTTTTTATTTATAATGGGTGATTTTATAAGAACTATCGGAAAGTAAAAAAAAAAACACATAAAATTCAGAAAAATGCATGAAATATTTATTTGGATCGATAGTTGGGTCGATATAATTTAATGTTTGAAGATTATTTCATGCAAATGTTGGCCGCGGCTGCGCCTCAAATGGTCCATCCGCTTAGTCCAATTTTGGCATACTCTTTCCAACATTTCGGCCGGTATCTCACGAATAATGTTGGCAATGTTGGCTTCCAGTGCGTCAATCGAAGCGGGCTTGTCGCTATAGACATTAGCCTTAACATAGCCCCACAAAAAATAGTCTAGAGGCGTTAAATCCCACGATCTGGGCGGCCAATTGACTGGTCCCAAGCGTGAAATAAACTGTTCACCGAACTCGCCTCTCAATTGGTCCATTGTTTCGCGTGCTGTGTGGCATGTGGCACCGTCTTGTTGAAACCACATGTCATGCAAGTCAAGCTCTTCCATTTTGGGCAGAAAAAAGTTTGTTATCATCGCACGGTAGCGCTCACCATTCACAGTAACGTTGTGATTCGCATCATCTTTGAAGAAATACGGCCCAATGATTTTTGTGGATGCATTGGTAGCTCTTGCAATGCTTCTGGCTGCTCTTCACTCCAAATACGGCAGTTTTGCTTGTTCACGTATCCATTCAACCAGAAATGCTCCTCGTCGCTGAACACAATTCTTCGATAAAAAACTTTCTTAACAGGTTATTTGAAATCAAGATATATTAATACAGGTAGTGGTAATACTAAAACAAATACAATATGACAAAAACAACATGGGTTTTTATTGTTGTTTCGTTGCCAAAAGTGTCAAACAAGCGAAAGTCTGAACAAAAGAAAATTTTCCGAGAACACAAAACAAGTTCCAAACGTGGGAGTACTGCACTAAACTTTCAGTTTCACCAAACAAATGATAGTGAAAAAATTTCCACTTCCACTGCTGCTATTTAGTAATGAATTGCAAAAAATAGGCCTCAATAAATAATCGCGATTGTGATGTGGAACAATTTTCTACAGAAATTAACATTATAACAAGGAAAACATTTATTCTGCACTTTACTCCCAACTCTGCCCAAGTCTTGATTTTTTTTCAAATTAATGATGAAACAGAACTAAGTCTGCAACTTCAGGCAAAAACGCTGCCAAATAAAAAGGCCCAAAAATAAATCTACGGCAGTAGCTCCAAAATGCTCTCATATTATTGTTTATTTTCTTTTGTTTTTATATTTCGTATGAAAAATGTATGACATTTTATAAAAACACGGTAACATTGTTGAGAGAATGAGTGGCTAAAACTGAGAGCATGAGAAAAAACGTTCTCAAAATAAAATAGATTCTATCTCATGACTGCTTTTTGCGGCGTATGATTAATGACAATTTGTATGGAAAATCTCGTCTAGCTCCAGTTCTGTTTCAGCATTTACTTTTTTAGTTTTTTCTTTGCACTTCTTTCATCACTTCAACAGGTTGTAAAAATAAACAACTTTTGACACTTTCAATAATGAAAATAGATAAACAGCTGTGTTTTTACCACTACCTGTATTAATGTATCTTGTTTGAAATATAGGAACAAAAAAGCATTTCTAGTACAAATTCGAAAATTTCAAATACCTATATTCCTCAACTCTATTCGTAACATATCAATCTATTTCGTCTGTTATTACGGCTGATATTAACAATTAGAAATCATGAGCTCTAGTTAATATTGGTGAAAAGGTTTTGGACGAGCTCTTGTGCAATAGAACTATTTTTCATATCACAAACTATTGCTATTCTGAAAATTAGTTCCTTCATTATCTTGTTGCTACTTAATACATATGTAGTGTTAAAATAGCTTACGTGGGTTAGATTCAAAACAAATTGATATTTTTGTCTTTAATGCTTTGTAATTACGTTGCGAAACATACATAATCTTAACTCTTTTATTATTTACAAAAAAAAGAGAAAAAAAATACAAAAAAAAAAGTCACCGTAAATAAAAGTAATCATATTAGTTTCGTTTGTCAGTTCATAAAAAATAGAGCAAATTCAAACCAAAAGGCTTTGTTTCTTGTGTTAAAGTTATGTCTACAAGTTGTTTGTCATTCGTGATTTTTTTATATTTTATATCATAAAATGCTGATTCGTATAAATTAATTAAAACTCCTTGTGTTATATTTGCAATGCCAAACAATTTATTAAAAACATGTGGAATTGAAGTTTTTATTGCAACATTTTTAGCATGAGCTTTATCAATTTGCTAAGAATTTGCCAATTTTTACTAAAAAATTTATTTAAAAAATTCAAAAATTAAAAGCAAAATTTTTTCGAAAATAATAAATTATGTTTTAAACATAATAATTTAAGTCATGAATCTTTAAATTTTAATTGACCATTTGCTTAAAATATGATTGCGAAGAAGAGGAAACATGTGAAAATCGTAATTCGTGACTTTTCTTATCAAAATCCTTTAAAAGATCCTTTACAAAAAATCTATTCCTATTATAAAAGGCTTTCTGTCTTAGGCCTCTTAGAACACCTGAAATACGAATCGTATCTGCTTCACAATGTCAATGTGCGCAAAAAAGCTTTAAATGTGAAATAGGCCTGTGGGTCCTTGTGACTGCTAAATAATACTCCTTAATACTGATTTTTATCGTTGGGTAATTGAATGTAATCATATAAGAATTTTTGCGTATGTCACGTTATTCGGTGAGAGGTAATCGTACTAGGATTTTTGAATAAAATTTGCTTTTTAGGTGAACAAACCCTTCAATGTAAAGAAATCTTATTCGATTCTACACAGACACTATTATAGCTAACAATTTTGCTACGACAAAATCATCTGTCTTTGGTCCAATAAATTGTACAAGCAAGGAACACATACTGAGTGCTTTTCTGAGCTAAAAGAAAAAGTTTAAAAAGAATCCTCATTAAAAAACAACATAATCACCCCAAATTCTGTAGTACAGAATTGAAAGGTAGTTACCATTTTCAAAAGAATCAAATAAGGTAACTTAAAATGAACTTTCAATGTATATGCGCATTTGTGAGTAATCACCAATGACAGTTTAAACACCACAACAAAGCAAAATATATCAAATTTAAATAATATATTGACATCTTTTTAACTGGAAATATCCCTTAACAACAAGTAAAACTATACTCTTTTATAGTTGAATAATTCTAATATTAATTATTTAAAATAACAAAATAATACAAAATTGAATAAAGAATACTTTTTCTTTTCACAAAATAAATACAGACAGCATAATATTTTATAATTAAAAGGGTTTTCTAGGAAAAGTCAAAAGAAAGTTTTGATTACTTCTACAGCCACTTTGACCTGGGTGTGAATTTTCCATAAATAAACCTCTTATAGAAATATCCTTATAAAGTTGTAATTTCTTTACCATAAAAGTAAAATTCCTTTGTAGTAGAACATCAAAAACAATGCAACGTTAAACACCTTATATCCCTTACCAACAGCTTAGTTGTCATCATCATAAACGTCATTGACACTATAATAAACTTTGCCTTTCTCACCTTTCAAGTATATATGTGTGCAAATGGAAGCATTTCTAATATGTTTGCCATCTAGCAAAATTAAATGTTTTATTAACTTTATTTTAAGCACATATAAAACATTTTTTTTCCTTTTTGTACTGATGTTTAGTTCTAGGAAGAGTCTTAAAAGATGTCAAAAACATTCAAGGATATTGTATATATGAATTTCTTAACTCAGCCTGGTTTCAAATTTATTTGAATTACTTTTTTTTTGTCTTTAGTTGTTGATGTTCCTTTTTGCATGTTGAAAGGCATTTTAGTTGTCATCTTCATCAATTGCTTTGTTATTTTCATTACACCTTTGATGTTGTCACCATTCATTATATATATATGAATACGAAAACTTAGTTGGTGAGTTTCAATTTGGTTTGAAAAATCATTTAGAAAAACCGTATGACTCAAGCCGTAAGACAAATTTTAAAACTATCATATTTAGAACTTCCTCCATTCGTTTATTTTTAACCGTATTTAAAAAAGGAAAAATTATCAATTAATGTGTATTTTTTTATGTTTGAACATGCATACTGTCATTTGTAAAATATTTTTTATTATCCTATTTACTAGTGATTTTTTTTACAAATTTAAATGCTAGTATTTTCATTTGATACCTTTCAAACAAGATGCAAATTTTTTTGTCGTACTAACCTTTGACACTGGATGGCGCTTTACAGAGCGGTATACATCGAAAAACACGTTAGTGGATCAGCATTGGAGTCGTTGGAGCGATAACGATAACGATTACTAGAGAATGACAAAAAAAGTAATAACATGTTACAGTAATAGTTTATCACAGCGATAATTTATCACAGTGATAATATAGCAAAGTGATAATTTATCACATTGATAATATATCACAGTGATAATATATCACAGTGATAATATATCACAGTGATAATATATCACAGTGATAATATATCACAGTGATAATATATCACAGTGATAATATATCACAGTGATAATATATCACAGTGATAATATATCATAGTGATAATATATCACAGTGATAATATATCAGTCATAATTTAACACAGTGATTATATATCAGAATGATAATTTATGACACAGATTTTTTATCACAGTGATAAATTATTACTGTGATAAATTATGGCTGTGATAGATTATCACTATAATTATCACTGTCACTAATTATCACTGTAATTTCATATCATTGTGATTTAATATTACAGTGGTAATTTATCACATAAATTTTCAATAAAAAAATTATCACTGTGATAAATTTTTTATAGAAAAATTATCAGTGATAACTTACCACAGTAATAATGTGATATTTTATTTATTCTTATTTTTGGCAAATTTAAATGCTAGTGTTTTTATTTAATCAATTATAACACAGCCAGTTTCTATACGATCAAATTATTCCCCATTCTACCCGTAGTTTAGTAGCCATTCAAACAATATGTATTTTTTTTAATCGTACTATTCTTTGACACTGGACGGCGTATTACAGAGTGGTGTACAAATTACATTTGTGCACTGTTTTTGAATAAACTTTTTTTATAATATCTCTGGAATTTATCGTTATCGAAAATTATTTAAACAATTGTATTTAGAAGTATAGCTAACTCTATCAAAATTCTCTTTTGTTGCTAACATTATCAATTATTCGTTGCTAAATTAATGCCTAATCTAGTTTTTGTAACAAATGAGAAACAATTTAGAAACCGTAATAAGTTACAAGATCTTACTTATTTATTATCGATCAGTCGACCTGTTCAGATCAGATTGTCTCTACTTTTAATTTGGAAATTGCTGATATATTTCCATACTTAAATAAAAGTTAAAATACCTATTTTTTGGAAAACTTATTTATATTTAAATAAAAGTTACAATACTTACCATATTGAAGAATTAATTACATACTAAATTACCTACACACTACATTACAATCTAAGTTACAACTCACCTGTGAATTAAATAAACAAAATAACTGCTAAAAATTTGAATACTTGCCAATGGTTATTGTTTGAAAGGAATAGACATACCTACCTAAATTTCTAAATAACCTCCAGGTAAGAATCCCTAACCCCGATCTCACCAGCCTGCAAGAAAAGATAATTAATAAAGTTCCCCTTTTATCTTTCCCCCGTACTCTGTTATTATAATCACTCATCTCATGAGCGACTATAATTGAAGTACACTTCTACATCTTTTAAAGGTTAGTAATCATCCCTACCGACTCAACCAGTCCACAAGGAAACTTATAATAATTGCTCAAAATTATTCAAGTGGTATACATCGAAAAGCACGTTAGTGGATTCCCATTAGAATCATTTTAACGATAACTTTTAATTACTAGGGGATGAAAGAAAAAGTGGCAACATATTGCAATAATAATTTATAACAGTGATAATTTATCACAGTGATAATATATCACAGTGATAGTTAATCACAGTGATAATATATCACAGTGATAATTTATTACAGTGTTAATATATCACATTGATAATTTATAACGGCGATAATTTATCGCAGTGATAATATATCACAGTGGCAATATATCAGAGATGTAATTTAAACAGTGATTATTTATCACAGTGATTATTTATCAGATTGGCAATTTATCACAGTGATTATTCATCACATTTATAAACTATTACTGCGATAAGTTACCGCTGTGATAAATTATAAACATGATTATCACTGTGATAAATTATTACTGTGATTTAATATCACTATGATTTATTATCACAGTGATAATTTATAACACAAATTTTTAATAGAAATACTACCACTGTGATAAATTCTATAAATTATATAAAAACATTATCACCGATAGCTTATCACAGTAATAGTTTATCGTCGTGATAGTTTGTCATAGTATAATATAAATATCACAATGATAATTTATAACAGTGATAATTTTTTACAATGACAGTTTTTAACAGTGATAATATATTACAGTGGTTAAATTTTCTATCAGTGTGATATATTTATTACTACCTTAAAAAATTTGTTTTTCTCTAAATTGTGCAGATTTTGCGTTTTTTACATATGTATGTATTTTTTACATACTTTGTTTTGCACCACTAATCTCAAACAAAGAAGGAATTCACATATACATATTTAAGCTTAAGCCAGGCGTATCTAACAGGCGAACTCATTAGCACAACTGACTATATATTTTTTATCCGCTTAAATGTGAATGTGCTGAATTGATAATAATATCATCACCGCCTTCAAACTGTCAAAGTCTATATAGCAATTACCTTCTTTACGGTATTTGACATTTCCTTATAGAACTAGCTGCGCTGATAATTCTACCCGACTTTCATAGCTTTTGAAAACAAGTAGACTCATTTTTACAACAAATGTTCTATTGTTCTAGAATTGGGTGTACCTGATTTTCGAGATTTTGAAAATTGTCCTGCTTTGTCCTCCGATATTGAAAACAAGTATTAAATTTCGAGTAAAACACTATCCGGAAAATAGTTCTTTTAAGTTATTGTGTTATGTTTTTATGTTTTAATAAGAAAAAAAAAACTAATTATTTTATATACATATATGTTTTATGTATATGTATTTTTATGTGCATTTTTAACGTGGAAATCAATTTTTAATTCTCAATTTGCAGTTTTTTTAATTACGGCAACACTGGTTGCAATGCTCTGGTAATAAATGCCAAAAAGTATGCAATAGCTTTATACAATATCGTACGTATGAGCGATATTGTATCAAAATGTAGGACTGAATATTCTTCATACGCCTGCAAGTGCAGTATCTTGCAGAAAAACACATACATATGTATGCAAAATTACTTTATTAAGGGCTAATAAATCAGGGCAAGTCAATCTTTATATTTCCGTTAAAACGTGTTTGAACAAAGCAAATCTATAAATCACTAAACATATTAACCATATACTAAACGCATAAAATTTGCTGTTTAAACTAAATATACAAACCATATGTTTTTGATCGATATCCAATCATAAACGCAGCTATTTTTGACATTTATCGTGCTGCTGCCACATTATTATTGCTTAAACTAGTGATAATACATGGGGAAGTGATATATTGCTGTTTAGTTTAAACAACATTTGAACTTTAGTTTAGTTTAACAAAACTAGCGTTTAAACGTTCACTGATTTATTAGCCATAAGTGTGGTATGCAGTTCTGCATGAATTTCAGGCTGCCATAAGAAGTATGTGTAAAAAACAACTGAAATTCAGGTTCTAAAAATTTTCAGGCAAGTTTCCGTTTGGTAGAACGCAGCTGAAAAGAAAAATCAACACAAAATGTTTCAATTACAGGGATGTTATATCAATTAGTGGTGATTTTTGTCTGAACAATTGTCTGAAACAAAAATTAATGTTCAGGCAATTATATGCTCACGGCGTTTTTGACATTTTGTTTTTGTGTAGTGTTGTGAATAATTTTTTATATTTTGCACGTTAAAATTAATACATTTAAGTAAATTTGCGTGAAAAGCAACTAATTTTCCGTGTAGAAATTAATTCAAAATTATGAACCTAAAATTCAGGCAGAGCTGCTTACTAGGCTTTACATGTGACTAGAAAATATATATGGGTGATTGTCATTTAAATATACATAAGATTATTGGTGTAAAACTGTCCATTATGTCTTAAAAACGAAGAACGAATAGACTGTTTATATTCTCTTCGTTTTGCCGATCCGATACCGATACTTAAAAATAAATATCGCAGATACCGATTCCGATACCGATACGAATATTGAAATTGAGTTCAAGTTTAGATTAACAAAACTCAAGTGCAATTTTTTTATTATACAAAATTACAGTGTAAGAGATTATTAATATTTAAAATTGATATGAACCCAGTATTAAAAATTGGAAGTATTTTTTAAGGAGCTACATTTTCTTTGCTTCCAAAAAATCTATATTAAAAATATGCAGATAACACAGTGCAACAGTCCAAAAAACACACGGACTTGACAGTATAGATTCGATTGTACTACCACTGGGTATTAAAACCCTATACTTAGCTTGGCGAATTTGGTGACCAATTTTGTTTTGGAAAATCAGCGGGCCCTCAGAAAATTCAAACTTGGTGATACCGCTTAAGTATATATGGCATTAATGTAGCTAAGAGTTCGCTAAACAGATTTTATTACCATTTTATGCCAAAAAAATTATTTTTTCGTGCACTTTTTTTTGTTGAAAAATTAAGGAAAAAAACATTTTTTTTTCACTTTTTCCAGAATAACTTAGAGGGACTCCTAATTTTTTATCAACAATATTTTGCAAAGTTGTAGCTATGGTAAATATGAACAACTTTTGGAAACATGTCAATACAAGCTAAATGTATCTGGTCACCCTAAACAGCCCAGAAAAACTAATTTCTACCTTAAAAGTTATGGTTTTTTACGAGTTAGGCTATATATTTATTGCATTTTTTTTTTTGGTTTCTTTGTTATTGTTCCTATTCTTATGTTGCTGGTCTTAGTATTTACTATTTTTTATTGTTTGTTGTTGTTTTGCCAAATAGTGGTAATGAAAAATTTGGAGTCCCTATAAATTATTCTGAAAAAAGTGAATAAAATAATTTTGTTAAATTTTTTTGTCAAAAATTGTTATATTATTTTTCTGGGCACAAAATGTTAGTGAAACACATTAGAGAAGTATGCACTTGAATATACTATTTAAAAAAAAAATTTTTTACCATAAAAAAATTGTGAAAAACTAAAATTTTTAAGGTAAAAAGTGGTCTGTGAGAGCCATTAGAGTGCCAAGATAGTGCAGATTGTATTGGTATGTTCACGAAAGTTGTTCAGCTCTACCGTAACTATAAGTTTGCAAATATTGTTAGTTAAAAATTACAAGTCCCTGTAAGTTATTCTGAAAAAAGTGAAAAAAAACAATTTTTTCCTTAATTTTGTCAACAAAAAGTTCACGAAAAAATTTTTTGCCATGAAATGTTAAAAAAAATCTATTAAACGGACTCTTATCTACAATATTGCCATATATAGTTAAGCGGTATTATAAAGTTTGAATTAGCTGTTGGCCAAATACTGATGACACCGTTTTTTAAGGCCCCACTGATTTTCAGAAACTTTGGAGGTCCATAAAAAAAATGTGTCACCAAATTCGCCAAACTGAGTAAAGGACTTTACTACCCCATTGTAGGATAATCGAACCTTACTGTCCAGTTCTTGTGTTTTTCCAAAAGTCCTTATTTGTCGCATAGTGTAATTAGTAGAAAAGCAAGAAAAAATTTTAATTCCTTTATAATTTTCAAAAATACTCGCCATGCTCGCATAAAAAAATTGTGAAAATGTGTATTTTTTTTTATCGCTTTTTCTTGAGGAAAAATCATTATAGAACACCGAAAAAGAAATTTGTCCGAGCATCGCTTCCAATTCGGTGATTGGTAATTGAAAAACAGAACTTCTTGCAATGGCAAGGATATGTAAAACTAATTAGTAATGATCCAAATTTGCAATACTTCCGGATCGCAAATTCTACATTTTCATGACTTCTTTGGTGTGTTTTTTTTTTGCTGGAATAAGGTTTAAAAAACAACGAATTGAATTTGAATTCATGATAAAATTAACAAGAAATAAATAATTTTTTTCTAAAATAATAGTATAAAATATTGTTAATTTTTAAAATTGATATTAATAAGATTTAAAAAATAACGAAATGAGTTTAGTTCATGGTAAAATTAACAAAAAATAAATAATATCTCAGAAAAAATGTTTAAAAGTATCGTCGTATCGACAGTAAAATATCGCCGATACCGATGTATCGGAAAATCTGAAGTATCGCCGATATATAGGTATCGGTATTCGTTACATCCCTAGTACAAACCTACGCTTGTACTTCTAAATATTTAAAAGTTTTGTGAATTTTGTATAATAGTATTATAAAGTAAAACGTTTCGTTAATCAATCAGGCTTGGCATCATGAAAAATGTAACGATTGTTAACCATATTTTTTAATTCACTTAACAAATTTCTGTTTACAAATTTCTGATTTTCTGCATAAATATTTTTTTTACCGCACTGTGGGTTGTTATATTTTCGAAGAATGTTTTCGGTAGGTCGTATTTTGCTACGAATAGTTATTTGAAATTGACATAACTGTTAGTTGATTTCATTAAAGGTACTCTTATTTAAAAAACGAGTTAGCCTACTTTTCGCTCAAGTATGAATGTTTTTAAAGAATTATTTTAAAAGATAAAATTTTTTTTTAATTTTTCATATAAACCCATGTCAAAATTGAAAAAGTGCTCATAACTTTTAATTTCTTCCTGCGATTATTATAATTGTAGATTTTAAAGAGTAGATGTATACTGCTTTCAAACTCTGTATTAATTTTTGTGGTGTATTTTTTCGCAAAAGTTATTAGCGGAACAACCGCGAAAGCAAATGTAACGCTCAATACACAAAAATGTTTAAAAATTAAAAATATATTATTTTATTTTAGGATCAATTGAATGAGGCGAAAACTATAATATGAATCCTACTTTCTCATATTTCATTTAGCTATATTTGTAAAAATTAAAAAAAAAAATAAAAACGTTTAGAATGAGAAACAGCTGTATACATATCGTTAGCTGAAAAGCAAAACGCCCTAACTAATAAAAAAATTTTAATCGATTTTTTTATAAATTCAGATCTATTTCATCAAAATACATCACCGCTAAAAAATCTGAGTTCCCGGAACTAAAATGGCGATTTTATTGAGAAAACAGAACAGAAAAAAGAGCTGATTAATTATATTATTATTTTTTTATTCCAAATTTAATTCTTAATTTTCTTTTATTTTCCTATAGCAGCCATAGCTGTACACATCCTCTGAGAATTTAAAGGGTATAGCTATAATGGTTCACAAGATACAGCCCAATGTCAAAATTACAATACTTGCTTTAAATATTAGGTTTTATTTAATTTTTAGTATTTACTATTATAGCGGCCATAGTAAAATATAACATGTGAACAACTTTCAAGTGCCTGGCTATTACGGTTTGGAAGATTGAGCCCAATCTCAAAATTACACTACATTCTTTATGACACCCTTTAATTTTCAACATTCTTTTACTTTTGGTATTTGCTGTTAAAGCGGACATAGTAATGCGAACCGTGTAAAAGTGTCTACCTATCTATTTTTACTACTAAAACATTACATTTCATACACTTTCAGTGAAGTTAGGGCTTTTGGTCTCAGACAAACATGAACCAAAAAGCCCTAACTAACATAAGTCCTAAAATATTGCAAATATATACAAAATTAATGCATAAATGAATTCTTCATGGGTCGTTTTATTATATTGGAAAAACTCGCATTGAAAATCTCAATATTTTTAATTTTAACATGTTTTTTGCTTCTCCTGAACAATTTTCAAAATGTTAGATAGGGCCGTTTGCGTTTTACATAACGATACATTAGAATGTTATAATAATCACATACTGTAAAAAGAACTCTTATGTTTTCTTTATATTAAAGTTACGCTTAATAGCTGTTGAAATTTTAAAAATTTTCAGCTACTTCGATACAAGTGTGGTAAATGGAAGATAAATTCACATTTATTCACATTTATCTACATTCGCGCTATATAGTGCATCTATGTATTATATATGAATTTAATTTTAGAATCACACTAACAATGTCAACATATTGTTTATTAACTTTATTTTCCTAATCTTTACAGCGCGATGTTATTAACTTAGAACCAACCAGAGATGATGTTGTCAGCTGTGTATCAAAAGGCAAAAGCCAGGTAAGTCTAATACAACATACGAACTCTTTATTTTGTATACTATTGATTATTATCTATTGAAAGGCTAAATAAGATCCTTTTATGAAACCACATAAATTCTTGAAAGAAACAAATCTTTAAATGAAAAATCCGCTCAATTTCCTTTCAATATAACTATAAATATAAGAACAAAAACTAAGCCGATTTAGTTAAACTTACTTTTATAAATATATTTAGTGCACCATATTCGCAACATAATATTATAAAAAGAATATAGAATAATAATAGTGGATCAATAGGTTATTGGAAGTGCTTTCATTCATACATACAAAATGTATTATACAAAAAGGATTACTATACAATTTATATATAAATTGCATAAAAGAAATTATGGCTCAAAATAGGTTTTATATAAGAAACTGAAATTGTCTTATATAGTTTTTATATATTTTAAAAGTAGGAAAAAATTGGTTAAATGTAAGATTTGTTATAAAATGCAACTGAGGCTTGCATATACTCTAAGATGTATTTTGCATTTATATGCGTTTTATTTACTTAGATTGATTTGATTTTATTCTTTGTAAATAAATGTATGTTGCTGAATTCAAACACAATGGGTTGGTTTCACAAAGTTTTGTAAAAAAAAATCTACTTAAAAATAGTAATAATTTTAGGCTGAAGACAATTTTTCAGTATACATAATCCATTATTTGCCATACACAGCGCAAATAAAAAGCGTTCAACATTTCTTTGGGCATAAGAAAAATATGCATCAATAACTCCAAATCATCAAAAAATTACAAATGTGGCTCTTAATGTAGGTCATGGAAATGTCATATTAATTGCTGCAATTAAGTTATTCTTTCCAAAGTTTACTATATATAATGTTATAGTTTTTTTATTTGACTACAATATACATATACTTTTTTAATTGCATTATTGCACAAACATTATTGTTCAATATGTTCATTTCTTTCATATATATTTCACAGCGTAAGAAAGCCATAATAAAGATATTTACTAATAAAATATATAAAAATGTGATTGCCTTTCGCTTACACGCATACAGGCACATCCACATAGTACAGCAAACCTTATGCATTCAATTTTAAATCTTCTCTTTTTCAATTTATTTGTGGCTTTACTTTGTAATGTGTATGTTTTTTGCAATTTTTTGTAATTGTACTTATGCGGTTTATTTGTTGTTATTGTTGTCATTTATATCAATACAAAAGTACCAAATACGGGTGAACATACAAACACACATTCCTAGATGTCTTTAAAAAAGATGCCTTAAGATAAATCAGTTCACGTTAGCGCAGATCTGTGCAATCTTAAAAGTGTATAGTAGCTTTTCATCTGTTGATGGTTTAATTGGACTTAATATGGCGAGCAGAGAAACAAGCCGTCGGCGGCGGCGGCGGCGGATTTGGAAAAAATAGTCGGCGGCGGCTTATAACCGGCTCGAGCCGGCTCACAGCGGCTGGTTTTGTATTTCGCGAATTCCGCGAATATTTTGCGATAAAATATTTCGCACTTTTTAATATTGAATTTCTTTATTACAAAATTTAATTAATTTTCTTTTTATAAGTTTTTTTAAACAAATTTTTTATATAAAATTTTTCGACCACCTGACGACTTCCACACAATTTGTAATATGTAGTACAAATTTGCAACTAAAAACACTATTAGCCGGCTGCAATTTTGAGCCGAGGCTAGCCGCATAGATCGGCGGCGGCTTGAAGTTACATTGAAAACCGGCGGCGGCTCTTAAGCCGGCTTTGAGCCGATCGGCTTGTTTCTCTGATGGCGAGATGTATTTATATTAAGGAATCTTAGTCCAACGTGAAAAATACTATAGATTCTCTCTCTGAAGCAAAGCCTTTCGTTGTAGAACGGATGGTGAGTAAATGGTACGAACTTCAGCCTAAATTAAAAAATTATTTAGTTAATTGCGTTTTTAATATGCTTTTATTAGCTCACTTGTAACAAAATAACAAGGCAATAAAATCTTGCAACGTAATTTTCACCATTTTTGAGAAGTCCGATCATCTTAAAACTTTGCCCATACATTAGGTGCGCATGATATAAAAGTTGGCAGTGCCTCGCCCATACTGGGAAATTATTATTTTTCGACTACATCGACTTAACAGATTTCTATGAAACTTTGCACACTCGTTCAGTCGCCCTAACAATAAAATTTAATGGTAAAAAATTAGGCGGCTTCACTTAAATGCTCATCAATTTTCATAAATTATGTCTTGTTTTGTTCATAAGACACATGTTCTTAGCACATACACAACAATTTTAATGTTTGCATTTAAAAATATTTTAGAAGCTTTTCAATAAAAATTAAATAAAACTAACGAACTCTGATGAGAAGACGTGGTGGTCTCTTCCGTAGAGCCAAATTTTTCTTCGAATGTTGAATTATTACATTGTTGGAATTTCTTTCTAAAATGAAAAATAATTTGATCGAAAGATTAAATTGAAAAACGAACTTAAGACAAACTAATTGAAAAACTTTGGAAATAACTAATTTTTCATAAAAAATCACTATTTTTCGACACTATTTTGTGAATACAAAGAAACCACTGATTTGTCCACCTAATTGTCTTAAAAAGGCTTGAAGAATTTTATAAGACATATGCTGATACTTTATTAGTCGAAATCGGACATACCGCTCTCGAGTTAATGTGAAATATACTGAAGTACCTAGTGGAAATATAAAATATCGAAATAGTTTTAATAAATTGAGGACACAGTTTTCTAGCGCTTCAAACTGATTAAAAAAATTTTTCGAAAATGGACAGAAAAAGTACCAGTGTTGTGTTTTTTCCGACCAGGTTTGTTTGAATTTGGAATGATTTTCCGTCATCCCACGTCAAATTTGGTTGATAAACAGACCGGTTTCGCTTTTGTGCCATCGTCAGTGTTCTATTGAATGCTAAATCGTTTTTCTGCTATCCGTTTTTTCTTTTACAATTAATTTGTGTACCTAACTTCCTTTCTTGCTCCTTTTGTGTTTCTCTCTATCTCTCTCCCTCTTTGATGTCTCTATATGTTTGTGTTTCTCTCTCCCTCTCCCTCTACCTGTTACCTGTTCCTTTTATTTTCGTCTTAGTATTATGTATGTGTTTAGTATTTTCTTTACAGTAATCTTTAATTGTACGTTTCTGGGTTACTCTTTTATCTTGTTCGTTTCTTATTACGTTACCTGGACTATTGTTTTCTTTTGTGCAATACCCTATTCAGACATATGCCTTAATTGCGCAGTTTTGGAAATTTACGCAATCTCGGCCTTAAATGAGCTCAATTTACCATACAAGGCTTCAATTATAAATTGAGCAATTAGTACTTAATTGTTTCATAAATTGAGTAAAGTTCGAAATGCAACCATTTGTGACAAGTATGTTTACTGCGAAATATGTTCAGTGAGAAGCGAAAATTGTATACAGTGGCAAGCCCAAGGTATAATAAGTATACAGATGGCAGTATAAGGTCAGAAGACTATTTTTTGCTTAAGTAATTTTGTGCATAAGCTACGTCAAATACGTGTATTTTTTTGTCAACCATTATCTAGTTTTCGTTTTATTGTTGTATTCGTTGCCCTTATGCATCCAGCTGTATACTTATTACGCAATTGGCAAGTCAAATGCTAATTGAATAATCTTAATTTACGATGTGTGAACACTAATTTTAGTTGCTCATAGAGAGAACAGGTGGTGAAAAGAGATAAATAGAAAGCTTAATTTCTTTTCAACTTTGCTATTGCGCGTTTTTTGTAAAAATTTTGTAGAGCAGTGTTGCAGCGCCTCTGCTGCAAATTAGAAGCTTTGAGTTGTTTAAGATAGATAGCTATTTTATTAGTTATTTTACTTCGCCGATGATTCTGCTACAATACCGACGAAGGAGGGTTCTGTGATGTGCATTAATGTCAGTATTAATCGCTACCGGTAATGACAAGTGATCAGTGCTATTCCTTCATAAATTTAACAGTCAAACAACAATTAACACAATGACATACCAAATGCACATCTAATTTTCATGATGTTCTTGGATTGCCCAGGGTTTTTAGTCAACGTGCTTTAACAGCACCGTCCTCTCTTTGTTGTGTGCGTCTGTTTGGCCCTTTCTTTAAAAAGAAGAAAAAACTAAACGTCAGCCGGCTAAAATATTTCTCGTGGTGTTTTGCATAAAGGTGCTGAACAACTTTTTTACCTAAAATGCAAGGCTTACACTATTTTTTAAGTCAAATACAAATTTTGAATAAGTACTAAATTCACCCTCAAACAGTTTTAAATGTTGAATGATTTCTAGCGTTCCAGTTCAGTCTGGACCTTGGATGTTTTTAGAGACCTGGGTCCGTTTCGCAAAAAGTATAAGTTACAAATCTACAAGTAAAATACATACAAAACAACAATAACATTTTGTAAAAGTGTTGTTGTTTTGTGTGTATTTTACTTGTAGATTTATAACCTGTAGTGTTGAGAAACGGGCCCCTGAAGTATAATTTGATAGTAAATGTTTTTGTAGAAAAACTTATCTCGCGATATCATCAGCAAAGGGGAGCTTTTGGGCCCTTTTTAAGAAATGGACAAAAAGACCCATACAACGAAGATTTGGACGATCAAAATGTTCCACAAAAATTTTTTGATGATGCTTTTTGCATAAAATTGCTGACAACATCTTTGCATTGAATGTAAAGCTTACAAGATGTTTTATGAATAAGGACGAAATTAACACTTAAACACATTTTAAGTCTTGAACTATTTCTGGCTTTCAAGTTGAGTCTGGAGCTTGGTTGCCTTTAGCAAATTGAAGCAGAATTTTATGGCAAATATTTTTGTAAAACAATTATCCCATTATGTTCGCTATGAATGGAAGTTTTTTACCTCTTTTTTTAAGAAAGGGATAAAAAGACATAAAAACGAAGAGTTAGAGGGTTAAAATGTGCCACAAAAATGTTTGTGGTGATGCTCTACATGGAACTGCTGAACCCATATTTGTTTGAAATGTAAGGCTTACAAGATTTTTTTATGTCAAGTACTAATTGTGCATAAGCACGAAATTTTAAGTTTTGAACGATTTCTAGCGTTCAAGTTGAGCCTCTGGAGCTTGGGTGTCTTTAATGGCCTGAAGTAGAATTTAATGGCAAATGTTTTTGTAAACCAATTTAGCCCGCTTGTTCGTCGGTAAAAGGGATTTTTTCCTTTTTCAAGAAAAGAGCGATAAGGCCCATACAGGAAGAGTGGTGGTATTTCACATAAAAGGGCTGAACACGTCTTAAGGCTTACAAGATTTTTTATGCCGAGTCATTATAATTATCTGCAAAATTGGGGAACTTGAAATCCTCCTAAAACTAATCGCTGATGTAAACTTTCAAAATGCCGATACATGTATTTTTTTTGGCGTCTTCTTCCAGAATCTCTTGTTAGAACCATGTAGTTTAAAAAAAAATCTGATTTTGTTGCACAGTGCAATCCCTTAAACTTTAATATTGTAAAATATTAAAAAAAATTTCAACTTCTACTTAACGTACCTTCATTTTAAATTCACTAAGCGTATCGGTATCGTCGATATATTTAGCTGAGTGTCGTTACGGTATCGCTAAAAAGGCTTATCTATGCATACCTAGTATATTTGGCCATACCTGCTTAACTTTTCCTATTACAATTTAATTTTTTCATTTTATATTTGCAATAAGCACATTGGCAAAGTCATCATAATACAAAAATATATGACAACATATTTTGCACAAATCTGAACGCAAGCATATCTATTGTTATGTAGCTATTAAAGAAATTTTTTCCTGAACTGTTTTCAAGTTACATTAATAGACTCAAACAGCTGAGGTTTACATTTTTCTTAAAATTTTCTTACAACAAATGTATACAATGCTCACAAACGCACACATACTTATATAACTGCAAAAGTATAAGCTAACATGCACACACAAAGTGCACTTTTTAGCTTTATAAGCGAAATTGCATTGCTTTTTCGGTGCGTATGAATGATGTTAAAATCCAGGTTCTCTGTCACATTATTATATGTAAAAGTAAGTGTGTGTCGTCACATGATGCAAGTTGTAGCTGTGTAGGAAAAAAAATATTAGGTTTTTTTTGCTTTTCATATAATTTTTATTTGCTTCATTGTTGCGCGATTAATTTTCTGCAGAAAGAAAGCTGTGCATCTCTATATAAACGTGCGTGTGTTAGTTTCCTTTTTATTCCTACAAACACAGATGCATTCTCACATATGGTGCATACATTCACCTCTATAAAATCTTCTTTATTTTCTATTATAGATTGTATATGGTTTATTTTTGTAGTAATTTGAAAAATGAAAATAAAATATTGTCAGAAAAGTGCACTAGAAAACGAATTGTATTGATAAACATTTGAGACATTTCAGTAAAAAGCAATTTCTGCTTATCTCTCATTTTTACTTAGAACTATACAAAAGTATGTTTAAATATCTATATATTGCTGTGTGTATTGAATTTCTTAAATTGCTTAGTAAGTAGTTGAACAAAAAAAAAAAATGATGCTAAAGTTATAAAATGTAAGAGTTAAATTGCATCATGTTAGAAAATAAGAAATTTGAAATAAAATGGATTTGTTTTTTTGCTTGTAATACTTAAGACATTTTTTACAGCACGTTTCTTATTAAGAAGTGAGATATTGCTGTTACTTGTGTAAATAAATAAATGGATATTAAAATGACTATAATTGTGACGTTACTTTGTTTCCCCTAACTCAAAGTTTTAAATATAGGAAAAAACTAAATTTATATTGCAAGAATTTTTTTACCAGAAAATAAATCTCGAAAATTTTATCATTATAAAACAACCGAGAAAAGTAGGAAGATTACTAAAAATTTATAAGTTTTATATTATTTTTGTGTTGTTTCGATTTATGCTTATAATTTTAAAATTTTTTATTTTTATTCTGAATTAATATTACAAGTTCTGTAAATGTCTTTCAAAGGCTTAATATTTATTTTACTAATATATATTTTTTTATATTTTAGGTTTTTGATTGTAAAAATCACATACGTGTCATCCAAAGAATGCAAGGCAACAGGCTGTATGTTTGCGGTACAAATGCTCACAATCCCAAGGATTATGTCATTTATGTAAGTATCAATTCAGATAAAATGTTTAATATATTATGTGAAAAACATGTATGTTAGTAAAGAAAATAAATAAAAATGACTTAAAAAAAGAAATTGAAATGCGCAAGATAGTAAAAAAATATATGTTTTTCTTAGATAAAGGCTTTTTTCCATCAATTTGTGTTTTGTACATCAATAGAAGGTGAACAACAATATATATTTATATTTTAGTTGTAACAAGAGCTTCTGTTTCATGTTACTATATATTTGGATACATAATTCCTAATGATATGAACTAGTGAATTTTCAGTATACGAGGTCTGATGTACTCATTCGAAAAATTTAGTTTTTTAAAAACTGGAAACACAACTAAATCGCCTAGCAATTATAAGATAGTATTACAAAGAAGAGTGTCAGAATCTTTACTTAGATATTAGCATATCGCTTAGAGACAATCTTCAGAAAAATCTCAAAATACTTGCGGCAATATGAAAAAAATGCTTAAGCTTTATTTTATCCTTTTTGTAGAGGATCACATTTATACGTCCAAGTAATTTTTAGAAATTTATTTCTATTACATTCAAAGTTGATAATTGTCTCTTCGATTCTTTCAATTTAGGAATACTCAGGAGTAAGACTCAGGCTACTAGTTAATGTGTTGCCATCTTTGGGAAAGGCATAATGTAGAGGATGGCTGATTCTCATTCTAAACATACATTTTGTGTTTTTTTTTTTACCAATGTAACTAAATGAAATATGAAAAGGTAGGATTCATATTATAGTTTTCGCCTCATTCAAGGGACCCTGAAATAAAATAACATTTTTCTTTTTTTTTTAATTTTTGTGTATTGAGTGTTACATTTGCTTTTGCGGTTGTTTTGGGAATGATTTTTGTGAAAACATACACCGCAAAAAATTAGTGTAGGGTTTGAAAGCACAATACATCTTTTCTCAAAAAAAAATTTTTTTAAATATAATAATCGCATAACGAAATTAAAAGTTATGACCACTTTTTCACTTGGGGAATTGAGTTCACATGGAAAAATAAAAAATTGTATGTCTTTTCAAATAATTCCGTACAAAAATTTATACATAAGCAAAGAGCAGTATAAATCTTCTTTCAAATAAGACTAACTTTAACCTTAACCTCTTTTGCCACAAAAACTGTGCTTCTGCTGAAACTTCGGCCTTTTATACCCGCACACATCTATTCTTTTTCCCGCAAGAGCTGCCTGAAAATTTAGCTATTTTGCGTGAAAACGTTGCGTTTTACGGATAAGATTGCAGCGGCACCTGGTTCTAAATAACAAATCTCATGACATGACACGAACTGACCTGATACACCATAACTGGCGTGGAAAAATCAAAAATACATAACAATGTCAGTTTGCTGTATTCTGTAAAAACATTTTAAAAATTAAAGATAAAGGATACTTTGGCATTTTTAGAGGCACTCATAGCAGGAAGCTATAGTTTTTTAAGCAGTATTCATTAAGAGGAGACTGAGACCTTACGAATGACATCAAATCTATTTATAGCCGATGACGCATTCTAAGTTTTCCAAAAATGGCCGAGATGGCTAAGTTTAGAGGCCTATAACATAGAAGCCATAAGAGGTATTGAAATAGTTTTTCGCCATGTTATGCGCACACAACAGTAGAATATATGTCGTATTTCACTAAAATCGGAGAGGATAAAAATCCAGATCGTGTCGAAAATTTTCGTTTTTTACCCAATCTATTAAATCAGGCTAATGCAATTTTCACTTTAAAATTTAATCACTTGTTTTATGAAATATTTTACCATACTTTGGACGGACAGGAAAAAAGCATTTTAAATCAGAATCAGATATGTACATTAGTGTTATTCTCTCATCATTTAAACAGTCCAACACTAATTAACGCAATGCCACACTAATGAAAATCTGAAAATTTCTTCATGTTAATGACTTGCCCCGAACAGAAATCGATCAGACCTTCTTAGTCATAGTTTGATTTGTAGTCAATGCGGCTAACTAATTAAGCCAACAGCACACAGTGGTTCCAATTAGAAAAAAAGGTAAAAAATATGTAGCGTAGAAACTTCCTATCCGCTTAATAATGATGCATGCATAAATCATAGGGGAAAAGATTGTTGAAATTTTGTCCAGCTTGTTGAAATACACAGTGAGCTACAAGGTGTCAAAGTTGACTAGCTCGGGCATGAAAAACCTTGTTGGCCTCATACATTTTACAAATATTAACCGATTTTAATAAATTTAACCTTGTTGTAATACTTATGAATGGATAAAAATAAAACACTTTTACTTCATTAGGATATTTTCAAAGATATTTGGCTTTGAATTTTGACATAATGGTCTTTCGTCCCGACTTTGTTTCCTATTTCGTATATATAGCATAGACAAAATTTTCAAGAGAATATTTTATGATCTAGCATACAATCCTTGATAATATGGAGAAAAAATTTTTTAGTTATCACAATTCATGTAGTCGTCAAAAATAACCAAAATTAAGACTTTCAAATGATTGTGAAAAATGGCTAGATTTTGCCAAACCTAGAGTTTATTGTTCGACGATTTAAAAAAAAAATTTCCAAACAAAAATGTTTTCTTCTCTATATTTAAAAATAATAAACTTCAAAAGTGAATGCGGTTGAAATTTTAAATCGATTAAAGTATGCACGCTTTCTTAAGAAAGTTCCAAAGTTCCAAGCGTCCATACTGGATTCAAGGCTCATTTAACACTTTTCCAAATAACTACGTACACATAAGGGTTTTTAGAAGTGGCAAAGGTTTTAGAATACCAGCTTTGGAACTTTAGAACATCTGGACTAGATCTAACTATATCAGGAAATTCCATTATTTTTTTACCGTCGCTTCATGTCTGTGGAGATACCTTTCAGATAAGTATACATTTGCTATATGCACCTCAAAAAAAAAAATTTTTTACATATAAGGGTGTCCTAGTAAGAACGCAGCTTTTATTTTTAACTTAAAAACGATATATTTTTTATTAGATAGTTGTGATTTTTTTATTGGATTGTAAAGAAGACATGTTCCGATTAAGTATGGAATATATAACCGGCACCAATAAATAACCGGCACCACCAATATATAATATATGGTGGTTTAATGAAATTGTTAAATTTGGCCCCGTAAGCTCCTAGAAGGCCCCTAGACGGGTTGAATGTGTAGCCCACCCCTATTAGATTTCTTGACTTTGAAGTAGCTATCTACCAAGCAAGACAATATAATTGCCAGCTCTTGTAAATAAAATTGTGAATATCTCACCAAAATACAACTTTTTGACACCCGCCATTTTTGAAAAAATTAAAGTTATAAAAATCGATACGCCCTAATACGGTAATCAGTTCTAAAAAGTATTGGAAATATTTTGTATGTAGTTTTTGTTAATGAAATTGTATTTTAGTAATAAAAAAAAGATCTTGTGCAGGCTTTTCACAAAGTATGACACACTGAGGCGGAGCTTTTTTTATACTCCCAAAATATTCCTAATATTCTAAGTTCATTTAAAATAACTTCAATTGCTCCTTAATGTTTACGTTCTAGGATCTAGTTTAAGATTTTGCTATAAAAGTTTGAGTATTAAAAAAGGCAAAATGTTTTGCATAAAAAATATATATTTTTGTTTAGGGGAAGTTGATTCAGATTAGAGGGAAACTTTTTTTTAACAATTTTTCTTCTCATTTTTGACTAGCACCTTATAGGACAGCGACGTTTAGATAGCAATCAGAACGTTTATAATAGTAAGAAAAGAAGTAGTAACATAGTTTCTTTCAATTGACACATATTCTCAGTATTAAAAATCTTTTTTCTTACATGAGTTTATTTTACTTTTATGTTGGTATTTTTATATGGAAAGAAATAAAAAATATACTAGAATAAAATTACATAAATATGTATGTTATCAAGTGACAATATTTCTATTACACTGATAAAACTAACAAATGAAATTTTTATATTTGAGTAGGTAACCCTTAACATAATTTGTATAAATTTTTACAAATAGAAAGTTTCTTTTGAGGGAGAAAGTTTCTATAGAGATGGTGTGCAAATTATTCTGTTAAGATGTAATATTACTTAGCATTTACTTTGTAAAGGATTTATATCTTAAAGTTACATCAGCTAGCTGTAAGATGTATTGAATATTCTTCGTAAAAGGGGTCCTTAAAGCATTCAATATTAAATACGAGTATGTAGTTGAAGAATTTTGTTGTTGAAGGATTTTATAATTGAAAAATATAATAAAGGAGTTAAAGACTGCCGCAAATATTTTTGTTTAATATTTGTGATATAACTTTCATGCAATTAAATTTGTATTTGTAAAATAAAATTTGAACTTTATTATTATAAAATTTTATTTTATTATATGTAAAAAAACGAGCAATTGTCCGTAGACTGTTCCCAGAATAACACCCTCCTAAAAAAACATGTATTTAATTTTTTTATAAACATAATATTTTTGTTATTCGTTACCTCACTTTAGGACGATATGATTTCTATATTATTTCACTTCGTTTGAAATGCTTACACGCAATTTACATTGTATAAACGTCAAAAAAGGCATCGAGAAAAACTCTGTAATGTAAATGAGCGTGACTTTTCGTAGGGGCTTTAAAAGAAAGTCGTCAAAAATAGGCAGGCTAAAAAGGCATAGTGTGAAAAGGCACTTAGGATTCCTTTAAATCAAATCCAAGAGATTAATAAATAAAATATATTGTTCTAAGGGTAATTGTGTTTACCTTTCCTTGTTTTTGCTTATGTTGTGCATACCATTATTCGTATAGCTCAATTTAATTTTAATAATTTCTCAATAAGTTGCTAGTTGTAATTAATTAAAAACATTTCTAATTCCACTCAATAATAATTGAACGATTCTAATATTTAACTAAATACTAGTGATTTAAATTGCAGTATTGCTAAAAAAAATCTTGAAAGTTTTGTATACATATTAACTCTCTAGCAATATTTGTACTCTTTAAAGTCCTTTCACTCTTTAACTAAACTACTCGTACCTACGATTAAGTTTATTCTGATTTTTGTTAAAAAATAAAAATTTTTTTCTCTCAACAAAATCTATAAACGTTCAAATAAAAAAACAACAAAGTTTAAAACAACTTTAAATAAACAAATGAACAAACAAATACATTAACAATCCTCTTTACACGGCACGCACTTCCTGAAGCAATCGGAAGCTAAAAGAGTTTTCAAACTATAAACTCAAGGATTATTTGAAAAACGTGCTAACATTTGCTAGAACTATAAAACAAAACAATACAAAAAGTATAATAAAAATGAAATTGAGGAAAAAAGCGTTTAGAGAAAAATTTTAAAACAACAGAAAAATTGCAGAAACAATAGAAAACTAAATACAAAAAAATCTAGCAAAAATAGAGAATGAAGAAATAAAACAAGGATGCAATAACAGCAATTTTTGCACACCATTTACTAATCGGTTTGCAAAGTGCTAAATACAAATACTGCATAGTAGGTTTGTAATTGTACCAGGACGGTCTGAATGTTTAAATGACTCAATGCCTGTCAATGGCAAAGTATTTGCTTAAGCTTTGCTCTACAAAATACTGAGTTGTTTTACTAAGAATATATTTACAACTGAGTAGAGTAGGGAAACGTAAAATATCAAAAATAACAAATTTAACTTTAACTTAAGAAGTGATAAGAATTATTTGCAAAATACTAAAATTTATCCAAGAATTTGTCTAGAACGGAAAGCTATGGTACTTACCGAGAGAATGAGCACATAAAACCAATTTTCGATTTCATGCGGCTTACAGAGTTATTGCACTAACCCCTTTATTTATATCTTGGTGTGGTCTTGTTGTGGACTATAGTCTGGAAAGATTGTAAAATAAATTTAGGAGTTGAAATTGTGTGTATTTAGTCGAACTATATGGGTTTTATCCAAAGAAATTTATTATTCGTTCAATTTAATTTTTACAATTAAATAATAGTAACCTAGAGTATAGAGAAATCTGACGATGGGATTGTGGTTAATCCCGAAAACATCGATGTTCAGTTCGACCCCAACAATAGTCAAGAAATTGGTCTTTGTTCTTTTCAATTGTCACATGCTTTGAAAATTATTTCTCAATAAAAAAAATATGTAATTGTAAAAATTAATTTGAACGAATTTAAGCCTGAATGATAAATTTCTTTGCCTAAATTTAGGAGTCTATTTTGTAGAACAAACGAGGCAATTTGAAGTTTTTGCCCAAGAAAAATTTTTATGACCTACCACATGAAATAGGGTGATATCGTACACTTGGATTGGAGCAAAGAAAAACTTGATTCAACTTATAAACATATAAAAATCAGTACGACTTTGAATCAAATATTTAATTGCCATATGTGATGTGTGACAGATTCTTTGTATTATATTAATTATTTTTTAAATAAACATATATAAAGGGTGTTTTTTATTGAGGTATAGAACTTTAAGTTGGCATCACTTTTTTAACTGGCGGCCATTTTGTCAGCTGTCAAGTGATTAATATTTAGTTTGGTTTGCCATTTCATCATGAACAGGTTGACAAAAGAACAACGCTTGCAAATCGTGCAAATTTATTTCGAAAATAATGGTTCAGTTCGCGAAGTTTACCGCAAGCTCCGTCCATTTTATGGTCGACATAATCGTCCATCAGAGCAATTAATTCGGTTAACCATGGATCGTTTTCGCACTACGTTTACTCTATGTGATAATACGCATCCGCAGAGACGTCGAACAGTGCGCACCGAAGAAACAATTGCCGCTGTAGAGCAAAGTGTTGAAGAGGACCCGAATGAATCGATTCGCCACCGTGCACAGCAATTGGAGCTTTGTCCATCAAATTGAAAATTGGACCTGTAGAATTGGCTTTATTCGAGCCAGCCGCGGCGGCCACATGCTCGAAAAATCATATTTAAACATTAATGGCATAAAATTATCCTTCCCATAAAGCCAAATTGATGGACATTAAAACGATTTTCTTGTGTTTTATTTCAATTCGAAGTTCTATACCTCTAAAAAAAACACCCCTTAGATATTTAAGTACATAATCGCTTATAGTTGATTTCTTTATTCTAGTCCTCTTTTATTAATTCCATTTGACTTACAAGTAATTGTTTTTAATATTGTGTCTCCATTTCTTTCAGTCAAACTTAACGCATTTGCCTAGGTCGGAATATGTAATGGGTATTGGTTTGGGCATTGCAAAGTGTCCTTATGATCCACTGGACAATTCAACTGCTATTTATGTTGAAGAAGGTAACCCCGGTGGTTTGCCTGGATTGGTAAGTAAATATTTAATATTAAGATTGCTTTAAACAATCTGCTTTTCTTACGCCACATTTAATACTCTTGATCTTGAAGGATGTTAATATAAGTAGAGATTTATAATTTTTATTTCTTGTATTTAAATGTATGTATGTATATTTATATGTGTGTGTATATGTTTTCAGTTCTTTTATAAAGCAAATATCTTTATAAATATATTTGAACATTTCAACAGTTATTTTGCATCCTCAACGGGGGATGTTGTTGGTTTCTCGTCGTAAACGTTTTCACTTGTATTTTATGTTTTGAAGATGTTTTATTTATTTTCCATTTCGTTAAGTACACTTGTTATTTTCCTAAGTAATATTTGTGGTTTTATTTATTTAAAGCTACTTACTGGGATATTTGCTATAAGACATGAAAAACAAACAGCCTGGTCTCAATATTTTATTTGTATTTTTATATTTCTCTTAAATGAACTTCAAGTACTAGACCTATTTGTTTATTTGCAACAAATGAAAATAATATTATATAGAAAAAGATGAAATATAAAATCTGTTTTTATATCTACAATAGATGACAATATTTTTATTCGTAGCATGTATTTGATTTTATTTACTTTTTCTTTTGAGTACGTTTTTAAAAGTGCTCTACTGTAAAAACAGAGTCAGTTAATATTTAGCAAGAAGTAATGCAAAAATATTAAAGTTAAGGCTGTTTGACTTGGAACAGTACATTATCTACTTTAGTCCTTAGTAGCAAGTTCTTTAAAGAAAAATACAAATTTTAAGATAGATAGATCCATTAAGACAAATGCAATATACAGGTATGTGATGGAAATCGATTTCGAAAACGAACCAATTTTAAAACGCATTTTTAAAAGACTTTCCATTCAATTTTTTATAATTTTTGAGATAAAATTCTTTTTGATAAAGAAATATTTGTACAATATTTGAGATGAAACTATTTTTAATATAGAAGTCTTATTAATAAATGCCTTTTAAAAGTGCTTCGTTTTCGAAATCGATATCTATTATATACCTGATAGCCATGTATTGATAGATTCCCGAGCGATTTTCTTTTCTTAATGCGGCATAATAATATATGAAAGAATTTGGTCATAAATTCTGTGAATTTCGACATTAATCCAATGAAAAACTTCATTAAAACTCAACCAACGTCACGCTTTGTTGGATTAATGAAACAAGTTTCGTTAAAATTATTTTAATGACAATTTCATTAAATGTATAAAATAATTTCATTGATCCATTGTAATAATTTCGCTAAGCTAATGAACATATTGCTTTATTTTGATGAAATTATTTCATCGTTTTAATGAAATTGTTTCATTATTTTTATGAAACTACTTTATCATTTTAATGAAATTCTGTCATTATTTTAATGATATTCTGTTATTATTGTAACGAAATTATTTCATTGTTTTAATGAAAGTATTACATTACCTAGTAACCTGATTAGCTTATCTCTTTTATTGACTTTTTTATTTTATTATCAGTCCAATATTCTACAAATACAAGGTGGGCCAGAAGAAGTCATCCGATGTTGTTTGGCGCTCATTTTTTTCTATATGAAAAACTTTGATAGACACGATTATTCCGCGTTCTCGGGGAGTGTATCGCTCCATGGCTTGTTCTTGTGTATTTTACATCTGTCTAGTTCATAAATGTCAAAACTGATTTGACATTGGCCGGCATTTGCATATAATAGCATCTTCCAATAGGGTGATTTCTTTTGGCCCACCTTGTACATACGATAGACGACAATGCTCATCATAAATAGTTTTAATGTTGATGACCGCTCACAGTATCGAACTCAGACTCATGATTGTCATCATTCGCTTTATAGGCAACGTCTTAACTACTTCAGCCAACAGCATTATCAACATAACGTGCCTATGAGTGTCTAATAATAAGAAAGAGTACAACAACAGCAACAAACATATAAAACGACAAAATTTTGTTGTCATAAATCCAATGAAACTTTCTAACAAAACTATGAAAACTAATGAAGGAACTCCAATGACATTCTTTCACAATATTCGTAAAATTTCATTAGAGCTGTGAAATATTTCATTAGAATTGTGAAAAAAATCTAACAAAATTGTTTCATTGGATTTATGAAGCGAAACTCTTTCAGTCCACGACGGGCAGAGTATTTCCGGATTAATATCTTATATAATACTCGAGCAAAGCAGCCTTAGTTTTTGATATGTTTCCCTCACAAAACTGCTATTGACCTTTTCAGACCCATAATAAAATGTTCGGTGCGAACAAATTTTCGAAGATGGATATGAGTTGGTATAGATTCAGCTATGAACTGAAAACATTTTTAGAGTCCTGTGTGTCTTGGTTCGGGAGTTACGAAATGTTGCATATAGGTAACATTGGGCAGTTGTGGTGAGCTAAAAAAACCGCATAAGTTAGTTTTAATGCATTTTTTTATTAACCCATTGTGCGATTCTGTGTGTGGTAGTAAATAAAGCATTTAGATATCTATCTCTAATAAAATCTATGTAGAGCAACTCTAAGTCCTTGTATCCGGTCATAAAAAACTTTGTTATACTTTTTATATTCGTTTTAGATGATGTTTTTATTTCATTTATTTATGGAAATGTCATGTCTTTGCCCATTAACTCTTCACTACAAATACATGCGAAATCATAGCCACGCACATATACACAAATATAAACATACCCAGCGAACAATTTTGCCCGATTGCGGTCCGAAGTCAGTCAGAAAGTCTGCACAATTTCGAATTCGTATCCGATGTCGGTCAGAAAACGTACCGAAAATCATATGAGAGGCTAACAAGAAACCGGATCTCTTTGTCTTAGAAATTTCTAAAAACTATACCGAAAGTTCTAACAGAATTCTGTACGAATTCCGACGAATTTCTTAGGGAAATTCTAAAGGAATTTTCGACATGTCTTATAAATGTTGGAAAAATGTCTGACAAAACAACAGAAAAATTTCCGATTTATCTGATACCTTTTGCGTCCCGGCGTAATAATGTCAGAGAAAAGTCGAAGCTAAAATTATAAATTTATCAGAAATGTCGTTTAAAATTCTCCATGCATTGTTGTGCTGCTTATGTCAGTTCATCACGAAACATGTATCCATATTTTATAAGTTTAAAAACTAAAATATTTGTGTACATATTCACAAGATATAAATGAGAATTATAACCAAAATTATAATCAGACAATGTGCAGAAGTGACTGCTAAAAGTCGTTAGACGTAGATTAGAAAATGTGCAGACTACTCTGTTAAATGCCTTAAAGGAAATTAAATTGCATTCGGATAATGTGCAGACTATTCTGATATTTATCGGATAATATTTCAGATAATGTGCAGAAACGTCGTACCAGAAACTGCCTACTGCTTCTCCGAATGTCTGAGGGAATCTTAGAGAACTCCGCTGATTGTCTGGTAAAATCTCAGATTTTTTCTGATGTTAGACATGTCGGCCAAAATTGTTTCCTGGGTGTATATGTACATATAGAAATTTATATATAATGTAAATACATCTAAAATAAATACAAAAACACAATACTTTGTATCTAATAAGTGACATCTATTTTATTTAATTTTTTTCCAGTATTCTGGTACAAATGCTGAATTTACCAAAGCTGATACAGTCATCTTTCGTACGGATTTATATAATGTTACAGCAAAACGTTTGGAATATAAATTTAAGCGCACACTTAAATATGATTCCAAATGGTTGGATAGTAAGTATTTTCTTTTCTTTGATTTTCTTATTCAAACATTTTTTATATCAAACATAATCTTTGCAAATAGATTTTAGAACCCAAAATTATAAAAGTATACAGCAGTTCTTAAATAAAATTTATAATACAATATTAAGTTAATTATTAAGGTTTTGTTTGGCATAACCATATTTTTATTATTAACGTTTTAGTTGTTATTTATATAAGATTATATTTATAGAATTTATTAAATTTATTATTTGAGATATGCTCCCAATTTTATTTAAAATAAATATTTATTTGTTGAGGGTTAAGAACTGTCTATATGCATTTCATCGGTGCTTTAGCAAATCATCAGTAGACTATAACCATACTTTTGAAAAGTTTCAAAAGTATAGTTGAACATTTATTAAGAATATCTGAAGTAATAAATTCGATAAATGCTTTAATTTTGATTTTCTTTTTAATCTTTCCTTATAAATGGCAGACTCCAATGGGAGACTGATTGTATAAAGGTGTAGAACAATACAATAGATTCATATCGAATATGAATAGTTTAATCGGTCTTATATAAGTTTCTAAGCCTACTACGGTTAGTTTATTCTTTTGTGATTTTCAAAAAATTATTATTAGTAAATTTCAAATAGTTTTTGAAAGTAGCTTTGCGTGAAATAAAAGGTTCGAAACATTTCAAAGCATGGTTGAAGTCTACTGATGATTTGGTAAAGCACCAATAAAATGCATATAGACTTTGCTTAGCCCTCAACAAATAAATCTTTGTTCCAGAATATATTTATATTTATTTTAAATTCCGGATATTCTATTGGAGGTGCACATATAATATCTAAATAATTGGCATTGATACACTCTGCCTTGTGCCCTCGCTGCCCTATATAGATCCAGTTTTGTCTTCGGACACATTCCCCAGCTGTGGAGCAAAGTTAAAGTTGTATTTATACCTAAAATGGGCAACAGGCCAGAAAACTTGGCCAAATCATACAGACCAATTAGCTTAACATCTTTTTTGCTGAAAACGATGGAGAGACTAATTGATCTGCATAGTAGACCGACGGTTTTGAATATCGTCCCCTTGCACGTAGATCAATACGCATATGCTGTGGGTAAATCGACTTAGCGTGCTCTACATCATCTTGTTACAAAGATTGAAAGGCTAATAAGTCGGGGAAAATCGCGTTGTGTGCCTTTTTAGACATTGATGGCGCATTTGATAATACAAAGTGTGAGTCTATAGAGTGATCTCTTAAGCAAAACGGTCTTGACTACGCTTGTGTGAGATGGATTTGGTTTATGCTTGAGAGCAGGTATATAACTGCTTTAATGGGCAGCGATAAGGTTACTATTAATGAAGTCAAAGGGTGTCTCCAAGGTGGTGTTTTATCATCACTCCTTTGGTTAGTGGTGATTAGAGTTTTTCTTTTCCCGGACTTTTTCATTTCCCGGGAAAGCGGGATTGAATTTTCAACTTTCCGGGAATTCCCGGGAATTCCCGCCCAATACAAAACGATACAGTATATCATTTAACTGAATTTATTTGAACAAAAAAAATAGAAGTTGATGAGATCTATTAAATAAATTTATTAATGCATTAAAAGTAAGTTAAAAAATATAATTTCATTTCCTTACAGAGTAATTCCAACAAATATGTATGAAGATGTGCCGTGTCGCATGCTTTTTAATTTTAATAAGAAAATTAATTTTTTTTTTATTGTATAACTTCTGACTAGTAGCCATCTAAAGTAAAAATTTTACCAATTTGAGACTTTTTTACAATTGCTCTAGCTTTATAACCAGAAAAGATTTATGCGAAATATGATTTCTGCTTTATTTTATAGGCCAATAATGAGCAATTCATATTGCTAAGCAAAATTTAACTGAAATAATGAATTGGTCCAAAAATTTAATTAGTTTTATTGAGAAATGATTTTTCAAAGCATGTAATAATTGAAAAAGACAAAGACAAATTCTTGACTTTGTATAAGGGTCGAACTTAACACCATCATATTTTCGGGATCAACCACGATCCCATCATCAGAGTTCTTCTTATACTCTAACCCCTCAAACTCAAGCAGATAAATATCCAGCTTTAGACCAATTTGCTTAAAGCTCTTTACAAGTGAGGGAATTTTTTCCAAACTTAAATAAGTTTTTTTTTGCTATATTAAAAATTTCACCATATTTGTCTTAGCCAAACACTATTTGTGCTTTTTCTTTTTCTCATACCTAGTTTAAAAGCCTTTTGTTTTCGAAGTCTATGGTTCATACGTGTTTATTTTTCCTGATATATTGGAAATAATCAAAGATATTTTAATGCTTCGTGCTGCAGTGTTAAGAATTGAAATTATGTATTTAGTCGAACTGTATGGGTATTGATCCAAAGAATTTCAATTATGTGTATATTTTTAATTTTATTTTTCATATTTTTCTAAGAGCAGCACTAAAAATGTATGCTTACAAAGTAAAGTTGACATAACAATATAACAAAAAAATCCTGGGAATTCCCGCACAAATTTCCCGGGATTTTTTTCCCGGAAAATGTGCGGGATCCCGGGAATTTTTTCCGGGAAATCGCGAATGAAAAACACTAGTGGTGATTGATGAGCTTCTCCCCATTCTTAGTGAACAGGGAATCTATAAGGTACGCCGATGACCTGGTTGTGAATGATGCTTTAAGTACTGTTATGACATGGTGTACGAGACACTGCCTGTCAGTCAATTCTGGCAAGACTATTCTGGTATGTTTCTCTCTTAGGAGAAAACTTGGTCTGGTGACAGTTTCGTTGAATGAGTGCAATATTCCTTATTTTACCGATGTTAAATATTCGGGGGTTATTCTTGATAGTAGGTTGACTTGGAACCGTCATGTTAAATGCGTAACACAGAAAGCCACTGGGGCGATCTTAGCGGTGAAGAGTTGTGCACCTGGGTCATGAGCCCAAAAATGGTCATGTGGATATATACATTGTTCCAGATGACAGCATTATAGCACAAAGGCAAAGGCTTGTGAATGTAGTTAGAAAAACATTCGAAGAAAAGAAATATTATTTTGCTCTCTTCATTAATGTTTCTCAGGCTTTTGATAAAGTATGGCATGAAGGATTAATCCAGAAAATAAAACAAAATTTACTCTCTAACACTCACCAGCTATTAGAAAGCTATTTAACTGGACGAAAATTTTCTAAGCACACCTCAGATGATTCAAGCTGGTAATCCTCAAGGTAGCATTTTGGGTCCACTATTGTACGTGATATATACCTCCGACATGCCAACAAGCCATGACATTCACACATCAACATTTGCTGATGATACAGCTTTTCTAAACGTAGCAGCATTCAAAAATTTTCAGCAATACGTATTCCATTTGGAAAAATGCTTAAATCAGTTGAGAATAATGATAAGCGATACAGAAATGTGTACAAGTTACATTTACATTGCGCAGGGAAACACATCCGGCTATTAATATCAATAATCATGTCATACCGCAGCACTTTGAGGCTAAATACTTAGGAATTCACCTTGATCGTTGTCTAAAATGGAAGACCCACATAGATTCAAGACTAACCCAAATGAAACTGAAAGCAGTCAACTTAATTGGCTTATAGAAAGAAATTCTACACTTAGTCTATATTGTAACTTCTTCCATACAAAACTTCACTAAAACCAATTTCGTGCTATGGTATTCAATTATGGACCACTGTCTCTGCATTAAATATAGGGAAAATTCAAAGCCAACAAAATAAAATTCTTAGTTTGATTACAGCAGCTCCTTGGCATGTCAGAAACCAGCGCATGCATAAAGATCTAGATGTTCCATTAGTAAAGACTGTATTTTCAAAAGATGTGACAACATATATAAAAAAACTCGAATAGTTAATTTCAGAGGGCACACTCGGCTGAGAAGGAGACCCGCTCTTGCACTCAGCCGAACACGAGAGACACAAGACATCTAAAGAAGCAATCATTGAACCTAATATTTTGTCTAGCAGTGGCTGGACTAATTATCAGCAATTTTAGTTCTAAGATTTGAATACTTATTTTTAGTTCAATTTACAATTAAAGATTCAAAAACAAATTGAAAACTTAAAAGAAAAAAAAAAAAAAACATCTGATGCCAATTCAACCTTCCGTACAACCAAATTTTTCATTGAATGTTCAATATTTACAGGTTTTGGAGTTTCTTTCTAAAATAAAACTAAATAAAACTAAAGACTAACTAATTAAATAACTTTGCATAAAAACAATTATATTTTTTGTTATTTCATTTTGAATAACTCCGAAACCTTACATATACAAAATAATGTTAAAAGATCTTAAAAATTTCAAAATTACAATTATTTAAATTCTTTTTTAACAAAATTTGACTCTTTCTTAAGTTGCAAAATAATCTGTGGAGAGGCCTCTTCAAAACAAAATTTTTTTCCAATAACCACCTAATTTCACTTTATTGTAAACAAAGTGATTATTTATCCGTCGCTTTTCATGGAATTAAGGTTATACTATTTGTAATATTTGCGGTTTTATGCAATTATGAATTTTTATATATACTTAAAAAATAAAATTTTTACAATTTTGGTAAAAAAAAATATATATTTCAGCATTACGGTTTGACTAATTCCGAAACTGTTGAGTTTATAAAAAACAAATATTAGAACGGCTTAAAGGTAATTTTCTTTCAAGATTTTGAATAGCATTTGTAATACAGTTTAAAGTCCCTTTCCAAAGTTATGATGAAATCGGTAAAGCAGTCTCTTCAAAAATCTCAAATTTTAGAAAAAAATTAAAAAAACATTTTCCATTGAATTTAAAATGTATGATGTTTCTGTAATTAGGGGACCTTAACACACTAGTAAAATATAGTGCTACTCTTTGGCTTTTTTTTTATTGCATAATGTAATTCTTAATTTTTTTTAAAGAGAAGTAACACAATCAGGCAATTAATGCCTACCAGTTAATTAACTAATTAATGTTGGGAAAGGATATTGTAACGAGAACAGGTAGTGAAGTGGGAGACAGATAGAAAGCTTAATTCACTTACAAACCAGCTATTGCGCGGTTTTTTGTAGCGCAGTGTTACAAGCCACCAGCGCCGGCCCAAGGATGGAGCGAGTGGAGCGGTCGCACTAGGCGCCAGATGTCAAGGGGCGCCAAAAAGCCAAATGCGAAAAGCAATTTCTAGTGCATTTATATATCTTTGTTATAAAAATTTATAAAATATGAAAGTAGTTTTAGTAAACTGAAACTAATCGATTAAAATCATTTCGATGTGACAAAACTAATGCCGCTAATGGCAAAATTTTTTCAGTCTTTTATTAAATTTTGTACTATGTTGGGCCACAAATATCATATCTGAACGACAATTATCGTATATGGGTGATTCTTTTCTAACTGTAATTTTTCATGTACGTGCAGTGTTATGTCTTACCGGTCATAACTATCAATCTAGTAATGAATGTTTTATATAAATTCGCACCTCATGAACATATTCCGTAAAACTGTTGGAAAGTGGAAATTGAAGTCGCCAGAAAACTTGCAATAAATGTCAGCTCTGTAAAGTTTGTCTGTAAATTTGGTATTTTATTCGTTCCAACAAATACTTAAAAAAATTTTTCTTCCATATTCTATTGTATATAATAAGACGTAATAGACGCCGAAATTTTTATCTCAATATATCTGGTTAATATTAAATACCGCGCTAATAGTTTTTCTTCTCGGATCTTACCAAAATTTTTTAATTCTGATTTGAGCAGCTTCTGTACCATCTACCCCGAGATTAATGAAACAACTAGTAAGCCATATTAAAACTATGCCAAATAAGTAATGTATCATGGATATGAAACAGTGCAACGAGCATGTGTTACATAAAATAAAAATTTTTAAATGGTTTTGTCATAAATTAATATGTCAGGTCCATGGGATTGGTTAACTAATTGACCTGTTATTATTTTTTATCATAAATAACCCATTTCTGTACTTATTACAAGCCTTTATAATATTTTTGTAGGATATTACCAAATTCATAGCCAATTTGTTACCGTTACCATTTAAAATTACAAATTAAATATTATAAAATTGCTAACATCGAGCACACAAAGGATAACATACCCCTTATTCTGAACTTTGTGACAATTGACAAAATCGTAACAAATGACAAGTGTTATATTTTAGGCAATGTAAAAATTGCCATTTGTTATTATGTACGTAATTATTATTTGAACTGAAAATGTGTATAAGTCGGAAGTTATTATTATTCGGCTTAAGTTCACAATAATTGAATTAATGTAAATTCAAATTATTTTTAAGAGTAGAATATTAGAATATCTAATCAGACTAGCAGAACGGATTAGTAGTACTAATGTCGACAGCCGCTATGCTGTCATCATCAGCGTCCTTTGCTCACTTTTACCACGTTTGATCGTGGATACTAGTATTAATAAAACATCAGCTATTTAACCAAATTTTATGAGGAAATAGAATATGAGTCCTATTCCTTTTATTAATATGGTGAGCCGAACAAATTTCACCTTCTGATTCTTTATTCCAATTTTTCCAACTCTTATTTTTATTTTTGGTTTTGCTTGTACGTAAGCTCCGCCAACGATTATTATATTTATTATGTCACAGGTTAATCTAAATTCCCTCCCTTAAAGCTTTCCGAAACCGTATTTAGCTGTTACACAGAAATGCAGTTTGTATTCAATTACTAAATTCATAAAATCAAATAATTCACATTTTATCTTTATTGAAATAATATGATATTGATAAAACAAAATAAATTAAAATATTCTAAAAAATTTCAAACAACTGGTTTGGTAAAAACAAACATTTCTGTTTTTCATTTTACCATATCTTTAACATTTAATGTTTCTATATATTGTATATACTCGTAAAACGAGGAAGTTATTAAAACTAAAAAGCGTTTTCATATTTTTGACGATAGATAATTGAAAAGAAATAATAAGTCAAACAAAATTATTCATCAAGCCACCATATAAAGACAATAATAAAATTTTAAATCAGCTTAAACAACATCTTAGCTAAAAAACTATATATTAATTTTTCCTGTTGTCCAAAAGGGCGCCTCAATCAAATCTCGCTCCACCCTTGCCAAAGGTTAGGGCCGGCGCTGCAAGCCCATACGAGGAATACGCTTCTGGTGTTCACACAACTTTATGCTATTCAACAGTATTATGCTCATGCTTCGATACAGCGTTCTTTTAATTAATTTGTTATTGTGGCTTGTTAAGGATTTATGTTGTTCTTGTTATTCCTTAATGTATTTACTAGTCTTTTACGTTGTCATAGTTGCTTGCCATAATCTTGTTAAATTGAAAATATAATTAGGTTTACTTCTATAAAAACTAAAATTTATGATAATTAAATTTATCATGGTGGATGTGCTATAAACATTATCGTCATCTTCAGAAGATAGTTATAATATTTACTAAAAATTACAGTGTGCTGGAACTTGAAAAATATTAATAATATACACGTATATTTCGTTCCTCATGATAAAGTTTCAGTAAAAATATTTTAAGTAATTTTAAGAAGCTATATTTCCAAAACTCTGTATAAGAAAATCAAAATTATTAGCAAGGCAAAAAAATATTCCTCTATCGGTAGCGGAGGCAAAAAAATATTCCTCTATCGGGGTTTTGAAAGTTTACGCATGGGAATCGTTTTGGGGGGAGTGAAAATTCCCCGTGTTTTGCACATTGCTATATACAGAAAAAATATCATCATACTGCAACTAATAATTTGAATTGACAATATGTAATTTAAATTCAAACATATATTTTCTTAAAACAACAAATTTAGTTATTGATACGACAAACACAGAAATTTTTTTCAACAAACTGAACTAACCAAATTTTTTGTTATGTATTGTGAAAAAAATGAACAATCATCATTGTTGATATAACAAATGAACGCAGACACGTAGATGAAACAAAGCAAATCACGTTTTGTGTGTATTCATTATTTGCTTACTTAATAACGAATTTCTCTGTAGCTGAGAGGTAAGAACGTTAGCCTATTAGTACAGAGGTCTCCAGCTCGATTCCGCCCAAAGACATTTAGTGTTTTTCGCAGACAAGCAAAAATTCGCTTCGAGGATTGTGTATAAAAAATATTGTTGATACAACAACTACGATAGTTAAAAATTGTTCGGAAAATCAACAATTCACTTTGTAAATAAATTTGAAATAAATTTTAAATAAATTTGAAATCAACAAAAAAATTAAAAAAAAATTTTTTTCTCAGTTTTCTTTAACTTACAATTGTATTTACAAAAATCGTTATAGGTTCAAAATCAATTAATTATTTAATTTATATAATAAAAAAATTAATTGTATTTAAAAATTTTTATTATCTGTGTAGTGAAGCGCCGTATGAAATTTGTAAAAAAAATTATATTTTCATGCAAAACCTTTTTTTAGCCACCAACCAAACATTTTTGCCGACAAGTCTGACGTCAAAGAAAAAACAAAGACCGAGCTGTCTAGAATTCCCTCCGACTTTTGGCAGAGTACTCGTTTTGTGAAATGTTATACAAATAATATCAGACTAGTCTGCCCATTATCTGAAGGAAATTTAATTTCCTTTAAGATATTTAACAAAATACTCTGCACATTTTCTGATCTACGTCTTACGACTTTTTACAATCACTTCTGAACATTGTCTGATTTTAGTTTTCGTAATAACTCTCGTTTGTCTCTTGAGAGTATGTTTACAAACATTTGAGTTCTCAAACTTATAAAATATGGGTAAATGTTTTTTAATGAGCTGCCATTAGCTGCAGAACAATGAATGAAGAATTTTAAACGACATCTCTGATTTTAGTTGCGACTTTTCTCTGACATTAATACGAAAGGATATAGAAAGAGTCAGATAAATCGGAAAATTTTCTCATGTCTTATGAGACATTCTTCCGATATTGCTCAGACATGTGCAAAAATACCTTCAGATTTTTCCTAGAAACTTCATCAGAGCTTGTACAGAATTCTCATCGGCATTTCGGCATAGTTTTTAGAATTTCTCAGATAAAGATGTCGGGCTTCTTTTCAAGCGCTCATATGATTTTCGGTATGTTTTCTGACCGACTTCGGATACGAATTCGGCATCTTGTTCAGAGACTTTCTGACCGACTTCGGAAGTTTGTAGTGTTTGTCTAGTGCCTATTATGAGCAATACTCGATCGTTGGCTGCGATCGAAAGAGCAAATCGAATGAATTTTTATTTTATAATTTATATTCGCCGAAGTATATCGCTATTGTGAATTTCACTCGTTTGTATTGTTCACAATAGCACATCTCTATCAGCTGTTACTAAAATCAAATACAATTTATTGAGCTAAAATAAATCAAAGATAGCAGAATAAAAGTTGCGTCTATTAAACTAATAAATAATCTTCTGCTTTCATACATGGATAAATTATTACATCAATTCATTTACATGAAGATTTTACTTCGCTATTAAAAAAGTATTTCTAGGCACTCACGACATTAGAAATGTACAAAATTTACATATAAAATTTAGAATTACTGTTTGGTAGCCCAAAAGAAAAAACCATTGCAAAATACTTAACTTTTCCACAATTTCGTACAATTTCATCCCACTGTTATTTCCTCCATGTAGTTTGTGACAATAAAACCAAACTTATATTTAATTAATTTTAATATTCGTGGAAAATTTTCAATAAATCCCCATAAATCCTTTTAAACTAATACAATGACATGTACACTTTTTTGCCGTAAGACAATTATGTACACTTACATAGTTACAGCAACTTCATAGAAAATTATCTTATTTAATATAAAAATAATAAAATAAAAACCTTTTCTATAAACACTAACTAACAGTCTAACTTAACTCTTTGTAATTTCATTAAAAATAGTAAAACAGAAGATGCAATAAATCCTTGCAAAATATTCAATGTAAACTTAATTAAATATAGTTAAAAGAAATTTGTTTCAAAAGATCATCCAACCAAAGTTTAGGTTAACCTGAAAAAGACATAAAATTAATTATAAAAATATAATTTAAATAACAATAGATTTTTTTAACGTTTTCTCTTTTAAGAACCAAACTTTGTGGGGTCCTTTGATATTGGCGAATATGTTTATTTCTTTTTCCGTGAAACAGCCGTTGAATATATAAATTGTGGCAAGGCGGTGTACTCACGTATAGCACGCGTCTGTAAAAAGGATGTGGGTGGCAAAAATCTATTGGCTCACAATTGGGCTACCTACTTAAAGGCTCGTTTGAATTGTAGTATTTCGGGAGAATTCCCATTTTATTTCAATGAAATACAATCAGTTTATCAATTACCCAATGATAAGACACGTTTTTATGCAACATTTACTACCAGCACAAATGGTTTAATTGGTTCAGCTGTTTGCAGTTTTCATATCAATGAAGCCTTGGCAGCTTTTAATGGTGAGTAGTTGGAAAGGATTTTAAAATTATTTACTGCTAATTTATATTTTTATTAATTTATTTTAGGCAAATTTAAAGAGCAATCATCATCGAACTCAGCCTGGCTACCAGTATTAAATTCACGTGTGCCTGATCCTCGTCCAGGTACTTGTGTCAACGATACCTCTAATTTACCGGATACCGTTTTAAATTTCATACGATCTCATCCTTTAATGGACAAGGCTGTCAATCACGAACACAATAATCCTGTTTACTACAAAAGAGATTTAGTATTTACCAAATTGGTGGTAGACAAGTAAGTGGCATATTATTTATGGTCAAACAATCGTTTTCCTCATATTTCCTTAACCACCAAAATGTCATTAACAAACACTCACAATCATTCGCTCACTTGAATACCAAACTCCTCGTCCTTTAATCTCCAGAAGAAATTAAAAATTAATTAAAAAATAATTAAAAATCCCAATAAATTGTGAATAACAGAAAAAAAGTTAATTGCCATTTTAATCGATAAATTACGCGTATTTGCAATAATCATCCACAAATACTGCAAATAAGTGAAAAGTTTTATTTATGCATAAATATTGCAATAAAATAAATATTAAAGTAACAGCTGTGTTCAAATTGTTGGTATTTTTTTCTTCCACCCTTTTTTTAATTCAATTTATAAATTATTGCAGAAAAAGGGACTTTAAAAAAGAGAAAAATGCAGAGAGTTCAATGAATTCTTGTTGCGGTTAATTGAAATTGCAATTATGCTTAATTAATCTGTATGCCTATCAACTAAATGAAAGCAAATAAGGTATTGTCGCACAGTGGTTCCTATTGGAAAAAAGCTTTAAGAATGTTGAGATTTGAACAATCCTGTTGAAACACATGTTGAATGCTAAAGGGTATCAAACTTGACTACCTCGTTTAGCTCTTGTCCATTTCGCAGCATTATATTCTTCTCATGATCCTTTTGGGTTAAAATATAAATAAAAACAAAAACATATTTTACAAAAATCACATGTGCTCGAATATCTGTTTGAGATTTTATCATGTAAGCAGGAGGAAGCAACATTATCTTTTATATGGCCTATCGTGTTTCCTAAAATGAGATGTGTCAGGATAGGATGAACATTGTGCCTCTTATACATTTCAAGCTCAATTTTTTGTTTTGTTCTAATTAGGCCTTAATTCAGTCCATGTAATATTCGGATTACATGCGAATCAATCATGTTATAAAATAATGCAGCATACCATCGACTTGGCAAGTGCTTAAAAAATTTTAGGTGGCGAAAAGCTTTATTCTTTATGACAGCGGCTACTAGCGAGAATATACGTTGTGAAAAAGTTACAGCATGTAGTTGTACGACATTTTGGAAAAGGAGCTAACAAAGTAAGTACCACACGATCGTTGAGTCATGTGTATTGAAAAGCCCTTGAGCTGGCTATTATTGTCCCAAATATGGCTAATGAATGGCAAGTTTATCACGAAGTCGCCTTTCTTTTCTCTTTTCAGATTTTTCAAGCCTGATAAAATGCGAAATGATTGCAAAACTCATAGCTGTGCGAAAAATGGGTTTACTATTCAAGCTAGTCAGACTTTGTCCAAGATATCTGAGTTAGCCAGCCATTATTGGCAACCCTACATATGCTTCAAACTATTTTACATATACATATTTTTTGCCAGATACTTCCATAAACTTTAGGTTTAGGACAAACAAAATTTGACGTGGTATGACGGAAAATCATTCCAAACGTTAGGTTACTTATTTTCATATTTTTTGGAGCCGTAACTGTAAAACTCAATATGAAAGAAAGCTGTAGAAAAATTTGGAGTTTGAGACTCACACGATCAAAGCGAATTATCCTGCTGCGAATTCAGTTGGCAATTGCCACCACAGCTCATACATAAGTTTTGTTGTCAGCCTGCCATATTAATATTTGACGCAAAGTAAAGAATCAATGCATCGTTTTTGAACGTGTAAATGAAAAAATTAGCTTTTGTCAAATAGACACAAAATATAAAAAATGGGAATAAAAAAAGAAAGCATGGTGTCGTTCCTTACGTTATGCTTACCTTACATTCCCTAGTGGGCTTTTTTTAAAAAAATATATATAGCGCTTCTGTCCTGCCAGACTCAGATCTAATAATATTTTAAATTTCATTAAAATTGCATAGATAGTTACAGAGAGGCAGAAGTTGCCCCTTACCTCCCACGCGGTCCTATTTTTTAAAAAGTATATAGCCTATGTGTCCTTGCATAGTAAGATCTATCCATATTTTGAGTTTAATTAAAATTGGTTGCATACTTGCGGAAGAGCAGAAATGGACCCTACCCTCGTGTTGGTATTACTAAAAAAATATAGCCTATGTGTCCTTCCAGACTCAGATCCATCCATGTTTTGAGTTTCATCAAAATCGTAGAGATAGTTTCAAAGAGGAAGAAATTTCCCGCTACCTCCCCTAGTGGTCCTATTTTTGAAAAAATGTATAGCGTTCTTTTATACTCAGATCTATCTATGTTTGGTATTTCATCAAAATCGGAAAGGCTCGTGCTCCTATTTTTGAAAAAAATGTATAGCCTATGTGCTTTTCTAGACTCAGCTCTATCTATGTTTGGAATTTCATTAAAATCGGTTAGATAGTTTCAAAGAGCTAGAAATTTTATCCTACAACCCCTCCTGGTCTTATTTTTGCAAAATATATGTAGCCTACTCGTATGTCTTCTTTTAGACTCAGATCTATCTATGTTTTGCATTAAATCAAAATGGATCATATAGTTTCTGAGAGGCAGAAATTTCCCCTACCTCCCCTCGTAGTCCTAGTTTTTACAAAACATATAACCTATGTGTATTTCTAGACATAGATCTACCTATGTTGTAAATTTCATCAAAATCGGTTCTGTGATTTAGCCGTTAAAGTGCAACAAACAAACAAACTTACTTTCGCATTTATAATATTCAGCTATCACTGCCATGAACCTCTTATCCAAGTCAGAAACCTATTAGCAAAGACACAACCTATATTGGAAATTACCAAAAACTAGGTCAAAAATCGCCAACATTCCAGTAGTTGCCCGTCACTTCCCCGGAAAATTACAGTAGCACTGAAAATCTAAAAAATCCGCTGTAGCAACACCATTATGCTATGTACGAGTAGTTGTTACCAGTATTAGTATTCAGCGCCAGTATTTTATCATTTTCAAAAAATTTTGGTTTTACCCCCTAAGTATTGATTTTTGTTAATCAAAGCATTGATGTGCATTGGAGATACCAAACGGGGAATCCCAATCCCGAAACCCTGGGGTTTTCGGGATTTGAGAAATTTCTAAAATTATGAATCGCGAGATTTTCGGGACTTTATGAATTCCGTTTTGGCACAAATAATAAATTTTGTAATGTCACCTTTTACACAAAATGTTATTGGAAATGCCATGCTAAGAAATGTTAAGTCGAAAAAAGTTGGAAAATTAATTTACTATGCATTCTTGTGTATAAAGTGAACAAAAATTTTGAGGAGCTCATAGTTGCAAAATTTCGGATTGCAGCTTAAAAATGCTCCGTTTGTCAATTGCTAACTATGCAAGAAAATTGTTAACGCCAAGAAAAGGACACTGAAGCAGTTCAGATGATTGTGTTAAAAAAATTATTGAAGAGGAACCTTTTTAGCTTGTCAGGAGTTGCATCTTGGTTCCCAATACAATAGAACAGCAGATTATCCGCTAGCCTATGGGAGTGTTAAAACATTTTAAGTTCGCGGATTCTATATTCTCCAGTCTAAAGTAAGTTCATGGAATTTTACTGCAAGTGTAAAATCCTCCAAAACACGATATTAAATATTTTTGAGCGACAGTATGTATCAGACACAAAAATCCTTTCAGACATATCGAAATAAAACAAATTATTAAAATAAAAATGAGTTTTTAAATAAAAAATAAAAGTTTTCGAATGAAAAACTTTAATTTCTTAATTATATTTTTCGGGATTAAGAAATGCCGAAAATCTCCAAATTCCGGGTCGGGATCTCGGGACTCTACTTCTAAATCTCGACACCCGCGACTTTCAAAAATCAGTCCCGATTGGCGTCTCTTATGTGCATGGCGCACCATAAGGAAGTTACGTCTCAAAAATATATTTCTACGTAGATAAGAAACAAAAAAAATATATCTTTTTTTTAATTTTTTACTGCAAAGCAATCATTTCTTACTCAGTTTAGGACAACATAAAACTTCAGCCTGATACAGCATTATTAACATGAGAAAAGAATTAAAAGAAAAAATAAAATTGGATCAATTTGACCCAAAGAATTCAGAAGAGTTAAAAAATATTTTAATGATATAGTAAACGGGCATTTTTTATGAATTTTTAATCCAACAAAAATATGTGAAGATAATGCAGATCGTTTGTAAATATAATTGTAGGCCAAAATTGTAATACGTATGAGTGATATGATGGAGCGAATGAGTAATATGTTGGTACCAATATATTATTTCTGAAAATTTTACTATTTTTACAAAACCTGCTCTTCGGACCACGGTTGTGAGCGGGCGGATAATAATTAAAAGCCACATTAATTATATTAAATATATCTAATATAATTTGTAGAGATATTTAGAATAATCGATGGCCGTTTTTTTCTTCTTAAGCTATTAATTTAGAATTTTGTAACAAATTCATCATTTTGGTCAAATGCTGTAATTTTTGAAGTTCATCCCGCATGTTCTGTAAATCGAGTTGATTTAAAACGTTCGATTTAGAGAACTTAAATCCACTAATAGCTAAATTTTTCAGATTTTTTTTTTGCAGTTTCATATTTTTTTAGAGCTTAAAATATCATATCAAAAATGAAATTACTATATACGATTTAAAATATCTCAATGGGGGCAAAATTTATTCTAAGAAAACAAGAAATTTACACGGATTCTGTTTACAGAACATGGACGTATTTTTTCGAAATATTGAAAATAACATTTTAGCTTTGAACATTTTTTTTAGAAAAATGTCGAACAATTGAGTAGTCCACTTGCAAACACCGCTTTGTTGATATATCGAAATTTGTAGAAAATCGATTAAAACTTCAAACAACAAATAAAATGGTGGCTTTTAGCGTATTTTCATTTTTTTCAACTTAGCGGTGTTTGCAAGTGGAGCTCTATTTTTGTCAAAATTTAGCCATTTTTCACTATCATATAAAAATTCTTTATTTTTATTCCTTTTCACGACTACACTGAAATAACTAAATAATTTTTTCTGCCTTCCATCAAGGAATCATAAAATATTTTTTTTTAAATTTTGGATATGCTACTGCCGGCGATATTGACGAAATAGAGAACAAAGTCAAGGCCAAAACCAAAAATTTCAAAATTCAAAGCCGAGTATCTTTGAATATATAAAAGAGATCTTAACAAAATAAACTGCATTTTCATTTATCTATTTTAAAACTTCAAACCAAATTTAAACTCATCCATATCGGATAATCACCCCTATCGCGAGTAACAAGTGAAGTGTATGTTCCCATGAAATTTTCATTTCTCTTCGAGGGAAAATTGCTATTGTAAAGTTCCCGTGAACATTTTTTCCCGCTATCAGTTCTTAGTGAATGTAAATAAGGAAGAAGCTTAATGAAATAAACTAAGAAACAAAGATTTTTTTGTAAAAAAATAAAAAAATCCATTGCTAAGAATTGGAACTATCTTTTTATACCATGACGAAAAAATATTCACGATAGGGGTGAATATTTGTAAAAATTATGAGGCCGACAATATTTTTTAAGCCAGAGGTAGTCCAATTTGTTACCCTGTAGTTCAACGTGTATTTTAACAGGGTGATCAAAATTTCAAAATTCTTTAAGCTTAGGTCCTCTTTTATGATTTCTTCATACATCGTTTTGTAATCGGATTGCAAGTTTCAAAGATGCAGATATATTGCCCTTGGAAATTTGTAACCATTGTGTGTCAGCAATTAAGGCTCAGCAAAGGATATCCTTGGTATACGTGGCTGCCTACTGCACGCAAGCAATCAAGTAGAATCAATAAGATTCCGTTTTGACAATAAAAAAGGATATTCTACACTTAGGAGACTATAAAAATCAAAGTTATATTTCTAAATTAAAGTTGCACGTTAATTTTAAGAGATACAATTAAACAACAAGTTGTGAATTGACCAATTGCTTAGAAACTGTTTAGAAATATGTTTATGTGGAAAGTACCAACAACATTTATATGATTTACAATACCTACAAGATGTTGTGGATTGAACGAATATATATTTAGGAAAATATTATATATTTTTCCACCAGTACTCAGGAGATAAACTCTAGTCATTCAATGCATTGTGCTAGAGATAGAACAATTAGTTAAAAGTAGTATTTACGGACATTTGATTTAAACTTTCCAACATTGAAAGTGACAGGAAAGACCTCTGTACGGAGTTTATTTTACGTACGAACAGTACATATAATGAAAGAATTTTCTCTAAAATGTTTAATAGGATGGAGGGTCATAATTTAAGTTTTTTTGCAAATTTTAATTTCAAATAGCACTAAAACGTTGCACTTTATTCTCAGATGCATGGGAAAAATAATGAAAAAATATGTGGGCCTACCTTTAGCCCTCTACCGCAGCATCAAGAGTATGAAAATAAGATCAAACCGATAAATTTTTGAAACATCATATGATGCAACATTATAGATTTTTTATGATTGTTATAACTCATTGCACTCAAAATATCCACTATTTTTATACATACAAGGTCAGATATTAGACAATCTTAAGATGAAGTAATGAAGCAAATTTTTTAATTCTTAAGTGTTTGTCATATCTTAAAAAAAGAATTTATAAGCCAATTTGATGTCGCTGATCATGAAGATGCAACGCAATGAAATTTTTCTTAAGGCGAGTTTTCGTTGATTAAAAACATATTTGTATGTATGTATAAAATCGACTTTTTTCATTTAATGGCTCATATTTTTCTTTTTTTTTAAGCTTCATTTATTTGGCACAAAATTATTGTTTATCCTTAAAAGAAAGTATTTACATTTTGTCTGTATTAATTAAGAAACTTAACATAAAATTCATAAAATTACTCTAACTTCTGGGTATGGTAGAGGGCTAAAAGATATCTCGAAAAAATTGTAAGTAATTTAGCTAGACGCAACATTCTAGAGACATTCAAAATCGTTTTGATGACTTTTTTCACCTTTTCACAATTCACTGGACTGGACCTGAAAAAAAAAACTTAAGATTCTTTATCGAAATGGTGATTTTTTGTTATGCCAATCGAAAGAAGCAATCAATACCGTCAATATTTAGTGCTATCTGCAAAAGTACAATTTTACAGGAGAGCGAATGTCACACCCATTGAACCACGCCTTCCCGTGACGACTTAGGGTTGTAATTGTTTTCAATTAAGCTTATATGGCATGATGACCCACAAGTCGAAATTATGATAACATCAAGAAACCCTTCGTTCTATAAAGTTATTGTCTGTGATGTTTCCAAAAGTTTTTTTCTCGTTAAGTGATGCGATCTCTTTTCATCGCTCACGACTCGGGAACATTTTCACCAGTCATAGGACAAGCATATACGTTGAAGATAATTTAAATTGCCCATGGGGATACTGAGTACTTGGTACACAGAAAGAATTAACTTTTCGCTTCAAACACCAAATTCCCTAAATCAAATGTAAATTTGTTCAATTTAGGTCCTATAAAGAAATTTGTAAATGCGAATGCAAAAATTTGAAATAATTTGTTTGGAAAAAAGTTTTGATTTTTTCAATAAACAAATTGTTTCGATCAAAACGTTGAAATTGATTGAGAAATTTTAAAAATAAATCAAAGAATTTCATAATTTCATTAGGTTGCCTATATTGGCGGTAGATAAATGATATGGGATAATAAGTCAAACAAAATTATTTATCAAACGAAATAGAGACAATAATAAAGACTTAAAATCAGTTTCAAAAATATGTTTGTTAAAAAAAAAGCTATCATAATTTTTTCTGTGTAGTGGTATTAGATAATATTTATTAAATATGTTTATACTTTGATGTTAATCAAATGATAATCATTGCAGGTTGCTTCGAAGTTTTATTTTACAGACATTTCTGAGAAATTTGCAAGTGTCAAAGCAATTTACTTAAATGGTCTTTATAACTAAAAAGCTACCACTTTGGTGTTGAGTGAAAAGTATCTTAAAAAAACTTTTTAAAAGTACGTTTAAAAAAGTACATTTTAGAAAGATAAAGATAAGAAATAAATATATTTTTTCTCTGGTTATTATATCGAAAAGTGATGGGTCCATTTTTTATGAAATCTCCCCGGAGGAATAAACAATTTAATTGTTTTCGTTAGTTTAGAGTGTAAAAAAATAGAGAAAAATAAACAATCCTGCCTTAAAAAATTTTTAATTTCGACTGTCATACTTTGACAACACGTAACTCATTTGTACAACTTTTGAATTGATGATATTACATTGTAAATAGGCTGAAAGCGTTACTAGGAATGAAATAAAATAACTGCAAGTTATTCTATAGATACCCTCAACCAGGGATAATATAGTTGGTACAATTGTACTTTTTTTGGTACTATTGAAACCAAAAAATTACGATGGTAACCCCGTGACTCATTTGGTACTATTTGCAAATTTTCCCAATTTATTGGGTGGTAGGTATCCATTGATAATCCAATAATAATTTATCTCTAATTTGGCCCTTAACTTAATTCTCTCTTGAGTCTACTAAGGCGGTTATTTCGTGAGTGGATTTGTGTACTTATTTGGAGAATACATAACACGCGGTCTTGAGAAAACATCTTATAATATTTGCTTGCTAGCTGATGAAGTAGCTTAATGTCAAACTCCATATTCTAAAAACAAATCATTGGTTTTCTTGAATAAAGGCGTTTGTCTTGAAACTGATTTTTTCAGTAGAGCAAAACAAAATATTTCTGAAATTGTGTCCACGGCATGAACATCGTTGATTTTTTTAACACTTTCGGCATATATTTCCCAAATTACTTTGTATAAAAATTTCTGACAAAAATAACGTAAGAACGAGATCCTAGAAAGGATGCATAAAACCGACATAAATAACATTTACTAAGTAAAATAGAACAAAATATTTAAGAAGATTTCAAAATGTGTTTAGATAATAACATCGTACTCTGCTAGTGGGTTTAAATAATCCATCATATAGGAATACTTAGTCGTTATTGCTGAAAATTTATGAAATCAATATTACAGTCAAGTTGTTGTGCATGATAAAATGTCCAGACTGGTCCATGATATTGCGAAAATTTTTACTTTCATTTAAAGAGAGCTTAAAAAAGAGCTATTTCGCATTAATAACTTAAAATCTTCTTAAGTCAACTTACACATTTATTCAAGAAAACCACAGAAACGTCGGACTTCATATATTAATAAAAAAAATATCTTCTGCTATGGTTTGTTTTTTCACTGTGAACGAATTTTAAATTTTTCAACAAACTACAAGGTTATAAGAATAAAGAAATTAGTAATTATATGGCAGAAGTGAAGTTTCATTGAGATAAATTGAAATTAAAATTGTTTGATTTTTGGCACTATTATTTGAAAAAGAATTTATGAAAAATATTTTTAGAAAACTGCCATATTTCATGTGGCTTACTTGGTTACAACAACTCAAAAAGATTTTAGTACTATTTGAGCCGAAAAATTGATATTTTAGAAGCTCATTGGTACGAAATAAATTTTTTCATTTATCATCCCTGCTCTCAAATAATCGAGCCCTTAGAATAAAAGGGTTCCAACTAACATTTTAGCCAAATTGGCGTAGCCAGTTAAAAATGGTTCCAACTACGAGGTGTCACAACTTTCGCGAAAAAGCAGTTCCATATGCTATCCTAAAATGAAAGTAATAGCTAAAATTAATTTTAACTCATAGATTTGGTTAATATACTGATTTAGAAAGGTTGAATTTGCAATTAGAACTTTGTTTTTCTTTATTTCACATGGAATATTTTTATTCCAATATCTCGTAATGTCGAATTTTCCTATTTTGAGGATAGGAAATTTTTTTTGCGATTTATATGAAGTAGGGATGTAACGATACGCCGTTATGCCGATCCGATACCGATACCGATATTTAAAATTAAATATCGCCGATACCGATTCCGATACCGATACGAATATTGAAATTGAGTTCAAGTTTAGATTAACAAAACTCAATTGCAATTTTTTATTATACAAAATTACATTATAAGAGAGAATATTTAAAATTGATAAAATATTAAAAATATGCAGATAATTAGTAGAAAAGCAAGAAAAAATGTTTAATTCCTTTATAAAAAATACTCGCCATGCTTTTTAAAAAATCGATTTTTTAATGGACATTTATCAACTAATATTCTTCTAAATAACTTAATAGTTTATTTATTAAAAGACTTCTAAGTTTATATATATTCACTTAAATTTACATGAAAACACAGTTCTGAGTTTAAATTCGCATAAAAAAATTATGAAAATGGGTAATTTTTTATCCTTTTTCCTTGAGGAAAAATCATTATAGAATACCGAAAAAGAAATTTGTTCTAGCATCGCTTTCAATGCGATTATTGGTAATCGAAAAACAGAAATTCTTGCAATGGCAAGGATATGTAAAACTAATTAGAAATTATCCAAATTTGCAATACTTCCAGATCGCGAATTCTACATTTTCATGTCTTCTTTGGAGTATCTCTTTTTTTGCTGGAATAAGATTTAAAAAACAACGACTTGAATTTGAATTCATGGTAAAATTAACAAAAAAATAATAATTTTTTTTACAAAATAACAGCATAAAATATTATTAATTTTTAAAATTGATATTAATAAGATTTAAAAAATAACGAAGTGAATAAAATCATGGTGAAATCGAACAAAAATAAATTATTTGTTAAAAAAAACTCTGAAAAAAATTGTTAAAAGTATGGTCGTATCGACAGTAAAATATCGCCGATACCGATGTATCGGAAAATCTGAAGTATCGCCGATATATCGGTATCGGTATCGGTATTCGTTACATCCCTAATATGAAGCTTTATATGCGTTTTGTGAAAAATAATAAAAAGTCAATACCTTGTTGTCAACGTATGACCATCAATTTATGAATAAAAAAAATAAAACGACAACTTATTTTATTTCTCTTGCAAGCTTAAGACATTTAATATACGAATACAAAAATTCACTAAACGGTGGTACGAACAAATTCCTAAAGAATCTCTTGAGAAATTTTAAATTGAAAACAATAAAATACGCAAAATATGTTTATGTCCTTATTTTAAATTCTTATACGAAATGTTTTATAATAACAGCCAGTAATTAGGATTTTTAATTACTCTATTTAGTAATATTAAACCTTTTAGCTGTGTTTTTGCTCTTGATCCTTAAAAATTATATGCGAACCAAATCGTTTAACTTAAAATAATTCGATTTACACAACAAGGTTGATAACCTATAAATATTAAAGCAGACACATCCATATTTTAACATCTTACCAAATGCCAAGCAGTTTTGAAAATGATAAAGGAAAATTTTATGTTTACGAAACGGAACTAAAGTAAACTAGGAGATACTTGAAAAATTAAGGTGATGTTAATTTTTCCCTTGTTCCTTGGAATATTAATCATACCCAATTCTTTCTGAATATAACGTTACGAACCTTAGCCTAATAATCAATTTAGATTCACAAAGCAAATACGTTCGAAATAAATCATATTAATAGATACTTTATTTAGTTCAACTCAATATATACCTGAGTCAATTAATGAGTTTAGACCAGTTAGCCAGAACTGTGGGGCAAAAAGACAAAAGATAAAGCATAACCATTAGCAAACAAGGCGACCTATGCTCACGTAGAGGTAATTTGTAGTGATTGTAATACTTAATGCTTAAATTATGGCTTTAATTAAAAGAAGAGTATGGCAATAACCGAAATAATGAATAAAAAAGCAGCAAAACATTTATTTCAAATCGATTTTTAATTAAATTGGAAATGTTTTATTTAAAAAAACAAAAATAAAAATAAATAATAGCACTATGCAACAAACCACTATATTTTTGTTTTTGATGAGTTAGGGTCCCCTAACTACAAGAACAGTCGAAATTTAAAATTCTATATGGATAGGTTTTCATTTAATTTTTTTTTTCTAAAACTTCGGGTTTTTCAATAGGCCGCTACACCGATTTCATCATAACTTGGGCTATCTAATTTCCTTACAAAATATAAAAATAAGAAACTTGGTTTAAAATTACCTTTAAGCCATTCTAACATTATTTTTTTATATACTCAATGGTGTCGGAACTATTCAGACCGCAATGAAGAAAAATACATATTTTTTATGCAAAATTGAAATTTTTTGTCAAAACCTTACAATTTTTATTAACTGAACCTAAAGCCACATACTGCAAATAAAATGAGCTTTATTTCATGAAAATCGATATGTTTGATTTTACTCATAATAAAGAGAAGTCACCTAATATTTGCAAAATTGCGAATATTTACACTGTACAACAAAATAAATTTTTTTCCAAATAACGAGATTTTTAAATGATTCTGTTAGAAGTCACGAAAAAATTCATATGTCCGTGTATCCGCGTTTTGAAAGTCTACATCTGGGATTTATTTTAAGGGGAGTTCAATTTCCCCTGCTTTTGCACATAGTTATACTGGATCGGGATAGAATATCTTGTAGGCCTTACGTTTAATTTTATACAAAACGCCACGAGGAAAATTTTTACAGAATAATTTAGCGCACTATGTTACCTCGGAATGGGAGTTTTTTGCCTCTTATTTATTTAGGGGCCAAAAATACTAGGGATGTAACGATACGCCGTTTTGCCGATCCGATACCGATACCGGTATTTAAAAATAAATATCGCCGATACCGATTCCGATACCGATACGGATATTGAAATTGAGTTCAAGTTTAGATCAACAAAACTCAAGTGCAATTTTTTTATTATACAAAATTACATTGTAAGAGAGAACATTTAAAATTGATTTTAACCCAGTATAAAAAATTGGAAGTAATTTTTAAGGAGGTACATTTTCTTTGCTTCAAAAAGTCTATATTAAAAATATGCAGATAATTAGTAGAAAAGCAAGAAAAAATTTTTAATTCCTTTGTAATTTTAAAAAATACTGGCCATGCTTTTTAAAAAATCGATATTTTAAAGCACATTTATCAACTAATATTCTTCTAAATAACTTAATAGCTTAATTGTTAAAAGTCTTCTAAAAGTTTATATTTGTTCACTTAAATTTCCATGAAAATAAAGTTTTGAGTTTAAATTCGCATAAAAAAAATTGTGAAATGGGTAATTTTTTATCCTTTTTCCTTGAGGAAAAACCATTATAGAACACCGAAAAAGAAATTTGTCCTAGCATCGCTTCCTCGGTGATTGGTAATCGAAAAACAGAACTTCTTGCAATGGCAAGGATATGTAAAACTAATTAGAAATTATCCAAATTTGCAATACTTCCGGATCGCGAATTCTACATTTTCATGACTTCTTTGGAGTGTCTTTTATTGCTGGAATAAGATTTAAAAAACAACGACTTGAATTTGAATTCATGGTAAAATTAATAAAAAATAAATAATTTTTTTACAAAATAACAGCATAAAATACTATTAATTTTTAAAATTGATATTAATAAGATTTAAAAAATAACGAAGTGAATTTAATTCATGGCAAAATTGAACAAAAATAAATTATTTGTTAAAAAAAACTCTGAAAAAAATTTTAAAAGTATCGTCGTATCGACAGTAAAATATCGCCGATACCGATGTATCGGAAAATCTGAAGTATCGCCGATATATCGGTATCGGTATCGGTATTCGTTACATCCCTAAAAAATACCCATTATGCGAAGAACTAGAGGATTAAAATATTTCACAAAAATGTTAGCCGTATTATTTTGCATAGAAGTCCTAAACATATCTTATACGTTAAAAGCAAGGCCTACAATATATACAATGCCGAATCAGTATAACCATGTGCAAAAGGGGGGAAATTTAACTCCCCTAAAATTTCAAAACGCAGATATACGTAAGTATTTTTTGGTGACTTCTACCAGAATCATTCGTAAAAACCTTGTTATTTTGTTGTACACTGCAAATACTCGCAATTTTTGCATGTATTTTTAAAAAATTAAAATTTTCTAATTTTGCCTAAAAATAATATATCTTTCATCATTGTGGTCTGAATATTTCGGAAACCATTGAGTATATGTATGAAAAAAACTATTGTAAAATGGCTTAAAGATAATTTTATTTCAAGTTTGTTAATGTTTTTTGTAAGAAATTTAGATGACCGTTTTCCAAGTTATATGATAAAAATCAGTGCAGCAACGTCTCCAAAATTTTATTTATTTTTTGTAAGAATCAGGTAATTTTACTTTATTGTAAATAAAATCGATATTTATCCATCGCTTTTCGCGAAATGAAGCTTATTTTATTTTTGATATATGTGGATTTATCGTCAGTGCATCAATATGGTAACATTTTACAATTTTAGATTTTTATTAATTTGAAAAAAAATAAAAATATTTCAGTTTTGCATAAAAAATATATTTTTCATCATTGTGGTCTGAATCATTGAGTATTTAAATCATTGAGTATTTTGTAATAAAATTGGGCAACCCGTTTTTCAGTTATGATAAAATCAGTGCAGCAGTCTCTTTAATAATTGTAAATTTTAGAAAAAAATTAATAAAAAAATAATGTATCAGTAGAATTTAAAATTTCGACGATTTTTGTAGTTCGGGGACAATTTTTCTTTATGCATAGTGTTATTTATAGTTGCATTATATATTGGGTAGTATGAATAAAATATCTATTTGCTCTTTACTTGTTTTCAGGGTAGGAAAAAATTCTGCTCGCGAGCACAATTTTATTTAATTCTCTCGTTTTAAAATTTGTGCTCGCGAGTTTTATTTTTAAACTCGCGAGCACAATTTTTTTACGACTCGTTTTAAAATTTGTGCTTACGAGTTATAATTTTAAACTCGCAAGCACAAATTTTTTACGAGCATAAAACAAGCACGAATGAATTGAAAAAGAGCAGTTCGTATAAAAAAAATATATTTTTGTGCTTGTGCGAAAAAAATATACATATCTGCAAGGAAAAGAAGGGCAGGCAAGACGTGTGGAAAAGGGTTGTTAAACGTTATCTTTATTGTATCATATACATACATATTTTCCTTTTTTCTTTTGATACATATGCTAATGTTGTTGTCTAACTTCGATGAAACATTCACACATACGAACATTCATCCACGCATACAAACAAATGAACAAAAAATAATAATTAAGTTTAAAAAAAACTTACACAAAAAAATAAAACTCGCGAAAAATTATTTTCAGCTCGACTCGTGAATCGAGCTTTATTGTTGCCTCTTCAAGTTTCAATTCTTTTCGCGAGTGATATTTTTCGAATCTCAACAATAAAATTCTCTCGCGAGTTTTATTTTTTAACTCGCGCCCAGAAAAGAATAATTCTTTTTAATGTGGAAAATAAAACTCGCTCGAAATGAATTCGTTCACGAGCGAGTTTAATTCGAGCACTCTCCATACTCAGCTTGTTTTAAAATTCAAAATTCTTAGTTTTATATTCAAGAATTTCCAGAATTTTGTGTGTTCAAAACAAATTTTTAAGTAAAAGCAAATACTTTTTTATTTATTGTGGGCTGTTTCTAAAGAAATTTTTATGAAATTGGATAATTTATTTGTCTATGAATTTTAATGAAAATATTTACATCTAGAATACGGACGATTGTATCGTCCATTGGCTATACTCTATTCTTTATTTGGTACGCTGAATTTGTTACCATAAATGAAACTGTAAACTCTAGATTTACAAGTTTCACTTCACTTCTACCCAGTTGGTCAGACCGCCTTGCACGACATTGGTATCAACGATTCTTGTACGAATTGTCCTCTGTCGATTGATTTTCTACTCGACAAATTAAAGAAAGTCGTCGTTCACGACAATCTGAGCGATAAATTCCTGCAAGTTGTCCTCTGGTAACAACTTGTGACGACAATATGAGTGACAATGTCTTTCGTTTTGCCAGCAACCCAACTTTGGTGAGGACAATATGAGCGATAATGTCTTACATTTTGTCTCCATTAATATTGTGAAGGAAAAGATGAGCGGCAATGTCTTAATTACGGTCCTCAATCCAACTCTGTTTGGGACAATATGAGCAACAATGTCTTATATTTTGTCTTCAATCAAGCAAATGAACATGTTGGCCTCTTGCCGTCAATATTTTAGGTGGTGCAGCAGCAGGGTGGGTGGTAAGCGCGAATACTTATAAACATGCAGCCTCAGTTCGAATCCCAGCCAAGTCAGTTAATAATTTAAATGAAACGGAAATAAATAAGTAAGCAAATGTATTAAGTAATTAAGTAGTAGGTGAATTGTCGCTTTTGTAATCGTTGACGAAATGGTAAATGACATTGTAGCCTATGTAATCATTGACGACATAATAGGCGACATTTTTGCTTCTATAATCATTAACGTCACTTATTTAATCATTAACGTGAAGACAAGAACACACGATATTGTCACTTATATAATCATTGCCGACAAAATAAGCGACACTGTCCCCCACGTAATCACTTTGTGTTATGTGAACGACAATCTGAGCTACATTGTCACTCATTGAATCGTATACGATTTTTGCGGCACTTGTTCGAAAAATTCATCGATGATTTGTTTCGCCTGTGCGACATTTGTCGTCGAGGATTTAACATTGTCGACCACCTGTCATTGATGATGTCTAATGGAAGTGGCCAACTGGGTAATTAAAGCTTCTCACCAGACCAAATTTTGCACCGATAATTATTTTAGTTGCCATTAACAGTCTACGAATTGGCTATATTCTGTTCCAAAAGTAGATGTTTTTTTTTAATAATAAAACATATTAAATGAAAAATTTTTATTTAAATAATTTTTAAATTTACCGCCACTTATACTTTGAAACAAAAAACTTTTAATATTTAAGTGACTACAGTATATTTTAAAAGGGATTGTAAATATTAATTAAATACTTATGAGCGATATTAAAAAAATTAAGAGGAAAAACCAACTAAATGCTTTAAAATCCTACCAAACTATATGGCGGGTAATAAAAAATCAATAAATGTATTTTTGACGGCAATTGTAATAATACCACTTAATATTAAATTACTTTTTGATACTTTTATATATTAATGATTTTATGATTACATAAATAAACGAACATTCACAAATCTGCAGCGGGAAAAAGGATGCCTTTTGGAAGGCCTCTGTAGTCCTTGTTTTTTATATACAAGGCCTGCTCGCTCCATTCCATACTCATATCTTTTGTACACCCGTTGTCTTTCTAGTTCTAGAAGGCCTGAAGTTCTAGTTCTTGAATTACCTTCTAAAAAGGAAATTTTAAATTGTTTTTAAGGAAGGTCTGTCAAAAAGCAGTTGTAGGTACATTTTTTTAATATTGGTATTTTTATAGCGGTTTCTGTATTTTTGATTAATTAGACTTTTTATTTCAAATTATTTCTTTTCATCTGAAGTAGTTTTTCACACGAATGTATTTATTAACAATACATACATAGGTATAGTTCGCTGGAATAAGTATAAGCTAATGAGCTTCAGCATAAACGTATGTATGAAACATATTGCACGTCAATTTCAGCCTTATATACAAATTACTTGCGAAAAAATAATATAAGAATGTTTGTTATTTATAAAGTACATTTTTGATGAATAAAACGAATTTTTTTTGCTTTGACAAAAAATAAAATCTGCTCCTTCTCTTCTCCCTTCCCATAGAAGCGAATGTGGAATGTGTATCTATTTTTATACGGAAGAGCCGAGGCCTTCTATAAGGCATTCTTTAGCAGTTAGATAAGAATAGTAATTGAATAAAAAAAATATCTAAGCAGGCCTTTAAGGCCTTCAATAAGGCCTTACGTAAGAAGACCTTCTGAGTTTTCCCGCAGGGTCGTATTCACTTACCGATACAAACACTTACAGAAACATATACCCAGCATCAGGAGCCATGCAAACTTGCGTTCTTTGCAAAAAGGCTGGCATACATTCAGGCGCCAGTAGCAAAAGCTGCAACAGCAGTGTTATAATGCATTTTTACAACAATGTTGGATGCTGATGATGCAGCTGAATATCGAATTTAAAATATTAAAAAAATAATAAAATCAGGGCTTAATGTTAAAACAAAAACAAAAACGTTCAATTGTAATCAACAGCCAGTTGTAGGCTGTTGGTTACTAAAGGGACAGAAAAGACCAAGCAAGCACAAACAGACAAACGTACATGAACATGTCTATCTATGGAAGCATAAAATCTCAGGTATTATAAATTGTAATTGGGATTTTCATTTCATATTTTTATCCTTTCACTCCCTCTCTTATGAACATGAATTTATTAAAATCCTTTTGTAAAACTTTAATTACAAAAGGACAAAAACAAGAGAAAAGGTATCATATTAATGGCTATAAAATGTATACAATTTACCATTGTTCTTATTAAATTAAAATAAAAATAATATTAAAAAACAACGAATTGATTTTTGAATACAATGAGGCATTGTTATTATTGCTATTTTTTTTTTTTTGCAGACAATAAAGCAATCATTTTCGACAAAGTTTTAGTTTATATTTAACTCAATACTTATTGTTTTCTCGTTCTCTGTTACAGGATAAAAATCGATATTTTAAATCAGGAATATACCGTCTACTATGTGGGTACAAATTTGGGACGCATTTATAAAATTGTTCAGTATTATCGTAATGGAGAATCGTTGTCAAAGCTTTTGGATATTTTTGAAATTGCACAAAATGAACCCATACAGGTGATGCAAATCAGTCAGACACGTAAATCCTTGTATGTGGCAACAGATCTTCGTGTCAAACAAATCGATTTGGCCATGTGCAATCGTCGTTATGACAATTGTTTCCGTTGTGTTCGTGATCCATATTGCGGTTGGGATAAGGAAGCGAATACATGTCGTCCCTATGAGTTGGATTTATTGCAGGTAATTTTTGTAAAACAAAACAATGATTTTTTGTCAATTTTATGAAACATAAACAAGGAACATATTTAGATCTTTGAATTGCAGCATGTTAAATCAACGATTTTTGTTATAATATTTGTAGCCAAAATGTTTAGTTATTGGATATTTTCAAATTATCTAAAAATAGATTTTTGTTCAAATATTTTTTGTCAACTTAAAATTGTGAAAATTCTCTTAAGTATTTTATTTATTGCATTTCTATTTCATATTATTTTTCTATTTCATATTTTTAGGATGTTGGCAATGAGACAAGTGACATTTGTGACTCGAGTGTTTTGAAAAAGAAAATTATTGTCACTTATGGACAGAGTGTACATTTGGGTTGTTTTGTTAAAATACCAGAAGTCTTGAAAAATGAACAAGTTACTTGGTATCATCATTCAAAAGATAAAGGACGGTAAGTTTGAAAAGCAAAAACAAAAATATTTCTTAGCAATATTAAAGGAGAAAATTTTGAAAAGTAAAAACAAAATACTTGAAATTTAATATCTGAAATGCAATATTCGTCTATTATTTTCTCATTTTATCTGGCGTTAGCTATGAAATTAAATACAGTCCCACCAAGTATATAGAGACAACAGAAAGAGGTCTAGTGGTTGTATCAGTAAATGAGGCAGATGGTGGACGTTATGATTGTCATTTGGGTGGCTCTCTTTTATGCAGTTATAATATAACTGTAGATGCTCACAGGTACTTCGAATTTTCAATTAAAGTATTGATAGAAATTATAGTTAAAAAATAAAATTGTTGCAAAATAATAAAATCTATTTTATTTTCCTTACTTCTTCCAGATGTACGCCTCCAAACAAAAGCAACGATTATCAGAAAATTTATTCTGACTGGTGTCATGAATTTGAAAAATATAAAACTGCCATGAAATCCTGGGAAAAGAAACAAGCGGTAGGTTATTAAAGTATTAAATTTATATTTTATTTATACTCGCTTTCTATTTCAAATTTATTGTTTTAACCTAATTTAATTAAACTGTTTTGTTTAGTTATTGTTGCCGTCATATTTCAATTGTTGCATGTTTAAACACTTGTGTGTTCTTATATGCAAATTCATATGAATATTTAAGCAGTTGCGGTTTGTTCTCTATTGACATAAAATTAATAAATAAAAAAATTATATTGTCTTGTTCGACACTAGACCAATAAGACTAAGAATGATGTACTATTTAATGACCCAATTAGTTGTATCAACAGAACATTAGATAGTGTCATATATAAATGTCATATTTCAATATTATTTGTGATGTTTTTATTGCTTAATAGTTGAATGCTATTTTTGCCTTTATCATGCTAAAGTTTATACATACATATGCTAAACGGATTAGTCGCACAATAATAATTCATTCCCATATAATGAGTGATTAAAATTAGAGGACTTATGAAAGTATACGTTTTTATGCCGCCTTTAAGCAAACATCATCTGAGTGTGGTAATATATTTACAAGATATTTTTCCTTTACGTATCACACTTGATCAACAAGACGGTATTAACACAATATTTTAAAATTTTCAGTAGAGGCCAAAAAGTGTCTGTGGTTACATTTTAAGAGAATTTGAAAATCCGAATACATCATAGTAAGCAAATTCCATTTGAAAATATATTTGCATTGTTTTTATTTTAAAATCTTGCAATTATTGGGTTAAAAATCTATGTTTTGAGTTAATACCATTTTTCTGAATCTTTTCGATAAAAATGCGAGCAATTTTATCATAAAAAGAGTCACATTTCGAATTAAAATCATAAAGTATAACAAATTTTATGAACAAAACAATATCAACTCAAAATACAACCAATTTTAAATAAAATAATTTGATTATTTTTAACTTGAATAAAGGTTCAAATCAAAATAATACCTTTTTTATGAAACAATACGATACATTTTTATTTCCACATTTCTATCAACTCAAAATAATACCTTTTTGGCGATATAAAGATAGTCACTACACTATCACAAAAATAGTCTCAAATGTCGTTTTCGAGATGAAAGAGTAATCGGAATACGTTGAAATGTTTACAGTAGATAGATATTGATGTTGCTAGGTGATTTCTTGCAAAAAGTGAAATTTTAAAAGTTTTGAGTTATACCCTCTTGTTGATTAACTGCCAGTTTTTGTAAATAAAACAAAAATTTTCGTTAGGGAATTTATATTGAAACAACAATAAAAAAACTCAAATTTGTTTTTGTTTTCAATTTAAAGTCCCTAACGAAAATTTTAATTTTATTTATAAAAACTGGCAGTAAGTGCGATATTTTAATTTTTTGAAAGTTAAAATTTTCTAATAAATTTTGTTATGGTAATTAGGATGTGCTAAGCATGAAAATAATAATAAAAATAAATTTCATTTTGGCCATTGGCCAGAAAACGGTACATTTGTGCTTTTCGATGTATACTACTTTTTAAAGTGCCACCCATAGTTACACGATGGTTATATTAAAAAAAATGTGTAATCTTGTTTGAAAGGCTACTAAACTACTCGTCGAATAGTAACTAATTCACTTAGATCGCATAAAAACTGACTGAGTTATAGTGGATCAAACGAAAACACTAGCATTTAACTTTACCAAAAAAATTCACTAGTAAGAAACAAAATAAAAAAATTGGAGCAGCCACCGGGATAACTGCAGGGGTCACCGCTGGAGCAGCATTTTTCGCCCTAAGGGCAGCAACATTAACCGCAACTATAAGTTTCTTCAAGAGGCCCTCATACTCAACCGAAATAGTAGTCACCTAACAAGTCAGCACTCTATCGACTTTATCAGCTGGAACCACCTAGGTCAGTGACCTTTTTCAACTCTGTCATGGATTGACCACAATCATTAACTCTATTGACACAAGCGGCCAAGTTTTTCATCTCTCGATAATTCCTTTGTCATTGAAAACTTCCCAAGTCATACAATTAGTATCCGTGCAGACATTAGGCGACGTACCAGCACCACTAAACAACCAATAAGGCGCACCAATAGGACTAGAAACAGCAATAAATGATGAAGTAGTAGTACGTCCAATAGCACCAGCAGCAAACTTTGCACCAACAGCATGCTCGGCAGCAACAGCAGCTGGTCTTAGACACCAATGGCTTATTAATCAGATAAATCAGTAGAAAGGTAATAATTTGAACATCCAGATGATAAGAGGAAGACAATTCCAAAAGGCGTCAGCACCTAAACCAACTATCAGTTGGTAGATATTAAGACGATACCAGATCGCCAATAGTTGGCAGAAACACCTTCAGATATCACTGCAACGAACCAATTAGCCTAGTCACAAATCATCTAGCAAATACACAAACAATATTGGAGATTCCTAAAAACTAGGTGGAAAATCCCAAAAATCCCAGGAGTTCCCCGGCATTAAAAAAATCTAAAAAATCCGCAGCGGCAAATCCATTTTGTCAGGTCCAAAAATTTCATATCATTTACAAGAATTGATATAATTAGCAGAGACACCTTCATCTAGCACCACCACAAACCACTTAGCCAAGACACGAACCAGACTAGAGATTCCAAAAAATGGAACAAAAATTTCCAAAATTCCAGATATTCCCCTGAAAAACTAAAAAATCTGTAGCGGCAACACACACCATTATGCTATGTAGTTGTGACCAGTATTTGTGACCAATATTTTTTTACCAGTATTTGTGACCAATATTCACGGCTAGTATTTTGTCATTTTCAAAAAATTTGTGTCTTACCCCCAAAGCATTGTTTGTTGTTGTTCAAAGCATTGCTGTGCATGGCGCAATCGAACCAGACTGTGACTGGATGATGCTTTAAAGAGTAGTGTACATCGAAAAACACAAATGCACCGTTATCTGGTCTTTGGCCGAAATAGTTTTTATTATTTTTTCGTGTTTAGCACATCTTATTACCCTAAAAAGTTCAGCAGAAAATCTTAACTTTCCAAAAACTAAAATGTGAAAAGGAGTGTTTTTTAAATAATTTCTTATAAATATATTTTAGTTTTTCTTGGCTTTATAACTCTAAAAACCTTGGTCTCAAGTAAAAAATAATGAATCACATTTTTGTAGAAAATTTTGTCAGCTTTAATTCTTTCATGCAGAAATGTCTGCTAAAAGTTACAGTTTAAGACCTACGAACAAAAAACTAAACAATTTCACGTTAAGGGGCCCTCCAATCTCTAGCTCTAGCCCTCCAAACAATGGCACTCTTTAGTTTCTTTAAATATACGTTTTAAAAATTAACTTTGTCAATTTTCATAGCTCCGGGAATTAGCTCCTTCGATTTGTCTAATTTTAATACCTTACTGTGCCTCCAGAAAACTTTACTAACTTTCACACCTTCTGGAATATAGTTTTGACTTTGAAATTTTTAAAAATGATTTCTTGTTCTAGTAAAAAAAATATATGTACAACCAACTTTTTTATTATGAACTAAGGAACTACTAAAGTAAATTTTAAGTTCTTTTCCGAACTGTGAACATCCTCAATATTGCGGTTTCATTGTTGAAAATTATTATGATTTTCTCTACTTACCACAAACATAAATCAATAGATTTCCTAATGAGTTTGTACTTTTATTTGCACAAGTTATAGCACTTTGTAGGAATTCACTTTAGTCACGGCAAATTGTTTATAATTATTAAGATTGTTGCTGTAGTTTTATTACATAATGTTCATTATCAGTAGAACAAATGAATGTGAGAAAATATTTATTCAATCAATATGCAACACACATTTATTTAGTGCTATAACATTCTTAACGAATTATTTATTAGAAATATGGTATTTTATGTAAATTAGAATGTTAATTAGATTATTAGAGTTATGTATCAAATTTCTTTCACTTTTCTTTTCAGCAATGTTCTACACGTCAAAATTACAGCCAACAACATCCCAATGAAGTTTTTCGCAAAAATATAGTCTGATATCAACAAGGATTGAATACAAACGCACTAACGTCCATTAAAATTTTTTATTAAAAAGATTAACAAATTAACAGAAACCAATACAAAGCAATAGGTATAACAAAAAAAGGAAAATGAAAATAATAATTTAATATAAATATTAACATATAAATATAAAACAAATTTTTCAACAATTGAAATTAATTAATAAACAACACAACTAAAGTTCCCGCATAATACATGTTTTAAGCAGAGTATGATTGTAAAACAAAATAACAATTTTTAAACGGCATTTATATAAATATAAATTGTAAGTTAATAACAATAATAAACAATACAATTAAATTAAATATTTAAATTTTCTTTAATAAAAAATAATAATAATAATAATAGTTTCAATAATAACAGCTACATGTTCTATGAAAAACAAACTACAAATTAAATCATTTAATTGGCTTGCGAATTAATAGCAACTCATATTCTTACCGATAACTTTTTAATTCAAATTATATTAAATATTATTTTTCATAAAACTGCCTACAACGAAAATAAATCATTAATAACAGAATGAAACTTAAAAGGACTCACACACACATGCACAAATACTCTGAGAACTATCATTTACACAGATGTACATATACATATATTTTAGGTAGCATGCAAGCAAGACCCATCGACATTATTTCCACGTTTAAAGGGACTTCCTTAAAAAAATGGAAGTCCTTGAAATAGTATTGCACAGTAAAGATTGTTTGTTCTCCCGGTATTAAGAGTTTTCCCCTTTGGGTATGTCGACTGTGGACATTATTTCCTTTTCGAAATGGCAATAATGTTCATAGAAACTATTTCCGTGGTCGCTACTGCATGCCACAATATTTTTAGTATCAGCAACAGCAGTTCGAATTATACACAAAATTATGTACTTCTTGCTTAAAATGTTGTTTCCACAATCCAAACCGTCGCAGTGGTTCGAATACAAAACAATCTAAGAAAAAGTCCTAGCGGAGAGTCTAAGCTTTCTTGATCACACTGTGGATTTTAGAGTAGTCGGAAAAAATCACAATTGCACGCCCACAAAAATTGGAGCTAATACTGTTTTTCAGCATTTTAAGTCCTATATCTTAATAAATATAGTACATATGTATTAACAAAAAAAAATCTTCTAGAAAGTTGTTACCTGTGAATTTTCTAACAGCTTTTGCCTTTACCGACTTTTATGCTAATCGCATATTTAGCAAAATAAACCGCAATGTCGAAAAAAGCCCATAACAATTAAAGTTTCAAAATTATTAAACTAGTTTAAAAATTTTGGTCAACTTCTTCGTTTCGTAGAACTGAAAGCTGTTTCTTTAGTTATCTGGGCCGCTGATCGCGAATCTGGACTTAATTTTTTGATCAGCCTTAGTTTTCGAGATATACCGTTATATCAAAATTGAAAAAGTTTGTGCGACATATATTAGCATAACTGTAGTAGGGTTCGCCCTATTCAGTAAAAACTAAAAACCAGAACTCGACAACAAAATTATCTTTATGTCGAACCAACCTTGTTTCTATATCTGCCCACTACTTTCAGAGATATCGTAGAAGTTTCAACCTATTAATTTAAAATTTCATATATAATTTTAAAAAGTTCTGTCACAAAATTGTGATCAATATCAAAAGTTTTACACAAAAAATTTTCTTTGGAATTTGTTTATGAAATTTTTAATTTCTAAGTGCAAACTTTTACGATATCTCTGAAACTAATGGGCATATTTAGAAGCAATGCTTACTTGGGTTAAAGATTATTTTGTTCTAGATATTTGGTTTTTATTTTTATTGAGTAGGGCAAATTCTTCTCTACTTAGACGCCTATATTTTTTGATTTCACAACGTTATATCTCGAAAACTGGAGATGATAAAAAATTGAAGTGCAGATTCGGGTTCAGCGGCCAAAATAACTAAAGGAATAATTTCAAATTCTAGAGAACGAAATAGTTTACAGAAATTTGTAAATTGATTGGGTTTTTCGTTATTTTAAGAGATATGGGCTATACAATATATTGCTGTTTATTTCAGGGATGCAACAGTTATAAGAGAAATGGCAAAAAGGTCTTTACCGAAAGGTCTTTACCGAAAAATAACTGAAAAATAAAATAGTTTGGCAAATCCAAAATCGCACGCCTCTAATCTCATTTAGACCTTGAAATTAAATAGGCTTCTATTCCTAATTATACGGAAGCGTAAACAAAGGACACGATTAGTAAAGTCTTTCGGTCGTTATCGTGACCACATACAGGATCCGTACATACAGACAAACGGACGTCCAAGACAGAACTTTTTTAAACAGTTTTTTAATTAGTTTAAATAATAAAAATGACCCTAAAAATGTCATGAGTGTTAAAAATAGTATTTTTTCTTAATATGTGTTTGTGTATATATTTTTTACAAGTGAAATATATGATAATATAGCCAGTTTAAGTTTGAAAAATCAGTAGTTTCGCGTGTAGTGAGAGTAGTACCCACCTCATCGCTTTGCTTATGAGGCGTGCAATTGCTATCGATAATGATTATTGGTAACCAAAAACCTTTCTTCGTTGATATAATAGTTATTCATAACCAAAAAAAAAAAAATATTTCTCACTTATATTGGTTACGATGACCAAAATGATATATAACTTACGATAATAGTTGATTATAACCATTATTTGAATTCTTCAATATTAATGGTTGGTAACCAAAATATTTTGTTGGTTGATATAATAGTTATTCATAACCAAAAAAAAAAATATTTCTTATCTATATTGGTTACAGTGACCAAAATAATATATATCTTACGATAATGGTTAAAAATAACCAAAAGCAGATAGAGCTTATTTTCTGATAACCTTTTTTTCAGAAAGATAAAATTATAATTATTTTCGGTCCCTGGTTTATTTTGTTAAATATGTGATTTAGATAAAAAGTCGGTAAGGAAACTTCACAGACAACAACTTTTTGGAAAACATTTTTTTTGCTAATATTATATTTATTAAGTTATGAAACACAAAAACAGAAAAGGACCATTTGCTCGAACTTTGGTGGGCGTGATTTTTTTACGACCGCTCTAGTGGATATATACGATGATGTAATAGCGGACAAAATTTCTTATATTTTAAAATCATTTGAGAAAAACTCTTTTAATAAATTGATTTTGATAGCTTTTCACAACCAGACCTAAGGGAAATTCATAACAGGTAGACAGACTATCGATCAATTCACTTTGGAAAATACCCAGTTTGGTTGTCAAAAAAATGTACGCATACTCTTTTTGTTTTTTAACACAAGGCGCGAAGCGATTATCTTGTCTGCAGAAAACACCCAGAGTGTATGGCGGGAATCGAACCACAACCTCTGGACTGACAGGCTAGCATCACTACCACTCCGCCACAAGAGCACCCTGAGTCAACAAAGTATGTGATATTCGAAATAGATGAAAATACAAGCGGTGAAAATAAGCAAAAAATAATCACTTGATCTGTCGATATCACGTGTTATGAATTCGCCTTGACCAGACCAATTAAGACAATTAAAAACATTTTTCATTACATTATTGTAAAGTTTATTCCTTATCACAAAATTTTTCGCAAGGGCTTACTAATGATATATGTGAAATGCTAAATGCAGTATCTTCACAGTGGTAAAATTTTCAAAACTCAAAGCCAAATTTCTTTTCAACAATTAGAGAGTAATTTACGAATTTAACTGCATTTTAATATATACACGGACGACTTGAGTAAAAAATTTATATATAACAAGCATACAAGTTTTCTACTCAAGTTGGGATTATGGAAACTACTTATTAATATCTGAGAAAATTTTCTATGAAAAATATATCTTAGAAAAATGTTTTTGATAGAAAATGTCTTTAAATTATATGGGAAATGTTGTTTCATCATTTTATTATTAAAAAAAATTATGATTTCCTATACAAAATTTATGCTAATAAAATATGTATTGTAATAAAAATGATGGAAAGAAAATTGTTTATTGAAAGATTTTGTGAACAAAACTTTATTTTGATAAAACATATATCGGTTAATTTGCTCGGAAATATTCATGTAGCGAAAGTTTTTGTTGAGCTATTTAGAAGTTTTGCTCTGAGCTATGCAGAAAATTGTCTCAAAAAATTGTGGCTCAGATTTTATTCCAAAGAGAGAAGCGTTCTAAATTAAAAACTTTTAAGAATTATTTCCATGTGCTTCTCAGTGTTAAATTACAATTTATTTCATTTTCTTTACAATACTAATAATTTACATGCACTATTTCTAACAAAATAAAAACATTATAATGATGATGAAAAAAATCACTTACAAACATAGCATACAACAAAATCTTCATATCGTAATTTAATATAAAAAAAGTTATAAACTTTGCATTAAATAATTTTAGTAAATTGATAAATCTAATAAAAACTTATATGAAAAAAAAATGCTTCAAATAAAAGTTAAAGAAAAAGTAAACTATTTGAAACTCTGAAAAATATATAAAAAATAAAAATATTTCTCTCAGTTTGTATCCGAAATCGTTAAGCAATGTGATTTTATAATGAAAAAAATATATAATAACTAAAAAATTAATAAATCTATTATACAATTAAACCATTAAATTTAATGACAACATGTCTCAGCAAAAATATTTTAATGTTGGATGTGAAACTTTGTATTTGCTTTAATTTTCGCCGGCCTAAAGGCTTATTAGTTTGTAACATTTGAGTTTTTTTCTAAGGCTGGAAATCCTTGTCAGCTAGGCTCTATGCTTTTGATCTAAGCAGTTCATAGACAGGGAAAGAAATTTCTAGAATAGAGGAAGAAATCGGTAAGATTTCCTATTGAAAGATTCTTTGACATTTTTATTTCAAACACACTTTCTCATGGTAATCGAGTGGTATATATACCACACATTTTTTTTTCAAATCAGAAAATTCAGTATTGTTTGACTGTGTTGGGAAAGCTCGTCAAATAATAACTTGAATACTAAATTTTCCAAAAGATGAATAAGAGATATAAATATAAACCTTGCCAAGACGAGCAGCGCTGCTACATATAGCAGCATCGCCAATAGTAATTCAAAACTATAAACAAACCTTCAAATAGCCCAGTCAAATAAGAAGAAAGAGGGGCCAACTGCAAAATGAGAGATAATAAGGGATAACAAGGGATGGCAAAATTGGTACAATTGTAAAATTTTCGGTACAAATCGAACTTTAAAAGTACAATGGTACATCAATGGCTTATTTAGGACAATTAATAATGTGCCATTTTTTAATTTTATTTTGTCATTTTCGTCCATTCGAACATATGCAACACTAAATCTGATGTAAATTTTGCTAAGTATTGAGAACAAAGTTCGATTTAAAGGTATGAATATTTAAAGTGGTCAGATAAGACCAAGTCTTTGTAATTTAAAGCTCTTGCAGGTCAGGATACGTATTAAAGTCTGAAAAATATAAATTATTATAAATTTATTTGCATTGTAGTAAAGGCGAATATTTCGGGAATTTATTGAGAATATATTCTTCTACCTTCCAATAACTATGTCCTAATTAATGTTATTTTCGATTAGAAATTACTAAATCCTACTTAAACACACTTTCATTTTCCACCGATAGTACTATATGGGTATTTCCACAGCGAAATCCACTTTTTGCCACGTGCAACACCAAGCACTAATGCTCGTTTTTTGCAAAGTTTTTTTGTGTAGGGCGTAATTAGCTCTACAATACGCAAAAGTTTAGGAAAAGTTAACTACATGGTTCTAAAATACAAGCTTAACATCTTGATGCCGCAAGTGACCAAAAAATGGATTTTCCTGTGGAAATGCCCATAACTTATGTATGTATGGAAAAGCGATATATTTTCTTTACTTAACTAGTACATGTTTCTGGCTTCAAAAATCTCTTTTGATACAATTTTAGACAACAATTGGTACAATTTTAAAATCTCATATGCCATCCCTTGCGCCAAACCGTTTATGACCAACCATACTCACTGTAATGCAAGGCCAACCGTGAATCTCATAAAATCTTATACACAATACCTTGTATAAGGTTATGGAATGAGAGATAATGATATATTAATATAAAATTAAAATATACAATAAATATGTTATCTAATGAGTTTTTACTTACACAAAATAGGTACACAGAAAAGAAAAATCAATCCATCGATACTTAAATTAGTCCCAAGTCAAGTACAGAAACATTGATAGAATTACGGAATATTGAAGTGCAAAACACTTAATTTTTGCCTGATTCGGCTTTATTCATGCAAAAAATTCGTATTTTAAGTACGACAATGTTTATAAACTTTATACACAGTCGTACTCGTACTGTGTTGTTATTTGTTTGCTTAAATGATAACCACAATTCACTGATGTGCTCTTGTTGTTGTTTTGTTGTTCTTTATTTTCATTTCCCGGGCATAAGCGACAATAAGCGACTAACATCGTACTACATGCTTGGTTCAAGCCGGCTGCATACTTGAATCAATCCCGCCACATACTTGAATCAAGCCCGAACCAAGCTTATTTTTCCTTATTTAATCCTAGAACAGACTTGAGAATTTGTATTTTTAATAATAAGTTATATTTAATACTTAAATGAAATTTATTTGCTGATAGTTAAGCATTGTCTATATGCATTTCATTGGCGCTATACCAAATCGTCAGTAGACTTCAACCACAACTTTGATCGGTCTACTGACGATTTGGTAAAGCGCCAATGAAATGCATATAGACAATGCTTAACTAACAGCAAATAAACTTTTTTTAAAATAAAATTATGACAATATGTCAAATAATAAATTTCTTATATATTTAATACTTTTACTTACTTGTTTTAATTTAAAATTAATTTTTGTTCATTCCTGGTATTGAGCTTGACTCATCATGCTAAATATACATTATTCCATTTTATGACATCGCCAGCAAACATGATATTGTGTACTAGCGACAACGTGTGCCACTTCCGATGTTTTTCGGTGAGTGGCAAATTGTTTGCGCGTCTAATGTGTACGATTGTCACAATAATGCGACAATATTGCAGTCACAAAAACAAAATGACAACATCCCGACTAGAAATTTTCCCAATACTCATATTGGGGCCCGATTGGGAATGCATGTGGCACATCCAAAAGGGTTATCCCATTTGTGATTTGATCGGGAACTTGTTGGAGTAGCCCATCTACAAATTAATGACTTAACAAAAGTTCTTCCGAAGTGGGAAACTATTGGGAAATTGTTGGGAAAATCTAACACAGATTTTTAATCGTATATTATGCTCATCTTCAACAGAGGTAAATGTTACATACTTTGGTCCCTTCGATAGCTTCAGCAATTTTAATTCAATATTAGAGTTTGACATTTTCCCGATTTAAGCAAATTTTTGCAAGATTTTGATATTTTCCCACAGGAAACCAATCGGATCCCAAATACGTTTCTGCGTTACATCGGAACTGGGATCCCAGTTAGATCCCAAACGTGTTTGCATAAAAATTTCTAGTCGGGATGTTGCTATTTTGTCGCATTGAGTTAATAATTTGAAATATGACGTCACAAAATGACAACAAAAGAGATTTCCAATGTGTACGAAGCATTAGACATCTCAGCTAAATCAGTACATGAAAGAACGACACCTAAACTCCAGTATACACCATCAGCATGTAATGCGATGTTTGCCGGTTATTTGTCGGCACTGTACGAACAAACAAAATTACCAAAAAAAAAACCCCCCATCAAGAGTACAACAGTGAATTGTGGTTATCAAGAAGCATACAAATATCAACACACTACGAATTTGTATAAAGTTTTTAAAAATGGTCGTACTTAAAATAAGAATTTTTGTACTTAATTTAAGAAATTTGGACGTGATTCAATATTTTTTTATATGATTTAACAATCTTATCCCGTTTCAGCTTGATTCAAGTACATTTTAGTGTTATTCGTACTTAAATTTTCGAGTGCGACTCGTACTCAAAATAAGTAGAAAACACTAGAATTTAGAACGGTGGTTTTCTTTCTACGTAAGTATAATAAAACATATATATTAGATATATACAAAATCTTATTAATAAATAATATAAATTATTTATTGTAAATGATATTTCAATGATTTAATAACTATACACACAGAAAAATTTCCATGTAAAATCGTCGAAAACCAGGTTAACTTAACATTTTTCGGTAGTGATTTTGCTTCATAGGTGTTTCATGTTAAATCAACATGATTTACAATAATCTTGAGAGAAAATTTTTCCTTTTGAATTAATTATATTTCATGTTGATTTAATATTCCAGTACAATTAAATCAAAATGAAGTTGATACTGAAATAATACGAAAAATCATATTGAATCAAAGTAATTTGGAGTGGAAACAACGTGAATTTTATATTGAAACAACATGAAGAATCATGTTGAATCAAAGTTATTTTAAGCTGAAACAACGTGAATTTGATATTGGAACAACAGAAAGAACCATGTTGAATCAAAGTTATTTCAAGTTGAAATGTTGAATCATGTTGAATTAAAGTTATATCAAGCTGAAACAACATGACTTTAATGTAGCTATTTTATTAATTATTTTACTTACGTGATAGTCATCAGAAAACTTTTCGTTGTAGCTGACTGCCCTAGCCAAGATTTGAGCTCGTGCCACCTACATGATAGTCCACGTGCTAACCACTGCAGCCACAACAGCTTCAAACTTTTCTTTACTTATACACTAAATAAATACCATCGTATGTAAAATGCATTTCATTTGAATTCAACATGATTTAAATGATTATTTAACATAAAACTTATTTGAAATTAAAGTTATAGTCATGTCGATTGAAAATGAAACTTAACGTTTATAACAAAATTATTTTAACGGTGATTTAAGGTTAGATTAATCATTTTCCGTTTAAAATTAATATGAAACAATGGTAATTTTAAATCAGCAGCAGTACATTTTCGCTGGTAATTCGTTTTTTGTCGTATACATAGACGACACATGTAAGAATAAACAACAACAAATCACACAACTAAGCAGAACAGTGAATTGTAGCAATGAACAAAGCAAGTAAACACGAACCCACTCAAACGACAAATTATTTCTTGTAACTTTAATATGATTTGCAATCAAAATTGCGGCATGTGGATTTTACATTCCTTTTTTTTCTGTGTGTACAAGGTATTATTCAGTATACTTCACGGTTGACCTTGCACTACAGTGAGTTTCGCTGAGAGCGCTGCGGGCTCTCTCCTCTTTATCTCAGAAACAGTTGGGCGTATTAAAAAATGTTCAAATGTACAATTTTTTTATAGATGTTAACATCATTAGAGCTATAGAAAACGAGATAATCGCGAAAAACAAATTTTTGTGTCCTTTGATCTGGAATAACTTTCGGCGCAGACACGATATGTTTTGAGACTTTTGAGACATTTTTTAGAACACCAAAATGAAGGTGCGTACCAATTTACAGCTTATTATCTCTCATTCCGTAGTGAAACCCTAATATGACTGGGCTAAAAATATGATGTGAAGAAAATGACAAATGCAAAGCTCAATCCAAACCGAATTCTTAACAGGTGATCCTGACAGTACAGCTGACTACTTTTTTTTTGCATTTTGATCATAGTTGGATGTAAAATACACTACTTGCTTTATGAATTGGACATCGTACAATGATTTGACAAAAACAAAATGCTTGTGGTTTGTGTACATGTTGTAGTTGTTGTACTAGTGAGATCACCTGGTATGAATTCGCCTTGAATCTATCATACATATTTAAAATTATTTAAAGAAAATTATACGAAAATACCTAAATTGTATAATAAAAAAGTTCGCTGGGATATACATATGTATGTATGTACATATGTATCTATTAAGTATTTCATATACATAAACATAAAAAAAATAATTCTACTAAAAAAGCGTGCATTTACAATTGACCCATTTCCAGCATCATAAAACAAAGTTGTAATCATATTAACATCAAAATAAAATTTTATTAACTATAGTTTGTGTTTGGACTTTATGTATCGTTAGTTTTTTTTTATGATTTATAAATTATAAATACACAAGAAGATAAACATTAACAGAAAACCGAGAATAAGTTATAAACACAATATCAAGCAAGAGCTTTTGTTTTAGTACCATTAATATTCCTTTAGTATTAAATAATTTTTTAAATTTATTTACAGAAAGTAAATACTTGCATCGGTCTTATGTGTATCCAAATGTATTCAAATATGTTTGAAGAGAATATATAAGCATTTAACAAACATTAACTTAGTTGTTCAATGCAAATATAATCTTCCGTTTTTTAACTTTCATTTATATTTAAGCAATTATAAGTTTTTAATAAAGAGAAAATTAACTTTTAAATTTAAATAAAAGTAGTGTTTAATTTAAAGAAGAAATGTATGACATAATCACACTGTGGAGTCCTGCACAGAAATACAACTCTTGTTCTAAACTCCTTTTTTCTTACTACGAGTAGAAGTAGTGCTTATATATGTATATGGGTGATTCTCATTCTAAACGTGCATTTGGTTTTTTTTTTAATTTCATTTTTTGTTTACCAATGTAACTAATGAGAAGGTAGGATCCATATAATAGTTTTCATCTGATTCAATGGATTCTGAAATAAAATTATATCTTTAAATTTTTTAACATTTTTGTATACTGAGCGCTACATTTGCTTTCGCGGTTGTTCCGGGAATGATTTTTGCAAAAAAAAATACACCACAAAAATGAGTATAGCGTTTGAAAGCATTATATATCTACTCTCAAAAAAAATTATAATAATCGCATGACAAAATTAAAAGTAATGAACACTTTTTCAATTTTGACTCGGGCTAAAATAAAAAAAATAAAATAATTTTATGTTTTAAACAACTCTTTACATACATTTGTACTAAAGCGAAAATTAAAATAAGAGTAATTTTAATAAAATCAGCCAACAATGTTAAAAGCTATGTAAATTTTAAATAATTATTCGTAGCAAGGGACGACCTAATTAATATCTTCTTCGAAAATATAACAAACCACAGTGCGGCAGAAGCAACATTTTCTCAAAGACAATTCGAAATTTGTAAGCAGATAATGTTCTTTATATCGTTTCAACCCTTCAGCTGCTGTTAAATTTTTTTAAAGTCCTAAAATTTATAGATATTTTATGTTTAAAAAAATTTTGAAGTAACGCTCAATACATTTTTATACCAATTCAATATTTTTTTTTGCAGAACACACTCTATATTTTGAATTCATTCAATACAATTCAGATGTATAATAGTCGATGTATTTTAACATATTCACTAAAAAATATCGATAGCATTCAATACATTTTTTGAATACAAACCATGATTGATTGATGAAACGTTTTGCAATATAATACTATTTAACGAAGTTCACAACAATTTTAATTATTTAGAAGTAGTGCAATTTTAGTAATTAAACTGGGTAGAGAAAGCGCAACGCTCAATACGCAAGATTGCGGACAACAACAATTTGAAAAAATATTATAATTTCTAATATTTTTGAAAACTTTGATGTATGAAATAAGAGATCCAAATGCAAGTATTGTAGAACCGTTAACAATTTAATATCGTTTCTGGAAAAATTCATAGTTTATAAATGTGGAAAATCAACAGCATGAATTGCCGATACGCCATTTTGAGTGAAGATAGTAAAAACAGTATATTCATTTTCGTTTTTAGCACATAGCGGACAGTCTTACATAAACAAAGCTAGTATACATTAATTTATAATCCATTAAATCATGCTAAAGCAGTTTTCATTTAAAAGGTTTTTGAGTTTATTTTAGGAAATATTTTACTTTACACCCGGTCTTGACGAGACATAAGTTTGGAAATTTGTGTGTTAGCAATTGTCAAAATTCTGTCCTAACACAAGAAATTAACGTGTGGACCGAATGTGTTTGTGTCCTAACTAGGGATGTAACGATACGCCGTTTTGCCGATCCGATACCGATACCGATATTTAAAAATAAATATCGCCGATACCGATTCCGATACCGATACGAATATTGAAATTGAGTTCAATATTCGATCAAAATATTTAGATCAACAAAACTCAAGTGTAATTTTTTTATTATACAAAATTACATTGTAAGAGAGAATATTTAAAATTGATTTTAACCCAGTATAAAAAATTGGAAGTAATTTTTAAGGAGAAAAATTTTCTTTGCTTCCAAAAAATTTATATTAAAAATATGCAGATAATTAGTAGAAAAGCAAGAAAAAATGTTTAATTCCTTTATAATTTTAAAAAATACTCGCCATGCTTTTTAAAAAATCAATTTTTAAAGGACATTTATCAACTAATATTCTTCTAAATAACTTAATAGCTTAATTATTAAAAGTCTTCTAAGTTTATATTTATTCACCTAAATTTACATGAAAATACAGATCTGAGTTTAAATTCGCATAAAAAAATTGTGAAAATGGGTAATTTTTTATCCTTTTTCCTTGAGAAAAAATCATTATAGAATACCGAAAAAGAAATTTGTCCTAGCATCGCTTCCACCGAATTGGTAATCAAAAAACAAAACTTCTTGCAATGGCAAGGATATGTAAAACTAATTAGAAATTATCCAAATTTGCAATACTTCCAGATCGCGAATTCTACATTTTCATGACTTCTTTGGAATATCTTTTTTTTTGCTGGAATAAGATTTATAAAACAACGACTTGAACTTGAATTCATGGTAAAATTAACAAAAAATAAATAATTTTTTTTTTACAAAATAACAGCATAAAATATTAATAGTTTTTAAAATTGATATTAATAAGATTTAAAAAATAACGAAGTGAATTTAATTCATGGTAAAATTGAATAAAAATAAATTATTTGTTAAAAAAAACTCTGAAAAAAATTTTAAAGTATCGTCGTATCGACAGTAAAATATCGCCGATACCGATGTATCGGAAAATCTGAAGTATCGCCGATATATCGGTATCGGTATCGGTATTCGTTACATCCCTATTCCTAACACATGTTTGGAAATCAATGTTAAAACACAAACCCAAGGAAATATGTTAGAACACAAGCTGTCAAATTTAATATGTATGTGTGTTTTTTTATAATTTGTTTGATTTTATGAAAAAAAAGAATAAATAAAGTTAATATATAAATGTTTTAGATGTTTTTTTTATTTTTTGCACATTATTTATGTTCATATTCATAAAATGTTTAAAAACAGAAAAATAATGAAGAGAAATCTATAAAAAAAATTACATAATGCCGTTCAAATTTACTACACGAATATATAAAATTTATGTCCAAACATCAGTACGTTTACGCCACGGGGGTTACTTTCTACGGACACGAAGAAAGCATTTGAAATCAGAATCAGCCATACGAGTACCACTAAATCGTACTTAAAACAACAAAAAGACCAGATCATTTTAAAAATCAACTCTCGAGCTCTCAAAACAAGTACAAAAAGTCTTAGAAACATTTCATGTGCATGTTGGCATTGTGCTATCGATATTTTAAATGCTGTACTGGATAAGAGTACTGATTAAGAGTACGGAACCCTAAAAATGTAAACTGAGCAAAAAATTTATATGAAACGTATTCAGTTTTTTGAGCGATTTCCATGGAAAATTTGTATTAATATCAGTTCCATGGAAACCGCACTTAAATCATGTCAGATCCAGGATTGAAGAAGACGAAATAGAAAGGAGATACCTAATGGCGCTTGGACTTACAAGCCATCAAATCTTAGTTCAAAAATAGTAGATTTGATTTAAATCAGATATTGTGGACGTGATTTGGATAAATAATAATAATTATTATTATTATCATTTGCGTTCATAATGCATGCTGTCAAAAGACGTAAAACTTTTCGTTTAAATTAAGAATGCATATCTTCAAGTAAGTTATTTTTTACATAAAATCAAAACCAGCCTTAAAAATGGCTAAAATTAAGAACTTTTTACTCAACGAATTCGTACTTACAGCACTTTTGGCAACGAAATGGCCTGATTTTAGTACGGATGACTATATTTTTCATTGAAGTGTATACACAATCCGGCAGTATATAAAATAAACCGAGTCGATCCTAAACGAATAAAAGTTGTGCCAGTACACGCTCTATAATGGGAAATATGTCACTGGCGTTTGCAAAACTGTAAAGGGTACTATATATTTGTCAAATCCTTGACATCAAGCTCGTACGTATGCTTGACGCAAAATCCAAACCATTTAGATTGTCAATCCAGCATCATCGGTGTCACGCATACAAAAAAATTTTTCACTAATACCACCATAATGCTTGATGTGATTTTTACCAATGTATAGTTCCCATAAAAAACACTTTACCACGTCCGAAAATAAACCTACGGTAACACTGGGGATTTGTTGTGATAAGCATCACATTAACATCATTTTAGAACTGATTCAATTCTCGTATGCGAAAAGTTTGTATTTACTTGACCAGAGATTCGACATAAACGAATGCTCACTAATGCCACCCGTAGACGACATTTTTGTACGTCTGACTTGTCATATTTCCCATTGCAAAATACGTACATGTCGTGTTGGACATTTTAAACATTGCTTCTGTAAAACTCATGTGCGAAGTCATCTGACAAAATTTGAATAAGAGCGTGTTCAATTTTGGTCTGAAAACCCTTTTGACATCAGCTGCTTTTGGTATTGCCAGAAATCTATGCCCTGCAAAAACAGTCAGTGGCGATTGACTACTAGCGGTAGCATTATCCGGCTGCAGGCATTTTTTACAAGAGCAATATACATATGAATATGCTTCTAACTAGCTTTGCCTATTTAATACCAATTCATATCCATGTATTATATAAATATGAGGTGTACGTTTGTTTGTTTGCAAGTTTTTGTTACGACATCATGCCTAAACGACTGAACCGATTTAAATGATAGTTGGTACACAGATAGATATGTGGTCCACAATTAATATAGACTATAGTTGTTTCACAGATTTTCGACCGGGATGGGATAAATTGGTCAAAACATCCTCCTACGCATAACTGTGGCATTTGTTACGGCATCACGCCTGAGCGGCTGAAAAGATTTAAATGAAATTAGGTATACAAATAGATATTTAGCCCATAATTAATATACGCTGTATTTGTTTTACGGATTTTGGACCGGGAGGGCATAAAATGGGTCAAAACCAAATTTGACGTGGGATGATGGAAAATCGTTCCAAATTCAAAACCTCCCCCAACGCATAACTCTGCCGTTTGTCAGCCGTTTTTCAAAGTTCTTTATTGGTTTTAAATTTTCCCCAAAATCGGTGGGGACTGATTTTCAAAATTATTATTGTATTTTTATTTTATTTTTTTTCTTTAAAACGATTTGCCTGCAGTTTTACCCCCATATTCATAAATAAATAAAATGTATTTGAAATCTATTTTAAGAAAATTTTGTATGAAAAATTTGACATAAAATACATTTCAAACTCATTTTAAATTCTATGAATATGGAGGTTATTCTCTAATATTTTTTTCAAAATCGATTGAGAAATTTGATCCCCCCATGCTTAACTCTGTTATTTGTGAACCGATTTAAAAAATAATAATTTTTTGCTTGAAAGGATTAGCTTGAAGTTTGGTCCCATAATTTTTTTTCGAAAATCGGTGGGGAAGTTTGCTAACCCTATGATTAACTCTGTCGCATTTGAACCGAATTTCAAAATTATTTTTTTGTTTGAAAGTGCTTGCTTGGTCCCATAGAATGGATCTGGAGCGATTTCAAAATTTTTTATTTGAAAGGACATGAAAGATTTGGTACTATAAATGTTGGACGAACACATAATTAACGCATAATTGCGTTCATGTTTTAATCTGTTCAATCTGATCTTTGTATTGAAATCGGATTATTTTTGGCAGAGTTATTTCGTCTATATTGCTAGACCAGATAGACGATAAATAACGCATTAAAGACTTCTCCAAAAATGTTTAAAGCCCGTGCATTGCTGGGCCGAAAAAAGCTATTTAAATAATGTATCGTTATTTAGTGGAAACTTAAGATCTTACATTTTAGAGAAGAAAAAACTTCACAAATGGACGAGTCGTCAGTACTTCGGTGGCGCAAACAAAAATGTTATGGCGGCAGCAAACCATTTTGCAACCGAATGACTTGGCTATCTATGTATCAGCTGTTGTAAACAAACATGAGCAATGCCAGACGTAATTGTACATAAATGTTTGTGAGCTAATATGATAAATCTTCTGTAAAATAACAATTTTGACAAACAGGCACAATTACATATGAGCCACAAAGGTGACAAGTCAGACGTAAAAATCATGTCGTGGACGGGTGGAATAAAGCTAAGAAATTTGGAAACAAAATTGTTTTACGTAATATTGTTTTTGAGCTAAATAGGCATAAGTCTGAAATTTTATTCTTTAGGCTTTTTAGTTCAATAATTGAATTAATGTAAATACAAATTATTTTAATTAAGAGTGGAGTGTTCGAATATTCAAATCAGATAAGCAGAACGGATCAGTAGTACTGATTTCGACAGGCTGATACACCGTCTCATTAGTGTTCTTGCTCACTTTTACCACTTATGAAGGTGGATGTTTTTTATAAGGAAACGTCAATTATTTAATTAATTTTTCGCACGAAATAGAATAAAAGATTTTTTCATGTAAATTCTTGCATTAATTTTATTTTCAACTCAATTTGAAAACAAATGCATACATATATATTTCTTATTAAAGATAAAGGAAATTGAAAGTACGAAGTTTGTATCAAATAGTGAATCAGATTTCGGTTTTAAACTTTTGGGAATAATAGACTTTGATACATTTGTAAATAATTTTCTTACATGTGTATTTTGAAATAACCGTTGTATGTACATAGTTTGTAGTGTTTGTCTCAGACTTGAGGGGGTAATGATTACATTTTGTAATTAATTACATGTTCAAATACACATTACATGAAATTTGTAATTGTTACACTACAATTACAATTACTTGTAATGTGTAATTATCTGAAGAGCAATTAAAATTACATGTAATTGTAATTAAGGCATGAACAATTACAATTACATGTAATGGGTAGTTGATATATAGCAATTACAAATTATTTAAATTGTAATTGAAGATTATCAACTACAATTACATGTATTTGGGCAAAAGTAATAGTAATTGCTCATAAAGGGATAATAATTAATTTAACAATAAAAATTACTATAATACCATATTTACACCACGCAACTTTGTAGCATGCAACTCTCTTTTTTCAGTGAGAAAGACAGAGAAGAAATACAAAATGTATACATTTCTATTTCAGCACTCTCACTTAAAATGAAAATTGCATGCAACAAAGTTGCATAGTGTAAATATGGTATAAATGTATTTTATTACAAATAAAATCTATTATTTATTTATTTTTAATATCTCTAAAATTAACTTAAAATATCTAGAGCTCTAAAAGAGGATAAAAAGTAGAAAAATTACTTACATCGCGGAAATGAAAAATTTTTGCGCAAAATTTAAAATAGCTCCCTAAATTCATTAAACATCGTTCAATACACATTTGTCGCGAAAATCGCGAAAATTTGCGAAAAATTTAAAAATTGGCAAATGACCAATTTCAGGGCCATTTGCCATTTTTAAATTTTAAAATAGCTAATATTATACGTAATGCAAAAAACTCGGCAAAAATCATGCAAATGACGAAAATTCGCAAGAACTTGCTAACATCGAAGAAACAATAAAGTTTTATATGAACTAAAAGTCGGTAAAACTGTAAAAAATCCAAGAACTGGTAAAAAATCACTATTATCGCGAATAAAATCCGAAAATTCGCGAAAAAATAAAAAAATTGCAAACAAGCTTTAAATTGATTAAAAATAGCTAAAATTGTATGGAATGCAAAAAATTATGGAAAAATCGCGAAAATTATGATAATTCTCAAAAACTTGTTAACATTAATAACATAGAGAAGTGTTATAGTGATTAAAAATCGATAAAACTGTAATAAAGCCAAGAACCGGCTAAAAAATCACTTACCGCGAAAATAGCGGAAACGTGCGAAAAATTGCAAAACTGCAAACAAGCCTTAAAATTGCTTTAAAATAGCTAAAGTTGTAAGGAATGCAAAAATCTCAGAAAAAATCGTGAAAATGACGCAAATTCGCAATATTCGCGATAAAAGTAATTTTTTTCAGTTTTTGGTTTTTTAACAGTTTTACTAATTTTTTTTATCAATATCAGACATTGATATCTTTTTAATCTTGCCAAGTTTTTGCGAATTTTCTTCATTTTCGCAATTTTTTCCGAGCTTTTTGTATTCCTTACAATTTTAGCTATTTTTAAACAATTTTAAGGCTTGTTTGAAATTTTGCTGTTTTTCGCGAATTTTCGCGAAAAAAGTTTTTTTAGCCACTTCTTGTATTTATAACAGTTTTACCGATTTTTAATCACTCTCAGACTTTTCTATGTTTTTAATGTTAAGTTTTTGCGAATTTTCATCATTTTCGCGATTTTTTCTGAGATTTTTGAATTCCTTACAATTTTAGCGATGTTTAATAAATTTTACGGCTTGTTTGTAATTCGGCAAATTTTCGCGTATTTTGAGAGTAAAAGTGATGTTTTGCCATTTTTTTGCTGCTCGTCAAGCTTGTGAGTATAAAAAATTTAAGGGATTGTTTCTTATTCTCACAATCTGTAGAGATTTTTCGTCATTTTGTATATAGCCAAAAGTCTTGAAAATATAATTGAGTATATTGTAATTAAATTAAATTTCCTTGTAATTGTAATTGTAATCATGCCAACACAAATTACTTGTAATTTCAATTGATATGATTGCATTAACAATTACAAGTAATTTGTAATAGGCTTTCTACAATTACAATTATTTGCTACAGCAATTACAATCAAAAGTATGTAATTGAATTTGGTAGTAGTCCAATTACAATTACAAGTAATTTGTAATTGCACCAAGGCAATTACAAATTACTTGTGTGTAATTGAAGTGAAAATGTAATCATTACTCCCCAAGCCTGGTACATAGGTACATATGAATCTACTTTACCTACTTTCTACATATGTATGTATGTATTTAATTAATAAGACCCTTACTTTATGTAAAACAAATGTTCTTTAAACATCTGAAATTTTTAGGTGAAAATGTTTACAAAAACTTGCAACAGTTACAAACGATTCTTCGGACATTTAAAAAATGTTTTCCCTTGTTCCTTGGAATATTAATCATTTCTGATTCGTTTTGGAGATAAAACTACGAAACTTATCCTAATTTAATCAATTTGGACAGCTCTTTTTGTTTTCTTATGTATTACTCCTTCATAATATATACGATCTAGATATTTCGTATGTCATTGGTAATGTCATGACTGTTTAGGTTTCATCGAAACCCAATACACCTGAGTGCTGATGAAGTGCGTTGCGACAGAGAAAATACGTATTCCATTCTGCTGGTGTGGACTAATATTCCACAAGCTCTGCTTTAGTATCGCCAAACAGAGACGACAATTGCAATTCTCGATTGCAACTTGTTTAATGACTATTGCTTAATTTTTGGTTTCTGTTTGTCAGCTATGACATATCGGATTCCCACCTAATATCCAATTAAGGTCGATATATAAGGTCTGTGCATCAGCCCATATGTACGGTAATTTCGATGCCAATATTTTAGTATATTTTACCAATACACTCACATTTTAATATAGCATTTGGAAGATTGTTTTACCAAAAATCAGCAAACGTAGTCTCTTAAGACTACCTGGGATGTTAAAAAAGTGACTAATAAGTTGCGGTACTAAAACAAGACTCGAAAATTATTCATACAAATGATTAGAAAACGACTTGTGCGCAATCATAAATTGATCATGCGTATGTTCGAAATTTAATCTTCTAAGACTAACTTACACGATCAAAAAGTGATTAAGAAGTTGCGCGCACAAAACACGACTCGAAAATCAATCCCATAAATGCTTAGAAAAATACTTTTGCGCAATCATAAATTGATCAAGCATATGCTCGAAATGTGACTGTTTTGAATATTGTTATAAAAGTAAGTTTATGTTAGCTTTGTGCTGTCGATATTGTGGAGACTACCTTAGCTGAGTGGTTGGTACGCAAGGTTACATATCCGAAGGAGCTCGGTTCGATTTTCAGTTATAATAATTTTTTTTTATTTCACTTCCTCGAAAATGAGTCATAATTGAGTCAGAAATTATCAAAATACTGTTTAAAAATTACAAAAAATTAGCCAAAACTTATTTAAAAGTGGGTAATGAAATGCTCTGCAACAGGTGTCATACGTAGGGTGCCATTTTCTACTGACAAAAGTATCTTTTATGATCAGAAAATGAGAGCATAACTGATTATTTTAATCGAGCTGAAGAGTCAATAATGACTCGAATATGATCAATAATTTCATAAATTGCTAGCTGGGATTTTTTGACCCCATAATTCCTAAAAAAATTGCTTTGTTGTGTCAATTCTCCGATAAGTATAACTTATAGATCTACCTTGTATCCAATGTTGGAGTCAAGGTCGATATATAAGGTCTGTGCATCAGCCCATATGTTCGGTAATTTTGCTGTCAAATTGTAGTGTATTTTACAAACCCACTCACATTTTAATATTCGCTTGAGTTTTACTCATACATTTTTTGACACCACAATTCCCAAAAAAAAGTTGCTTTGTTGTATCAATTCGCCGATAAGTATACCTTATAGGTAAAATATACTACAATTTGACGGCACAATTACCGAACATATGGGCTGACGTACAGACAGCGTTGCCAGAATGATGATTTTATCATATTTTTAATGATTTTTAAACCAAAATATGATTTGATGATTTTTTTTCTCGCAAATTATGATTTTTTATACTTATTATATGTATATACCTATCTAACTTTTTAAAAGTTTTACAGGAGAAGGATGAAACTTGTTTAAATTAAAAAATATATATTGAAAATTAGTGCAAAATTTTACAATATAGTTAAAAAAGGACCAACAAAGTTATATATTATTGCGAAATTTTGCACCAATTGTCCATATAGTTTTCATTTAAACAAGTTGTATGCTTCTTCAGTAAAACTTTTAAAATGTTAGATAGGGCTTTCAGCATTTTCTGTGACGATATACATATAAATAGTTATTGAAACATATCATGCCTCACGTTTTATAGTTCTTTGGATCAAATAATATATAATTTTGAAACTTTTTTAACATAAAAGTTTATTGAAGTGCATTCATCAGCTTTGCAAGATGGTTTTGAATGACAAAACTATCTATTATGTTCGATGATAAAAAGTTTAATGTGCTAAATTCAAATAATTTTACAATTTTTTTCTATAATGTACATATTATTTTATATTGGGTATGACACATATTTCAAATAGCTACGTCAGTATATCTCACCCTAACTCGATAACGGATTATTCGATTTGAATAAATAAGCCAGTCATGCTTAATAATTTTTTATGTTTCCAACTGTTTCGGAGTTCTTCAGAAATTACCGGCGAATTTTTTTTTTGCAAAATTAATTGTTTATTTTAAAAAACTCTTAAAAGAAATTAAAACTGCAAAAACTTTAAATTGTTATCATTAGTCTGACAGGCAGGATAACTAGAAATAAAATAAGTCGATGGAAAATGTTGATTTTATTTGCAATTAAGTGAAGGTCCATTAAGTGAAGGTCCATTGATAAGAATCAAAATTTCCATACAAAAGAAAAATTTTAATTTGTGTGTGAGTATTAGTTCTCTCAACTAATTGTGAATAAAATCCACATTGGCTTTCGATATTAATGGTTTATGGCTTATTATATTCATAATATACCTACATAGCTTCCCTCTTCATTTTTGCATGACTTTTTGAAAAAGAAAAAACGCATCATTTTGCATGAAAAACGCATTTTCGCCGCTAATTTCTGCATAACTCCGAAGCAGTTGGAAATTGAAAAAATTAGATATGAATGATAATAAAGGTAACTTTATTCTGCATTTTTTGGTGCATTAGTTATTGAAATTGGATAAACCGTTCTCGAGTTAGAGTAAACTATACTGATGTATTTAGTGAAAATCTTGGGAAAAAATTTAAAACGGATTTGTGGATTAAAGCTTAAATGTTCCGCATACTTTTATTTAACAGCTGAAAAATGGTTTTCTGTATACCAGTACATATAGTTGTGTTTACCGAATTTTTTTTGTCGCGTTGGAAGAGATTTAGTCGCATTTTTATATGTTCTTACAGTCATGGTGATATTTTATATACTTCGCTGATTGCATCCGATTTACAAACTTCTTCACGAATTTTTTACAGATATCTTTTTAATATTGGTTGCAAAAACAGCAGTAACTCTCTTATCTAGATGACATGAAGTAAATCATATAATCTTAAAGAACGCGTTTTTGTTTTGGTTTTCTGTAAAAGTCTCATTGTGCAGCCTTAGAATAAAAATTTCTGATTATTTTTTATATCCAAATATGATTTTTATATCACCAAATGATGATTTTCTTCGAAAAGCTTCTGGCAACGCTGCGTACAGATCTTATATATCGACCTTGGTTGGAATTTTTCCAATTTTTCTACAAATTTTGATACCTGAATGTTTTTGTTACCCAACACTTACAAAAATACATGTATGTATAAAAATTAAAAATTTCATTAAAAATATTTCGAAAAATTATTTAAAATTTACGTAAAAAAAAGATCATAAAAGAAATGTGTAACTATTGTTTGGTTAGCAAAAATAATTGTTGTTTATACACGTGGTTGCGAATACCCATGGCGTGCATTAATATACCAATATTTGATAGTTTTAAAAATTTTGGATATCATTATTATCCATGCAATCCTACGAAAAATGCAGTTAAAGAAAATAAAAATATTGGAAAATCTTTAAGTAGCAAAAATTATACATATCCGCTACACAAGTTTAAGATGGTGGATCGGTTCCAAAGTGCCAAAACATATTGTAACTGGTCAAATGAAAATCAAAATAACTTATTATATAGCAGCCCATTTTGTAGTAAAAAACAATTTAAAAGACGTGCCGGATTTAAGAAATTGATAAATGAAATTTCCAAATTTTATTCGGATACTGTAAGCGCTATTTAAAAAGGAAAAACTCAGAATTTCAATGACCACATAATATATGTTATAAAAAACAAGTGTCGAAAATGTCATAAGTTACTGAGAATGAATAGCAAACCTACTATTAATCTATAGAAACTCTACAAAATTCATTGCCGACTCCCAATGGAGATTTTGGATTCTACTAAGACACAAATATATTCAAGTTTAGAAAATGGCCATCATATACAAATATAACGAAGAAAGCTAATGAAAATCAGTTTAGATGCTATCTAAAAACAGCAGTTGGAAAGTTTAAAAAATCCTAAAATCTTCAAAAATTCCTAGATATTTCTTTGCATCATACGAACATTCGCGAAATTGATGATATGAAGTTAAATATTCTGAAAAAGAGCTTTCATATAAAATTTTTGTTACAAAATGTACGAGGTATAATCTAGTTCTTAAACGTGGAGCCAAATCATGGCTACTGATATCCAACGAATTATTTTTGTGTCTTCTGATATACGTATAGCATTCCAAAAAAAATTACTGCTTATCTGTAAGCGATTTTTAAGGCTGAAAGCAATACTTGCCTTCTTTTAACGCTTCCCGTATGATCAATTTCAATAAAATCTGTTTTATTCCTTACCTAAGAGCATTAAAAAATCCAAAAAATGCATAAAACAGATTTTGCATAAATTGAGGTTACTGAAAGCGTTAAGAGAAGGAAAATATTCCTTCCAGCCGGTTCATCACAAATAAAAATCATTTCTTATTAATGCACACCAGTAAGTGCTCCGCCCGCTTTTAGAGCTCCTAAATCTAGAATGTTTTCGCTGGGACGAGGAACAAAACTCCAGGAATAAAAATCAGTAATAGTTTTCATATAAAGTTTGTTATTTAACAAGATATAAACATATCAGATCAAGACTATATACATAAATATAAAAAAAATCTAATGTATTGCAATATTATGTAACTTATATTAAATATATTAAACACAAAATAAATTAATCTCCCATTCTAATTAAATGTGGTTCTAGTTCTGTAATTGAGTTCTTCGAAAAACGAAAAAGAAAACTATTCTTTAGAATCTTACAATTTATCAGGTAGTCAAACACAGCTCGGCCAGTGAAGTGGTTAAGCTAAAATAAGATATTCGATCAGGATATCCGTATAAGTATCCATTGTAAGGCTGCGTTACATACTCTTTTTGCAAAAGCTGTCAAAATGAGGAAGAGGGAGAAACTGTCAAATATATCGTATGTCGATGTCCAGCTCTGGCTAGAACTGGGCTGTTAATCGTGGAAAACTCTTCACTTCCCGAGCAAACTGAAACAGAAATAACAGCTTTTTGATAAGTAAAAAAAACTTACTATGCATTTTTGCCTTTGTTGCATTTATTTCACGAAATTAAAATTCAGAAAAATAATTGATAAAAGAAATATTGGCAGTCAGCTATATAGGTATGTCAAGTGAGCCTAACCGTCTTTTTAGGTAGTTGTACTATTTATTTAAACTTGGCACACTGCAAAGAAATACGATAGCTTTTTAATTAAATTTGATGCATTTCTAATAAAATTCACGAAATACCAATTCAGAAAAATAACTGATCAAAGAGTTATTAGCAGGCAGATATAAAAATGGGTCAACTGACCCCTGCCCGTCTTTCTAGTGTTAAAGTAGGTTACATCTTATTTGAAAGTCTACTAAACTATGCGTCGAATAGTGGGCTTTGATCAGATGAAAAACTATTGAGTTATAGTAGATTAAATTTAAAATTTATTATAATTTTGATGAAGGATTTTTTCTATTTTTCTCATTTGAGCACATCCTAAGTACAACAAAATAAGCATTAAAGAACTTATACCTTTTGGTTGTAAATCAAGCACACGAACGATGTAATTGTCGCGTGTATTAAAAAACCTTTAAACCACTTGCTGTCTATTTTATTTCGAAAAAATGTTTAATATTTTAATCGCTATGTCTGCATTGGATGTATTCCACGAAAATAAAACTAAAACGTTTATAACAGAATATTTTCCATTTATGCCTTAATAAATCTGATAATTACGTCAAATGCAATGCCAATTTACCAATAACTTTTTTTAAAACAATTCAATTAATGTACAGCGATAGCGTTTGATACTTTTTTACAAAAAAAAAAGAAGACTTGTGTAAGTTCTATTGTTTTATTTTACTCTACGCAATGATAGCTGTACTCAAATTGATATAATATATTAAAGAGAACATACTCTGAAGGAAATGTCGATAGTAAAACTTTACTGATTCACTATTGACTTGGCTACAAATTACTACTGACTAATTCTACCCCACCCAATGCTCTGTGCTATAGACCAGGGGCCCTTTTGTCAAAACTACAAGTTACAAATCTGTAAGTAAAATACACCCAAAACAACAATAAAGTTTGTAAAAGAGTTGTTTTGTTTTGTGTATATTTTACTTGTAGATTTGTAACTTGTACTTTTTGAGAAACGGCCCCCAGAGCTGTAAAAAATTGCAATCAAAAGTGATTTCAACGAAATTGATTGCATTTATTCTTTGATTTAAAAATGATTTCAGATTTTAAAATGAAATCTTGTAAAAGTTGCAATCTTCTGTGATTGCAATAATTTTGAAATAATTTTTTTTGATTACAATCAAATTTTTGTTGAAATCATATGATTTCAATCATTTCACCAGAAATCACAACTATAGTGAAAGTTCAAAAAATAGTATAAAAAACGTACCAAACCGTAGGCTTTTTAGCCATTTCATAAAATTTTTTTTATTATCAGAGCAAGCTTTATATCCACATTTCAAATTGAAATCATAAAATCAAATTTACGATTTTGATTGCAATCAAAAACTAGCAATCATTAACATGAAATCATGTGATTGGAATTAAATTGATTGCAATCTTTCACAGCTCTTCTATACACATTGAGCATGTGCTTGTCATTGAGATTCCGCAAGTGACCTGATAACTATTGACTAGCTATAGACTAGATGGCTCTTATGGAACCACAGTGAGATATTGGCACCAGAGATTCACAAGTAATGCAATGATTCTAGTCAGCACATGAAATTTTTTACGATAATGAATTTAAATTAGATTTCTTTCATGGAAATTACAATTTTTTCGTGCAGTCGCATATGTTTTCAATACAATCAAATGAGACAATAAATAACAGTTTTGTAGCTCCGAAAAAAGTCTCTTCCCATTAAAGGAAAAATAAAGGGTCCGCCAGATAACTTTTTTTTTTGAAAATGCTATAAAAAAAACTATTGAATATTTTCTCGAATTTCTTTTTTTATTTGAAAGTACAATCCTTCCGGTTAATAATGAAAAGTAATTTCTTTCAAATGGCTGCCTTGGCTGGCCATGCAGTAGCCTACACGATCGGTCCAATTTTTAAGCACATTATTGATTGTGTGCAGCTGTATTTCACCAATGGCTTCACGAATATTATCCTTTAAAGCGTCAATTGTATCTGGCTTGTCGGCGTAACACTTATCTTTGATGGCACCCCACAAATAATAGTCCACCGGTGTCAAATCGCAGCTCCGAGGTGGCCAAACGACATCAGCTCTGCGGCTGATAATGCGTTCTTCAAAAACAGGGTGCAAAACATCGAGTGTAGCTTCGGCTGTGTGGCACGTAGCTCCGTCGTGTTGAAACCAAATGTTGCCAATATCCTCCTCTTCAATTTTTGTGAACAAAAATTCGTTCAACATAGCCCGATAACGATCGCCATTGACTGTAACGGCCACTCCTTGCTCATTTTCGAAGAAAAATTTCCAAATTATGCCTCTGGACCAAAATCCGCACCGAACAGGGACTCGTTTTGGGTGCGTCGGCTTTTTAATGTATGCGTGCGGGTTTTTTGTGCCCCAAATGCGACAATTTTGCTTGTTTACATACCCGCCAAGATCAAAATGAGCTTCATCTGAAAAGATGATTTTTTGGCAAAATCGGCATCTTCTGTAAGTCGATCGCAGGCCCACTTAGCGAAGCGATGCTCAAGCGTATACACAACCATATTAGTTCAGCGGAAGGACAAAACTAATTATCTGTCAAAAAGTGTAGACGATTAGTTGAAAATGTCACCACAAAATTACCAAACTAGTCGACAAATGTGGTGACTTAGAGACACTTGGCCCCAGGCTTCCTTCAGGGTAATTTCAGATATAGCTATAGCTCTCAAAGATATAGCTGTCAAAAACTCCTCTTCCCATTAAAAGCAAAATAAAACTTGTAGACGATTCGTTGACAATGTCACCAAAAAGTCATCAAGCTTGTCAACGAAAGTGGTGACTTGTATGTCCAAGTCCCAGGCTTCCTTCAGGATAATTTCAGCGCTTTATATTAAAAATAATAGCATACAAGCCTATTATGAATATATAATCATTAAAATTATTTGATTACAAGTGAAAAATGTATCACCTAATGTGCATATCAGTACTATCAAGATCATAATATTTCTAGGACATTTAGGTGATAAAGAAATTTTTAGTTAACAGCAAAAATGAAAAAAATACTGTTCAGAACCAAATATACGAACAAACCAAAATAGTTTGTAACGTCTGAGTACTTGATTTCGTTTCGTACGTGCATTTAGGCTGCAATCGAATTCGTCTTAACTTAAACTATTACCTGAAAATGCACTTACATATATGCTTCACATCATTATTTTATTTTAAAATGTGTGTGTTTTAATACTTGTGGTAGTTTATTTAATCACCGTGTAACCGATAAACAATTGTTATAAAATTCTTTTGTATTTTTATCAATACAATTACAATTATTTTCTCCTGCCTCAAACCAGCAAACAAATTTAGAATATTTCGCTTGAAGATTATTTGAAAATAATACAACAGATCTATTTTGGACACAACGAAAACTTGAAGAAGATAATGTTAACAATATGTGTAGCGGAAAAAAGTACATATCGCTTATTTGCTGCAACAACGTCATAACTAAAATAATTATTTTTAGAGAAAATTAGTTAAAGGCTGGGGCCACACTGGCGTTTCTAAAGCGCTAATTTCTGCTTTTTGAACTAAAGTTGAAAGTTTAAAGCTTTCGAATCAAGCTCAAATACTTTAAAATTTAAAGCTCTCAAGGGCTAAGTTAATTGAGTAAAAACCGAATTGGTATTGTTTACCAAGATAATACCAAAATGCCAAACTCAACATATCGCATTTAAATTATTTCACGCTGGAGCTCTTCAAAAAGTGTAAGAATACGGGATCTCACAAAAACGTAGTTCTGACAACAGGTTGAGAGTCGGTAAAAGCCTTTTATGCGAGTAAGATAGCTTTTGATATGAGACTGAGGCTGAACCTTGTACATGATTGCACACAGCAGTTGCTTAAAAAAATCATTTTGTTATACAGTGTAAATATTCGCAGTTTTGCAAATTTTGGATGACTTCACCATGTTATGATTAAAGTCGATATTTATTCATCGATATTCATGACATAAATCTTATTTTATTTTTAGTATATGTAGCGTTATGACTAGTTTATAAAAATGGTAAGTTTTAGGCATTTTTAATTATTTATAAATATTAAAAAAATAGAAACTTTCCAATTTGCATAAAAAATATGATTGTCATCATTGCGGTCTGAATTCTACCGAAACTATTAGATATATAGACAATTAATGTTTAAATGGCTTAAAGGTAATTTTATTTCAAGTTTGCAAGTGCTTTTTGTTTGACTACCGTTTCTAAAGTTATGAGGAAATCTTGAAAAATTGGAAATTTTACAAAAAATTTAATAAAAAAAATTCATCCATAAAATTTAAAATTTTGACTGTTTTTGTAGTTAGGAGACGATAACACATCAGAGACATATCGTGGTGATCAAAGGTGATGACATAAGTTTCATTTTGTTGCATAATGCTATCAACCACATAATCGATCACTTGATGCAGGCCACGATAGTACAAACAGACAATAATTTAACTAATTCCACCTGTCGGCATTTAAATACGGCTCCTTGATTAATGCCCCCAATGAAAAATGGCCCCAAACTGAAAAATTCAAAATAGTCCCAAACAGAAATAATGAAAATGTCCACAAACCAAAAATGAGGAGTGGCCTCAAAATAGAAAAATGGCACCAAAATAACTTTTGTGCTGATCCAAAAAAAAAAAACAGACCAATGGCGGGTCCGATTTTCATAATTTTTCATATTGAAGGATCCTTTAGACAAGAAAGAAGTAGGGTCAGATCCATGCATAGTTTATTTAACTTGTGTAAATTTTCTTATATATGCTATGCGACTTTTTGTAGGACGATTCAGTTTTATATTTAATTTATATTTAACAACTTTGCCTGGGATTTGAAGAAGTGATGAGAACAATGTTTGCAATAAAACAGTACAACCATATATTTTTCAATCTCTTAACTTCGTGTTTGCTGGGTACGATTTGTATACTTTATAAATGTGTATGGATCGACATAACTGAAAGTGTTTATATGTGTACCGTAGAGAGGGTGATTATTATAGGCCAGCATTTATTTTTATTTTATTTTTATGACAAATTTAATTTTCCAGTTAAATGAGTAGAAAATTATCCAATTTATGCATTAAATAATATTAACAACTTAAGTTAAAAAAAAAATACGATGAATATATAATTGTGGTTAGAGAAGGTAGTTTTTTCTTGGTGATTTAAAAAACTTTATAGATAGCTTTAGCCTGTCATAAGGAAGTTATATATGCTGTACAAAAACTTAGAAATTAAGTTTCAAAGGAAAATCATATTTTTGCACAAAAGGATTAACAATTTGACTTACCCCAACGCAAATAATGTATATAACTCTAATATTATTATTTTTTATATCCCACATATACTTAATAAAATTAGATCATATAATATTACTGTTACTTATTAAAAAGTAGTTGATGTTTTTTACCTCCCAGATGATTTTTAGCAGTAGTACTGTCCCCAAAACATAGGACTTACTGGATTTCACCTATCGATAGAGCACAAAAATGCTGATTCCAACAGTATAAAAAACGTATATTGAAAAAAATTTGATGATGTAGTTTACCTCCCACCTACAGATACATTTTCATTTTTCATGTAATAAGTAAAATAATATTGCATAAGTACAAAAAGTTGTTTTTCGGTCTGACACATCACGTTAAGGCGTATGAACAATATTCAGTCCAACATGTGGATAGAATATCTTTCATACGTACCATATTGTAGAAAAACTATTGCATACTTTTTGGGTTTTATTACGAGAGCACTGAAACCAAGGATGGCAAATTGATTTCCCCCACTTAATGGCGAATAAAATAAAAAGTTGCAAGTCGATTTTAATGAAATATGGCTTGTTTTGTTTGGAACATAGTTACCTATAACGGATGAGAAAATAACGGTATTTTAATTTTTCTTTTATTTCTTATGCATTTTTAAAAAACAAAAATTGTTTTAAACATTTTTTTGGCACAATTTCCACGATATCTTTGAAACCACTAAACAGATTAAAAAACAATGTTAGAATGGCTTATAGATATTACTGTTGTCGATTTTTGGATTTGCTATTTAACTAAATACATATAATATAGCCTTCTCCACTTATGACAACATGTTTGCTATTTTTATACCGGAATTCCTAAAACAAGGAATATACACATCTGTAGGTGGGAGGTATATTAAGCAAGTCATATTTTGAAAATTTTACAGGAGACCGCGAAAACATTTTTAAAGTTACAAGTGGTTCTATATCTGTAGGATTAGCAGTTGGACTTGCCCCAAATATGTTATACAATGTATTAAACAAATTCACGACAGCAGGCTACCGACTACAAACTGTCAAAAATAGAAAATATGTGTGTGTATGAAAGAGATTTTTTCCACGACAACACGGTTACCCTACTGCAGGTTGTATTCCATGCTACTTTTATCGTGTATCCAAATTAAATTAACTTTTATTATTGTTGGCTATACCACAAAAACAGTGTTGACAATATAACACAATATGTACAGCAAATTAGAAGCTAGAAATATTTGTTATTGTAAGCAAAGAAAGAAAATTGCAACATTTAAATTGCAATATTTAAATTAATATATTTATTTGTTTTATTGTTATATAGAATATTGACCAGAGGCTTTAATATACTATTGGTCATAAGTCCTACAATATAAAACAGATATAAACGATATAGGTATCATTTTAAAGTGGTATATAAAATTTTCAATCCATTAGCCCATTGCGAGCAAGATGTAATTTAAATCATACAAGAATTTACATGAAAATTCTTGTATTCTATTTGCTGACAAAAATTAGTTAAATAGCTGATGTTTCCTTGTAAAAAGCATCCACCTTCATAAGAGGTAAAAGCGAACAAGAACGCTAATGAGATGGTGTAGCGGCCTGTCGAAATCTGTAGTACTGATCCGCTCCGATCTGATTTGAATATTCCAACACTCCACACTTAATAAAAATAATATGAATTTACATTAATTTAAATATTGAACTAAAAAGGCGAAATAATTTCGCCTTGAACTTTTTATTTTACAGTTGCATTTTGAATTAAAAGCCAGCATTAGATTTTTGACAAAATTTTAAGTGAAATTGAATATATGCATTTTTTGCAGTCGGAAAAAGGCTGAATATTCCAAATTTTTAAATTGACCTGAAAATGGGATGTTTTTTTTCAAAAAAAAAAGTACCTTCATTATTTTCAATTTTGTAAAAAGTTTGTTTAACGCATGCACTTTTTAATTACATCTCGCAAAAGGTAATCCATTGACGCCAAACAGTACGTCTTTTGGCCATGTAACCTACATTAAGCAGTGGCCGAAAATCGTAAATTTTAAAAATATTTTTTGTGTTTAATGGCCTATAGAAATTGTGATTTTGGATTTTGAAATTTCATAAACAACGTTTTATAACGTAGATAGTTTTAAGAATTTTGGCAAAAATTGAGGAGAGGCTTTTATAAATATGGATATGCACGCAGATTTTCTGAAAATAAATATATGGTAAAATATATATTTATTTTTCTCAAATTGAAATTTTTGACTTCTTTCTATATGAATATATTTACTATGCCTGAAAAAATTATTCAAATATCTTTAACTGATCTTGCGATATGCCGATTGTAGAGTATGCAATTCAAAGAATATAAAGAATTATCTTAAGTTATTTCCTATTACTCACACAAGTGTTATAATTTCTAAAACTCTGCATAAACCACATAAAAACAACAAAAGTGCATTTATAATGCTACCAAAAACGTTTATGTGCGCTTTCCAAAATAAAAAATATTCGTCGTAATTACGCAATCCGTTTTTCATGTAAAGTTAAATGTTAAAGTTATAGGCGAAATACAAAAAAAAAATCAAGACAAAAAAAATTTTTTTTTAAGTCAAATATCTTCTAAGCTGTAAGAGATACGGAAACTTTTTCTTTGGATGTTTGAGCTTAACTTAACGCACTTTATATATTTCAAATCGAATAATATTTAAAAAATTTACAAGCCTCAGAATTTTTTTTTAGTCCCAGGTAGGTAAACTTTTGGCCCACTGTAACTTCTGTCGTGCTTTAGCCAGAATGCCACCAGGACACGCATTTCAAAGCCCTTCTCCTCCTCTAAAGATGTTCGAAGGTTCATATAAATCGCATCAACGGCTTAGAATTTTCAGATTTATTACCATTTATTTTGCAAAAGTCCCCACTGTGTCGCGTTATGATTTTTTTCAATTTTCAAAAATGCTGGTATGCTTGACTTAAATTAGTATATTATTTTATTACACAGAAAAGAACATCAAAAAATTTAAGTATTAAAAGTGCATAGCAATCCATAGGTTTTCAAGAAATAAATTGGTTTGTTTTTAGATTTTGCGAGATCTAAATATATTTTGAATATGCGATTTTATTTTTATATAATACCATATTTACACCACGCAACTTTGTTGCATGCAACTCTCTTTTTTCAGTGAGAAAGACAGAGAAGAAATACAAAATGTATACATTTCTATTTCAGCACTCTCACTTAAAATGAAAATTGCATGCAACAAAGTTGCATAGTGTAAATATGGTATAAGTGAAACTTTTGAAAGTGATACCACTGAAATATGTATTTATACAACAAAATGGTATTTAATTGCGATATAGCTGTCGGGTTCAAAACAATTAAGTAGCTGACTATACGACGACAAATGCCGTGTAGCCTGCTGTTGTGAATGTGTTTAAGGCATAACTCTACTATTATTTTGTATATGTAACATATCATTAATAAAATTACGTCATATAATATAACCGTTAATATTTAAAAAAAGTACTAGGTTTTCCTTACCTCCTAGATGGTTTTAAGCGGTACTATTGCCTCCTGAAACGTAGGACTTACTGGATTTCACCTATCAATACAGAAAAATATATTGAATCCAACAGTATAAAATAAGCATTTTGAAAAAAATTTGACTGGGTGTAGTTTACCTACCGCCCGCAGATATTACAAGGAAGAACAACTGAACGATAAATAAAATATGTAGAAGTTCCCAAAAAATCGTTTTTTTTTCTGAAAATTGTGAACATAAATTCAAATCCATTGAATAGTAATTAAAAGATAAAATTCCTTGTACATAATGGTAATCCTCTTTAAAAGTTATTAAAAATGATGCGGATTGCCACTACTGTCGCATATTAAATTCAAGATCTTATTGACTTCTAAAGAAAGTCTTTTTTTTACTGAGATATGTTGAATTCACTGAAAGTTAATACGTAGCTTTTGAACAGACCCTAAGGGCTCACACTGGCGGTGGTGGAATAAAATCGATGTTACTATACGTGGACACCACTGTGAATTGAGAAAAGTATATAATCATATAAAAGAGCAGTATTCATATACCGTAGAGTACATAGTTATATACTATCTGATACACTTATTTTTTATTTCAATTTATAATTACTGATACTTGTACTAAGACACACCTGCATTTATACACATGCCTACATTTTCATACACGAATGTAGTATACCTTTATTGCTATATATCCAATGTACTAATACTCGTTATAAATAAATATTTTATAATAAACAATTTTTTAATTGAATTTTTAAGAAATTAACATATTTTAAAAAGCAATTTGCATAAAGTATATGTAATTCTGAATTATTTTTGTTTATTTTCATATTCTATTTGTTGTTATTATTTATTTATATTAAAGCTCTTGTTATGAATAATAAATTAGTTTTTCTTTATAAAATTATATATTTTAATTTCTACAGATGAATATCTTACAAAAATAAATTGAATTTGTAAAAACAAAGACTATTTTATACAACAGAAAGTTAAATGTGTATTTAAGTATTTATTAAGAATAGCAAACATACTGATGTTTACTCTTAAAGATTTTTGATTTTTCAAGCCTGATAAGTATCTTTTGTAATTGTTTTATTTTTTTATATATATGTATATTTGCATATCGTTAAGTAAAACGCAAAACGCCTTAATTAACAAAAAAAAACTCGAATAGATTTTTTTTATAAATTCAAATGTATTTCTCCAACATACACCACTACAATAAAAAAATCAGACTTCTGCGAAAAATAGCGATATTATAGAGAAAATTTACCAGGAAAATGACTGATCAATTGTGTTATTTTAGCATATTTTTTGCTTCTCCTGTAAAGTTAAGAAATTTTTAGTTAGGGCGTTTTGCGTCTCAGGAGACAATATAGTCTAATCACCCAGCAAAAGTACTGCTGTAGCAGCTTCATGAGCGGCTGTTGTGCCTCATGCTTTTGGTTTGTTATTGTGCATGTGCCTCCTGCTTCAAAGCATGCTTCTAAAAGGTATGATTTTTATTGGTGTCGTCTAGGGTTTGGGATTTCCCGGACTTTTCCACTTCCCGGGAAACGGGAATGAAAAAATCACGTTCCGGGAATTCCCGGGAAAAGGTAATTTTCTAAATTAAGTAGATTTATTAAAAGAAAATTGGCGAAATTTCAATTGTTTTATTAACGTGAGCATTCTTTTTAAATAAAAGTTAATACAAATGCAATTCTAAAGTGAATTCAAGCAAATAGAGTCTATAGTTATTACTAGAGATTTGCAAATGTCGTGAATTTTTCGTTTGAGGCGTGATTCACGCGTAATCGGGATTAAATTAAAAAATAATCACGCAATCGTGCGTAAGCGTGATTTATAAATTAAATACCGTGCGTGATCGTGCGTGATTTTAAAAATGTAATTTTCACGCACTCACGAAATTACACTTCGTAGCTTGCTGAAAAAAATTTCCTCTTTACTCCTACAATATTTTGATTTAATTTGCGAATTTTATACGACATTTCTGATAAGTTTCTAATTTGAGATCCGAGTTTTCTGCGACATTCCAAAATTCCTTAAGAGATTCGTCAGAATTCGTAGAGAGTTTCGGCAAAGTTTTTAGAATTTTCTCAGACAAAGAGGTTCGTTTTCTTGTTAACAACTCATATGGACCGTCTTCGAATACGCATTCGGCATCTTGTGCAGACTTTCTGCCCTACTTCGGACCGAAAGTACGTGTGTCGACAGCAAAAGAAACCCAGTGAACCTTTTTTGCCGACATGTCTGACATCAGGAAAAATATGTTTGTAAGCTGAAGACAACCCAGCACACAAAAAGTCAGAACGTTTGAAATACGATATATCGCTTATTTACTGAAACAGCGGATACAAAGATTTTATCTTCTATGATATTTCGCACTACGGCGTCACTTACTAAAGATTCTGTGTAATACGAATTCTTACGAAATATTTTGCAAATCTGGTACATAAACTAATATTAGAAGTTACATAGCTTTCATATTTAATAAATGACAGCTTTCAAATATACACCAAATGAAAGCTTGGAAGGTTCCCTATAAAATAATATATTGAGTACCGCTATATTGTCCAGTCTTTAAGATACCGGTGTTTTTACGTAAAAAGCCAGGCGAAAAATGCTTAAAATTCCATTTCACTCATAATGGATTAATGGCTTTGAAAATATTGAAAGTAGTTCATACAATAAACGCATAAATTTTAAAATGAAATTTACTCCAGCATAATTTAATATATTATTTAATATATAAATAAAGGTACATAAGCTTTTTTTGAGCATTACGTTAACAAAATTATTAAATATAATTATCTATAAATTTTAGGGTGGTAAAAACAGTTAACAGCAGCGGAAGGGCAGAAACGATATGGAGAGTATTATCCGTTTAGAAATTTCTGATTTGCTTTCAAAAAGTCATTCCCAGAACAACAGTGAAAGCAAATGTAACGCCCAATCCACAAAAACAAAAAAAAAATCGAAAAATGTTATTTTGTATTAGGATCCATTGAATGAGGCGAAAACTATAACACCTTCTCATATTTCTATTAATTGAATTGGTAAAGTTAAAAAGAGAAAATGAAAAACCCAAAATGTACACTCACAATGAGAATCCCCATGGATTTTATTTCAAAAACTCGTTTTCATATGAACACTAAAAAATTATTAAAACTTTAATGTTCGATTTGTGTTTTTTAGGATATGAAATAAATAAATATCGTGAAAGCTTAAGCTTTTGTCGTCCGTAAGCTCGCGTGATAAAATAAAATTTGATCGTGAGCGTGCGTGATCGTGAGAGTCTTAAAATTTGCTGTGCGTGAGCGTGCGTGAAAAAAATATTTTTTTCGTGATCGTGCGTGATCGTGAGCGAAAACTCACTCACGCGCACAGTAGGAGATTCTATAATGACTAATTGAACTTTAAAAGAGAACTTAAACAATTTCATCGTAAAAATTTAGTCAAGCGAACTTTTGTAATATTAATAAAAACATTGAAAACTTTGATACTAAAGAAAAACAGGATTATAATGAAAATTTCTTATATGAATCAAAATAAATTTGGCGGTCACTTATGGCATTTTATAAATATGTATGTCAAAAAAGTCCTTATATTTACGAAATAACGTGTACTTTTAATTTCCCGTTTTCCCGGGAAATTTTTGAAATTTTCCCGGGAAATTAAAAGTAGACTTTTCCCCGCCCGGGAATTCCCGATTCCCAAACCGTAGTGGCGTCCCACACTGGTAAAAAAGTCCAATCTAGCGGCGGAAAAATCATATCTTCCAAAAGATCCACAAAAAAGGCATGGATGAATTATTTGGAAGGATGTAGTCTACAAGGTGTGTTAAAAGTGAGGTAGCTATTCTCAGCACAGTGGGCGCTATATGTTGTTATATAGGACCAATTTTACCGATAAAATTTTTAAGCGTCGAAAAGCTTATACCCTCTAAACTAATAGTCAGGTCCACAAAAAACGTATGCCTCGAAAGCCTGTTGGCTATAAGGTCTATAAATCAATTAGGTATTTTTAATACAGTGGTCCCTATATGTTGTTAGATAAAACCAATTTTATCAATAAAATTCTTAAGTCTACGGATCTACAAAATGTATAGATAAGCTATAGACAAGGATGAAATCTATAAATTTTGTAAAAATTAGATAGCTATTTTTAACACTGTGGGTGATATATGTTGTTATATAACCCCAATTTTACCGATAAAATTCTTTAGTCGTCGGACAGCCTATACCTTCTATATTATTAGTCTTATCGACAAAGAAAGCAGGATGAAGGCTTTAGGGTCCGTACAAAATTAGTAGGCGCTATGTGTTGTTGTATAAGACCAATTTTAACAATATAATTCTTAAGTTTTCGAAAAATATATTTCTTCAAAACTAATAGTCTGATCCACAAAAAACGCGGGCACGAATTATAGGGAGGCTGTAGGTAGGGCTTTTACCCGGGATTTCCCGTCCCGAGAATTCCCGAGAAAATTGCTTATTTTCGTTTCCTGATTTCCCTGGAAATTTATCCGGGAATTCCCGGGATTAAAAATCTATTTATACACATAACAAAGTACTGATTTAACACCAAATTCTTCTTTTACTTTAAATTATTGAAGAAAATGTGAAACTAGATATTACTTGAGATGACAGTGATGTTTTGAAAAAGAAGACTTTCGAGAAAACTTTATTTATACAACGCCCTCTTAGCTATCCGGGCTACTTCTGTCGAGGGCGAAGGCTTTTCTCAGCAACTGAAATTGTGGTATTTAAATAAGAAACCGATTGTGAGATGAAACAATTAATACATTGAATTTTTCAAAACGCCATTTGCATCAAAGAATATAGGAGTACAAATTTTCTAACGGCACAGAATTTTCATTGCATACCAAGGAGTAAAGGACTGAGTTTACTGTTCTAAGACTGCTCTTTGTCAGCAACATTTATTGATTCACAAAAAACGTATGCCTCGAAAGCCTGTAGGCTATAAGGTCTGTAAATAAATTAGCTATTTTTAGCACAGTAGCCACTATATGTTGTTAGATACGACCAGTTTTACCAATAAAATACTTACGTCTTCGAAAAACCAATATCTTCCAAACTAATAGTGTGATCTACAAAAATGTATAGATGAGTTATAGGCAATGATGTATGCTATAAATTTTATAAAAATTAGACAGCTTTTTGTTATACTATGGGCACTATATGTTCTCATATAAGACCAATTTTACACGATAAAATTCTTTAGTCATCGGACAGCTTATAACTTCAAAATTATTAATTGTATCGACAAAAATGTATGGATGAATTATAGGCAGGATGTAGGCTTTAAGGTCCGCACAAAATTAGTCCCCTTCTTTAACACAATGGGCGATATCTATAAGACCAATTTCACCAATATAATTCTTAAGTTTGCTAAAAATCCATATTGTTCAAACTAATACTTTGAGCCACAAAAATGTATAGCGAGGTTGTAGCCAAGGATGAAAGCTATAAATTCTGTAAAAATTTAACAGCTATTTTTAACACTGTGACGCTATATTTTGTTATATAAGACCAATTTTACCGATAAAACTCTTTAGTCGGCGGAAAGCTTATATCTTCCAAGCTAATAGTCTGATACACAAAAAACGTTTACCTGGAAAGGCTGCAGTCTATAAGGTCTGTAAATAAATTAGCTATTTTTAGCACAAGAAGCGCTATATACGACCAATTGCTATATACGATCAATTCTAATAATTCAAAATGCTTTAAAAAATAAAATTCAAAGTGCACTTAAATTTTAAAATGAGTTAAAAATGTCTCAAAATTGAAAACGACTATTTCATTGGTACTTTAATTTAATAACAAGTGGTTTTGGAAGCAAATTACAACAAAATCATGTAGAAGTATAAGCAAGTAGTACAATTTTAAAAAGGTGTATAGTTAGAAAAGCTAATGTAAAAGGCGCATACGCAGGCTCCGCAGCTAATTTTCGGAATAATATTGCTCTATAATATCTACATTAAGATTCCATTCAATTTTCAGGGACTCTCTTTTATATTTTTTTGTATCTCTAAAAATAATTAGAAAATTAAAAATAAGTATTCAGTCTGCATTTACGCTTGTAAACCTTAATTGAAATATCAAATATATAAAGTAAAACAGTTTAAAATAGCGGATATAATACTTTATAAAAAAAAATTACTTTCTCCCAAAACGTCCATGATTAGCGATTCAATACGCCAACAAATTTCATATAAAAATTAATGAAGAATTACAACCAATTTTTTATAATTTTTTAAAAGGCCACATTTTCTGAATCAGGAAGCATAGTGATAAATAAATTTTAGTTTTATATAAACTGATTTGTCCGCTTTGAAACTGTGTTTAAATTTTTTTGTCAAATTCGATCATTTTTCTTCGCCGCTAGATTGGCTGTTTTTCCCTCTGTGCGTCCCCCTAAAATAGTGGCCAGACGTACACTTTCAAAAAGCACCGATATCACTTATTTACTGATAAAAGGGACCTAGTGTGTGAAAATGAAGTTTTGAGAAAAATGCATTTAAAGTTTCATACACCCTTTTAGGTACCAGAATCCACTCTTAAGTCTAAACCTGTTTTTTGACACACTAAGTCCCTTTTCTCGGAGAAGGTCACTTATATCAAAAAAAAGTAGTTTTACAGAAAACGACTTTAAAGTAGTTGACGTATATCTTATATATAAAGGAAAAATAATATTGTATTTTTCTCGCTAGTGTTGAGTACAAAAGAACCTTGTATGAAATTTTTCTTGAATTATGCCGATATTGCAGCAAATGAACGATATATTTTTCGTTACTCCTATACCAAAATCAGTAGGTTTTTTACAGTTTTTACAGTTTTTTACAGTGTAAGTTATAATGCTTCCGCTGTATGAAATAACGCCCGAAGAAAGAACTTCCAAATAAAAAATTAAGAAACTACCAAAAAATTTGCAAACATTTTGGGAGTTATTCGATATTCATAGGTTCAAAGCACGTAACTGATTTTTTATATAAATTGCAACAAAAAAAACCGGCTTCGCTTACTGAAGACTTTTTGTATTGTCAGCCTTCGGGCGGGCTAAAGGAGAGAGAGTCTCCCCTGAGGGACTTCCATAACCGGGTCCGCTTACTGACTTTTTGCATGGCCGGTCTTAAAATGTTCTCCTCTGAGGTATTTCAAAAAAAGTCTTCACTTACTGAGAATTATCTGCATTGAAGGTCTTCGGCCGGGCTTATGGATTTGCTCCTCTGAGGCATTGCTGGCTCTAAGGTATATAGAAAAGAGGTTACTACGCTTACTAACGATTTTAAGTAACGAATGTTTTTTCTATGTCTCAAAATTCTGCGCTTATTTCATATTTTTTGGGGCTCTATTTTATTCGGACTTATGTCATTTTTCTTTTTGTCGGAGTTGTTTCATTATAAAGCAAGTCTCAAAAAAATGGAATTTATTTCATTTGAGATTTGGGAATAAGGGCCTATTCACATATTACGTAACGCTATTTTCGGAAATTACACTTTTAACAAAATTTTCAGTATAAAGTATCTAATCCGCAACAAATCTTTAACCCCCCCCCCCCCTTGGAGCGTTACGTAATATGTGAATGGCCCCTAATATAATTATCTTATTTATTTTTTTGATATATTTCATTAAATTTTCTTAGCATTTATTTAATTTTTTTTGTTGGGACTTCCGCCCCAAGATCCCAGGAATTTCTTCATTCTCTCCCGCTCCACCGGAAAACAAAAAAAGTTCCGGGAATAAAAAACTCTAATTGGTACGTATTTCATTGCGACTACTTTCGCTTTCCTTTTAGTTAGCACATTTTTTATTTTATTTTGTAAGCCCAGATTTTTCAAACATTCCCAGCAAAAACGTGGTAATGAGTTGTCATTACTGAATAATATACTTTTTAACCACAAACTACATACCGCCTGAATTACTTTACACTAGTTGACCAATTACTTACTAGTAATTAAACAAGCCATTTATTCTCTTATTGGCAGAGTATTAGTGTATCTGCTTATCATACAGAGGGTAAACAGTTCAACTCCTGGGAAAGAAAAATAAATATTTTTTAATTGTGTTCATGTTTGTAAAACCAAGTTTTAAGCCCCTAATAAAATAGTTGTGCAATAGCCTAGTGAGTAAAACACTTGGCATAAAATAACACAATAACTGAAAACGGCATAAGTTCAATGCTTAGCAGAGACATTTAATTTTTATTGTGTTTTTGTGTATTCAGTGCCTTCTAAATATGGAAATTTATAACTTATTATTTGTAATCAAATGTGGTAAGTACTTGCCTCCAATGAGATCGCCATGTTAAAGTAATTGGTTAAAATGCTAAATTACAAGTAGTGAAGAGTATGTTTATTAGCATTTTAACTCATTACTTTGCCATCAAAATTTTTCCTGGGTTCTTACTGACTGACTGAATTAAAAATATTTTCAACTTATCAGTTTTATAAATTTCTAAGAAAATAGCTGCGAAAAATGCTATCGAAAATATAACTTTTCTTTGTAACTAATCGAACTAGCGATGCGGCTCAAGTACCGTTAAAATTTGTAGGCTAATCGCAGAAGTACATTTTATACATTCTGAGCCATGATATAACGCTACACAAGCTATTTCTGCATAATTCGGCTAAATTATACAGTTTCGTGCAAGTAATTAGACTGAACTCTCTATTTTGCCACAAGGTTAGGTTGTACAGGTTGCCAGTTTAAAGATTTAAAAAAACCAGCCCACTTGGGTCCCTATTGGTCCCGTTGTATTTTGCCACAAAGTTTTCGTATAATTTTGTCGTCTATCCAAAAGCCGCTAAAGGAGTTATAAATACCTGAATGTGTAGTATATAAGAGATATTTTAAAGTGAAGTGTTTCTAACGATAATAGATACTATTATGCTGCCGCTTTATTTATTTTCATCATACTATCATCCATACTATCAGAAATGTTGCTTGAAATTGTTCTTATTACGCTACTGTTGAGAAATTTGTTTTAATTTTTTAATTGATCTCGAACCTACATATTATTCTGCAAATCCGCCTTCGTATATTTATAACATTTTTTCAAATTTCTGTTTGATCAGACTCTACACAGAAAAAAATAAGTTTCGTTTTTGATAACAAAAATCCCGGTATTCAATAATTTGTTTTTCAAATTTCCTGTGATAAAGAATTCCCCTATATTGATAACAAAATTATTTCAAAATAAAAATAAATATATAAATTAAAAAAATGTTGACATGGCTGGAATACGAACCCGGGCTTTCCGGACGTAAAGCATACACTCTCTAGCTGAGCCATATCCCGTTTATTTTTTTATGGGATACAACTTGTTTTAAGTACTTATGTATAAAAAGAAAAGAAATAACCGGCATGGAAAAGAAATACTTACAACGAAATATTTTATTATGTTAAAGATAAATGTTATTGAAATTCATATTTTTTTTTAATAACATGGTTTTATTGAATATAATTCTTGTCTATTTTTTTCTGTGTACATTCAATTCTCTTACATTAACCCAGCAAATTTAAGAGCCTCTTTGCTACTTCTACAAACTCGAATCGTTACCTTTAAGATTCTCAGCACTTGTTTTAATCCAAAAACAGTTTTACTACCAAAAAATAAAAATAAAATATATAGAGACAAAACAACAATAAAAAATGTGTTTCTTTAACATTTATTACCCTGAAATTAATTTTCCATTTCCAGGGATAACATCGACAATAACAAGTGCCATAGGGAGTGATTTCGCAACTAAGATTTTACGTTTCAAAATTATACATATAAATTATACACAAGTACACATTTTAGTTGAACCCTTTCTTATTAAGCTTTAATTGTTTATTGTTCCATATTAATTTAAGCCAAAAGAAAATTGTTATTTTCTTATTTAAATTATCGCAAATGCAATAAATTTTCTACAAAAAACTAAAAGCGAATGAAATGGGAATCCTTTTTTTAGATAACAGTTTCGGTTTGTTCATGGAATATTTATGTATATCGTATTGTGAGTAGGTGACAAATGGGAAAAACAGCGACAAAAGGACAATTTCATTGTAATAGGAATATTACTAACACTTGTACGGAAAGCAGATGCACACACATTTAAGCATAGAAATACGGCTAAAAGGGAAATAATAAAACAAATTTTGTAAATTGTTGTCAACACTTTTGTTCATTGGCTGTGCTTTTTCTTCTTTAACAAAAAAAAAAATAAGAGAAAATGAAAAAAGAAAAGGGTAATAAAGTACTTTTTCAAGAAGTAAGAATAGTTTGACAATCCGAGTATACTTTGACCGTATTGTGGCCCCCTTTTTAATTTCTAATAGACTTTTGTATAACAGCCAAAAGCAAAAAAGGCTTTGTAAGGTATTTTCGTTTTTTTTCTTGTTGGTTATTATTACTGATGCCTAAGACTGCCACAACGCACATTCACTTATTGAGTATCATTTTACTCCTACATTCTTCCAGCTTTATCCTTTTGGCACACAAAGGCAGCGTGTAAAGAAGAAAATACAGTTTTTAACTTATCTCTTTTGTGCTGATGATGGTGTAAAATTTTATAGTGCGAAATTGTATTCACAAAGTTTTTAGGTTTTTCTTTTTTTCTTCTTGCATACTTCAATTTCATTGGCCCCAAGCTGGTAAGAAGAATGTTGAAAATTTAAAAAAAAGAAAAAGTTGTAATTCCTTTTTGAGTGTAGCCCATTTAAATGGCAATTAAAGTTGAAACTGAAAAACACTTACATTTGTTAAGCCTAAATTTAGGCTGCATAATGTGTAACAAATTCATTGCCTATTTTAAGGCCATTATAGCAAATACCTGCTGGCTACAAAAATTAGGCGCTAATAGCCTATCTTTCTTTTGGAAAACTTTATTTCCTATATATATTTTCATACTTTTCTTAACAATAAAGAAAATTGGAATATTAAATTGAATTTCTTAGCAGTTTTCACTTACAAAAACACTTGGTTTGTAGTAAAAGTTTATAACAAAATCAAAAACAAAAAATATTTTATCCTTTTTAGTTGTTTGCTTTAACGAAAAATTTCCTATAATCAATTTTATTTCATAGAAACTTATAGATGAGACTGTATGAGAAGAAAGGAAGAATATATTGAGCTAAAGATAAAGTGTGTTTATATACAGGATATCCCATTTCGAAAACTGTTTTAATTAAACTTTTTTTTCTTACTCTTTAGATTTACAGCTCAATCGATGAGTTTCGTTTTTGAGAAGTTTTTACTGCTTTTTGCATGAATTAGCGAATAGTCTTTGCTTTACCACTAGAATATGAAAGTGATGGCTTATGAGGATAAGGCAAACAATATCCGTTTATGTTTCAAACATTTACCGAATTCGCAATATGAAAATTTTTATTTAGTTTTTTATGTTTCTTAAGTAATTTTGCTACCATATATTTTGAAGTACTTATAAATTGACTAACTATCTTGCAACTACTACTAAAGATACTTTATATACTACGACTAGGCTTACCAGACGGGTTTGAATGATCTTGACTGTCAAGATATTTTAGCGATTGTCAATTTAGAAATTCAAACATAATTTGTCAAGCTGAAATGATACATTTTATTATATTTTATGAAATATATTTAATACAAATTAAAATAATGGACCCATGCAAATTTTCAGATGTTCTTACTATTTTCCCACCAAGGCCTACATGTATATCAAATTTCAGCTCCGTAAAAATATGGGGCGCCCTGGTCCCCCCAGATATAAAGTGTCGGTTTTCCGATTTTTCAGATTATTTTCTCACCAAGACCTACCTATCTATAAAAATTCATCTCCCTATGTATAGTGATAACACTGCGGGACAAATTGTAATTTTTTCTATTTGGCAGAAACACAACAATATTCCATTAATCTAGATACAAAATATGGTCAAACTGCGTACTTCGTTTTTCATTTCCTCATCTTTTGTCCTTTTTAAAGGACTTAACATTTTTCAAGAATAATATTTTTTTTAATACTAGTATCTAATATTTTTTAGCGAACTCGGTACCAAATAAAACGGTAGTCTCCGTAGAATTTTATAAACATATTAACTTCAGTTCCCCTAAATAAAAATATAAAAAAAATATCCTTTTAAAAATATATCCTTCCATATCCTGAAAAGTTTTCACTAAAAAATTTTTAAAAATTATATATTGCAACCGTAAATTAACTCTATAAGACCTCGAAATTTTATGACTTTATCTCTCTTAGTACAAAAGCTGTGATTGATAAAAACATAAATTGTGTGTGCATTCTAGAGCTTATTTAATGTTAAAATATATTTTTATATATATTGCAAAGCAATCAATTAGAGATATTACAGAAAATATTAGAAATATTATTTCCAAGGACATTTTTTAAATTTTTGTTCAGTTGCTCTTCAACTTTTTTTCGATATCCTTGGCCTAAAAGAAACTACATATTAATTAATCTAGGGAAACATCTGTACTTGGGCTTTCATTCCTTCATCTTTTGTCCCTTTTTAAGGACTAAATTTTTTAGAATTCTTATTTTGATACTTTTTTGATATTAATATGTAAATTCTTTCAATAAAACGTAGTGGTAAAATAATGTGTTAGAATGTATAGTAAGCCCCTAACCTGCTGCTAAAGGGCTATTCACATATTACGTAACGCTATTTTCGGAGTTTTTATCCTCCCCCCCCCCCCCCCCAAATTCGTAACCTTTTTTATAAAATTTTCAGTATAAAGTACCTAGTTCATAACAAATATTGAACCCACCCCCCACCACCATGGAGCGTCACGTAATATGTGAATGCCCCTAACGTGGCGCTAGCCCTCAGATTTATGTAGAGCTCTAAGAGCGACAAAATCACAATATTTTTAGGTCTCATAGGGTTAACTTAAGGCTACAAAATATAATCTTTCAAAGCCTTTTTGATGAAAATTTTCAAGAATATAAAAGAATTTTTCGAAGACACTTTTTTTTTGTTCAAGGCAGATGAAGAAAATATTTTTTATAAAATTCTACAAAGCCTTCCCTTTTATTTGGTACTACTATTGCTAAAAAAATTTACATATTAATATGAAAACAAAAATTAAAATAAGTATTCTGAAAAATGTAAAGTCCCTTAAAAAGGACAAGAGATGAGGATATGAAAAACCCAGCACGCAGTTTAACTATGTTTAGTATCTGGATTAATTGATATATAGTGGTTTTTATACCCAGGATATGGAAGAATAGTTGTAGAGCAACTGAGCAAAAATTTTAAATATGTCCTTGTAAACTATTTTTATAATATTTCCTGTAAAATCTTTAATTGATTGCCTTGCAATATATATAAAAATATATATTAAAATCAAATAATATCTAAAATGCACACACATCTTACGTTTTTATCGCTCTCGACTCAAAATTAATGGTTTTTTTATAAATTAATTTTCTACATAAAATTTTTATAGAAATTTATTTTGTGCCGGGAAGAAAACAATCACAGCTTTTGTACTAAGAGAGATGAAGTCATAAAATTTCGAAGACTTATAGAGTTAATTTAAGGCTACAACATATAATTTTCTAAAAATTTTCTAGTAAAACCTTTTCAGGACATGGAAGGATATATTTTTAAAATGACATTTTTTAGTTTTTTTGTTCAGGGGAAGTGAATTAAATAAATTTATAGCATTCTACAGAGTCTTCCCCTTTATTTGGTACAAAGTTTGCTAAAAAATATTAGAAACTGATATTAAAAAAATTATTTAAATTAAACAAGCATGAAAAATGTTAAGTCCTTTAAAAAGGACAAAAGATGAGGAACTGAAAAACCAAGTACACAGTTTGACTATGTTTTGTCTCTAGATTAATGGATATATAGTGGCGGTTCTGCCCCAAAAAAAAATGCTGTCACGCAGTGTAATCAGTGAGTTGTAGGAATAAATTTACAGCCCAACATCTGAACTTGAGTCAGAAAAATTATTCTGCTTCACACGCGCGGAACCTGGTGGATATACAATGACATATAGGAGTGTAAAGGAGAGTTTGGACTACAAAATAGTACAAGTTTTTTCCGACGTATTTTAACGACAAGGAGTTATGCTCTATTAAGTTTTTTTTTAATTTCTAAGAGACACTAAGGCTTTATTTTACTAAAACTAATAGCTTATAAGTTACATTATTTTACAAAATTTATTTTGCTTTAAAATCTCTTGAAACAAAAGAGTTATAGTCATTTAAAAATTAAAATTTACGAAGAAATTTGTAATAAATCTTAGCAAAATACTGAAAAAGTCCATTTTAGAACACCCTGTTCGCTGTGATGTAGCTGAAATAGAAATGCAATTTTTGGGAGCTAATAAATATAAATTTTAAATCGGTAGCCATAAAAATATTATTTTGGGCCAAATTAACGAAATATTATCCACAGTTCGCTGTTACCTAACGATTTTCATGCAAATACCATTTGTTAAAATATTAACATTAGCTAACTAAAGACTGTGAATTTGAGCCTAAGTAAATTAAGACTTTGGCAATTGAATAAATATTTTAGTGTGTCAAGTTCTCTTTTGAAAATCAAGCTGATTTTAATCGAATGCCAAGTTAGTTTACTATTTGAATCTGGCAACCCTTACTACGACCCATAGAATATTTTCTATATCCTGCTATATGTACCGGCTTTGGTTAAATCCTATAGAGTCGGCAAAAGCTCTTCGAAAAACTTCACCTAACAAGATTACTCAACCAGGCAACCATAAAGTGTAAAGTACGAAGTAATGCTTTGCATCCTACAAAAAATAGTACAAACTAAAATAAATATAAAAAATATTTAAAGCTATTTTCAAAAGAATCAATCAATCAATAAGTATTTTATACCTTCCTGGAAGCTTTTGTTAGTACCATACAACACAGAAAATAATAACATGGTTCACATTTGGGATTCATTTTAGATGGAATTAAAGTTCCTCTCCTTTTGCACGTAATTACAGTAACACTTGCATTTAAAGTATAATATGTGCTTACCACTTTTATTTAAAGATCACAAGAAGCAATTTTGTGGAAAATTCTAAGCCTGTAACTCTTCGTTGCATGGGACAAAAACCTCCCATTTTTATGATATATGTGAACCTCTCATTCTTCCTTGTATGGGTATTATTATCCCTTTCTTAAAAGGAGGAAAAAACGTTCCTTCTGCGCCGATATAGCAGGCTGATATGTTGTACAAAAATATTTGCCATAAAATTTTATTATGTTCAGTAGGCCAGTAATCATTCAAAACTTAAGACGTGTTCAGGGGTTAATTTCGTACGTATTCACAATTAGTACTTGGCATAGGAAGGAGCCTAACGTTTAGGGTATTTGGTGTGTTCACTTTTTTTATGTAAAACACCACGACAAATATTTTTTTAAACATTTCAACCCGCTATATCGCCGCTGAAGGGAAGTTATTTGTCTCTTTCTTAAGAGGGGTTCAAAAGGCCCATACAAGGAATATTAAGAGGGCTAACATATTCTACGAAAATGTTTCACTACAAGGTTTCCTATAACTATAACTATGTGCAAAGCATGCGGAGTTAACTCCCCATAGAATGAATGCCAGATGTAAACTTTCAAAACGCCCAGAATCAGTCGTTAGAACTTTTTTATTTTTATTTTGATTAATTAATTAATTTAGTGGTTGTCATTAAGTTTCTTATGGCGTTTTCTTTTCTACAAAAATATGTTGCATTATTTGCACTTTTCAATGAAAATTTGCAATATGATCATTTTTCGAGGAAGGGAATTTATTAAAAATTATAGTATCATCCCTTACGAAGATAAAATTTTCCATTAGAGGAAAGCTAAATTGCGATTTTTTAATAAAAAGTATAAAAATTTAACATTTTTTCCAGAAAAAACGCCATTAGTGTGTTACATAAGTGTTTGGGTACGGACTTTGTCTTTAAGACTCCATAATAGCGAAACTAAAAGGAGTATAAAAATAATGTTGCTACCATTTTATAGTTCAGCTTAACAATAAATGTTCACTTATTACAAAAGGTTACATTAAAATGCTTTAAAAAATAAGAGAACTAGAAATGAATTTTTATAATGTGAATAAAAAATTTATCTTTTTTAAATTTCGAGGCTAAAAGACAATATAAAAGGCTAAATCTAAAATCTATCCCCGAAAAGTCTAAGCTGATATCGCTTGTTACGTACTACGAAATCAGTTTGCTATCAGGGTAAGTTCCGTCAAAATTGGTCCAGCCGTTTCGGAGATTATCCGGAACAAACAGACAGGCAAAAAAACTTTTAAACTGTTTTTTGATTAGTACATACTACTACATACAAACAGACACTTCAATTTTATTTATTTATATAGATTAACTCATATGGCTGAGGCTGTGCCGTATCGCAAGTTCACGATTAATAAGTGTTTTGAAATGTATCAAATAATATATAAAAATTTTTGAGGCTACTCGTTTCAAATAGAAAACACTAGCTAATTTGTACTATTTATTTTTTTTTTCCTCCTTGTTCCTTGTAATATTAATCATGCCCGATTCTTTCTGAATATAACGTTATGAACCTTACCCTAATAATAAATTTGGATTCAGCAGCAAATAAGTTCGAAATAATCATAATAAATTATATAAAAGTATTTCTGTATAGCGCCATATTTTTTCTTTATCTGTCATCTTAAGGTAGATTTTATAAATTTCTTATTAAATAATTTCTCTAACCATGTTATATTCTTACCATCTATGAATGACATTTTATATAAAACAAAAACTACAATAAAGCACAATTGTATATGAGTATGAATGCAAGGAAAAGTTTTCATTTTCATTATATTGTTATCATACAACAAACGAAAATGGGTTGGATTAAAGAATGAAATTACATTTTCATTTCAATTAAAACCGCTTTCATAAAGGCAAAATTATAAAATCAGAAAATGTCTTCTTTTCTTTTCTTCGACACGCTGTTAAACTTTAACATTTTCGCTGACTGCGTATATATTAATTGCCAATACGTTTCTTTGCACATCCAGGCAAACAAGGCAAAACAAAATGTGAAAAAGCCTTATCTAAAATTTTTGAAAGTTTTACAGCAGAAGCATAGAACTTTTTTACAGTGAAAATACCTTGATAATTAATGCAAAGTTTTACAATAAATAAATAAATTTGTTGGTCCTTTTTCACTTATATTCTGAAATTTAGTAATTGTCAATATATTTTACATTTAAACAAGTTTTATGCTTCTCCTGCAAAACGTTTAAAATGTTACATAGGGCTTTTTGCATATTTTGGACGTCTTTTAACGTAACCGAAGAATAAAAGCGAAAATGAAAATATGTTGCGCCTATATTTTCATGGTTTTATATCCCAAACAAATGAATTTATGTTGAGAATTTTAATTTAATTTAAATGTAAGAGCAAATAATATTGACAATAATTTTAAACGCACTCAAATTATATAAGATTTAATTAAATGCATTTACAGATATATTAAATTCAAAAATGTATAATAGAATATTACTTTTTAGTCATTTCAGCAGAAATAAATAAATTTAGCTTAATGTTTATCATTACATACTTTTGGAATATAGTTTATTTCAATAGCATAATGGCAAAGTGACGGGATCAACAAGGCTTAATGAGCTCTCGTTAGAGACTTAGCATGTTTTAACATTTTATGCTTTGATGTGATTTTATTTTGCTAGGACAATTTTAAAATCAAACAAAATCAATTATTTTTAATATTTAAAATGTATGTAAGTATCTCTCTTCATCCTTGGAATACACTTCATTTTAAGACTAAAAGAAATCTCATATTTTATGAAAAGTTGTTTCGGTTGGTTCATATCTTAAAATGGCATCTGTTTTTGACAACAAAATAAAATCTTAGAGCTAGCAGAATTTTCGAAACGCAGATAAACAATATTCCATAGAAAAGTTTAAGTTGCTTTATGCAGCCACTTAAGAAAAAAAAAACATGTAAATAGATTTATCTACTCTTATACACAGATATTAAAACCCATAAGTTTTCCTTTAGTTATTGCGTTTATAAAATAAGACACCTGTATTAGAGAAAAAACCTGAGTGTATTTTCTATCTTAGGCAAAGAATAAAATAATTTAAAACGATATATATAAGCTTGAAGTTAAAAGCTATTGATCCCATTCTAATGTGATAACATTTATCCAAGGAATTATTAAAGAAATTGAAAATAAATTTCGCTCCCACTGTTTACTGTCATGTTCGTAATTTTTATGAAAATCCTTAAGGATAAAGTGAATATGAGTTTCTCATAGGGTGGCTCAATTAAACGATTGATGAAATGTTCAATATATACAATTGACTTAGCGATGACCCATGGATAACGTAAGGAACTAAAACCAAAAAACTTGAAACTGACTATTGCAGAATGTTGCTAGAATGTCATTTTTGATGATTTTTAATATGATACACATCAGAATAGGTTTTATAATATATTGCTTTCGTTTCCTAGCCTCAGGCAGTCCAATGGCAGTCATGTTGAGTTTAAAAGAAGAACTGTAATCTATAGCACGTAGTAAAAATCTTAACCAGTTCGGATAACCCTCATAATTGGCCCATTGAGGTCAAAGTTCAAATTGTGTAATATTTAATAAAATTAAGCTCAATTTATATAAAACCATCTTTCATTAAGCGTGCGTAAACATTTTGGGACAATTCGGACAACTAAAACGAGTGTGCTCTAGTGGTCCAAAACTAAATATTGTTAAATTTACAAAAATGAAGAATAATTTCCAAAATACAATATTTCATTGGGTGTAGGTAAGAACTTGAGCCAAATTAGATATATCAGCTATCTGTCGACTTGGACATATAACTAAATGAAGATCCAACCGAAATTTGAGATACTATAAACTGTAATAATCTGGTCATGCTTCATTGATTTTCTTTCATTACTTTATTCACAATCTGTTTATTGGCCAAATGACATTGTTGTAGAAACTTTATGCATCCATAATTGAGAGATTTTTAATTTAGCTCGTTGTCAAATGTAATTTTTATATCAAATAAATTGAATAAATTATGTTTTTAATGACATTTTAATTAAGAGTATAAAATTTTAGTCGCTAACTTAGATACCATGCAAAAAACAATAAATCTGAGTGCTTTTAATATGGTATTCGAAATAGGTTACAACTAGAAAACTAAAGGTGCCACCCTACTACAGTTTCAATTATCTAATGTCGTAACAGCTAAATTCGTACACTGAAAGAATATGCAACGAAACTAAATGAATGAAATTTTTTTAGCAACTATCAAGGTATTTATATAAGGTCTGTGCATCAGCCCATATGTTCGGTAGTTTTGCTGTCAACTTGTAGTGTATTTTACCAATCCACTCACATTTTAATATTCGCTTTGAGTTTTTCTCATACATTTTTTGACACCAAAATTACCAAAAAATAGCTTTGTTGTATCTACCTTGGCAACTATGATAAAGTTTTACAGCCATATTCATAAATATTTAAAACAGGACAATAAACTACTTTTAAGCAAAATTTCATAAAATTGCATTCAAAAATGTATATTACATGAAAATTTTAAAATAGGTTTAAAGATGGTATGCACCTTCTATAAACCTTCAATAAATTCATATCATCGATATATCAATTTCAACTTCAAATATCTTTGCAAATTTAGCCCACAGGAATACATGATATGCTTTAAATTAAAGCTTGAAGTCTTGGCTATAAGCGTTTACGTGTTTTTTTTTAAATTTGATAGAACATGTCACTTAATTATATAAGTTAAACAAAATTCGCAACAAAATTAGCAAAAAAAAAACACCATCAAAACAAATAAAAGCAAAAAGAAATGTTAGTGATGTAGAAACAATCAACACAAATGAAAATAGGCTCGTTATTCGAGTACCTTTTTCATACATGATTAAAAGAGTCGTGTGAACTCTTTTGTAATCATTTCTCTTTTTTCCTTTTACTTCATAGAAAATTTGTATTAAATAAGTTGAGAAATATATTATAGAGTTCAAAATATCTTACCTTACACGAAAACAATAAAAAGCTATTCGTTTATTTCAATATCCGGAAGAAATCATATTCTATTTATTGCAACACTAACTACAAAACATGGTGGTGCTGCCAGTATCGTAATCTAAATTTCCTTAAAACACACAATGTCTATTGTAGTGTTTATGAATGCAATTTTATATTAAACAGTTTTTAGCGTGAAACTGTTCAATAACAATTGCGAGTATTAAACCTAAAATAAGAATTTTTATGAATTTAGCTGTTATTGTTTAGTATGTCAAATATTAAGTGCACACAGAAAAAAAATGGAATGTAAAATCAACATGACGCAACTGTGATTTGAATTCATAATAAATTTACAAAAAATATTTTGTCGTTTAAGTGTGATAGTGTTTATTTGCTTTGTTCATTGCTGCAGTTCACTGTTCTACTTAGTTGTGTGACTTGTTGTTGGTTATTCTTACATGTGTCGGTTATATAGATGACAAAAAACGAATTACCAGCGAAAATTTACTGCTAGTGGTCTAAAATTAGCATTGTTTTAAATTAGTTTTAAATGAAAACTTATTAATCTAACCTTAAATCTCTTTGATTTAAAATTATTCACTGTTAAAACAACTTTGTTGTAAACGTTACGTTTGATTTTGAATAAACATGACTATAACTTTAATTTCAAATAAGTTTAATATTAAATAATCATTTAAATCATGTTGAATTAAAATGAAATTCGTTTTACATACGATGGGTATTTATTTACTGTATAGCTAAAGTTTGATGCTGTTGTGGCTGCAGTGGTTAGCGCGCGGACTATCATGCAAGTGGCATGAGTTCGAATCTTGGCTGGGGCAGCCAACTACGACACAAAAGTTTTCTGAAGCCTATGCTAATACACATCACGTAAGTAAAATCATTAATAAGATGGCAACATTAAAGTCATATTGTTTCACCTTGATATTACCATAATTCAACATTATTCTTGGTGTTGTTTCAAATACAAATTCACGTTGTTTAAACTTGAAATAACTTTGATCCAACATGATTCTTCGTGTAGTCTCAATATCAAATTGACGTTGTTTCAACTCGAAATAACTTTGATTCAACATGATTTGTTTGTATTATTTCAATATCAACTTCATTTTGATTTAACTGTACTGCAATATTAAATCAACGTGAAATATAGTTAATTCAAAATGATAAATTGTCCATCAAAATTATTGTAAATCATGTTGAATTAATATGAAACGCATATAAAACAAAATCACTACCAAAAAATGTTAAATTAACCTGGTTTTCGACGATTTTACATGGAAAATTTTTTGTGTGTGGTATTTCGATATTCATCATATTCAATTAATTATTTCGTTATAATTTCATACGGAAAGAGAGAGAAATCGCTTCGTTATTTATAAAAGAACTAGTGCCCGGATAGGCGTTGCTCTGCTACGACCACTTTAAAAATAATAAGGAGGTGAAAATTTAGGATATAAAAAAAATTTTTAAATATATTGACAACTGTCCAACATATGGCCTGCAAAAGTATACTACCTCCCAAAAATGAACCAATCACACAATCTCATAAAATTTTATTTAAATCTGTTGAATGGTTTCCGACTTAAAAAAAAGGAGAGTGATAGCCTTCGTGTGTTTTTTTTATATTTGTATACGCATAACTCTATCATTTCTGAATCGATTTTTAGGTTCTTTTTTTTTTGTTTGAAAGGGTTTGTTTGCAGTGTTTTTTTTTAATATAACAAGAAATTTTTTTACACATAATATTGATTATCGCATACCTTCGCCACTTTTTGACCGATTTTCAAAATTGTATATTTGGAAGGGTATGAAAGATGCAGACGTACACTAAAAATTAGACGGACACTTGGTCGATTATCACAAAACTCCGCTATTTGTTAAGTATTTTTCGAAATTAAATGGGATTTAAGTCGATTTTTTATTTGTTTCCATTAAAATCTTTTACTATTTTTATATGTATATACCCAGCAAAAAAATATCATGTTTATGGAAGCAGTAAAAATTGTATGCCTTTCGCAAGCGATCCTCCACTATGCACCGCTGAAGAAAAGTCTTACGAAGAAAATTTTTTTCGTCATATTAAAGGACGCTGATCGAGGCCCTATGTTCCTCCTAGGAACGATGGGAACATATATATATATATATATATATATATATATATATATATATATATATATATATATATATATATATATATATATATATATATATATATATATATATATATATATATATATATATATATATATATATATATATATATATATATAAAGGACGCTGATAGGTCATAGCTAGAGCAAACGTATGTATAGAAGAAATGCTCTGCTGGTCATTTTTAATAAAAATGTTAACCACAATTTTTCCGAAAATCGACTGTTTTGAAGGTTGTGGTACCAAAAGTCTTTTTAGTGACGATAGGATATTTTTTGGGTGAAAAGTGCAATGCGCCTGGTCTGTTGGCAAGCTGTGGGTGCAATTTTTGCATACACATTAATTTAAATGCCCTATCTATCGGAAGCTACTGGTGGAGCGAATAAAACCCCACTTTTTTTAATCCCATAAATTTTTTGGGTGATCTAATAGAACACCAATATCGAAAAAAAAGTCCATAAAATTAAAGTTTCAAAATGACTACACTAATTTGGAAATTTCGGAAGACTTCTTCGTTCCCTAGAACTGAAAGCTATTGCTTCAATTATTTTGGCCGCTGAACGTGCAGATTCAGTTTTTTTAGTAGCTCTAATTTTTAAGATTTACCCTTATCTCAAAATTGAAAACACTTGCATGACATATATTAGCATAACTTTAGAAGGGTTTGGGCAATTCAGTAAAAAAAAGGAAAACCAAATTTGGTAACTAGATTATCTTGAAGTTTATTGAAAAGTGTTACTAAATCAGCACATTAGTTTCAAAGACATTGTAATTTAAGTTAAGCCTAAAAATTAAACATTTTAGAAAAAAATTTTTAAATGTTCTCCCACTATGAATTTTTAAACAAACAAAATATATAAGTTCTTATGAAATTTTTAATTTTTAGGTTTGAACTTTTACGATATATACATATAAGAAACTAGTGAACAGATTTAGAAAGAATGGGTCGCTCGGCTTAAAGGTAAATTAGTTGTCGAATTTCGTTTTTTTAGTTATGCTAATATATGTTGTGCAAATGCCTCAAATTTTAACAGGGTCCGAAAATAACAGTTATCATCAAAATTTCAGTGCAAAAAGTCAGACAGAAAGAATTTGTCTATACCATATTTGAGTATAGAATTGTGATGGTCGTGAGCTAAGGAATAAAAATTTAAAAATACTTTTATTTCTTTACTTTTTCAACAAAGTCAAAATATAACTGTTATTTTTTTACTGATATTTTTCGGTCAAAAATAAATGCTAAAATTTGACCGATATATTTTTGGTCAAAAATAAAAGTTAAAATTTTACCGATATTTTTTCGGTCAAAAATAAAAGTTGAAATTTGACTGATATTTTTTTGGTGAAATATATAAGTTAATTTCTTACCGATATTTTATTTATTTTTTTCGGTCAAAACTAAAAGCTAAAATTTAAACGGATTCAGTAGTAGCCACCACACCATCATTCTTTGTTTTTTTAACCACTTTTCATGCTTGATATTAGTGAGCAGGACCATCAACTATTAAACCAATTTATTTAACGAAATTGAATATAAGAGCTATTGCTGTTGCTTATATTCACTTACAAGTTAAATCGATTTTTATTAGTAGGATATTCACCATGTCAGATTATTAGCTCCAAATATTACTTGCTATTTTTTGAAATTTTAACTTTTATTTTTGACCAAAAAAATATCGGTCAAATTTTAACTTTTATTTTTGACCGAAAAAATATCGGTCAAATTTTAACTTTTATTTTTAACCAAAAAATATCAGTAAAATTTCAACTTTATTTTTGAGCTAAAGATATTCAAAAAATAACCATTATTTTTTGATTGAAAATATATTGGTCAAAAAATATGTAACTATTATTATATACATAACAGTTACGGTCCGTGATTTTTAACATAATGGATACCACAAAAACCAGAGTTGACAACAAAAAATGTAAATATATGGGCTGGTTTGTTATTTTAATAGTTAGATAAAAGTCAGTAGGGATAAAAGCTGTTGAAAACTTTATAGATAATATGTTTTTAAAAGAAAATGTTTGTATAAATACTATATGGGTAATTCCATTTCAAATCAAGTAAGAGTTAGACACGACCCATTTCAATTTTGATGAAATTTGGTTAGATGCTGTCATTCATCTTATAACGAATTTATGTTAAAGAGAAAATATTCAAAATTTTTATTTCAAAAGTTATGACATATTCAAAATGTCATTATTTCGCCAAAGTTACAGAATGTGTTGAGCTTAGTTTTTAATTATCTCTGAAACTATTTTATGTACAAAGATGTTTTGTAAGCTATTTTAAAAGGATATTTAAGGCAACAAAATTTACATAGAACAAAAATTTGTTTTGGAAAAATTGGTTATCTGCAAAGATTTGAAAATTTCAAAACTGACTAAATCAAAAACCTATATTTTTTTCGGCTGAATTTTTTTATATAATACCTCTAAACGTCCTTAATAAATCGTGAAAATTTGGAGGAGCTGTTTTTTTTCTTTTTTGAGATATGATTTTTTTTCTTTCCCAACCTTCAACCATATAGTATCAAAAATAATTTAAATTTGTAATTTTGAGCAATATGCCATAAATTTAATTTAATTTAAAGCTTTTGCTGGGGAAAAGTAATAACATTGACAAATTTGTGCATTTGTTTTTTCGGTGAAATTTTATGTTAGAAATTTTGTGTTAAAAAGGTACATATTTTGTCATATCTCATAAAAGAAAAAAAAACACCTCCTTAAAAATTTCAGAATTTTATAAGGACGTTTAGAGATATTATATAAAAAAAAAATCTGCCAAAAAAATATATAGGTTTTTGATTTAATCAGTTTTGAAAATTTCAAAACTTTGCAGATAAGTCATTTTTAAAAAAAAATTTATGCCCTTTAAATTTTTTGTAGTTCCATATATTCTGCTTAAAATGACATACAAACCAATCTTGTATATAGAATAGTTTGCGAGATATTAAAAACTAAACTCAACACTTTCGGTAAATTTGGCGAAATAATGATATTTTGGATATGTCATAACTTCTGAAATAAACATTTTTAATATTTTTCCTTTAACATAAATTCGTTATAGGAAGAATGACAACATCTGACCAAATTTCATCGAAATTGAAAATCACATTCAACAGAGCCACCTGACAAGTGGTGATAAGCAAATACACGTGAGCACTGACGATGGAAGTGTAGCGGCTTCCGAAAGTGGCGCTACTCTGGTTTGCTGTGTACGTTGAAAAAATTAAGTTGATGTTAATTGTTCCCTTGTTCCTTGGAATATTAATCATGCCCAATTCTTTCTGAATATAACGTTACGAACCTTAGCCTAATAATCAATTTAAATTCACAAAGCAAATACGTTCGAAATACATATTAATTAAACATTTTTAATTTTTTCCCTTTGGCATACGTTCATTATAGGCTTAAAGAAAACATCAGAAAAAATTTCATCAAAATCGAAAGGGGTCATGTATAACTATTATTTGATTTGACATGGAATTACCCATATATATTAAGTTAGTTATTAGATTTTGCTCCAACTTTGGTGGGAGTGCGACACTCCTTAAGCTCAACTGATTGACCTGAACTTTTTGTCAGGGTAGTTTTTTATAAATATCCATCTATTTTGGTTATGAGTCTTGAACAAATTTAAATTGAAATTTCTTACGACTACCCTAATATCCAATAATAGTTTACATAAATTGTGGATTTTTTTCGGTGTCAATGGTGAAACTGCGGTACAGTGCTTTTGACGATGATAAAGCCGACTTACTTTAAGATTTAAGACAAAAGATGACATAAAGAAATTTTGCCGGTGTATAAGGATGAGATAAAAATTAATATTATGGTGACTTTGATTTACGCTTCAATCAACACAAACACATGTGAATGTTACAAATCAAAAAAGCGACAGGCAAAAATACGCACACAAACACCAACACGCTTAGAATCAAATTCAAAGAAAATAAAAAATCTTTCTGACAGAAATAAAATAATAATATGATGTTTATCCATAACATTTGCACAAAAATAAAAAAGATTTCTTACAATAACAATATACAGACATGTACATTAGGGCTATAACCAAATTTTCGGCATAGTACCACAGAGTGGCCAAGAATGTTTTAGTAATGAAAACACCTGTCTCCCGTCGTTTTGCAAAAAAAAAACCTCACGCAGGGAAGCAAATTTCTAAAACCTTCCAAGAAAATTTTTTTAGAGTAATTAATTTTTTTAAGTGTAATTTTTAAATATAAAATAGTAGATAAATTCCAAAATAGCATTTAAGTGATACGTATAGTAATATATACAAATATCAGCTGTATATTTTTTAAAATTTCCATGAGATAAAAATTGTTGTTTTCAAACTTCAACCCGATCCCTGCGTGAACTTTTTTAACCATTCGAAAAAATGATCATATTTTTTATTAAGAACTTTTAATGTTCTACACGAATATGCTATGCTGTTTTAGATTCTCACAAAAAGTGAGAAAAAGTTATAGCCCCAATGTACATATACATATATATATATATATATATATATATATATATATATATATATATATATATATATATATATATATATATATATATATATATATATATATATATATATATATATATACTTATTTGCACTTTTATAAAGTAACACCGAAGAATATATGTATATTCTTTGTTAAGAGTTGTTTATAAATATGGATAAAATATCATAGAAGAAGAAAATATCCAAATAGATAAAGTCAAATGTTTTTCAATTTGCTAAAATTATTTCGAAATCAATTTACCATTATTTTATTTTCATTTATTTTATTTATTTACTTATAATAAATACTTGTCTCCATATACATACATGCGTGCATACATACATGCTTATCGTACGTGCACTTCAAAAGGGACATAACTAAAAAAATTCGTATGAGTTAATAGCACAAAGATATTCGTCACACATATTACTTTTCATATTGTGTAAAAAGATCATATAAATAGCTTGTATACTGACCTCTTGAGGATAGAATACATATTTATTTTTCCTTCAAGGTATGAGTAAATTAAAAACTTAGAACTCGTTTTCTGAAAACTCGTCTTTTTACTTATGCCACTTGTGAAGTGCTTGTGAGATATTTAAATATATACCCAGTAAAAAACTTGCTTCCAATAAAGCAGGTTTCTACTATTATGGAATAAAAGTAGCGCTGACAAACCTGCTGATATTTGTATGACGAGTTCCCGGATTGGAGTACTAAATTTTTGCTCACAAAAGCGCTGAAAATCATCAACACTTTCAGCACTAGAACTGAAAATATCTGAAAAAAATGCTTCGATCTGGATTGGCGTCGTTAACGCCATTTTGAATTTATTCTTATTTCGTTACTTTATTTATTTTTATTAATTTCATATTTTTACTTTATGTTTGTTATTTTAACTTCAACTTGTATCGAACTAAGAACCTTCAGGTTCGAAGTCCAACGTACCAATCACTCGACCAAAAACACTGTTGCAGAACGGCACCAAAAAACTCAAATAAACTTACTCTTCATTCTCGCTTAAAAACCTGCTTTGGATCAGCATTATAAAATCAGTTTTTTTTTTGTATAGCTTGTGTACGAATCTTTTGTATAAGGAAAAAGCAAATATTTTTCTCCCTTCAAAACCTGCATTGTTGTGATGATATGTAATCAGCTTCTGAACAAGCTCATATTTTAAAGCGAATTACCCTGCAAAAATTATTGGTCTACATGGTCCATTTTAGCTGATATGGACTAGTTACAACATGGTCCTATGTAATGCAGCTATGGAGCACTTTCAAACAAATGTTCGTGTTTTAGCACGAAATGTAGTGTCGCAAAGAATGTTGTTTCATAAAATATCATCAATTACCAGCAAAATGGTAACCCTGATGGCACAATAGTTTATTTGTGGTTATAATGAATGTTTGTAATCAAAAGTTTATTTGCTTTTTTGTAAGAGAAAAAATAAATAAAAGTGAGTTTTGTTTATAAGAAATCAAAAATGCATTGTAGCTCCAATCATAAAAAGAGAGCAGAGGGAAAATCATTTACGTAGACTACAAAGTGAAAATGAAAACTAGTTTTCTGTTTGTGAACCATGGAGAAGTGACATAGAATAGTTTCAAAACTAGCCCCTGTATGTGTTCCATGGAGTAGTAACATGGCCTAGTTTTTGGGTTAGTCCGATGTAATGCAAAGCTGGACCACGTGATCCAGTCCTAGGACATCGCAATGTTAAATGGACCACGTCTAATGCATTCGTTTGGGGTAGTTTGGGACTAGTCCAGACCCATTATGGAGTAGTCCTTACACGCATGTATGGACTAGTCGCGATTTTTGCAGGGTATGAAGCGCTTTATTCCTTTAGTGCTTAAAAAAACATGAAAATTTTTTACTGGGTACATACTCGTATGTATGTTTGAATGTGTGATTATTAGTAGAAAGCGATGTTCAGGTATGCGTGCGTTTATACATTATTTTTATTTTGAAATAAATTGCCTTCGAAAATTCGGGTTTAAATTAACTTTTGTAAATCTATGGTTTACAATTTGTTAGAAGTTTCTGCTTGCTTTCGTTGCCTGTCTGTACGGCACAAATTTTAACAACAAATTTGCACTTTAGGTTTGAAGTTAAACCCTCATACGCATATTTCTTGCATAGTATCTACAGTGCATATATGTGTGAATTTTTAGAAACTTAAAAATTCAAAAATATGATTATTTCATTATTGATATTTATCATAATCTTTATTTATGATTATAGTTGTGGCAACGTAGTTCGCAGATCTGTACAGATTTTCTTGAATAATAGCTAGGAGTGCTCTCGATTAAGTCACCTCTAAAATAAAATATGATTTTATTAAAATTTCTTAATTTTACAGAGCTAAAATGTCAGAGATAGATATGCTGTTTTATGCTGGACTGAAAAATTTTTTATTCCAAATACTGTCGTTATTTAGAATAAGTACGCTAAAAATTAGAAGTAGTTTATCTCCAACTGTCCCACTGTTATGAAAATTCTTGCGACTTCCTTAACGTTTTTAACTACATTTTCTTGAAACATGTTTTGGTAATTTCTTTTTTGCTATTCTATGATGAGCAAATCCTTAAATTAGTGAACTAATTTCTTGAGTGAAACTTTGTTCAAACACGCTTATACACCTCCAGTTTATGCGTCATAAATTGGCAATATTAGTTAAAATTTATGTTGCAATTAGTGAGTCAGAGTTTCCATTTTTTTTAAATCTGCTTGAGAAAGAGGAATAACATATTGCGTATATGAAGTTAGGATCTTTTTCAAATATTTCAGAATATCTATAATGTATTTTTATTTTCTTTTTTAAAACTTATTCATTGGAGTATCGAGTTTATACATGCTATGGACATTTCATCCTTATATTCGCTTGTCTCCACCCGGCTATGCACGGGCTTTAAACATATTAAGGAGAAGTCCATAATGCGCTATTTATCGTCTATCTGGTCTAGCAATATAGACGAAAAAATTCTGCCAAAAAATAAATCGCCTTCAGTACAAAGATCTCACTGAACAGACTACAAAACGGACGTAATTTTGCGTTGAGTCAAATGGTGTCCATCTACTAATTGTGTCTCCGTCCGCAATTTTTAATAGTACCAAACCTTTCATGTCCTATGGAACAAAAAATATTTAGAATCGGTCAAGAAATGGTAGCGTTAATCATGGCGGGATCAAAATTTCCCCGCGGATTTTCGAAAATTATGATAGCACTAAAGTTTAGGCAAACCCTTTCAAACAAAAAAAAAAGAATTTTAAAAATCGATTCAGAAATGACAGAGATAAGCATGGGGGAGCAAATGTCCAAACTGATTTTCGAAAAAAAAACATAGGACAAAAGCTGCAAGTAAAACCTTTGAATTTTGATAAGCGGTTGAAAATGACAGTGTTATACGTGGAGGAGGTTTTAATCCATTATATCCCCTATTGATATAAAACCCGAAAAACAAATCAGCCTATAATAATTGGGGGCTAAATATCTATCTGTGTGCAGAATTTGATTTAAATCGGTTCAGCCGTTTAGGCGTGATTCCGTAACAAAAATCTGCAAATAAACAAACAAAAACCTGATTTTTAGGGTTCCGTACACCAAAAGTATAAGGAACCAAATTTTTTTCGCTACGCTGTCCGTCTGTCTGTCTGCCTGACTGTCTGCCTGCCTGTCACAGGCTGTTTTCTCGGGAACCATAAGAGCTACGGACCTGAAATTTTTACAGAATATGTCAAACTTTTGCTGCTACAACAACAAATATATGACAGTTAAAAATAAAGGGTATTCTAAAGCGAGCAATGAAACATGAAATACTAATGTAATATTCAGACACTTATATATAGACACTTAAAATTTTCAAACTTAGTGTTAATTTGTGCAGTCTGTAGAATAGACTACACCAATTAACAATGATATTTAAAACAATAAAAATTAAAGGGTGTTCTATCAGGTAATGTAATTTGACTATGTAATTCAGACAATATGCTGTATCTTGGAAACCGTTAGTGATAAACTCTTAAAAATTTCAAAAACGCCAAAACTAAAAAATTCCAAAATTAAAATAAATGTCAAAACGAAAGATCGCCAAAAAGAAAGAAGGGCTTAAAGGAAAAAGCACCAAAAACAAAAATAAAATCGTTAAGCCGCAAAATATCACCAAAACCAAAAAGATCGCCAAAAAAATAAAAAAAAAACGCCAAAAAACGAAAAAGGTAGTCAAGACGAAAAAAAATCAAAAAAAATCACTACAGCATAAAAAAATCGCTGAAACTAATAATATCATCAAAAACGAAAAAATCGCCAAAAATGAAAAAAAAATCACAAAAGAAAAAAGCGCCAAAACAAAAAACAAAGCGCCAAAGCTAAAAAAAATCGACAAAAACCAAAAAATCGCAAAACGAAAAAAGTGTCAAAACAAAAAAAAAAATCGCTTGAACTAAAAAAATCAAAAAAAAAATCTAAAAATATCGAAAAAAGTGCTAAAACGAAAATAAATCTCTAAAACTAAAATTATCGTCAAAAAGCAAAAAAACGTTAAAACAAAAAACGGCAAACCCAAAAAAAAGCTAAAACTAAAAAAATCGGCAAAAAATTGCATAAATCCAAAAATCGCCAGAAAACTATCATAACCAAAAAAAAAACCTTAAACTAAAAAATATCACCAAAAATCGAAAAACAAAAAAATTGCAAAAAGCGAAAAATCCCAGAAATTAAAAAAGGGCCAAAACCAAAAAAAAATCGCCAAAAACAACGAGAAATACTTAAAAAATAAAATTTAAAAAAAAGAGCAAGAAAAAACAGCCAAAATGAAAAAAAGGCAAAAAATAAAACGGATATACATATGTGTATTCGTACGGAAACCTTCGTGTACAAGTAAAATTAGCACAATATTTAATTTATTGTATAATATATGGATTTGTTTACTCAACACGAAACCCTTACTTTTAAACCATATATTTACCATGATTTGTTCTTCATGATTTTTTAAGGGCGACAGCTTTTAAATGGATTATTATGAAATATCCCGTATATTTTTAATTTTCCATTTTTTCAACAATCAGTTTTTACTGTTCTTGCAAACTTCCAGTTCAGAAACCCTTGTTGAAAAGTACACATATAGGAATACATAGATACTTCATGTGTCTCCGAGTTCGCTTAAAGGTGCATGGAAGAAGACATGGTCGTGTTGATGTCAGAATACATATATTAACTTTTATTTATTTGGCAAATTAAATATTAATTTTAGTGTATAATAAATACATATATATTTATTTGATTTTAAAATAACCAAAAGTAGTTATTGTAATCATTTAATAAATAAAATAATATTTTTATTAAATCGTAATCATTATGATGCTGATCTCAGATAATCAGTTAACGCCTGAAAGCTTTTTGTTCAAATGTATGCATATAATTTTTATGACACCCTTACTTTTAAACCATATATTTACCATGATTTGTTCTTCATGATTTTTTAAGGGCGACAACTATTAAATGGATTGTTATGAAATATCCCTTATATTTTTAATTTTCCATCTACCCACAGGGTAGAGTATGTGGTGGCTCTGTAATTTTAAAATCGCGATTGAATGCAACTTATTTGTTGAACTTTGGGGAGATTAACTGCAAGCCACAATCATCTGCGTTGAAACGTTGCTTTAAAACCTTGTGAACTCATGGATTTAACCTCCTTCCAGGTTTTCCATTACTGATTCCCTGTTGCACAATGTTGACAAGTCGATGTCGTTCTCATATTTATATTGAAAACAATAATAAGGAACTTAAATTTATTTTTGTTTTTAATATAAATATGAAAACGACATCGACTTGTCGATATTGTGGAACAGGAAGTGAATCTCAATATAGCAAATATTATAAATCCCTAGGCCATCGTCTGCTGGCAACTACAAAGCAGTGTTGTGTATTGTTTGACATAAGCTCTAAAATGGGTTTGAATGTAATTTCAAATGGATTAAAAATTTTACTTCAATATGATCAAAAAAGACCAGTAAAAATATCTAAATTCAGACGAAATATTTTATTAAATTTAAAATTTTTTTCGCTGAAAAAAAAACAATTTAAAAAAAACAATTAAAAACAATTAAAAGTTGTTGTTATAGATAGACACGAGTTCGGATAAGTAAAACTTTAACATTACATGATCTTTGCTGCGCTTATGCGAGATTTTGGATAAAACGACGCGTTCCGATAAGTGAAATTCGTTACGGTCACTAATGGGTGATTAATCGTCACCCCCAGAACGAATGCTCAGCTTAGAAAACTAAGAAAATATTTCTAGACTATTTTTTGTGGTCAGGTTGGCACTTCCCACTTTTCTAATTACAAGATTGTACTACCACGGGAAATTAATGACTGTGCAAAATTTCATAAGAAGCGGTTAAATTAGAGTGTGTAGTATAAAAATAGATTTTACAACGTCTGGGCGTGCCACTGGCCATTTTGCTGATAATAATGTTGTATTATCTAAGTTTCATAAGATTCGGTTTAGTAGACGTAGTTGAAAAAGAATACTTACTTTGCATGGGCGTGAAACTGCCCACTTTTTAATCATAGTGTAGTATTGTAAGAGAGCTTAATATGTATGCAAGATTTCATAACAATCGGTTGAGTAGAAATAGTTTAATAACAATATATATCAATTTGTACGGGCGTGACACAGCCCACTTTTCAACAGGACCAATCTGGAAGTGCATCCTTTCAAATAAACAAAAAAAATCCAACATCGGTTTATAAATGGCGGAGTTTTGACGAAACGCACGTTTTTTGAGATAGAAATTCGCGTAGGCGTGTCAAACCGCCTCCATTTTTACATTTTACAGTTTTTATTCTTGGCAGACCTCACAGCTCAAATTTATCCCAATATCTCCACTAGAAGAATTTTTGGCCGCTCTCTCCATATAAACGCAACCAGTGTGCAGTATGCATGGTAGACGACTAAAACATATCTCGAAAAAAAATTTATAAGGTGATTCTCGTTTCAAATGCTTTTTTCATGCCCGTTTAAAGTATAGTAAAATATTTCATGAAATAAACATAGAAATTTGAAAATGAAAACTGCTATATCATGATTTAATAGATTATAAATAAATGTACATAATTTTTTTTTTATGTAATACTTGTGATTAATGTGTTAAAAACTAAGAAAAAATGTATTGAGTGTTATCCATATTTTTTTAATTTAATTAGAATTTTTAGTGAATAATTAAGAAGTTTAGGTTAAAACTCATCGACTATTATACATCTGAATTGTTTTAAATTCAAAGTATAGTGTGTGTTCTGAAAAAAAATATTGAATTCGTAAAAAAATGTATTGACCGTTACGTTGACGAAATTCTTAATTATAATTTACCTTTAAATTGTAGGACGGTAAAACAAGTTAACAGCTGCGTAAGGTTAGATATGCGATATAGAAAACATTACCCGTTTAGAAATTTCTGGTTTACTTTGAAAAAATTTTGCTTTAACCGCACTATGGGTTATTATATTTTCCAAGAATGTATTAGGTAGGTCATATTTTGGTACGAATAATTAATTATTTAAAATTGACATAAATTTTAACATTGTCGATCGAAATTATTAAAATTAAGTTTATTTGAAAGAAAAGATAACCTGGTTTTTGCTCATGTATAAATTATTGTAAATAATTATATTAAAAGATACAAACTTTTTATTTTTCCATGTGAACCCAAGACAAAATTAAAAAAAGTGATCATAAATTTTAATTTCGTCCTGCAATTATAACAATTGATATCATTAATTTGTATGGTGTATTTTTTTCCCAAAAATTATTAACAGAACAAGCTCGAAAGCAAATGTAACGCTCATTACACAAAAATTAAAAAAATCAAAATACCTAATTCTATATCTATAATATGAATCCTACTATAATATGAATCATACTATAATATGAATCCTACCTTCTCTTATTTCTATTAATCATATGGCAAATAAAACAAAAAACACAAAATGTACACTTAAAATGAGAATCGTCAATATAATTTAGCTAGATGCGGCAATGCGGAAGTATTCGAAATCAATTGGATGACTTTTTTCCTTGCATACACCGACAATCCATTCAATAATAAACATGCATATTTGTACCTAAACTTTTTGATAAGGTTAAAGTTAAAATTATAATATTGTGTCAATTTAAAAATATCCTTATTTCTCAAATAAAATATACATTAAATTTTATCAAATGTTTTAAATAAAATTTCTCATTTATTTGCCTAAAAATTCATATCATTAATAACATCACTGCTAAAATATTTTAACTAAAATTATTCCCTTGAGCATATTATAAAGATATTTACGTAAGAGAATTATATTTAAATAAATATTTCTTAAAAAGAAATGCAACGCATCATATATTAATGTAATTCATATTACCTCCTATTGTATTTAATTTCTTGTGTTTAGATGTTCTGCCTTTTGTCCTCATATTCAAATATGATGTAATTAAGGCCATTAATTAACAAATAATATGTTGGGTACCTCTAGGTCATAATAAATATGCATTTCAAAATCTAATGTTTTGATTGTTGTATTGTAACTAACACATTGATACAAATACATGTTAACTCATTTGTGTGAACAAGAAAATAACGAAATACAAAAGGTTTTAGAAGCTTTGGGCTATTCATTGTTATGTATTTAAATGTTTTTTTTTTCAAATTATCCAGTGATCCATAACATAGAAAACCTTTTTTTAACTTCTTTAACTTCACACCGATTTTCGAAAACTAAGTATGATTTTGTGGACTTTCGAAAAATAAAAAGTTTAAAAAAAAAATTGTTTAAATGAATTTTAAGCTACCTTTCTTATCGAGCTTAAAATGTTATGAGCTTTTAACCCCAAAAACCGACATCTTTATATGCACAGACTTCATTCTTTCCTCAAAGCAGTTCGGTGCACTTTTAGCCTTTTTTTAAGAGAAGTAACACACTCAGGCACTTAATGTCTACCAGTCAAATTAATTTATTATATAATGTGTTGCCTTCTTTAGAAAAGGTATACACTGAAAGTATTTTGTTCATTAATTCTGTGAATTTCCACATTAATCGAATGAAAAACTTCATTAGAACTCATCCGACGTCACGCTTCGTTGGATTAATGAAAGAAGTTTCGCTAAAATTATTTTAATGAAAATTTCATTATTTGACTTATTGTCATATATGAAATAACTTCATTGATCTATTGTAATAATTTCTCTAAGCTAATGATCATATTTCATTACTTTGGTGAAATAATTTCTTCGTTTTAATGAAATTGTTTCATTATTTTAAAGAAACTATTTCATCATTTTAATTAAATTTTGTCATTATATTAATGATATTCCGTCATTATTGTAATGAAATTATTTCATTGTTTTAATAAAATTATTACATTACCTAGTAGCCTCATTACCTTATCTCTTTTATTGACTGTTAATTTATTAACAGTCCCGTGCTCAAAGTACGTACGATAGACGCCAATGCTCATTAGAAAAATTTTTAATGATGATAACCGCTCACAGTATTGAACTCAGACTCTTGATGCTCATTATTCGCTTAATAGGCAATGTCTTAACTACTTCAGCTAACAGCACTGTCGAAACAACGTGTCTATGAGCGTATACTAATAAGAAATAGTGCAACAACAACAAATATATAAAATTAGAAAATGTTGTTGTCATAAATCCAATAAAATTTTCTAACGAAACTATGAAAGCTAATGAAGAAATTTCAATGAAATTCTTTCACAATATTCATGAAATTTTATTAGAATTGTAAAATATTTAAGTAGAGCTATGACAGAAATCTAACGAAATTATTTCATTGGATTTATGAAGCGAAACTCTTTCAATGTGGAGTAGAGAGAGAGAGAGAGAGAGAGAGAGAGTGGCAGAACAGATGGTGAAGATGGATCAGGGATGCAAAAGTTGGTACAATTGTACTTTTTTAGCGCTATTTGAAAGTCAAAAGTACAATAGCACCCGAATGACTAATTTAGCACTATTTCAAAATGTTCTATATTTACTTAAAATTCTGCCAAGTTTTAAAAGCAAAAGTTGATTTTAATAATGAAGTGTTATTACAGTTTACAAACCTTAAGTCAACAAATGTTTTTTCAGGAAGAGCTTCAAGCATCACACCATTAATTATAAAAATACATCCAATTGAGAGCGCTGGTGGATATAGAAATGTTTATGTTGAGTGTTCTCTTTTTTCCGACGGCGTTTGTTTGAATTTGAAACGATTTTCCGTCATCCCACGTCAAATTTGGTTTATAAACAGACAGATTTTGGCTATGTTCCATCTTCAGTGTTCTCTTGAATATTCAAGAGACCGACTGTCTTCAGTCTAATCCAAGCAAAGCCTTTGCTGCTACAATTTAGAAAAGCCTAAGACGATGTTTGTATGGCCACATTGGAACGACGGAAATAAATATATTAGAGTTTGTAGCAAGAAGTATGTCAGGATCGTTTTATATTCAGATCTAAACAACTTATAGTCTTTTGTTTACTTTTTGAAATTAAACATTAATAGTAATTGTTAAGTTTATCTACATATGTGGTGATCCTGATGAAAGAAGACTTAATCTTGCCAGCAACAATTTTCAGTAGTGACAAAATAGATCTTTGAGTAAATTTTGTATTTTTTGAGATTATGGTTGGTATTACTCCTCAGGCATGTTCCCCCACTTTACAAGTGCAATTATTATCCCTATATTCACCTCCGAAATGAATTAGAAAGAGACTTTTCCCATCATCTACATTTAGAGAGAGGGGGGCCTTAACTTCCCTCATATGAACTGCATTGGGGAAGTTAGAATCCCTTTTCCGAAATGCTATTCTTATACAGAAGATTTTATAATTTACTTAAATTTTTCACTCGTAGAAAAGAACAGAACAATACAGAGTAAAATGCATTGCAGGTTTGAAAACTAGATAAAAAATGCTAAAAGATGGAACTATTTTAGAACTTGTAAAGTGGTTTTATTATTGCGGAAAATATCCCACAATATTGCCAAACTTTATTTAGTTTTAGGAAATGTAGCTAAATCAATTTCGACCTCCGGAAAATAAGGTTTCTTTTTATCAGGATCATCACATGTAAGTACCTGGTGCAAATTAACGTCAATGTGCATTTCTGTTAATTTTTAAGCTCACTACGCACACACAAATTTGTAGTAAAAATGTACAAATGAATTATATACATATTCTAGTTAATTTTGAATAATATTTAAAAAAAATTTTAGTACAATCGGACTGAAAAAAGTACACATTTACTTATAAATTGGTACAATTTGTAATATCTGATTTTGCAACCCTGAGATGAATAGAGGCAAAAAGCTTAATCCTTTTACAACTATGCTCTTGCGCGTTATGTTAATTTTCAAGCAGTGTTGCTGCGCCTCTGGTGTTAAGTAGATGCATTAACTTTCTTAGCTTTATTTGTAGCAATTTTATTACTTGTTTTACTTCACCGACGATTTTACTAATATTAACGCTCAACTACATTATGGATAGAAATAAAAGTATGAATTTTTGAATTTTTAGTGAGCAACAGGACTTTAAACTTCAGAAACTAAAGGCGGTCGAAGTAGTAAAATTGTACCTTTGATTGACTTACCGGTCATCAAAGTTCTTAGGCACTTCTTCTAGCAGACATAAAAATCTGAAAATTCAAATTTAATTAGCATTTAGCCTCTAATAGAACTGCAAGTTAACACATCATTCACTTTCCGTCCAGCTTACTTAATAAAAGAGCGTGTCATTATCATACAAAGTAACTATTATTAAATATTTTGCGAGCTGTAATAATGAAAACCTTGATATTTTGCGAAAGTAGGGAAGTTGGCACATTGGGCATGGTACTGCCCATACATTAAATCTATCTCTAGCAGGCATACAAATCTGAAATTGTGTATTTAGTAAGCATTTAGCCTCTTATGGAAGGAAAAATTAAAACAACTCAACATTTTTATCAGTTTTCTCAATAAGTTGGCGTTTCAAATAAGGTAGTTTTTACAAAATATCATGAGATATGTAATAGTGAGAATATAGAAATTACGCGGGAGTAATTCTGCGTGGGTACTAAAGAAAACAAAAGAGCATAATGGTGGCATTAGGGCCAATTAAATAAAGGCTGTCAATCGATAAGAATAATAAGTATTTTCAACACGTTGGTTATTGCTGTATTCGCCAGCACTGTGGTCTAGGCAGAAAAGAGTTCTGACAATGAGATCGTGGTTGGTTGCTAAACTTTATGATGTAAGTTCAACCTTCCTATTGGCCTCCCCACTGTATCCGGCATAGCAATATTGTTTTTTATATTTTTGGAACAAAAATATATATAATATATTTAGATATATCTAGTAGATACTTCGTGCTCTCAGCTATACCACAATCCACTATGGCCGGAAATCGCAAAGTTTTCCGACAAGGTAACGCCACCATACTTGGCATGCAGACTTTCACTGCCACAATATAGAATTATAACAAAAAATGGGTTGCTCACATCCCTTTTTGCAGTGGTCGGCATAAGAAATATTGTAAGACTTACGTTTGGGGCATAAAATATATTGGGCCTTATCGTGGTTGGCGTTTTTCTACTTCAACTTCGACAATTTGTAGTAGATTAAACGCCTGATATTCAGCACAAAATCGCCAAACACGATAAGGGTGATTGTACTTTTATGCAAAACAAAACGAGAAATGTTTGTGTAGAACATTTTAACCCTCTAATTCTACACTATATGGTTTTTTTTTGTCCCTTGCTTATAGCTTATAGCTTATAGGTGATATAGCGGGCTATAAGGTCTTACAAAAATTTATGTCAAAAAATTCTACTATAGAGTTTTTAGGACACTCAAGCTCCAAACTTAACCGGAACGTCAGAAATCACTCAAAACTTGAACAGTGTTTAAGGGTTATTTTCGTACTTGTTCGCAATTAGCACTCGGCATAGCAAGTCCTGCAATCCTTTACGTTAGAGGTATAAGATGTGTTCATCACTTTTATGTAAAACTTCAGGAGGAAGATTTTTGCACAACATTTTAGAATACTATATTGCCGCTAAAGGGGAGTAGTTTGCCCTTTTTTTTAAGAAAGGTACAAAAAGGCCCATAAACGAAGAGTTAGAGTGTTAAAATGTGTCATAAAAAAGTTCCTCGTAGTGTTTTACATAAAAACGCATGACACATCTTCTACCTTAAATATAAGGATTACCAAATTTGCTATGCTGAGTCACTCTAACTGTGTGCAAAAGTGTATAATTTCAGAGTTTTTCATTTTGAATGTTTCTAAACAAATATTAGATTCTCATTAGCTTGTACCAAAAACAAACATTTATCAAATAAGTTTCTAACAATTAAAAAAATCCACTTCCCGAGTATTAGAACCCATATTCACAGATTTTTTTTAATAAAAATACTTTTTGAAAAACAATGTTTTAATTTTGTAAAAAATTTGTTGCTTCACACCTGATAATACGTATAATAAAAAAGTGAATATTGACAGCTTTGTACACATAAACAGGGCTACCAGCTGTCATATCTTTTTTAAATTTTTTCTTTTCAATATATTGCGAATTAAATGCTATAAAAAAGTTTTAAAATCTAAAGTTGAAAAATTAAGTTTTTGCCGCAAAATTTGATAATTCGACCATGCGCAGTCCTATTATTTCAGTATTTAAAATTAACATTTTGAATTATGACGCAGATCAAATTTGAACTAAAACAATAAAAAATTAATTGCCCAAACATGAATTAACACAACAAAGACTCACACAAAATTCCTTAAGGGCAGCAGACAAAGAAGTGTTAAGTATATAATTCCTACAGTTACTTAATGCAAAATTTACGAATATACAGCTTAACACATACTTTGTAAAGAGAAAATATGTATAATATACTTGCTCATGCATCACATGGTGAGGTTTTGTTAATAAAATAATTTTTAATTAATACAGGATTCCAAAAAGTCTACTAATCGGAAAGCATTTGAAGTTTTTTACGTATTTACGGTACATTTCAAGAAAACCTACTTCTAAATTCATGGATATATCTGCAACCTAAAACATAAATAGGTGAGGAGCTGTATTTTGGCAATAATATATGGTAATAGTTGTTGGTTGCTTAGTTTACGTAGCTGCCTGTTTCAACAAACAAATCACTCCACTAGTCAGTGTCAATGTCCGTATGTTCGGATCCAAGTCCTCACATCCGGTAAACGGTAGTCAAGACATGCAACAGTATATCTGAAAGTATTGCTAAAATAGATATAAGAGCTACAACAGACCTGTTACTATACGAATATATGATAGAATGAGTGTAACTTGTATTGTATGATTTTATTCCACACACTCATTCCACTCGTACTGAACAGGAAGAGTAGCACAGTGTTTAGCAATGGATAAGAAATTTACATGCTTTTTTGTGTTAAAATATCTATTGTGCCACTAATATTTTCAGATAATTGTTAGTACAACAAATAATATTGTTAGTTTTTATTCATGACAGTCTATGTATGTATGTGTGTATGTTTCATAGATATACACATTCACATAAACTTTGTTAGCAAGTTTAATGCTAGCTTACATAGGACTTATTGCTTTGTTGATACCCTGCGAGAAATTTTGTACCAATTGTCTTGGATTAACTTGTCCTATGACTGGTTAAAATGACAACCTTCCTGAAACGTAACCCGTGACAATAGGATATATCACAAAAATATAACTTCTTTAAAGTACAGTAATTTAACCAGTATTAAAGAAACTACTACAGGAGAAGTGCATTAAGTTTGGGTCGGGAACCTGTAACTGAGTGTCTTAATTGTAATGGGTGATTTTATAAGAACTATCTGAAAGTAAAAAAGAAAAAAACACATAAAATTCAGAAAAATGCACGAAATATTTATTTGGATCGATAGTTGGGTCGATATAATTTAATGTTTGAAGATTATTTCATGCAAATGTTGGCCGCGGCTGCGCTTCAAATGGTCCATCCGCTTAGTCCAATTTTGGCATACTCTTTCCAACATTTCGGCCGGTATCTCACGAATAATGTTGGCAATGTTGGCTTCCAGTGCGTCAATCGAAGCGGGCTTGTCGCTATAGACATTAGCCTTAACATAGCCCCACAAAAAATAGTCTAGAGGCGTTAAATCGCACGATCTGGGCGGCCAATTGACTGGTACCAAGCGTGAAATAAACTGTTCACCGAACTCGCCTCTCAATTGGTCCATTGTTTCGCGTGCTGTGTGGCATGTGGCACCGTCTTGTTGAAACCACATGTCATGCAAGTCAAGCTCTTCCATTTTGGGCAGAAAAAAGTTTGTTATCATCGCACGGTAGCGCTCACCATTCACAGTAACGTTGTGATTCGCATCATCTTTGAAGAAATACGGCCCAATGATGCCGCCAGCCCATAATCCGCACCAAACGGTTGTTTTTTGTGGATGCATTGGTAGCTCTTGCAATGCTTCTGGCTGCTCTTCACTCCAAATACGGCAGTTTTGCTTGTTCACGTATCCATTCAACCAGAAATGAGCCTCGTCGCTGAACACAATTCTTCGATAAAAAAGTGGATATTCATCTAACTTAACAGAGCACGCATTTTGGTAATAAAATTCAATAATTTGCAAGCGTTGTTCGTTTGTAAGACGATTCATGATTAAATTATAGACCAAACTGAAGATGTTTGACAGTGACGCAGGATACAAAACGTGCGTGAGCTGTCAAAACTAGTGTTGCCAAAATGATAATAGCAAAAAAATCACTCGTTAGCAATTTACCTCCTCCAATGGCAACGCCATGTAAAAGTTACTCGTCCCTTTCATATACAGTTCCGGTATTCGAACTGGTTGCTATTCCCCGGTAACCAGTTATGTGACTCGTCTTGTGACAGGTTCTCTTTCTTCTAAGGCAGCTACAGCACGCTGTTGTTCTATTGTTGTTGTTTTGTTTGTTGTTTTTTCTTCTTACGTTCATATTGTGTAAAAGTAAGTAGACGATTTTTTTTTAATTTAAAAGAAGTAACACAATCAGGCAATTAATGCCTACCAGTTAATTAATTACTGTGTTACCTTCTTTCGGAAAGGGATAGTGTAGAGAGAACAGGTGGTGAAGTGGGAGAGAGATAGAAAGATTAATTCATTTACAATGCAGCTATTGCGCGTTTTTTGTAGAGCAGTGTTGCAAGCCCCTCTTGTGTCAAGTAGAGGCTTTAGTTTCTTAAGGTGTGTAGCCATTTTATTAGTTCTTTTACTTCACCGACGGTTCTGCTACACTACCGACGAAGGAGGATGCTGTGAAGTGCATTGGTATATGTTAGTATTAATCGCCGCCGGTACTGCCAAAGTGATCAGTGCTATGCCTTCATCACTTTAACAGTCCAACAACGACCAACACAATAATACAGCCATGTACATGAGAAAAGTGCATGATGTTGTTGGCTTGCCTGAAACTAGTCTTGAACTCAACACCTCACGGTTTGTAGTCAAACGCGCTAACTACTCAGCCAACAGCACCCTCAGAGCAGACGATAACAGCACCCTCAAAGTAGACGATAACAGCACCCTCAAAGTAGACGATAAATTACTGATATGAGTAAGCTTCGTTTTGTATGGCAATATTGCCTTTTTCTAAAATATCTACTTATTGTACGACCATCAATATGTGCACAGAGAAAACAGATTCATTGTGGTAACCGAATTTGTAGCCAATCGAATTTTGTTATGCTGACTTTAGACGACATGTTTTTTACATATGGCTTGTTAGGTGTGTGAGACATATGTAACTTCGCATGTTTGTCAAAATTGTCAATTTACAGACGGTTTATAATATTTGCTTTTACACGTACATGTGCAATTACATCTGACATAACCTCTGAGTGTTCACAACAGCTTAGTTTTTGCACAATTTTCGTAAATATATAAAGCGCTCTTTGCTTTTTAATGTTTTTTCAGCCAAACCACACTTTTGATAGTTTAATACAGCTGATGTCAGATATCTTGTCAGATGAAAATAGAACACGCTCTAATTGAAAATTTTTCATCTGACTTTGCTTCTGTAAATGTCATCTGACAATGTTTCATATGTTTCACACGGCATGTATCACTTTTGCAGTGGGAAATTTGACAAGTCAGATGTAAAATACATGCCGTCTAAAGTCAGCATTAGTTGCACGTACTACTGTATAATTCGATTATAAGTATCGAATGACTTCTTTTGTAGGAAATGAATCTGACATTATAAGAACTGAATAAAATATTACTATTGTGAATTAAAAAATACAATTAAAATTTTTAGTTTATTTTTCGAAGACACAAACCAAACATTAACAAAGAAAAGACACACACAAATACATATGTACATACATAAACACATTTACTAGATAGAAGACTTTAAATTATAATGAAAAACAGGTCCTTCAAGAATTTTTGAAAGGTTGTGTGCTGTTAGTCCCATTAGCTCCATTAGGAAGTTGCTTTCTTTATTTATATCCATCAAATTTGATCTTGAGTAGGCAGGTGTCGCATTTTAACTATCGCTGAAATTTCAGGACTTCATTAGAAAAATATATTTACAAAAATATGTCAGCAACTCGTGGCAGCTTCTTACCTTTATATCAAGCATCGGCGGGCAACCACATCAGCAATTTTAAAGTTTTTGCATGGGTTTATCTATTGCACTAAAATCATTAAAATTTTATATCTTCCTGAAGATAATATGTGTAGATCTTTGATAATACTTACTATACTCGTATATATATTCACCCTTATCCTTTAAATCGCGTTAATCTCTTTAATTTTATGTAATGAACATTTTTTAATTTATTTTTGTATTAAAATTATTTTATTTAAATGACAAATAAAGTGAAAGCATACATCTTTTGTTCGCTATAGCTTTTTATCGGCTGGACGTACCGAATTGAAATTTTTTTATTGATTACTATCGAATGCAACAATAATGTGAACTGAAAATTTAATCATACACAAGTATTCTTTTATACAAATGAATTTTTAATTGTTGCTAATAATATTTAGTTTGGAAATATTAATTATATTGGTTGCCTCTTTAGATTTCGCTTGATTTATTCTTCCAAGCTTTATATTGATTTTCGTAACTATCGTAAGATGAATGAGAATATTAAATTAATTGCTATAAGGGTTCTACAGCTATAAATAATGAAAATCTTTCATATTAAACAATTTTCAATAAATTTAACAGAATATTGATTTTAGAGTTGTAACCGTTTTCCAATCAACCTGTTTTCTCTGTGTGTTAATATCTGTTTGATTGAATTACGAGAAAGCAAATGTGTTACTCTCAGTCTCTCTGTATCCACTCACATCCACCATAATTTAGAACAGTGGCGGGCATTCTTTCAATTTCCTATGCCCTCGTGCATAGGCAGTTCAGCTATTTAGCAGCGAGGTACATACACAAGCACAGAATATAATGGTAGAAGATAATGGTAGTTTATTCGCCATTGCTTTAGATAATAACAATATCGCCTTAAAACAAAAACACTAAATTACTTATCGACAGGGCTCGGACTTTCATGCAAATGCATGTTTTTGTGATGATAGATAAAGACGTTTTGACTAATTTTCTATGCGAATCATCGAATTTCAAGTAGTTTGGCATCGATTTGTAGTTGCATATTTTGGTGGTAAGTGCATATTTTGGCAATAAATGCTATCTTTGGAGTAACAAAAAATTTTTTTATGGATAGTTCTTATATTTTTAATAAATATTAATAGGCCTATTATGCATTGCAACCAAGCTTCAGTTGGGTGGTCAGTTGTTGAAAATGATACTACTACTGCCAACTGGCAACTCAGAGCTGTCAATTTTAGTTGCTATTTACTTCCTTTCGGACAACCATTAACTAAAGTTCGGTTGCATTATCATCTAAAAAACTCCAGAGCAAACACCGCAGATCACCTTTGAGTCATCATTGTACACTCTGAAGTCATACATAGTTCTTTTCTATACTACCTGCCTTCCTTTCGCACATGGAGGGAAATAGGACTTTGAAAACGCTCAAGTTATGGTACTACATAAGCGAAATATTTCCTCAGGTCTGGTCATATGAGACCCCAGACCCTGGCATGGCCATAGCTAGTTTATTAATCTTGACCCATCATATGCAGACCACCACTTGCTCTACTTGAGGATACGGCCATTGCATATAGGTCAATCGGAATGAAGTGTAGTACAGCACGTGGTAGCTTTTATTGTAAACTTTTTGTCTCAAACATCGATAACATTATAATTTTCTTGGCTCATATTTCCAAAGGAGAATAAATATGTCTTAAACTGAAGTCACATCAACCTTATTTAATTTGCTGGTGGAAAGCGATGCCACTTAGCATCACTTTGAGTCCAACACGGGGCATAGGAGTATTTTGGACCTTATCGATAAAGAGGTTGGGGATTCACGAATGCCTTTTGAATGCATGATTGAAAAAAGCACGATCGAAAGACTGCATCACAAACTCATTGCGGATGGTAACATACAAAATGAGTGTGTGGATGGTAACATCAGCATTTTTACTGATGGTTCTCTAGTGGACGAAAGAAAAGTAGCAGATGTTCACTCTGATGAGTTAAAACTCTCCTGTATCTTGCGTTTAGGGAAGTACGTCTCCATTTATTGGGTATCCATTTATTGGAAATGTTTGGATTGATGCATATATTGGATCACCATATTGAGAGTCAGGTGGAGGGGCAGAGAATTATCATTACAGTGGATAATTAGTCCTTGATAAGATTCACGCAGCAAGCGCACGTGTACTCTAAACTAGTTCTAAAATATTTCTCAAAACTCAATAGATGCGCCTCCGTTAATAAGGTAACACTGATGTGGGTTAAGGGACAAATAGGTGTAACGGGAAACGAAGCAATAGACGATCTCGCAAAACAGGGATCTGTTGTTACGTTTTGCGGATCAGAACCAAAAATTGCAGTCTACAGTGGTTGAGTTCCAAAATCCTTGAAAGGTGGCGACAGACTACGAGATATGTGCAGGCTCGTATGGTGCTCAAGGAAAAAAATAAATAAACTGCACTATTCATGCCATACCTATAACTATAAAGCCAATTTAGTAGCAGATATTTTTGTATTTTTAAGCTGCCTTTAGTAATAAAATAAAATTCAAAAATTGCTTGGTATTAGATGAAAAATATCTGCAAAGGAGACCTAATCTTATTAAGGTTTATTTGCTGCAGTACTTAATAACATTTGCACACAGTATTTAAAAATATAGTTGTTTTTTACATGTTGCTCAATGTTATTTTTATGCTTACTAATTAATGCCTTTTTGCTCTTTTTCTTGTAATTATAAAAATTTTTCACAATATCTAAGTACACTCGCTTGGTTGTTACTTTTTGAACACCATTTAAATGGCTTCTGTTTTTTATTTTATTTTTTTTTAATTTTAAGCCTGTGGTTTCAAAACATACCAAATTAAAAACTGACAAAATTAAAACGCTAAAAAACCCCTTCTGCATCCAATTAATTTTCCAGCTCAGTGATTTTGTTTTTGTCACTACTGCTGTTGTTAATATTAGCTTGTAAGTAGTGCAGTCGAAAACTATATTACTTAACATAATGTTAAGCTTCCCAGCAACAACTTTTGTCATTTTTGTAATCGGTAGTACTTTATAAATAGGCTACAAAGTAATTAGTGGTATTTATTTATATTATCACTATGCTTCAAATTATAACTACTACTTATTTTTTAATAAAATTAGTAGGTATTTTTCTCATAATCTGAATGTGGTTACAATTTGTTGATATGTGTCAATAAAATAAGTAGACAACTACTTTTTAAGTCAACATGTGTTTGTAACTATATGAAAACTAAATTTTTGTCGCTTAAAGCTATAAGTCAATAATAGCTGAGTCGGTAAAGTTCTTGTCCTCATATCGGAAATAAATAAATAAAAAACTAAAATAAAATTGAAAAATATAAATAAAACATAATCCCCCATATTCATAATAAATAAAATGTATTTGAAATCTATTTTAAAAAAATTTTATATGAAAAATTTTACATAAAATACATTTCAAACTCATTTTAAATTCTATGAATATTTTTTATTTTAATTTGTTTAATTTAAAACTTATTTTTTAGCTTCAAGTAAGCCAAATAATAGGTAGTTAATTGCTGTGACAACGTAAATACATATGTAAGGGGTACCCCTTAGACGACCCACTTATTTTTTGGACTTCTTAGACGAGTCAAATTGCAAGTAGCTATGACTTAAATCCTCATATACTTTCTTGCCCACAAGTAAGCAAAGTTTTTGCTGGGCTATTTTTCATATATTTAATCGGATACTTGCTGCGATTTCAGCAGCTCATATTAGTACATAGAAATATGTATATTACTAATAGCTTATGCTTCACTAAAGGCAACAGAGACCACAACATAACATCATATCAGAAACATTAAATCTAAATAGTTTCAAGTCTTGTAATGCAGGATTTCTACCGCAATACCTTGTGAGATCTCAAACCAAGCCCGTTCTATAATTTTGTGTTTATGGAAGCATCCATTCAAAATATATTATAGTTTACGAAAACTTTGTAAAAATTTACGAACTTTGAACTTCAATATCTCAAAACTAATGGAATATAGTGGTGCAGGGTTTCCACTTTAAGTATGGACGGAAGTATTTTTTGTCCTCTGGAGCGCGCCATATTGAATTTTATATGACCAAGACTCTTCTAATGGTACTTCATTTTAATGGTGTAGTGTGAAAGCTCTCATTCATTCTTCATACATTCTTGTCAATATTAAACATCTGGCAACACTAATTTGTGGCCAAATCAAAAATGATAGCCTCTTTTTTCAACTTCCTTACACATTCCTCTGTTAGGCGAACTACAATTTAAAACAAAAAACACATGACCGAAAGTGATCACAAAACATTAATTATAGCTAATTCAATTAAAAATACTTGCGGCCATATTTAAAGAGGTAACCCTGCACCACTATATTCCATATAGCAATAAAAAATTTATTTCTTTAAAAAAGCAGATGAGTGCAGAAATTTGTAGTCGGCTCTTAGACTATATAGATTTCATTTCAAAAATAACCTAATTTTTGGAATTTTCAGGTTATTGAGCTCTCTTTTTTTATTAGCAATAATGTAAATGTTTTGGAAAATACAAAATGAAAGGATTTTGATTTTGGTAAGATAAATTTCGGAACATAACATATACTCAAAAAATATATTTTACATAAATTCAACGAATGACATTTGTTGACCTAGATGCATTAATTTTTGGCAAAAATACGTTGATTCACTGTACGTATACTTTACAATTGGGGATGGGCAAAAAATATCGATATATCGATATTTTCTTAAAAATATATCAATATATATTAGGGTATTCATTCGGTTAACCGTTAATCGGTTAACCGGCTAATTACTACCCGATTAACTGACCGGTTAATTTAAAATTGGCTGTTTTCGATTGACGGTTAAACCGGTTAATTTCAGTCGATTAACCGATTAAACGACATAAAAATTTTTTTCGTATTTTGTAGTATTATAACGTATTTTTTGTGTGTTTAATTATTTGTTTCGTCTCATATACAAAATGCATGTATTTAGAAATTACTTTTCATACAAACGAATAAGTGTGTTCGGTGATTTTAGCTTAAGTAAAACATTGAAATCCTTGGACGTGCCTCTAAAAGAACTAAGTAAACTTTTTTTTCATCTAATTCATGCCAGCACGAATTAGATGATGACCTTACAACAGAAGAAACTATCGATAGTAATACAAGAACAGTTTTAACAGAATTAACCGAAACAATTAGAAGTGTTAAAAATCTAAAAAAAATTAAAACAGGACTCTAATGGTATAATGGAAAATTTTATAAGTTTAGAAAAATCCAGGGAAAGGACTGCGAAACTAGATGTTTTGTACTATGGATTGCTTTCGATTTCTTCAACGTCTACGATAAATGAAAGGATTTTTTCAAGCCAAGTTTTCTTAATTATTTTTCTAAAAGATTGTCTTAGAAGATCTCCTTAAACTATTAAAATAATGATCTCACAAACTTATTAAGTTTTTAATGAATACATATTTATGATTTTTTTTTTGGTTGATTAAGTTCAAGAATTGTTATGTTTGTTATGTTATTGTTTTTTTTACTAATAAATTCAAAATAAAAGATAATTTATGCAATTTTATTTGCTAAAATTACTTGATTTATGAAAAAACTTCATTAATCGCTTAACCGGTTAATACCGCAATTAACCGATTACTAACCGATTAAGCCAAAACCCTGGTTAATTAATCGAGCGATTAACCGATTAAAGCAGAAACCCGATTAAATGAATAGAATATTACTAACAAAATCTTTTGTTTTATTTGTAATATTTTGTCTATTCGAAAAATTATCATTCTTTGAGTGTAATTTTGCTGATGTATGTCCCATAAAATATTAGTGGAACAGTAATGATCTTGGAAATTAACTCTTTCCAGCTTAATTATTTATAAGAAAGGTGCTTTTTTTGCTTTATTTTTAAAAAGAATTTGGCGACTACGTATGAATTATCATTGTTGCAGTATATCGATATTTCGATATATCGAAATTTTTTATTTGATATATATCGATGCCGATCGATATATAAAAATATATCGATATCGATATATATCGATAAATTTTTTTCACTTACTCATCCCTAACTACAATGCATTGTTTCAATGAAAATATGTATTGCAGTTTAATGTAAAACAAATCATTTCAAATTATTGAACAATTCGTTGAAGTAATGAATTTTTTCTTTGAATTTTTGCTTTAGCTTATATAATTTAAATTATTTGCCGATTCCTTCTCATGATGGAATAATTCAGACGTTAGAATGGACACAACTTTACTAACCCAGATTACGGGGGAATTTTAATTGAAACATACTATTTTGCAAAATTTCTTTAAGAACTCAATAGAAAATGGGTGCATTTTTATCGTTTTTAGCCTATTTCCCACCACCCAGTTGCTTCCACGCCTGAACATAGGGGGCTACATTCAGAATTGCGAGTTGTGTAAAATTTCAAAACACCGAAAAATATTTTTACGGCCTCCATTAGGAAAGATGGTAAAAATTTAACGATTTTTCACAGATTATATGTTTTGACTCCTTTGAAAATTTACTTAGAACAAGAAGGCCATATAGGATTACACTGGTTTGCAGAAAAAAATTGCCTTTAAACGAAAATACGGGGAATATATGAAAAAAGTGTGTGCTGCTGGCGTTAAGGTAATTTTATTTTGCATCTTCTGGTGGTTTACTTATTCATATCGGACAATTCTTACTCGAGTGAAATAGGCTGATGTAGCCATTGGAAATATTAGTGACGTCCATTAAAAGAAACCTGTACGTGATAGAAAAAAATTGAAAACGGATTTGAGCTTGGCATGTTAAAATTTGTATACTTCACACATTTTTATTTAAACGCTAGACCAGTGCCACTGAATCGGAAACAGTCACAACTAAAAAAACTTTATTAGGTTAACCCTTAAAAATTTCGATTTCCCACAGTCTCAACACCCAGTTTGGTGAATAATGATAAAAATAATGATTCTGCCAAATTTTCAGATCAAGACTAGCAGCCCGCTCAGGTTTAGCAGAAATCATACATAAAATTAGGTTTCTTGCCTCATAACTCCAAAAATATTAATATAGCAAAAAAGAATTTTGTGGAAAGAAAATGTTGCTTGAGCAGGAAAGAAAATGTTGCTGGGCATTTCATAGCCGGACAACTTTTTTCTAAATCTAATAGGTAACATAATAAGTATAAAGCATTTAAAAAATGTATTATTTGAGATATTCTCCCAAGTTTATTTAATATAAAGGTTTATTTGTTAAGGGTTAAGGAATGTCTATTTGCATTTCATTGGTGCTTTAAAAATCATCAGTAGACTGCAACCATACTTTTGGAAAGTTTCAAACCTCTTATTTTATGCACAGACTTTCAAACCCCATTTGAGAAATTAAGAATAATAATTTTTTGAAAATCACAAAAGAATAAAATAATAATAGTTGGATTAGAAACGTATACAAAACCCAACAAACAATTTTTATTCGATATGAATATATGTTTTTAAGTTTGTGCAGAAAATAAGAGGTTTGAAATTCTTCAAAAGTATGATTGAAGTCTACTAATGATTTGTTAAAGCAGCAGTGAAATGCATAACCAAATTGCTTAACCCTCAACAAATAAATCTTTATTTTAAATAATAAATATAACATTTTTAATCATCAGTAGTATGAATTCCTCATTAGTTCCAAGCCAAATTTACAAAGAATGGAGTAACTGAAAGTTGTTTCATATGTAATCTGGTGCGCTGAGTCTGGTGCTGAAACTGGGAGAAATCAAAGTTTTAAAAAGTAAGGGGCACCCTAATGTTCATATGTGAACATGCGTATAGCTCAAATCGCTTACTAATTGTTTATTTTAATTAACTGATTTCATTTTAAAGTATTTAAAATTTTATATATTATAGATAAGTAATAGAGCAAAAGTTAAGTTTTTCACTTAACTAACATTTAGCCCTTTAACAATAAGCTAATGCCGATTACTTTTTATGTCTATACAAAACTCATACGTGCATATTTGTTCAAGAGGATAACCTTCGAATACTTTTAATTTAAGCTTATATTGATTTTTTGGAACATGCACAAAAGGCATTAGCTGTTCATTCACATCCAAATCTTTGACTATCATATAATCCTGAAAGGAATTAAAAGTTTCCGTGAATATTAATTAATATATTTCATACTAAAGATGGGCGCGTGTCGCGATTTTTCGTTACACGAACATGCACAACTCAACACGAAGTGTTCGTGACAGTAAATCTGACTTCGTTCGTATTCGGGTCGTGCCGTGTTGAGCAAACTTGGCACGAAAAAACACGAAACGATTTTAAGATTAAAAGAGATATGAATGCAGAAGCTTGCCGCTCAAGATTATTGAGCGAAGATCTTAATAAGTTACTGTTTCTCAACAAAAATATGTAAATAAAAATACAAATAGGACATGAAACGTTAAAATAAAGGAAAAACATGTCTTTGAATATAAAAAAAAAGTTTTTTTTGCTCTTGGATTTGATTTCGTGCGTGCTGTGTCGTAACGTGTTTTGAAATTTTTTGGCGTTCATGTTTCGTACGTGTTAGAAAATTTCGACACGCGCCCATCTCCATTTCGTTCTGATGCTTTTTACCTTAAAGGGACAGGAATGATTTAAATTGCTGTATTTCTTTAAAATACGTAAATAATTTGTCAAAAAAAGCCCATATGATTTCTTGTCCATAAAACTGCACAAGTTGGCGGAAAAGTTAATAAAATATGGTTTATAAATATTACCAGGATATCGGGCTAGTAACGCAACATTTACCTGAAACGAAAATTTCCATTAAAATAATATTTACGCTTTTAATTAAAAATAATTGTTCCTGTGGATCATAACAATACAAAAAAAATTGTATTTTGTAATAAAGCATAATTAAGAAGAAACATTTTATACTTACAGAAATATTTTTAAATATTAATTTGCTATAAGATTCCATATATATCAACGTCTTGAATCGATTTGTTCGCGTTAGATGACATGTATGATTGTAAAAATACTTTGAATTAAAGGTGCATTCAATTTTTGTTACATTCAAATACATAAATGCTTTAGGAAAAACCTTTAATAGATAAAAGTAGAAACTATTACAAGCTACGTGATATCAATCATGCTAATATTACTCACTGCAAATGCAAATATGCATGTCAATAAAATTTTGTACGCGCACATTTTAATTCTCCGAACTATATTTTTAAACTATTCAAAAATGACATTAGTTCATGTAATGATTACTAAAGATAATTAACCAACAAAAATTTTTAAATCAATTAAGTTATAACATAATTTTCCAATCTATCTATAAATATTATTTAATTGCTTGTTGACTGATAAAAATAATATTTTAAGTAGAGTATAATCTTGTGTACCCATCAATATCGACAGGCACAAAGCAAATTTACAAAAATAACGGAGAAATATGTGCGTAAAAACATTTAAAACCAACCAGCAAAAGTAATATTTTAGACCTCACCCATTCCGATTTTGATAAAAATTTAGTATAAGTGATGACTTTGCCAAAAATACTCATAGTTCAAATTCGTAGCTCCCTATTTTGACTGGTTCGCGAAATATCGCTACATTAAATGGGAATTTTTCTCAAAAATGTACTAAACTGAGTTCACAAAATCATACATATACTTAAAACTATTTATACCAGATTTTCCATTAAGGTGTCATATTTAAGGGTACAAAATGGCCCTTAAAATTATATATGTTTTGACTTTATATTGCAATATTCAGAGGTAAAATTTTACGAACGTTTTGTTGTCGAGCGATTTTCTTGAAAAATGGTATTTTTAACATCCTTAAAAAAATGTATGTTAATGGTGAACTACTTTTCCTTATTTGCACCACGTATAAATCTGGGAGCTATTAAGAAAAAAGCTTACTGCCTGTTCAACGATGTCGCAAAAAAGGTGTTTATGCGCATTCTAAGCGAAAGAACACTGATTTGCGCTCATGAACAAAGTCATAAATATGTTTCTATACGAACGATGACTCGAACGACAAGTAGAAAGAAAAAATAAGTGATTTCATACGATATCCGATTCAACAATGTCGAAGCAATACGAACGTAACGTTAAAATCACTCACTTCCTGTGTTGCTTGCGACTGGTAAAAAATTTTGCATAAAAGTTCATTAAGTTGTTAGAACTTGTAATATCTCTCTTTATTATAATATTTTTTAACATTCTTATTAATTTTTTTTTATTATTTATGCACATACTCATGATTTTTTTAAACGAAATAAAAGCCACTAACACATTCGAAACTTTTGTTTTCTTTACTGTGTAAGATTCATCAAACAAGTTAGTCGCACCTGTTCGATAAAACTAGAATTTGTATTAGAAAATTATAAGAATGTCCTGTAGAACTGCGAGTACCTTACAATGGGCTCTCTTGTCATTATGTTTGGTTATATTTTTCTTCAAACAATTTAGTAGTATTTTCAGTGTTTTAATGAAAATCGTCAAATAAACTAGAAATTTACAATATGGCATTATTGTAAAATTTTAATACGTAACATAGCGTCTTCAACTGCGATTAACTCTGATATAACATGAGAGAGAACGTCGGCAGAATAACAAAACTAAAATGTCGATATTTCTCTTCATGTCATACAACAGGAACACGTATTTTTATCTTTGTTATGAGATTTCATTTAATACGAATGCTCATCGAGTTAACATGCACTATTTTTCCACAATTACTTATTTTGTTTTTTATTTTTCTTGAAAATTTTAATTAAAAAATCAATTAAAGAAATTTACAAACATAAAATCACAAAAATTTCATTAAATTTCACTTAACACATACACACATATTTATTTGCTTTAATATTTTTGACATTTCATATCATAAAGGTGAAGGTACATAGCAGGCGTTAAATACGCTAATGCGTTACAGACTTCTGTCAAAAAAGTTGAAATAGTGTGTTTCCATAAGGCAAGATACAAAGCGAAGTTTGCGACGCGCGTAACTCGCAAAAAGTTGAACATTCTTCAACTTTCACGCGTCGTATACAAAATGACAGGTAGTGCTGCCAGATTCATATGCTAAAATGTTTGTCTAATGGAAATAAGTTATTAGAAATTAATTTTTTTATTAAAAAATTTATGAAAACTGCATTAAGTATATAAAGAAAAATAAAACTTAAAGGCAAGACAAAATATAGCCGGCAAAGGCTTGAAATTGTATAAGCAGAAGAGCATCAAAAGCGTGGTGTGTAACTTGCCATTCTTAAAGCGTCAAAAGTTCGAAACGTAAGAAAAGCGTTGCCGCGTAACGCGTGGTATATACCTCCACCTTAAGATTGTTGTGATAATATTTATTATAACAACGCTCTCATAACAATTATTATAACATCTAATTTCAAGTCTACACATAACATAATTCTTTCTGCGATTGAATTTGACGCTTGCTAATAGAAAAATATTTGATATTATGTCTCGTGAAGACGCTATGTAAGAGAGAAGCATTGACACAAGTAAGTGCAAGCATACGAAAGCTGCCAATATTATTGAGCCCAAATTGACAAAATTTCGAGTCTTTCGATCGCTCAGGTTTTCCTTCGACATCGTTGAGCAGGCAGTTGAGCGATATAAAATATATTTATTTCTTATTTTGATAAATCAACCAACAGAAGTAAAGTATTTGGTCTTTCGCCTTCCGATTTTGAATGATCTCCCAGTCATAACTAGCAGTACATCAAAATCTTGGCTCACTAATTTTTATAGTTCGGGAAATATAGCGACTTCAAAATGGTAAAATTCATAAAAAATTTACTAAACTGAGAGCACACAATCAATCATGTACCCGACTAGAAATTGTCCCAATACACATATTGGGACCCTGTTGGGAATTCATGGGGTAAACCCAAAAGGTTTATCCCGTTTGGGATCCAGTCGGGAGCTTGTTGAGATAGCCCATTTACAAATTAGCGGTTCAACATAAGTTTTTCCCAAGTGGGAAAATATTGGGAACTTGTTGGACAAATCTAACACAAATTTTTTACCGTATTTTTACTCATTTTCGATGGAGGTGATTTTTCGCTTACGCGATTTTTAATCAACATTAAAGTGGTTTATATTTCGATGTAAGCTAATTTTTGCGAGTTTCCAAGTCTGGGAATTTCTCGTGAGCTTTCGCAATTTTCGCGATAGGAGTGATTTTAAGTCAATTTAAGGCTTGATACTGCTGCTTGCAGTTTTAGCAAATTACTGCCATATTTGGGGTGTAAGTGTGTACAATTATATAAAAAGACTTTATATGAACTTCTCTATATATATGTATATATGTAAGTTTTTGTCTCTTTTAGATATCAATAAGATCAGATATTTTTTTTTTGTCTTAGGTAAAGTTAAAAACATGCTTAACTTCAAACATATTTTTAGTTAAAATTTTTTTATAAATATAAAAAAATTTTTTGAAAATTTTGTCAAAATATTATAATATAAAATAAAATTAAAAATAATTGTTTCTTAAAGGAGAAAAAATAAATAAATTGGTAAGTAATTTACATGCATGAACATGAAATGTAAATACGTATGTATATAATATATCATTTATTTTTTTAGATATAAAGAACATTACAGACGTCAGATCACAGTATTGGATGAACCATGACTTTCTAAAGGAAGAGGCAACAAGTTCATGGATTGGTTGAAAGGTAAGCATATTCATAAATATGTACATATAAACATACATACATATATGTATGCACAAGACGTCTCGAAGGAGTGCTCCAGACATGTGTTTTGCTTCTTATACTTTTTCAAAATCACTAGAAAGCTCAATTGGAAAAAGATTTTTTGAATGTTCTGTTTTTTTTGAGCTTCTATAATGCGCGGAAACATTTTTTCTGAGTCTACAAATAAAAATGTGTTCTCAAAATATATTATACATTTGTACGTTCGTTACATTACTGTTGTGAAAGTATGAGAAGCAAAATAAATGTCTTACATACGTTTTCAATTTCATCCTGCCGGCTATTATTAGGTGTTTTTGTTCACGTATACAAAGCTATCCGAACTTTCCCAAAACCTTTCTTCAATACAAAATGTGTACAAAGAAAACGTTTGGAAAAGTTTGGATATCATCGTGCACGTAAAGAAACACACATATTATAGGCAATATTTAGCTCGGATAACACCCAAGTTTACAACAAATTTGTGTCATTTTAACATGGCTATTTGAAATTAATAAATTCTGTATTTTCTCCTTCGAAAACTAGCTCAATGTCCTTTGTAATGCAAAAAAAGAAGATAAGAAACACCGTACAGAGGATTTTTACAAAATGTTAAATTTTTCCGATATCTAATTACATTTTAATAACTTTTTTGTATTTTTACCCTTGGCTGAAATACATTAATTTTATTTTTTATAACAATCATTTTAAATATTCTATTTTCAGATTGAACTGTATCAAGTGCTTATTATTTTAAAGACTGATGTGCACCAAAATGTCACAGGAATTTTAGAGGAGGCAAAAAATCGAGTACAAGCTGAATTAATTTTAATATTATAGGTGTTTTTCGTTTTTAACGTTCAGAGTTTACCAGAATGTTAAAGAAAGTAATATTCATTATTCTGGATATATTTTTTGACGAACCTCACCCGGCCACTAAATAAATATGCACTTTTTTACTCCCTTCCGATAAAAATTGACTACTAGTGACAGCTGCTTTTTTTCTCTAAGCTCTAGAGAATTGCAAGAGGCTGTTAACTATTACCCACTATCTAGTAAACGACTTCACATTTTTGATGTTGAGTTGACATGTCGTCGACACATGATTACAGAACAAGAGGAGCTAGCTTTCATAAAATAATAATTTATATTATCACTTTTTATTTATGTCCATTAGTATTTATGTACGTTAATGAAATAGCCTTAAAGACCTAAAGGTGCGGTCATACTTGGCAAATATTTGCCCAAAACAACGTAACCACTTTTTTGCTCATGGTTAGTGTGATTTTACTTAGTCTTTATATCACTAAATAATGTTAATTATGCCGCAAAAAGCTATTTTTATATTATTTTTGATAAATGCGACCACATATTTTAAAATATATTGGAATTAAAGGAAATACAATTTTAGCTTGTCTGTTGGTCAACTTTTTTCCGCAAATATTTGCTAAGTGTGACCGTACCTTAATAAATATATGTATGTATGTGTGTGATATAAAAATAAATAAATTAAATAAAAAAGTCTTTGATTGTTTTTGGATTAACAAAATTGTTGAAGTCGAGACTAATGAAAAACAGTAAATATTATTCTGGTTGGTAGTTTTTCGGTTTTTAAAGTAGACTGCCTGATTGGGATCTTGTGGTGATTTCCCGGTGAGAAACTTATAAGGATTGCCCCATCGGCTCCCAAATACGTTTCTGCGTTACATGCCAACTCGGGAACCAATTGGACAACCCAATTGGGTCCCAATTAGGAGCTCACGAAAATTTCTAGTCGGGTATATTTCAAATTATTTATTCTAGATATTCCATTGAGGTGTCGTATTGGAAGGCATCAAATGGCCTTTAAAATTACATATGTCGTGATTTTATATTCCAATATTCAAATGTCAAATTATATCAAGCTTATACTCGCGGGCGATTTTCTCGAAAAATTGTATTTTTAAAATTCTTAAAAAAATATATGTTGATGATGGAAGGCATCCATCTCTACTTCCACCAAGTATAAATCTGGGACTCGAAATATTTCATTTGTTATTGAGAAAAATGTTACACAATAATATAATAAATCATTTATTTTGGCTAGAGTTCGGTTTTAATTTAATTTTTCAATTGAATTATATTATTATTTAGAGATAAATGTAAAGCATGTAGACAAAGAAAATTTTGACTGCAAGGAGAGTTGAACTGACATTTCGATAGCTCCCGCTAATGTCTTCAGAGTTCTTTTCCGCTTAGACCACTCAACCAAAATCGGTGGCTTGTTTTCGTTGTAAAATCATAGCGGTACAATTTATATATATCGTCATATGAATTTATAAAAGCCCTAAGTTACATTGAAATAATTTTACAGGAGAAGCAGAAAAACTCTTTAATATAATAAATTAACGCATGAACAGGTATTGAATGCTTATAATAATAATTTTACATAGACAAATAAAGGAGTAAAGCTTAGAAAGGGAGTCGTAATAACATTTATTTTGATACGGTGCATCATAATCAATCGAAAAGTCGCTTTTAAATTTTTTGTAACTTAGGGCTTTTTTTGCAATCATATGACGATATATTTATTCATTTTACTCCTATGGGGAGCATAGGGTCGTGGTACAATTTACAGCTATAATATTTTGTGAGAAGATGCGAATTATCGAAAACTATCGACTTTTTCCAGAGAATTTAAATTGATAACCATGTCATTTATGTATTTTTGGCGCTTATAGTTCGATATTTGCTTAAAGTACAGTAATTTGACTGAGAATAAAGAATCTTCCACACGACAAGAACCTTAATTTCGGATGTACAACATATTACTGAGTATCTGAGTTATGTCAATTGATCCCTTCCAATGCCAATATAGAGCAAATTGAAAGGCGACAAAATAAAATTATTCGTACAATTACAGCCGCTATCAGGTATGTTAGAAATTCACGCATTCACAAAGAATGCGTGAATTTCGAAGGTAATGCCTGTGTTTTCAAAACATGTGACAACAGATATCAAGAAACTTGTGTTGCTCCCAAGCCCACGACATTATAACTTATAGAGACCACACTCGGCTGAACACGGGAGATGTAAAAGAGTAACTGAGGAGGTTGTTTTCAAAACTTGACTATTGTACTTAACTTACGTATTTCTTCGGTAACAGATTTCCAGTAAACACCAAATGAAGGCTTGGAAGTTACTCTATTAAACAGTATACAAGATTAAGTACCTACCGTTGCATCGGCCGCTTTTTAAGATAATGGAACGTGACAAGTGGGATTTACAATTGCATTTCACTTTCAATGAGTTACTAGATTTTAGAAATGTATATACCAATAGAAAGGTATTTTAGAGCTCTTTGAAATAAAGTGCATATCGTTTATATGTGTTCTATATTCTACGAATTATAGCCAATAGAAAACAAAAGTTTTGATCCCTGTACCTCTAGAGCCAACAGATCCCCAAAAAAAAAATAAAATACATTTTAAGGTTAACAAAGGCTAGTTAGTACTAATATTATATTTTATTTAACAGAGAAGAACATCGAACAGAAAGGTATTTTAGAGCTCTTTGAAATTAAGTGCATATCGTTTATATGTGTACTATATTCTACGAATTATAGCCAATAGAAAACAAAAGTTTTGATCCCTGTACCTCTAGAGCCAACAGATCCCCAAAAAAAAAATAAAATAAAAATACAGTAACATTTTAAGGTTAACAAAGACTAGTTAGTACTAATATTCTATTTTATTTAACAGAGAAGAACATCGAAAATTGTAAGTAGTAAAAGCGCAAAAGCAGTCAAGAGGTTTTAAACAAATAAATTGATGTGTTTTTAGATTTTTCCAGAATAAGTGATTTTTTTTATACAAGTGAAAAATGTTAAAGTGGCACCACTGAATATGTACTTCTACATCAAAATGTTAGGTGTTTACGATGTAGCTGCCGCGTCCAAAATAAATAAGTGGCTGACTACACGACGACAATTGAAGTCGTCGAAATGATGAAACACAACTAAGTCTGTAACTTCAGGAAAAAACGCTGCCAAATAAATAGGCCCAAAACTAAATCGACGGCAGTAGCTTCAAAATTCTCTCATATTATTGTTTATTTTCTTTTGCTCTTATATTTCTTATGAAAAAGGTATGAAATTTTATTAAAACACGGAAACATTGTTGAGAGAATGAGTGGCTAAAACTAAAAATAAAATAGATTCTATCTCATGATTGCTAATTTGTATGAAAAAACTCGTCTAGCCCCAGTTATGTTTCATCATTATACATTTATAGCTTTAATGTGCTATAAGCTTCAGCATATATCATTGCGTTAAACCGATTAACTTTCTTCAAATAATATGAATGTTGTAAGCATATTTAGGCAAAAAAAAAAGTTCATTCAATCTTTGTTGCATTGATACCCAGCAAAAACTACTGCTTCGGCCGAAGCAGGTTTATGAGCGAGAGCCGCTAGTTTTGTTGTTTCTACTGCTTCGAAAAGCGCTTCGAACATGCACGATTTTTGTTCGCGATGTCCCACTTCGGAGCTCTTGTTTTTTATATAAAACAGCGCTTCTTTCGAAGCATCGGAAATGCTCTAAATTCATGTCTCATTTTATCATCGTTAAAATGCCGACTAACTGCGCAATTTAAGCATTATGAACACTGAGAGATCTCTGCCTTCTTTTTGAGCATCCTCAGAAGCGCTTCAAAAGATCGCATGTGGAAGGCATGAAAGTTTTTTACTGCTTCCAGAAACATGATATTTTTTTGCTGGGTATACATAATTGAAATATGAATTAACTATAATTGGAAGAATGGTATAAAGTAATATTTACTCACCTCAAATCCAAAGAGGCATATCAATAAAATTTTAAGCGAATACATATCTGAATGATTTTGTTAAACTACATATTTGCAAGCACATGAAGCGGTTAATAATGATCATGTAATGATTATTACAGTTAATCGGCGAAACCATCTGCAAATCAATTAAAATATTTACTCCATAAAAATTTGTTAATCGAATGTTGACAAATTATTTTAAAAAACTATAAAATAATAAATTATAGTTTGAAAAACTAAAAACGACGCTTTAATAGCAAATGGAAATAAAAATTATAAAATAATTATTAAGTCTGAAGAGTTTGTGTTACAGCAATAGAAATCCCAAAAATCAATTATGACTAATTAATTTGGAATAAAATGGAAATAAAATTTAAGTTATCTATTAACAAAATAATTAGCTTATAGTAAAAGATCGTGGAGTGCTTGATATTAAATGTTACAATTGCTATTAAATTGCACTCCACGCTTTTTTACTATAAGTGAATTATTTTGTTAATACATAACTTAAGTTTTATTTAAATCTTATTCCAAATTAATTAGTCATAATTGATTGTTGGGATTTCTATTGTTGTATTATAAACTCTTCATACTTAAAAATTATTCACTTACCTGCATATTTTTGTGGATCAGACTATTAGGCTGAGGCCACACGGGCGTTTTTAAAACGCGGCGTTTCTGCTTTTTATATTAAATTTGAAAGTTCTCAATTTTTCAAAACTTCAAATTTAATATAAAAAGCAGAAACGCCACGTTTTAAAAACGCCCGTGTGGCCTCAGCTTTAGATTCAAAGATAAGGGTTCTTCGAAAACTTGGTCTTATACAACAACATATAGATCTGACTGTGACAGGTGCCTAATTTTGTACGGACCTTAAAGCCTACATCCTGCCTATAAATCATCCACACATTTTTTTTTTTATAAGAGTATTAATTTGAAAGAATGAGATTTCCGATGACTATAGAATTTTATAGATAAAATTGGTCTTAATTGGTAATATTAGAATAATTGGTAATATTAAAATATAGCCCCAACAGTGTTAAAAATTTTCACAGAATTTATAGCCCACCTCCTTGGCCTTAACTCATATATACATTTTTGTAGATCAGACTATAAGTTTGGAAGATATGGGTTCTCCGAAGACTTAAAACTTTTATTGGTAAAATTGGTTTTATACAAAAACATATACTTGCGTCTGTGCTAAAAATGGATGCCTAATTTTTTACAGACCTTGCCTATAAGTCAACCATACATTTTCTGTGAAAGATATACGCTGTCCTACGACTAAAGAATTTTATTGATAAAATATATCTTGTATAACAACATATAGCGCCGACTGCATAAGTTTTAACACTCTTTGTAGCCTACCTCCTTCCCTATAATTAATCCATACATTTTTTGCGGATCAGACTTTTGTTTGAAAGTTATGACAAACAAAAATTTTATTCCACATCGATTACTGTTAACGCCACCATAATAATTTTAAAAAAATATTTCATATACAGACGACACGCTCCTTTTTTAGCTTTACTATATGTACTTATGTATAGATTTAAATTCATTTATATCGTTAAGTAAAAAATTAACAAAAAATTCTGATCGGCTTTTTAAAAAATTACGATGTATTTCACTAACATACTTGTATATAAATGCTATAAAAATCAGACTTTTCCGAACAAAAATATCGATATAATTAAAAAAATGTCCTGTAAAATTATGAAAATGTTAGTTACGATGGGTTGCGTTTTCGGTGACTATATGTCTATTATATATCAATAGATAGATAAGTATGAGTATTTTTATATTTTATACTAATTTAGGTCTTCCAGTATAGTATATAAGGGACTTGATTGAAAAAATCTAAAAAATTCCCTACTCCCATTGTACGCATATATTTTTTTTTGGAATTAAAAATTCATAAAAAAATGCTCGCTTAAGATATCGTAAAAAAAGTTTTCAAATTAAAAAGATTGCTATGTTTCTAATAAATGGGATAGAAATAAGTTTTAAAATATATAGTTTAGTACAATTTTCATACAGTTAAATAAAATGCTTCTAAATATTACACTGTTTTTAGAAAATCTGGGTAAAATTGGGTGACAAATAAAGGACAGATCAAATATTGTAAATAAATCTATATAAATAAAAGAGTAACGTTATTGAGTGACCCACTGACTGACTAACTGACTGACTGATTCATCATCGCCCAGCCCAAACCACTAACGCTAGAAAGTTGAAATTTCGTATGTGGGCTCCCCTCAGGATGTATAGATTCACTAAGACGGGTAAAAACGGGTAAACACTGCTTATATTGGTAACCTTATATCTCCGGATCTAACTAAGGTAGACATAAAATTCCAAAAACAGCATAACAAGATCAAAAGATAAGCGGACGGGTGTTTGGTGCTTTTTTCAAATGTTTACATTTAAGGGTCGAAAAAGGGTAAAAATATAATTTTGGTACTTTTTTTGTTAACCGTTTATCTCCTAAAGTAATGGAGATAGAAATTAAATTTAAAACGCATTCTTCTATCCTTCCGAAGCCCTCAAACATGTTTTGGTACTTTTTTGTAATTCGAATACATAAAGGGTAAAAATTGTTGCTCTTTTTGGTACTTTTTTCCATACAACTATTTTTATGCAAATTGATATACATAGTGAATGAATATGTTTGTATATTTTCACTAAGAAAGGATTTTTGAAAATTTTAATTCTAAGGGGATTAAAAGGTGTAAAAACGGGTAAAATCGGTAACCTTATATCTTCGAATCTAAGTAAGGTGGACATAAAATTCTAAAAGCATCATAATAAGATAGAAAAATGAGCGCAGGTGTCTGAAACTTTTTTAAAATCTGTACGCTTATGAGCCAAAAAAGGGTGAAAATATAAATTTGGTTCTTTTTTTGTTAACAGTTTATCTCCTAAAGTATAAAGTTAGAAAATAAACTTGAAATTCATTTTTCTCTGCTTAAAAGCCCCCAAAACAGTTTTGTATTTTTTCAAATTTGAATATATAATGGGTAAAATTGGTAGCCCTTTTTGGTACTTTTTTCCATACAACTATTTCTTATGCACATTGATACACATACTGAATGAATATGTTTGTATATATTCTCTAAGAACGAATTTTTGAAAACTTAAACTCTAACGGGATTAAAAGGGGTAAAAACGGGTAAACTTGGTGTTCTTATATCTCCGAATCTAAGTAAGGTAGACATAAAATTCCAAAAGCGTCATAATAAGATAGAAAAATGAGTAGATAGGTGTTTTGTACATTTTTTTGAAATTTGTACATTTAGGGGCCGAAAAAGGGTAAAATATAATTTTGGTACTTTTTTGTTAACCGTTTATATTTTAAAGTAAAGGTACTTTTTTCAAAAACCTACTTTTTTGAAAATGTAGTTTTAAGTAATGCTACTTCTTGAAAAATGTTTTTTGGAAAGGGTACTTTTTGAAAATGGCACTCTTTTGAAAATGGTTACTTTTTTAAAAGTAACTTTTTGGAAAAGGTTCTCATTAGGGCTCTGTACAACAAAAGTGCAAATTAATCTTATTGTTTTCGATACGCTGTCCGTCAGTTCGTCTGTCTGTTACAGGCTGTTTTCTCGAGACCGGTAAGATCTACGGGCTAAAGATTAAAGGGTGTTCTAAAGCGAGCACCGAAATATGTTGAAATACTAATGTAATATACAGACACCTTTATATAGACTCTCGAAATTTTCAGAGTTAGTGTTAATTGGTGTAGTCGGTAGAATATTTAACACAACAAAAATTAAAGGGTGTTTTGAAAGTTAATGTAATTTTGACTATGTAGTTTGAGCAATTTGTTGTATTTTGGAAACCAAAAGAGGCAAACTCTTGAAATTTGAAAAAACTCTAAGACTAAAAAATTCCAGAATTAAAAAAGTCAAAACGAAAAATCGCCAAAATGAAAAAATCGCTAAAACGCAAAAATTCGCCAAAACTAAAAAGATCGCCAAGAAAATAAACAAATTTTAATGAGTTAATTAATTTTTCTATATCTGCACAACAATGGGGTAGCGAAGCACGCCGGGTATAGCTAGTCTAATATAATTTGCAAATCTATGTCGCAATTTCATCAACAGTAATTTGTGAATTCAATTCTCCTAAAATATTGAAAGAGAAAAAATTTTAATTTGAAGATTTTTTGATAAAAACTTCCAACAATTAACATAAATTTTATTAAAATTAAGTCGTTTTTCACTCTTATTTCAAAGTCCTGGTTTGGATTTTTTTCGACTTAAATTTATGTAGTCGATAATTAAGACTATTTTGAATGTGTCTTCGGGCGTCAGAACTTAATAGAGTTTAAAACTTTTACTGCAATAAACTAATATATTAATTAATATGTTTTTCAATACTTAATGAAAACCAAATTTAATAAATCATGATAACTCATAACTCTCAAATAAATAAAAATTGCTTAAATTTGTTTAACGTCGTGAACGTAAATATGACTGAATATACTTAAATATTTATGTTTTTCTGCATATGTACGAATTGTATGCCCTGCATACGTCTGGTTAATTTTTTACATAATTTTTTTTTAATAAAAACTTAAATATGTATGAACTTTAATATATGAATATATAAAAATATATTTGTTTTCACAGTGAATATGTTCATGTGTGTGTCTGTGTGTGAGGATTTAAAACAAAAGTAAATTACTTACAAGATTTTAGCAAATTCATCGTTCTGCAGCATGGTTACATGCTGAGCTAACAATTAAGTGTTTTAGTGTTGTTCCTGATGTTCTGCTCTGGAAAACAGCAACGACTTCACTTGTTTTAAAAACTCACATTTTAGTGTTTGTTAGTTAGTTGATTTCTGTAGAATCGTAGTGTTGCAGATGAAAGCAGTTAAACAATTTTGTAAGCTGCTAGACTTGGGAGTTGGGTACTTCCTTCCAAAAAAAAATATTTTTGCTGTTATTAAAGCTTATGTGTATATGTACATCTTACATACGAGTACGTTTGCCACTTTTTGTCAGCCCGGGAGAAGAAGTGTGTATGTTTGTATATCCAAAGAATTTATTTTATGTTTTACTTTCTGTTATTGTAGAATTAAAACTACCCGCAAAAATAAACCGAAGGCTATAATTTACACATACGATATCAGACAGGCAACTACACCATTTACAATTGTATAAAGGGGCTTAGAGCTCAGTTTTTTTTTCATGAAAATAAGAACTAACTAATAATGCTAATATTCAGAGTCTAACTTTACGGAATTTTTTTCGTATAAATAGAGTTGTAACTTCAGGCCACCTCATGAGAAAACTTTTGTTGGACTAAATTCAAAAAATTGCTGCAAGATGGCGCTAACCGAATACATGTTGGAAAATCGTACAAATTTCCCATAAGATGAAATTTTTCGGGGTTCAAATATTCTAGTAAAATAAAAAACTAACCTTCCTTAACAAAACTAAAAAAACTAACCTTCCTTAAGATTATAAAATCATCAAATATTAAGGTTTGGTAAATTTTTGGATAACTCAAATAAAAAAAAGTCATAGAACAAATATTATTTTCGAGGGCCCAAGGAATCACTTTCAACAATAAAAAAGTTCTTATTCGCGAAAGTCGTTTTCAACATATTGCTACCTATGGAACGTTAATACTTTGGAACGTTAATACTTTGCTGTCTATTTATCATCAGCTAAAATAGGTCTCTTTTTTCAAACGTTTTGGAAACTGTGTAATCATACAAAATACAAAAATTTTGCTAACATACGAGTTCATGTCAATGAAAAGAAAAACAAAAAGAATTCCTAAAGTAAAGCCACAAAAACACACTCACACATCAACATGCAGAAAAACAGAAGCTCCTTTTTCCCAAAAGAAAAAAAAACTCTCACCTTAAAAAAAATAAAACCAAATTACCGACTTAAATATTTTCAGAATATTCCCATATTTATAAACTTTTTGTTCATTTAGTTACCTATTATTTTTGTTTCTTTACCATTTAAAAGAAACAGTATTTTTTGCTTAACCCAAGAATGGTTATGATGGCTTGCTGTTGTTTAAGGTACGTACTACATACTAAACAGCAAAAGGCTGTTCCATTTAAACTTTAAGGAACATAATCAGTACATAAATGTGTATTTGTAAGTGTGGCTGAGTATAACAGATATCCATATGTCTGTGTTTCATTATATTATTTAGAGAGTCTGTCCATTTGTCTGTCTGAATGCACATGCATCTTTAAATACCTTATTAAGCAGATTAAAATGTTTCCTGATTTTAATTGTGTCGTATGTTGCCGTTTCTGTTACTGCTGCTTTTATCTTTATTCTGGCTGGTTTTACTATTTTTATGTAGTAATATTTGAAAACTTTTCCCTTTTAGCAATTGTTTGTAATGAACAAATTTGTGGACACATGATGTTAGTTTTCAAAGTGACACCAACAACCAAAAGTTTTGCCAACAACTTAATATACATATGTACAGATCCTTACATGAACGGATGAGTTCTCTATTTGTGGATGGACTTATAAAATGTAGTCATTGAGCATTCGAAAACTTGTGTTGTGCAAACTTTGTTTCGCAAATGGCTATAAAGAGCTGGCATGAGATACTAAGCATATAAAAATTTAAAAATTGTTAGGATTTAAATTAAAACTACCCTAGAGGGAAAAGAGTCTATCACAAGACAAGCCCCGTGCTTAGCAGTCGATTCGAGTTCTTGAACTTTATATGAGTGGAACTAGTCCCTTTTACATGGCGTTGCCATTGGAAGGAGTCAATCTACATAATGAAGATACTCAGTAATAGATTCTAGATCTAAGCCTAACGATTTAAAAAAAAACCTGTTGTCGAAAACCTTTGAGTTGAAAAAAAGTTGCACCATTCACGCGCTAGAATGAAAGATATGTCAAAGACATTTCCAAAAGAGTAAAAAAAATTTTTGCTATCCCCCAAAATACAGCACCCTTAATTTTTATATATTGAGCCGTTCTCTATGGCTTGACTGTGGCTTAGTTTTCTCCTCGGCTGGCTTCTTAATCCGACATCAAACTCTAGGCGCCACTTATGCCACTTCGGATCCATCCCTCCTAATGTCAAATTTTGTGCATGCAAAAAGAAAGCCCTTCTAAAGCTTTGTATGTATATCTGGCTTTTAATTTACTCGCTTTTATACCACGTGCCAAAATTACGCCTTGTTTTTCTTTTTCACATACAAATTACTTTAGAATGGATAGATCCCAGTACAAAACAGATAAATTGGCACTAGTCATCCCCTAGAATAAAAGGTATATCGATGAATTTTCTGAAACTTAAAAAAAAAATTTGCCACTCCCCAAGATACAGCACTTTTAATATATTATATATTGTGCTACCATATAAATTCCGGCCTCATCATATCGCATATTGACCATTGAATTTGATATCGATTTCTGGACACCACTATTGCCATTTTGGATCGTTCCCTCCTAATGTCCATATTTTTGCACTTGGAAAAAATCCCTTCTAAAACTTTGTATGTCGTGCAAAAAATTGAACATTAGGAGTGAAAGATCCGAAATGACATAGGCGGCGCCCAGACTTTGATATGGGAGTCAAAAGTTACCAAACGCAAAAATGAAGCTATATTCAAACTATGAACAAGGATATGCGATATGATGAGATCGGATTTTAAATGGCGGCTCAATATATAGAAAATTTAAGGTTCTGTATTTCGGGGACTGGCAACAAATTTTTTACAATTCAAGAAATGTCACTGATATATCTTTCATTCTAAGGGGCGACTGGGGCAAACCTTTTTATTTTAATTTGTATGTGAAAAAGCTGTAATTTTTAAGCGCGGTATAAAAGTGAGTATATTAAAAGGTAGACATACTAAGTTTTAGAACGACATTAGGGGAAAGGATCCGAGATAGCATTCATTTCGCTGTCATTATTGTCGTCGGTATTGTTTCTATTTTCAACACAAAAAACTGGCTTTTGTTGTTATTTTTTGGGATTGCATTCTAAATAAAAGTCAAACAAAAAATTCACTGATTCAGTAAAGAGCATTTACTGAAAAAGAAATTTTATTTTAGACAAATTTTCTGTGCAAATTTTTTGCTGATAATTTTTTATTTCTTATTTTGTTTTTTGTGAAGTACTTTATTTACGCCACTATTTTATTTCTGGCTGAACTAAAAACATTGTAACTATACAGTTGTTCTTGGCAACAATCTATGATTGCGTATCTTTAGTCTACATATATAAACAAGTTTTTGTTTGTATTTGATCCATTAATAACCGAATAATATCAGAAGAGGGAGGAGCAAATGGGGTGTGGATGCCCTTATTAATAATATAGTCCATTCTACTGATATACATATGAGTCCACTCTCACAATTTTTTACACAATCGCACACGGTGCACATTGGAAAATACTTCTAACTTCAGTATCAAAAATGATTTATGTAAAATTTTTAATTATGGCATAAAATCGATATCAGTAGAAAGCTAAAACTTCAGACTTTACTAGCATGTAGTTTTTTCTTAAATAGTGGCAATATAAGTGATCGAAACTGTTAATGTTTACATTATTTTATGGAAAATATATTCAGATAATCTGGGAAAATTTTCAATGATTTTTCGCCAAAAATAAACGTGATATTTATTTTTGATATGAGAATGGCTAGAAATTTGCATTGTATGGAAAGGTGAAAAGGCCAAATTTATATGCGTAAACACGGCCAACATTTCAAAATTGTCAACAAATAAAGCGGTACAAATAATCGTGCAAGTGAAAATCAGCCGCAACAGTAAAAAAAGATAAATCGCAACAAAAAATTTTAATATGCTATTGCTCCCCAACATTTGGTGCTTAGTGAATATGATTTGGTCATAGTGAACAATTGCCGAATTTCTGGAAAATATTTAATCGGGATTGTTCATTGATATAATCAAAACTGTTGGCGATTATTCAGTATGAGTAATGAAGGGAATACAAAAGTTTTCTACTTAGCCTATCTTCGGTTGGCTTAAGGATTTCCTCCTTAGGGTTTTGTCGATAATAAATAAAAATGTTCTGCCTACCCCGCATTTGGCTCTGATTGAGCACTTTTTCCCCGGAGCATGTCGAATAGCGGTTTCACTGAATGAAGATTTTTTGCACAGCCATTCTTTGGCCTAAATTAAGGGGTTTCTCCTCTATGTATGTCAAATAGCGGCTTCGCTGGATATATATTTTCTTCTTGGACCGACACATAGTAGACCAAATCTCAAAAAAAAAATAACGAGTTTTTATCGAAAAATTTATTTTTTTGTTATGCCAATCGAAAGAAGCAATTAATACTAGCAACATTTACTATATGTCGTTTTTTCGAAAACCTAATATTTAACGATATATGATGACAAATGTGTTTCTTTACTATGGAACGAAAACTAACTTGTTCAGGGGCTCCGATTCCGTATCTAATCTACTCTTGTCGTTTCAAAAGTTCTATTCTATAGCTGTTTAGCTATCATACAGTTCAAAAATCGCATCGATATAGCTGCAGATTTGCCTGCTATGACAGCTTGAAGCTAGACACTCTTTTCGCGATTTTAACTGACACTTCTTGGGAATTTCAGATGCGTATGTTTTATAACTGATTATTTATTAATCATACGACCCAGTACTAATCGTAGTACAAATCATAATGATCAACCTGAAAATATGCAATAAATAAAGTGACTACCTTCAAGCTCTCATAACAGGAGAGCCGACAGCTACATCGATGCATTTATTTTTACTCTTTGATAGCTAAAGCGAATGCCACACAGGTCAATATTCAGCTTCAATATATGTGTTTGTGTGCGTTTGTTTACAAAAAATATGTACACATATACGGAGGGGAAATATTGAAGAATATCAAAATGCTTTTGATTTTCATAACAAACGCACACAAGCCCATATATTGAAGCTAAAATAATGATCCGTCTAGCATCCGCATAACAGTTATAGACAGCGATGCCAGAATGATGATTTTATCATATATTTGATGATGTTTTTACCAATACATGATTTTTTACCAATACATGATTTTATGATTTTTTCCCCCGAATGATGATTTTTTTCGCAATTACTTTATATATTGTAGTTATTGTAATATATTATGGCTCACGTTTTTTAATTGTTTGGATCAATTAATAGATAATTTATCATAGTTTTTAACATACAAGCTTATGGTACTGCATTGTCCCTTACCACCGACCAACCTGACATGTATATTGTGACAGTTGAAAATTGCACAAATCAGTATTTGAAGGCAGCCATTTTTGCCATTTTCGTGGTAGAAGGCTTCTCCATTTTTTAAGTTTTTATACAGACATGGCGATTTTTTATATCGTGGGTTATATTCAAATAGTTCTATCGGCAAAATCACAACTTTACAGGAGAGAGAAAAAACTGTGTTTTTTCGTTTACTCTAAAAGACTAATAACTAAACTTTATTTTACAATGTTATTTAAAAACGACGTCTAAGTCCTGTTCATATTAGTTTTTGTTTCAATTCTTGATATTCGCGACTATATATGTTTGATAGCACTTTTTACAAATTGAATTTTTATCGATTGGAACATTGAAATAAGCAGATCGCATTATTGGAACAGGATAAGAAACTTCATAGCTGCCACAGAGTTACTCCTAGAGAGATAAAATATAAGACCGAGCCCCATAATTTTTCCTTCCTATACCTACCTCCTATCTCCCTTCATATTAATTTATGACTGGGGGTTTTTTTAGTATGCTCTAAAATTTTTATTATTCAAATCTGCTTTGAATAAAATTTTGGAATAAAAAATTTGTGATGATTTTTTATACCAAAATATGATTTTTATTTCGTCAAATGATGATTTTCTTGGAAAAGCTTCTGACAACGCTGGTCATAGAGTAGAACTTTTGCAACGGGAAGACTAGATCAGCAGCGCACTTCAAGCTCTAGAGCAACTTCTTTTTCGTTCCAAAATAAAAAACACATTTGTGTTAATATTTCGTTATAAATATTTTATTTTTTTGTAAAAAGTACATATAGTAAATGTTGGTTGTATTCTTTCGATTGGAATAACAAAAAATCAATATTTCGATATAAGAAAAAATAAAAAAATTTCTTTTTTCCAGATTTTGCCCACTGTTCGTCTTCGGTTAGGCCTAAAGATTTTCTCCTCTCCATAGTTTGAATAACATCAAGAGTCTCTTTCTTAACTACCAACTCAAATTAGTCATTACTCTAGGCTATTGGACCAAAGTTTTAATTAAATTAAAAACTTTGCTGTAGAATGACTATATTTCAAATACTAATCATCACAATATGTCCTAATGGCCTCCGACTGTAGTCGTTAACATGCGGGCTGCTTCTCTAAACCAACGTGACCTACCCACTGAATTATATATAAAGATTATTTTTATTATAATTTTCTGCTTAAGTCCCCACATATGGTTGTACATCTCGGCTCTCAAAAACATCAAACAATGTTGTAAATATTAAAGAAATTCTTTCTTATTTATTTCATGTGTGACTAACATATAAATTACTTAAGCCTTATAACTGCATTTGTTTAACATTTAAAGAACCCCTTTGCATATGTACTCTGACTCGTTCTCAAAAAGTTTTACAATTTTAAATGAATGTTCATTTCAAAGTTATTTCTCCGCATATTGATGGGTTCGTTTGAATAGGCGAATGTGTTTGTCTAAATGAATGATGCTTTCGGTATTTGTTAAATGTTGATGTTTGTTTACAACCTGCGGATATTTTTCTGGTTATAGGATAATACTCACTCTCACACATCCTACTGAATAATATACCAGCGGTAGATTGCAGGAGTACAGAGGCCTTCTAGAAGACCTGTTTAGCAGACATAAGGCGTCCCAATCCGCATTCATTTTTATCCATGCCATCATTGCGGCGCAGGCCTTCTATAGTCGCTTCCCAATGTAGGGGTTCTTACAGGCCTCTTCTGGCATGCTATTTTGAAGGCTATCTAAGGAAGATCTATAAAAAGCAAATAGAGGTACACATATTTTTTCTATTTCAGCGTGTATTTTCAAATCGGCTTCTTTCGTTTGGATTAATGTGATTTTTTATTCTGAACTATTTCTTTTCATCCCAAATAATTTTGTATACATTGAATTGAACATCATGTAGTTCTGGCGGAAGAATTATAAATTAATCAGCTCTGATATAATAGGAGCATGTGTTATGTCTCTTGTATGTAAATTTCAGTCTTATATACAAATTACATGCGACAAAAGAATACGAGAATGCTTATTATTTCCAAAGCACTTTTTTTAATCTAAAAATTCAATACTCCTTCCATCTCCCTGCTTAAAGAAGGGAATGTGGAATGTGTATCGAGCGAAAAATAAAAAATATATATAAAGTACTACTTCCCCCTTCCCTTCTACAAGCAGGCAGTTTGCATGTGTCTCGATCTTACAGGACTTCAAGGAGGTATAAAATTTGCAGGCCTGTTGACTTTTAACACTGGGTATATACATAATATACCTTTAAAATGCACTATGGCACTATTTTTAAGAAACTTAATAAGCACTATGGCACTATCTTTAAGAGGGAATTTTTTGATCAGATGAACGAATGTATTGACAACAAAAGGTTTTTCTCTAATTGTTCTTAATAATTCAGATCGCTTGTAGATAACAATTAACAAAACTCTTCTACAGCATAATTTGCCATATAAATGCGTATGCGTTTGTATTCAGATTCAAATAAATTTTCGGATTATCGCTGTTCCTGTGTAACACTCTATACAAACGCTAGCGAAATTCCATTGAAATGCATTGACTCTTTAAAATTTTTGCCAAGTTTGAGTTGATGCTAATGAAAATTGGTTAAAACAAAATGCATATTCTTCAATTTAGTTACACACATTCCTTTAATATACAAACCATACAACAGAATGACTAAAAAACGTCCACATAAGATAAGCTTAATGCTTAGTATATTATCACTCTAACTTAAATTGTTTTGGTATTTATATGACCCTCTCCACTCTCCTCTCTATTTATAGATTTTATAAATAATGCTGTTTGCATGATTGTACTCACGGTATGTGTTTGTATTCCTTAAAGCCATAAATTTTACCACACTTCATGAAAGCTCATCATTATCATCAACACCCCAATTCTTTGTCTAGAAATGTATGCACCAATATTTGTTTGGGTGAGAGTGTGTGTGTGTTTGTAGATATAGTGTTAATAATACTACACTTTTACATATGAAACATAGTTAGACATCTCGTTTGTCTGCACTGAAAAACTGCTCTCTTCAACACAACAGTTTAACAGTGATATATCTTATCTTGTTGTGACAATCGCGGCGTCATTGTCACACAGGCTTGATTTTTGAATGGATCAGAAGCTTAAAGGTGTGTAATAGTTAAAATTTCAGCAAAAATAATATGAAGCATGAACTAACAAATTAGTAAAAGTTTTCAACACAAAGTAGTCAATCCAAATTGATTATTAGGCTAAGGTTCGGAACGTTATATTCAGAATTGGGCATGATTAATATTTTAAGGAACAAGAGAAAAATTAGCATAAACTTAATTTTTCAACGTACACAGCAGAACAGAGTAGTGCAACTTGCGGAAGCCGCTACACTTCCAACGTCAGTGCTCATGTGTACTTTGCTTATCGCCACTTGTCAGGTGGTATTCAAGTTATTTTACAGGTTTCGATCAGAAATTAATTAAACCCAGCAAAAAATAATATTATGTTTTGGGAAGTAGTAAAAAGAATTGCATGCCTTCTATATGCGATGCTTCGAAGCGTTTCCGATAATGCTCAAAAAGAAGACAGAGATCTCTCAGCATTCATATTATTTAAATTACGAACTTGAAGGACTTCTAACATGTTTTCAACACAAAAGAATTATCACGCGGATCGTTTTAAATAAACACGAATACATTTAGAAATTCTAAATACATATCTAACTTATTGCATGGAGGAGAGAGATTTATAATAAAATACGATTTGATTTGTCTGTAGTTTAAAGATGATAGAATTCGATGACATAACAAGGCGAAGAGACATGATTTTAGCGCCTTTTATAAGCTTCGAAAGAAGCATTGTTTTATGCAAAAAAAAAACAAGATCACCCAAGTGGGACATGACGAACAAAAATCATTCCTTTTCGAAGCGCTGTTTGAAGTAGCAGCTATATTTTTGTCAAAATTTTTCCATTTTTAACTCTAATATCAAAGTCTTGACTTTGATTTCTTTTCACGTCTACATGAATTCAGATAACCACAAAATTTATTCTTCATATTAAGAAGGATTGTGTTAAGAATCATAAAATATTTTTTGGAAAATTTCGAAAGAGAGAACAAAGTCGAGGCCAAAAACTAAAATATTAAAATTCAAAGGCAAGTATCTTTGAAAATATTTAAAATATTTTTAGTAAACTAACTGTATTTTCTTTATCTATTTATGTATAAACTTCACACCAACCTTAAATTCATTAAAATTTTATAATATTTGTAAAAGGTATGAGGCCGACAAAACGTTTCATGCCTAACCTGACCAGATATTTTGCTTTTGGCGGGTCAATCCCTTTTACAAATTTTATACCGCTTTTACTATAAACATCTCACTATGTTGAAGTCTTAAAATTGAAAAAGCGAGATAAAACTTTTAAGCGGAATTGACCTTAAAAAAGAAGGATACTCCCACCAAAAGCGGGATGTCTGGTCAGGTTATTCATGCCCGAGTTAGTCAACTATGATACCCTGTGGCTCAACATGTACTTTAACATTCTGGTAAAAATTTCAACATTCTGAAAGTTTAGATGATCTTCTATGATTTGCGTGTGCATCGTTTTGTAATCGGATAGCAAGTTTCAAAGATACAGATTTATTACCTTCTTTTCCAATTAGAATCACTGTGCAACATGAATCGATGTGCATGGAAAATAGATTCATTTTGTTCTTATTAAGTAATGCTCCATTATCTTAAATATATCCTTCAAGTCATGAATTTCCTAATTCAATACTCTGCATTTTCAACAGCTCTTCCTTTTAGCCTGCTTAAACTTGGGTGGACTTAAAACAGCTTGCTGCTGAGTGCTTGAATTTTGCTGCCATTTTAATTTAATTTTTTTTCTCCATTTTATTTTGTATCGTCCTGCACAAAAAACATTTGTATCACCATGTCTACTAGTTCTGTATGTGCTTCATTTGCCCTTTGGCGTCGAAAAGTTTTTCGCCATTTCAGTGCTGTTTTGTTTTTTCGCACATTTTGCTCTCTCTCCGTTTGATTTGTTCTTCGCAGTAAATGTTTCCTTTTGTTTTTATTTCAACTTAGTCTTTAACAATTTGTTGATTGTTTTGTAAAATTTTGTTTGTTTTTTTATGCATTCTTTAGTAAGTTTTTAGTTTCAATTGTATGAGTTTTTTGTTTTTTTTTTTGTTTTCCTTTAGTTGATGATTATAATTTTGTTGCTGTTTTTTGATGATCTGTTACATGTCATTGTCTTTGGCCAATTGTTTTAAATGTTCGTTATTTTTTATATGATTTTTGTCTTAGAGGCTTAAGGGCGGCTAATTTTTTATGGCTTTTCAGATATATGAAATAGAAAATTTTTCTAAATATTTGTTATGTGGTTAAACTTTTAGAAAGGATTACTGAGGATTGAATGTGTAACAAATAGTTTTAAAATTATACAATATGTAAAATATAGTTTACAAGTTTAGAAATATGAATGTATAAAGAGTTGTATAACATATATATGAGCTCTGTGCATAAACATATCTCTGTCGTTTTATCATAACATCTTAAGTCGAGTTAAGTAAAAAAATGCTGTTTAAATTAGAGGGGGCTCACAGTATTTTGTCGCATAAGCTAAACTAAAAATAAATAAAGTGCTTAGAGTATTTATATAATATACATATTTGTAAAGCTAACATAGAACCTTAAATATATACACCCAGAAAAAAGATTGGTTGGAAAATGGTTAGACCGATAAAATGTGAGTTGAATATACTATATTTCAACTCACGTCATAAATTTTCTATGATTCCAAAAACCAAACCATGTTCATTACTATAAGAGCATAATTTTAATAAAGATATGATTCTGACAATTCTCAAGTTGATTAAATCAACCGATCGTATGCTTTTGTCATAACTAAATAACAACTATGATGAACACAACCCTACAAATTGTTATCGTGTTAGAAAGGAAACTGAATTTCGCGTCGAATATTTGATCATATAAAATATGACTGAGTGATAGTTTATCAAAATTAAAATTATATGAAATTTTTAAAGTTTTTCTCCAATTTTTGTAATTTCGGAAGCTGTTTTGTACCACAAATAATGAAAAAATCCATAGTTCATAATCTTATAGAATAGTGCATTCGATTGCAACAATTTGAAGCCATAGTGGAGTGAAATCGGATAAAAAATAAAAATTATATAATGGAAATATTAAAATATAATATCGGATGCGGAGCTATCATCAAGGAAATTGAAAAATACATTTTAAAAGACATCATAAATTATAATCAAAGTAAATTATCTTAGTTTTGAGCAAATAAAGAAAAAAGCTTTTTATGGACCTCTCTGAAGCAGTTATTAAACTATCATTTTTTATGCATTAACAAAAATTCGTAAGGGACATAGTTATGTTCCTGTACAAATGAAATGAAATTTGGCATTGAGATTAAAAGTATAGTTTCATAATTTATTATTGGCTATTAGTGCATTCTGATCATAAATATTTATAAGTAAAACTTAGTTTTTGAGAAAAAGGATCTCCCATATATAATCATGTCCTTGCACCGGATAAAACAAAATTAGCAGCAGAGCTTAGACGAATGTACCCAGTAAAAAATGTTCATGTTTTTTGAAGCACTAAGGCAATAAAGCGCATAATAATACTCTTCAAAAGAAGAGCTTATTACAGAGCAGAGAATGTATATGAAAGAAACTACACAAAAAAAACAGATTTTTCACTGCTGATACAATTCAGGCGAGAAAGTTCCGTATACTTACAGTTTTAGTACTGAAAATACTGATGATTTTTAGCGCTTCAAAGAGCGTTTTTTTTTTATCAAAAATGTAGTATCTACTCCAAAGCGGGGAATCGCCATACAAAAATCATTAGCGATATCAGCAGGTTTGTAAGCACTAATTTTAGTCTTTCATAATAAAAACCTTCTTTATTTGAAGCATTTTTTTTTACTGGGTAGCTAAAATTTTGATTTTGTAAAAAAGGATATGTGGGAGGCAGTCATGTCCTTGCACCGAATGAGACAAAATTCACAACAGCGTTAAAACTCATAATTTAAGAAGTATTTAATAATTTTTAGTGCATTCTAATAATAAATGCAGCTAAAATTTAGTTTTGGCGAAAAATGATATATGGGAGGCAGTCATGTCCTTACACCGAATTAAGCAGAACTTGCAACAGACCTCAAATGCATAATTTTAGAAATATTTTTTAAGTTTTAGTGCATTCTAATTATAAATGTATTTAGAATTTCGTTTTTGAGAAAAAGGTTATACAGGAGGCAGTCTTGTCCTTGCACCGAATGAAACAAGATTTATAACAGAGTTCAAATGCATAATATTTATTAATATTTAACGGATTATAATCACCAATGCACATGAAATTTAGTTTTGGCTAAAAATTATATATGGGAAGCATTCATGTGCTTGCACCGAATTAAGCTGAACTTACAACAGAACTCAAACGCATAAGTTTAGATATATTTATTATTTTTTAGTGCATTATAATTATAAATGTATCTACAATTTTGGTTTTGAGAAAAAGGATATATAAGAGGCAGTCTTGTCCTAGCACCGAATGAAATAAAATTTCCAACAGAGCTAAGACGCATAATTTTAGAAGTATTTAATAATTTGTAGTGCATTCTAATAATAAATGCACCTAAAATTTAGTTTTGAAGAAAATTATATATGGGAGGTAGTCATGTCCTTGCACCAAATTAAGCGGAACTTACAACAGACCTCAAACGCAGAATTCTAGAAATAGTTATTAATTTTTAGTGTATTCTAATTATAAATGTATTTATAATTTCGTTTTTGAGAAAAAGGATATATAGGAGGCAGTCTTGTCCTTGCACCGAATGAAACAAAATTTACAACAGAGCTCAAGCGCGTTGTTTTAGAAATATTTATCAATATTTAGTGCATTCTAATCATGAATGAAGCTAATATTTAGTTTTTGCGAAAAATGATATATGGGGGTAGTTATGTCCTTGCACCGAATGAAACAAAATTTACAACAGCGCTAGAATGCTAAATGTTGGAGATATATATTAATTTTTGCTACGCTCTGATAATAACTGTAGCTAAAATTAAATTAAAATTTTAAAATTTTGTATGTGTGTGAGGTAGGCATGTCCTTGCATCGATTTTTTCGAACTTAAAATTTTTCTAAGTTTAGTTATCAAGTACCAGTATACGAAATTTCAGCTTTCAACGGTAACTACTCTATCACTGTTCTTCTGCCTTTACCACTAAAAATTCTCATCCGACTTCGACAAAGCTCTTGGATAGTTCTAAATGTTTCTAAGATAGTTCTTGATAAGTTCTAAATATTGTTTTTAATGTTTTTTCCATCGGAACTATTTTTGATACCAAAACGAGTATTGCCTACTAAGCGTATTACGATATACTTATTGTGATTTTTGATCTTGATTTTCATTACAGTCGAACTTTGTTTTGTATATAGTATTGGTCAGGCTCAAGTTTATTTTTGTAGTGCTATGTTATTATATATGAGCTCCTTTAACTCCCATTGGAGCATAGGGCGCCTTAGCGATTCGGTAGCAATTTTATTTCAGGTAACGTAGGTTGCTAGCCTTCATTCCCAAGTTTGCTGATAGGGCTGCTATCTGAGCACCCAAACGTTCTGTAGTGTTGGAGCCAGTGTTTCAAAGAATTCTGTGTTCGCATTCCTCCTAGTTCCTGAGACGCTCTTAGGCCATTCAGGGTTCACCGACACCGACACTGTATTAAATTTAATTTAAAAATCTTTAAAAATCTAACTATTTAATATTATGTAAAACTATTTATTTACTTCTATATTAACACAATCACCTCATACTGCTGTAATAAATTTCAATATTCACTTGAAAAAGGCAAATAGTGCATATAATTTTAATTATTATTTACACACCATGTTGTAAACATGCATATGCTTGATTTATTACGCTCTATCTAAATACGTTTAACATCACTAATGAATCAAAGTGTAAAAATATAAAGGACTTAACTAACACCCTTATATATACAGACACGCGTATATTCTCGTTTGAATCTTAAGACAAATATTTATAAACATTTGCACATTCTTAATTTGTATGTTTGTATTAATGAGTGTTTAACAATTTCGCCACAAAATTAAGATTATCGTTTGCTTTAGTTTCATGCGGATTCGAAAACAAATTCAAGATAAATATTATTACAGCTCGTTTGAAGTAAAAGAGTACGTAATATAAAATTAATATCACGTTTTTAAGAGATAGATTAATTTTTAAGAAGGTTGTTTGAATTTCTTAAGAAGAATTTAAAGCAATTTTTGCGTTTTATATTATTAAGCAAATATTATTGTAAAATTATCATTTAAATAAAACCACCATGGATATTGAAAACAATTATTATGTATTTTAGTTTAATATAAAGTTTTTCGCCTCTAGAAATATGCCCTTTATTTCAAAGCAAAGGGAATAATAGTTTTGGCACTGTTAAACTATTGAAGCCTAATAAGCTGCTTAAAAATTATTCCATTTCACTTAAAGTCAGCTTGACTTTCTATGAAAATTAATATGTTTTAACTATCTTCGCATCTCCTTTAAAATTTGTTCTTCCAAATTGCAATTTCAACTGCTGCACAATTACAATACTTTAATTGCTTTCTGGCCTACAGCCGTTAGCCACTTTTAACTTTTCTGCCATATTTTCAGACAAGAATTCATAAAATAATATTTCAAACATTTTTATTTCTTCTAACAATTTTTATTTATATATTTCCCATACAATTTTAATAAAAATTGTTAACTTGATTTCAGATTTCGGCTCTGTCGCTTTTGCCAAATAAAAACTTTTCTATCATACTCGTTCTCGTACGCATTTGAAAAGTGCAGTTTGTCTCGTGGTGTGTTGGTGTAAAAATACAGAACTAAAACTTTTCAATTGGACTTTTGTGGATTTAGTGTCTGGCAAAGTAGAAGTTTTATTTGCCTTTCGGTTGACAGTTGCGGCAAAAGGTGGATTTAGTAAAACTTGGTCCTTGTTAGAGACAAGAAAAAATTTAAAATATGTTTTTTTATTAAGCGTGTGAAAACCAAATAAATGAAGGAAATGTCTAAAAAGCTAATAAATTTAAAATTTTTGAACGGAGGCCAGCGAAGTTAAAGTTAAAAATGTTTCCGTCTATAAAATTGTACAGTGGGGTGGTTGAAAAGAAGCTAGAAATAAGAAAGAAATTTTCATGAAGGAAATGTCGGTGGTAAGACGGTACAGACTCATTATTGACTTTGTCACCAATAATACTGGCCATACTCCAGTAATATATAATTGTGCTCTGAACTTGTGTACAGATTTCTTTTTAAAATTAACACTCATCGATTTCTTGGCTTATTTGATTTGTAGTACTATTGGGTCTCAGATTAATTATAAAAATGTAAAAGTTTTGAATTTTGGCAAATAAAAAAATTCTACCCGAGTGTCTCAGAACTATTTACATGTTCAAAATACAATATAATTCGCGATAGACACATCATTTATGGATGGACAAGAAAAACTTGTATACGGAAGCAAAAATTTTAAACACTTTATTTAGCATTTTGCTTCTCTCACGTCGCTAAGTCGATTCGAAAAAATTAGCCAATTTACCTGTGTAATTTGTAGTAATTTATGCAAAATGTCCCATAGTGCTCCTGAAAGACTTTCTTTCTCTTTAATTCAAAAATTTATTAATCTCGAGACCCATATTTTCCTAGCTGTTGTCGATGAGGCTGAAACAGAAACTTCCGAGATGGCAAAACGCACCAATTTGACATTATTTTGCATCAGGTACTTAGCGTTTGGGCTCATATGCTCTATCTCGTCATAATGATCCAACACAATAGCGTAATCTTAAGCCATTTAGATAGCTAAATTGTTCGAATTTTTTGCGCAAAATTAAAAAATAGTACACGCAAAGAAAAACATGGTTGAGGCAACCATAATCGAAGAGCAACATACTGTAATTGAATATATGGTTAAAAATATCTGTTTTACATATAATATGTTTAAAAACCAACACATATATATGACTCAAAATAACCATATATATGGTTCAAAATTGCAATATATGTTTTGAAATAACCATATATATATATATATATGGTTCAAAACAACTATACAAAATTAAAATATATGGTTTGAAGTAACCATATATCTGGCTCAAGACAACCATATATATGGTTTAAAATTAAAATTTATGGTTTGAAATATATGGTTCAAAACAACCATATATATGGTTCAAAATTACAATATATGGTTTGAAATAACAATATATATGATTTAAGACAATCATATATATGATTCAAAATTACAATATATGGTTTAAAATAAACATATATATGGTTCAAAACAACCATATATATGGTTCAAAATAACCATATACATATATAGTTAAAATGTTATTTGTTTAACTGCTCAGTTTGGAATCTGATATAAAAAGTACAGTAATCCCTTGATCTACTTCGCTTTGATTTCCGTTGTTTCGGTTTACGTCGTAAAATTTTTACCTTTCAAATTTGATGTGCGATTCGGTTGACGCAACCATACCACAACAATTTATTTTATTTGCATGTATGTTAACTTCATGTTCCCCCTAAAAAAAATAGTTATTTATCTACGTCATTTTGTTCTATTGCAGGCTAACCTCATAATATTGCCTTTACGTTTACAGGATTTAAGCAATTGTCCTGCTTTCTCCTCTGATATTGAAAACAATTATTAAATTTTGATTCACCGGTTGGTAATACATTATCGGAAAATTATTATTCTTCATCAATTAGTCGCTATCAAAAAATAAATTTAATAACTTTTATCAATATCGGAGGAGAAAGCAATAAATGTAAAGGGAATATTATGAGGTTAGTCTACAATAAGATTAAATGAGGTAGATAAATTGCTATTTTTATGGGGAACGTAAAGTTAACAGACTCTAGCATTATTTTGTACAAAAAATTTGGTCAATTCTAAATCGTGTAAGATTACGCTATTGTGTTGGATCATTATGACGAGTTACACCATATACGAGTAGGCCCAACCGCTAAGGACCTGATGCAAAATAATGTCAAACTGGTACGTTTTAACATCTCGGAAGCATCTATTTAAGCCGCATCGGCAACAGCTAGGAAAATATTACTCTCGAGCTTAATAAATTTTTTAATTAAAGGGAAAGAGTCTTTAAGGTGCAGTATGGGACATTTTGCATAAAATTACTTCAAATTACAGAGGGACATTGGCGAATTTTTTTTTCGAATCGACTTAACGATGTAAGGGAAGCAAAATGCAATAAATAAAGTATTTAAAATTTTTTGCATCTGTATACAAGTTTTTCTTTAATTCGAAGTGTACAATTTGTTTGGCATTATAAAGTATGTTTTTTGTTTTTGTACATTACTAAAACTTTTCCGGGAGAGTGCTGAAAAACATTTTTGTGGCTTCAAAGTCTATAAAATCTACCTTTTAATTTTGCGTATAGTTTGTCGGGTTTTATTTCATATTCATTGTATAAGAGATCTAATTATTTAATGAAGAAAATGTACAAGTTTGTTTTGGTTCACTGTAGTTAATAGTTATTATTAAATAATTAGAATTGTTACAGAATTTTCCATAATCTTTAACTCCCATTATCCTCATTTTAAATCACTGTAACAAATCATTCTCTACTTCCAAATGTCACACAAACTTCTCAAATTAAATATTTAATTTTAAATGTTTGACTAACAAAAGTTATTATTTTCTTTGAGAACATTTTTTAATTTTTATAAAATTTTCTTATTTGTATTAATTTTATATGAGTTTTTGCTTAGCGACTACTTATTTATAATTTTCCATTTAATTTCATTATTTTATTTATTAATTTCTAATTTGAAAATTTTGCTTCTTGTAATGTCGTCCTTTTGCATTTAGCGCTTTTGTTGTGTTGTTCTATATTAAATTTTCCAATTAACCTACAATTGTTTTTGTTTTTGTAGCAAAGTGATAAAATTTTAATAAAATAATTTCTTAGGGAAAATTTTGCTCACCTGTTGTTTTGTTTTATGTTTTTTCTTTGGCGCTTATATTGTTTATTTTTTTCTTAAATAATTTTTGTTTCCGTTTTGTATATGTATGTGTATGTGTTTGTTGTGTGTGTGTGTGTATCCTTATACGCAGTTGTAGTAATTCTATGCTACTGACTTCTTTTTTTTTTGTCTTATTAATATTTTATTCCACGGAGCAGGTGTTGTTGTTGAGTTTATTGCCAGAAGTGTCAACGATTTGTTCCAGTTAGAGAAATAAATGCATATGTTAGGATATACTATTTTGTTTTCATCGAAACCCAAGACACCTGAATGCTGATGAAGTGCGCTGCAGCACAGAAACTACGTATTCTATTCCGCTAGTGAAAACTTATAGTCCACAAACGCTATTTTAGATCACCAAGCAGATAGAAAAATTGCAATGACCGATTGCAACTCTTTGATACAAAACGTTGTGCTATCATTTGTAATCGAAAGGTAAATATGTTACCTGGAGCATATCTTAAAGATTGGTTCAACATGAAAAGTCCTTTTCAGAACATTCTTTTACTTTTTATATTCATTTACAAATTCAATGACTTTTGGTTAGTAAAAAATTCTATGCTAAGAAAAAAATATAGCAGAAAAAATATTTCAGTGTATCTATCTACCTACTTCTTACGATATATATTTTTGAACATGATAAAATATGTATTTAAAAATTGTATCCATACGAATGAAGGCTTGCTACCACCATAAGCAAACTCTCATACATATATTAAACACTAAGATTTTTTAAACAAGAAATAAGTAAGAAAATAAATTCTTATAACATGCAGTAAAAAAAAATAAATTAATGTTAAACAAATTTCACACAACATGTCGTTGATTGTAAAAAATATTTAATATAATTTTACCTTTTTTCACGGGAACTAAATACTGTGGGTATGATTCTTATATAGAAAAAAATTATTACGAGGAGAAAAAGTGTTCGTATTATACCTTTATAATGTAGTAAAATTTAGTATACAAATTTTTCTGCAAACGTTTTTTCTAGATCATACATAATACAAACACACTTGTTAAATAATTCCTTAAAATTTTATCACAGTAATTCATTTCACAAACTTTGGGGGCTATTTTGTAAAACGCAACGCTAAGCGTTGACAGATTTACTATGTGTTTTGTTTTTGTAATTTTAAATTTGTCCATACAAAATTTATCAACGCTAAGCATTGCGTTTTATAACATAAAGGCGTTACACTTGTTTTTAAGTTATGTATGTCAGTATCTGTAAAGGACGATAGTTTAATGAGATATACTTAAATAGTAAATAATAAAATTTTACATTTACATGAAAATAATTTTTAGAAATCTGTTATGTGAGATGGAAACTAATTTAATTTGTGATAGAAAAATTACCACCTTTTAAGAGAAATTCCAAATATTAGTTTGTCATACTCTGATAGACATCTGGATCTGTCCGTTAGCTCTAATATATTGTAACGTGACACTACTTCTAACTACAACCCCATTATATAGGGTACCCGTTTGTATACATCACTAAGCTATAATTCTTAGTAATTTTTTGTTACAATTAGGTTAAGTAGTGGAGATTTTACCACAAACGCAGAGAAAGAATTCGGACAAATAGTAGTTAGTAGTTTCCGACCGAACGCTCGGGTTCGATGCCGGAGTTCAGCAAAAAGCTGTGTTCGGTTGATGTTCGGCGTTCGGTAAAACTTTCACCGATGACCGAACTTTTTTTTATATTTATACACAAAAATGTAGTCCTATAAAATACTATCAAAAAGCACTTCGTACTATCAATTTGTTAATTTTGTATTTATTAAATAAACAAGTCATAGTTAAAAAATGTTAAGTTATAATTTTTCTTTTCAATAAAAAAGTTGGGTTTCGCGTTCGGTATCGCGTTCGGGTTCGGTTCTAAAATTGTTAACGAAGTTCAGGCTCGATCTAAAAAAAGTGCGTTCGGTCGGACACTAGTAGTTAGTATACGTTGCATTCGACCAACACAGTACAGCGAGAGCAAGGACAAGGTTATTTCCCGAGCTATAGACCGTAAGTCAATAACCATAGTTAGCTGATTATGGGCCAACGAATTTATCTTGTCGGATTGCGTTAATCGCTTGTCGTAGGTATCCGATAAAGAACCGCAGAATTTACATTGTCGGATCGTGATATTTGCTTGTCGTAGTTAGCCGATCAAGTATCGAAGTATTTACCTTTTGGAATTGTAAAGTTCGTATTTATTTCGTCAAAGCGTAGAACTTGCTTGTCGTAATTAGACGATCGAGAGCTGAAAACTTCATCTTGACTAAAGTACTTTTTTGTTCACGACTAATCATATTTAGCTGACTGAATGCTGAAGCATTTATGTCGTTGGATAGTGTTATTCGTTTGTTGAACTAAGCTAACGACAACTATTCTTGCGGCAATGTTCTATTTTCTATAAATTGGAGTAATAAATAAACGGACCAATGACACTTTTTAATAATAATAAATTCAGTAAAGTGCGACTTTGGCTATCACACGAAGGGTTCCGTACAAAGAATACATTTAATTTTTGCCCTTTTGTGATATGAGAAACATTTTGAAACTTTTTCTCGTTTTGTTTTTCCGTTTAATTTTAGTTTAAAAGAACCCTATTGCTTTCGCTACGTTGTCCGTCTGTCTGTCTGTCTGTCTGTCTGTCTGTCTGTCTGTCTGTCTGTCTGCCTGTCCATCTGTCACAGGCTGTTTTTCGAGAACCATAAGAGCAACGGGCCTGAAATTTTCACAGAACATGTAAATCTTTGACCGCTACAACAACAAATATATGAAAGCTAAAAATTAAAGGGTGTTCTAAAGCGAGCAACGAAAAATATTGAAATACTAATGTAATATACAGAGACTTATATATGGACACTTAAAGTTTTCAAAGTTAGTGTTAATTGGTTTAGTCTGTAAAATAGACTACAGCAGTTAACACTGATATTTAAAACAATAAAAATTAAAGCGTGTTCTGTCAGTTAATGTGATTTTGACTACGTAATTTAGACACTTTGCAAATCGCTAAAACTAAAAAATTCCCAAATCTAAAAAATGTCAAAACGAAAAATTGCCAAAATGATAAAACCGCTTAAAGGAAAAAAGCACCAAAATTAAAAAAAAAACGCAAAAACGCTAAATATCACCAAAACTAAAAAGATGGACAAAAAACAAAACAAAAACTCAAATACCAAAAAAAAGACCTCCAAAACAAAAAAAGCACTAAAACCTTAAAAAATCGCTAGAACTAAAAATGTCGTATGAAAACCAAAAAAAAAATTATAAAAATCACTAAAACGAAAAAAGCGTCAAAAAAGCACCAAAACAACAAAAAAAGTCGCCAAAAACCGAAAAAATCGCCAAAATGAAAAACTGTCAAAGCCAAAATAAATCCCTAAAACTAAAAAAATTACCAAAAATCGAAAAAAATCCCAAAAACCAAAACTGAAAAGAAGCGCCAAAACTAAAATAAATCGCTAAAACTAAAAATATCGTCAAAAAACAACAAAAAAAAGCGTTAAAACAAAAAAACTCTAAAACTAAAAATCGCCAAAACCAAAAAATCGGCAACAAAAAGAAAAAAGTTGCAAACGGGGAATAAAATATACCTCATTCCTATAAAGTTTATAAGTTTACGAAATAATATGTTTTAACTTTCAAGGTTTTCGAAGGAACTAGTGTTCTTCCTCCAGTAAAATAAAAGGTGCGACACGATTCACTAAAATATAAAAAAAAAATTAAAAAAGTTTTTTGATAAAATACTGTAGAAAGTATAAAATATTTTTATTTCAGGATATATCAGATGTACCTAGCTTCTATCTTCATTATTTTCTGAAGTTTAGTAATTTGCTTTATTATCTAAATTTATAGCTGTGGGTTAATTTTCTTATCTATGTATGCATTGTTTTTCTTTTTGTCCCCTCCCTGTATGAGCACGACTCACTGTGCTTATGAGGACTTTAGTATTTACATGCTGTTGTATGGTTGTATTTTTCTTTATAAATGTGTTGGGTTGTGTGTCCCTGTGCTTGCCCAGGAAACATTTTTTGTCGACATGCGTAACGTCAAAAAAAATGTGAGACTTTACCAGACAATCAACCGAGTTGTCCAGAGTTCCCTCAGATATTGGGCAGAGTAGTCGGCAGTTTTCATATACGACGTTTCTGCATATTCTCTGAAAATTTATTCGACTAATATCAGACGAGTCTGCACATGATCCGCAATTTATAGTCCTTTGAGATATTTAACGGAATATTCTGCACACTTTCTGATCTACATCTTACGACTTTAGAAGGTCACTTCTGCACATTGTCTGATTTTAGTTCCCGTAATAATTCTCATTTATCTCTTGAGAGTATGTGCACAAATATTTGAGTTTTCAAACTTATGGGTAAATGTTCTTTGATGTGCTGAAATAAGCAGCGGAATAATATATGGAGAATTTTAAACGGCACTTCTGATAAATTTCTATTTTTAGCTCCGAATTTTCTTCGACAGGATTTAAAGTATCAGATAAATTGGAAAATTTCCTGATGTTTTGTGCTTTTAGATTTTTCTTAGAAAATTCGTCAGAATTCGTATGGATTTCTCTTAGATATTTCGGCATATGTTTTTATAATTTCCTCAGATAAACAGGTCCAGTTTCTTGTCAACCACCCGTATGATTTTCGGTACGTTTTCTTGCCGACTTCAGACACAAATTCGGCATCTTATGTGGACTTTCTGACCTACTTCAGGCCGACATCGGAAAAAAATTTTTTGCTGGTTGGGTATCTATAAATACATACATGTGTGTGCTTGTGAAATGGCAATTGCATGTGTTTATTTTTCATATAACGTTTGAATATAAAGTGAAAATTCTTGTTAAAATTCTTTTTGTTGTAGCTGTTAGTATTGTTATTAACAACAAACAAAATAGCTAACAAAAAAATTTAATAACTTTCATTTTGGTTAACGGTTGTATGAGTTGCAGTATACAGTTGCTAACAATATTGAACAATTGTTTTATGTAAACAAACTTTATGATACAAGAAATTAAGATATAAACATATTTGCAATTAATGAATTCGTAATGAGAACTTGAGTATTTTTTTAATGAATGTTACCATACATAAGTAGACTTTGATAGATTTTATATGATACCAATTAAAAAATAATAATTTGTGTAATATCGTTCCCTTAATATAGAAACGCCCTAACTCATTACTTTTTTCAAATTAAGTTTTATGCATATTTCTATCGATTAGATTTTTTATGCACACTACTCGTAAATTATTTATATTTTTTTCACACTTTGTTTTTTTTCTCTTTGTTTTTTTTTTTCTTCCGAACCGTGCTCTTTCAGATTTGACGACACGTACTTTATTCTTGACTGATAAGTTTAAGCACCAAAAATTAGTTTCCATATACATGTTTACTTAAAAAGTGTTTGTCTACTTATTTTATTAAAACATAACAACAAATTATAACAGGTATTGAGATAAATACGTACTAATTTTATTAATGCCTAAGTAGCAGCTCTAATTTGGAGTATAGTAATGAGATAAATAAGTAGCACTTATTACTTTGTAGGCCATTAAGAGAGTACTACGTACCGATTACAGAAATGCCAAAACTTTTTGCTGGGTTTCTTTCGAATACAACCATTGTTAGAAATAGATCACCATTCCAAAGAAAATTATTTCTTAAGGACAAAGCTGCATTTCAAAAAACTATATATTCTATACATCGGTTCTTAAATCAAAACTTATGTTAACTTCTCCAATTATCTTAATTTTTCTTCCTCTGTTTTGGCTATCACTGTTTATAAACGTCTCCGTAAATGGTTATTAAAATTCAAAAGAGAAAAAAAATTGCTACCATGCTTTCTTGATATGGCTTTGTATGCTTTTAAATATACAATTTGGTATAGCAATATGAGGGATATATGACTGTTGTTACTTTTATTAATTCATAAAAATTGCCAACAATTTTTCGACAGGTGCATACGTGCGTACATATTCATATTTTTTTCCCACCGTAAATAAAAAATAAAACAAAAAATTAAAAAAAAAAAAAAACAATTTTAAAATAGAAATTCACAAAATAGGTTTTCATATCACAATTATGGTGGTGTAGAAGTGCAAATAAGTGATTGAATTTCGTCACACCTTACATAAAATATAAATGAAGTTATATACGCTTTTCTATTGCCTTTGTCAGTAGTATGTATAGTTATAAAATTACTTTTTTTTCTTGACATTTGTGAATTAAAAATTTATGAGAACATGCTAAGAACTGTTTGTCGTCAGAAAGGAAATTGGACTGAATATCACATGAATTTTGTAAATCTAATGTTATCGAAGTCACCAGTAAAATTTTAACATCATGTTTGAGCAATTTTCAAACTCTTATGCTTACATAAGTACATAAAGCATTAACAATTTTTCAAACAACTAATATCTGAGACTATCTCAAAAAGATGGCTAGGAGTACTACTTTTTTCTTTTTGATGTGTTATGATCCCCTGGCTACAAAAACAGTCGAAATTTCTATAGATGGAATATTTTTTATTTGCGGTTTTTTTTAAATTTGGGAGGCTTGAAGAGGCTGTTTCACTGATTTTGTCATAACTTGAAAAAAGCTTATCCAATTTTCTTACAAAACCACTAAGAAACTTGGGATAACTTCACCTTTAAGACGCTTTAACAAATTTTTTTCAGATACTCAACGGTTTCGGAATTATTCGGACCGCAATAATGAAAAAACTTTTGTTATGTAATATAGAAAATTTTTAATTTTTTTAAATTTATAAAAAAATGTTAAAAACTTACCATCGAAACTATGCCGATGGCAAAAGGGCGATATCGGCCCCGTTTGGCCGATATGTCAGACGCCCCCTCATCTATATCGATAGCCCTGACCCCCACCAAAAATTAAAATTATGATGCCACCAAGTAAGTGAAGATAGTGATTTCAACCCGTGGAAGAATAAAGAAGGAAATTCGGCAACAGAAAATCATTATCGCTTGAAGGATACCTAGGTAATACTTTTCGCGAATGTCGTCGAGCGACTGGGTCTTAGTCGAGGCACCTTCACTTAGCAAAAAAACCAATCATTAGCCATACACAAACCTGGTTCAAGGAATCCGAAACTAGAACAAAAATCTCCCCAAAATCTTAGAAGTTCCTCGGATTCCCAAAAACGACAACCAACGTCTCCCCAAAATACCAGAAGTTACGTCAACTTCGCTAAAGCTATGACCGACATCTCCCCAAGATCCCAGAACTTCCCCGGAAAACAACGGACATACTCCTCATATCTTCATTAAATAGATTCCACCTGAGGTCCTGCTTGGCTACGTTGTCATCACTTGAAATATACATATTACTCATTCTCTCCAGACAAAACTCGTTTAAAGAAAAACGGTCGGCCAAATAAATTATGGTACATTTGACGAAAATCGGTCAATTAATGACGATACATGATACAGTGAACTGAACTGAGTTTTGCAACATTGCGAATATTTCCACTGTACAACAAAATGAAATTATTTTAAAATTACGAATTCCTTACAATTGTTTCTGGTAGAGGGCACTAAAAAAATATATAAATGTACCGGCGTTTTAAAAGTGTACTTATATGTTCTTTTGCACATAGTTACACTCTAAAACATTACTTAAAATTTAGTATCACATATTATATAAATTTGTGTTGAAAAATTTTGGGTGATGCAATTTTGCATCGAGTTTGTAGCTATTTGTAACAAAAAGACATAATTTTTCTAATATTTCGCAAAAATTCAAATCTGCTGTTAAAAGTGTTTATTTTTGAACAAAGTATGTCTAAATAACATTAAAATTTTGAATATTAAGCAATCTGACTAAGAAACAGCAGAAAATGTTTAAACAATAGAAGAACGCCATATTTTAATTTCTGGTATTTAAAGGTTTTTAAATATAAATTTTGTAAGTATTGGTAAGTAAATATTGTTAACTTATAAAGAAAATTCTGAGGCTTTTTCTTGTTTTAAGAAATGTAATGAATTAAGAAAATATACTTCATACATTTTTATTAAAGAAAAACTTTTCAAATTAAATATATTTAGTTCAAGTGAAACAAATTTAACATAAAGTATAACACACCTACAGCTGAATTGTAGATACGATAGACTATCAGCCAGGAGGTCACGGTTCGAAGCTGCACAGCCAATCGTTTCACAGGCGTTTTTATTTTTTAATTTTTTTGTTTGTACTAAACAAATTTTATTCAAAAATCAACAAAGGGAATGAATGCTTGTCTAATTTTAGGTCGATAATAATCAGTAAAGTGTTGCCAACAATTATCGACCCAATTGTCAACAAAGCTGTTTTCGAGTGTATACTGACTCGGTATAGGATATCTTTTATGCCCGACTTTCGAGGTATAAGATGTGTTCAGCACTCTTATGTAAAACAGCACGAGAAACAAATATGTGGAACATATAAGCCCAATATATCAAGGCAGTTTTTCCCTTCCATGAAATATAGGTACCACAATTTTTTTGAGCTATACGTACTTTCATGACACAGTAATAAAATTGTATTTTTTGCCATATCTTATTTTTTACAAATTTTTAAAGAGATATAACAGCTTAAATTTTACAAAAAAATATTTTATCATTAGCAAAATTTGACGACTCGTTCTAATGTTATAATGAAATCTGTGGAGGAGCTACCTTAAAATTAAATTTTTTATTGTGAATAAACTCAATATTTATCCTTCGATTTTCATAAATTAAAGCTTATTTTCCACTGTAGCCTAAAATATATATCTTTCATCATTGCGAACCGAATAATTCCGAAACCGTTGACTAATAAAAATATACCACAACAGCGTAAAGGTAATTTTATCTCATATTTTTTGGTGTTTTTTGTAATAAAATTTAAAAACCTTTTTTAAGTTATAACGAAATTGGTGAAGAAGCCCCTTGAATAATACTTAATTTTATAAAAAAAATATTGCATCCATAGAATTTAAATTTTGACTGTTTTTTAGTTGGGGAACCATAGACATCAAAAAAAGCATGGTGATCATCAAAGCTCAAATAGGGGGCATTTTTTTTTGTTGGTTGTAACACGTTTAATTATTATTATTATCATTTATAAGTTTTATTTTTTTATTTTTTTGAAACCATGATTTTTTAAAATTAATTTTTAATCTAAATGAAATATTCTAACAGCATAATTGATAAGTAATATTAAGCCATACCACAAACAATTATGTAAATGAATTTTTAGCCTAAATGAATTTATTCCCAACTTTTTTATTCTTTATGTTAATAAGTCTTGAAAAAAAAACATATTAACAAATGTTGACACTTGCAAATTGTTGGCAACATATGTTAAGATTTAAAAAAGGAATGGAAAATGCTTAACAAATTCTAATAAAGTTTCTTCATAAAATTCTTGGTTTGCCCTGGTTTTCTATTTCTTAGAACAAATCGGTTTGCCATTCATTCCATTCGCTGCTGCTGCTTGTACGAAAGTTTGTGCCAAGTAATAAAAAAAATGTTAATTTGAAATTTTAATTTAATTAAAAATTATAGTAACAAATCCGCATAAGGTGTCAGTCAGGCAGGGTATGCCTAAAGGACATGTTGTGCTTTTAAGGCCTTAGCAGCAAAAGTAATAAAAACAACAACTTAACTTGATCTTTCATGGTCTATAAGCATAGCAAGTTTATTACGGTGAAGGGGGGGTTGTTGAAGAAGAATGGTTGCAAAGGATGGTGGCATTTAATGTTTTAAACATTATTTTTATGGAATATTTGCAGTTAATGCATGACCTATGGAGCACAACGTTTTGGCCTTTTAAATGGCACTATTATTAGCCAAATGAATGAAATATTTTGATTTTTATTGCTTATTTGTTAAATGGCTTGAAAAAAGTTAATCAAGCATGATTTTGATATGATTTGAGATTAAGAAAAACAATACAATTCACATTTGTATACAAACACTTTTAAGTGTGACAATTTTAGTACGTTTATTGTATGTTTGGGTTAGGGTTTGTTTTAACTTTTCTGTATGTTTTTATTATTTTAATTTAAATAACGTTTTTAAGGGACAAATCTGTGGCTACTACTCATAACCGTTTAAGTATATTTTTCAGCTTTTCGGACAAAGCAGTTTAAAGTTTCAAATCTTAGCTACCAATCCGGATTTGTCTATTTTTTAACTTTATTACAGGCTCCAATTACATCAAACACCATGTTTTACCAATTCTCTCTAAATAAAAATACACTTTTAATTAATAACTTAAATTAAAACCCACTTAACATTAGGGCTGCCAGCGTCCCATTTTTGTCCCGCACGTGATTTTGGTGGCCCATAAATTCTTTATTTTTTATTTAAATTTTGAAACTTTTTGACTTTTCTAAATTTTATGTATTTATTAAGTCAAAAACATATTACATTTTTTACTATGCAGATTTAATGAAACAAAATGGAATTTACCTAGAACCGCCGGTGGGTCATTTTTGACCCGTCAGTATTCATCACTGAAACAAATTTTTTAAATTTTATTTTGAGACAAGCATTTATTTTAAATTAGCTTCTAAATGTAATAAAAAGCTTGCCTGGCACAAAAAATTTTTTATTTTTATCTCTTATTTACATGTAAAGCAAACCAGTTTTATTTTCAGTAAATATGTTGTTTGATTTCACAAAAATCTTGCAATGGTCCGTTTTGAGCAAAAAATTTTTCTGACTTTGTCTTTAGAATAATGTAATGATAAAAATACGTATTTGAAAATTTTTACATTTAATTTTTATCATAACTTTTATACCAGTTATTAATAAAAGATGCAATAAATAAAGGTGGGACAATGTTGTACCGGCGGCGGCCAAAATAATTAATTAAAAATATCTTTTTTTTTGGGAATTATTAAATTACATTAATTTTAATTTTTAACATGCTTTTTCCCAAATTAATATTTTACTTTTTAAGTAAAATATAAATTTTTTTATTAAAATACATTGAAATTGATTATGGAGGGCTATTAGCTAGTTCCTATGGCCATTTCATTGGGGCTAATGCAAATCGTCAGGGAACCTTTACCCAAAAATCTCATAGAAAAACTAAAGATATTATATTAAACTCCTAATCATAAGAATAAAAAGTTTATAACATCAAAGTTGAAACATGAGCTCCATAATAAATCATGTTTTTTATTTTCTTTACTTTCGTACTACAACAGGTTGGTTTTTTTCCAACTCTAAATTGTAGTTGTAAAGGCAGTTGAACATAAATAAAAGCAACAACAGCTTCAAATTGTTTTCGCAATGAGCTGTGATGCAAACATGTATTTTTTTTTTGGCGCGGGCACTCGAATATTTATAATTAAAATAATTCATGTTCTATGGAAAAATATTCAATGCATTTTTAAATACCTTCAATGTGACGATTTTTGGTGTTTCTCTGGCAGAAGATTGCTAAGAACTGTAATACTCTATATAGTATAAGAGCCGACTGTAAATCTCTGCACTCATCTGTTTTTTTAATGAAATAAATTTTTTATTAATATTTTGATGAAGTGGAATATAGTGGCTGCCTCTACAAATATGGCCGCAAATATTTTTTGACCTCTGGAGAGCACCATATTAAATTTTAAGTGATGTCGCATATCTTATAACCAACATGTAATCAAAACGCTTCTAATGATACCTCATTTTAATGGTGTAGTGTTATAACTCTCATTCATTCTTCATTCATTTTTGTCTATATTAAACAGCTGGCAACACTAAGTTTGGGGCCAAATCAGGAATGGTAGCCAATTTATTTAAAAATCATATGATCGAAAGTGTGCGCCAAAATTTAATTATTCCTAATTCAATTAAAAATACTTGCGGCCATATTTACAGAGTCAACCCTCCACCACTATATTCCACTACATCAAAATATTAATAAAAAATATATATTTCATTAAAAAAACAGATGAGTACAGAAATTTGCAGTTGGCTCTTAAACAATATTACCTTTAACTTCTTATTAGTATCTAAAATGGAAATATAGTAAACTATTGTGGAAACTCTTTAAATACCAAATACTAATTAAGTATCATTATTCCTTAAGTAAAGAATTAAGTAAACAAAATGACAGATATGTATCAAAACTAAAATTTAATTAATCACAAATGTATCTTAAAAATTCCACATGGACAAGTGAAAAGTATCCAAAAATCAAATATGTATTAAAATCTTTATATGAAATTTTCTGTTAGGTTGTCTACAAAAAATAATGCCATGCATTTCTATTAATATCTATTTATAAAAAAAATTTTTTTTGAAGAACATCTTTGCGACCATGTAATGGCTCTTTTTCGTAGGACTTAGGAATTAAAATATTAAACGATATACTATATATCTCATGGACCTTGAAATATAAACAAATATGGTTCAAGGATATTTATAAGCAGTTTATACACACAGAAAAATTTCAATGTAAAATCATCGAAAACCTGGTTAATTTAACATTTTTCGTTAGTGATTTTGCTTCATAGGCGTTTCGTGTTAATACAACATTGTTTACAATAATCTTGAAGGAACATTTATCCTTTTGAATAAACATGTTGATTTAATATTGCAGTACAGTTAAATCAAAATGAAGTTGATACTAAAATAATACGAAAAATCATTTAAAATCAAAGTTATTTCGAGTTGAGACAACGTGAATTTGATATTGGAACAACACGAAGAATCATGTTGAATCAAAGTTATTTCAAATTGAAACAACGTGAACTTGATATTGAAAGAATACTAAGAATCATGTTGAATTATAGTTATATCTAGCTGAAACAACATTACCTTAATGTGGCTTTTTTATTAATTATTTTACTTTCGTAATGGGTATTAGCGTAGGCATCAGAAAACTTTGTGTTGTAGTTGGCTGCCGCAGCCAAGATTCGAACTCGCGCCACTTGCACGCTAACCACTGCAGCCACAACAGCTTCAAACTTTACTTTAGCTATACACTAAATAAATACCCAACGTATGTAAAACGAATTTAATTTTAATTCAACATGATTTAAATGATTACTTAACATAAAATTTATTTGAAATTAAAGTTATGATCATGTTCATTTAAAATGAAATGTAACGCTTATAACAAATTTTAACAGTGAAATATATTAAATCAAAGAAATTTAAAACGAATATGAAACTAATATGAAACAATGGTAATTTTAGACCAGCAGCAGTAAATTTTCGCTGGTAATTCGTTTTTTGTCGTCTACATAATCGACACATGTAAGAACAAACAACAACAAATCACACAACTAAGCACAACAGTGATCCGTAGCAATGAACAAGGCAAATAAACACTAACACACTTAAACGACAAATTATTTCTTATAGATTTAATATAATTTCAAATCACAATTGCGTAATGTTGATTTTACATTCCCTTTTTTTCTGTGTGTAAGCAATATTTCCATTAAATATTTATACACTTACTGCTTACCCTACTAACCATTTGAACAAAACATATGTCTATGAACATATTTAAGCATCAAGTAAATTGAATCCGTTACCATACATATATTCTCTAAATGCTCATCTTAGACCAGGTGTAGAGATGTAAGCAGTTGTATATTCAAGAACGTACATATGTATGCAAATTGAAATTATAAACCATAAACCAGGAAAACTTATATAAAGTATAAATATCAATAATGGTATTAGTTCACATTCATGCAAATATGTGCTTACAAACACTAACAACTACATATACATATACCCAGCAGGAAATAGAAGGGGAACGTATGCCTTTTAGAAAGCCTCTGTACCCCTTCCTTTGGATTTACAAGGACTGCTCGCTCCATTCCATATACTCATATCCTTTTTACACACGTTATCATTGCGGGGAAGGTCATCCGTTTGCTAGACTTTTGAAAAATGTAATTTTGAAAGGTGTCTGAGGCAGGTCTCTCAAAAAGCAAATGGAGGTACATCTTTTTAATCTTGGTATTTTTATAGCGGCTTCTTTATTTTTTATTTCGAATTATTTCCTTTCATCTAAAGTAATTTTTTTATACGAATGTATTTAGTTTCTTCAGAATAAGGATAAGTTAGGCAGCTCCAACATAAACTGCATAATAGCCGCATGTATGATGTGTCTTGTACGCGAAAAAAGAATACGAGAATATCTGAGATTTCTAAAGTACATTTTTGTTAAAAGAAATTGTTTTTCTTTTGCTTTAGCAAAAAAAAAACAAAACAAATAATGCTACTCCTCTTCTCCCTTCTCATAGAAGCGAATGTAGAATGTGCATGTTATCTTTTATACGGAAGAGCTGAGACCTTATGTAAGGCACCCTTTAGCAGTAAGATAAGAATGGTAATTGAATAAAAAAATGTTTAAGCAGGCCTTTAAAAAGGCCGGAAGTAAGAACTTCCTCTGAGCTTTCCCATTGGGACAATTCATAGTACTATATCATACACATACATTCAAAGGTGATCATCATACATGCATTTGCAGGTGTACGTTAATATGTAACATTACCACAGTTAAAGGGAAATACAATTGCTTCATTGCTTATCAAATGAAGCAAACAACAGAAACTTCAAACATAAAATTGAAATAGTATAAATGGAATCAAATGTAGAGAGAGAGAGATACGTTTGACATAAACCAATTGCATTTGATGCAATCAAAGTCACATATAAAAGAACGAAAGAAAACTTGAAGCTAATGTTTCTTAACAACTTGACATTTAAATATAAAATTCAATTTGATCAAATATCCAGACATATGAACAAGTGCACACACTCACACACTCAGTCCCTCACTCACACTGCACAAAGTTACCTAGCAATCATTTTTTGAAAAGGTTCTGTTCGGAGTCGATCAGAAAGTTTGCACAAGATGCCGAATTCGTATCCGAAGTCGGTCAGAAAACCTACCGAAAATCATATGGGTGGTTGACAAGAAACCGGAACTCTTTGTCTGAGGAAATTCAAGAAAAATACGCCGAAATGTATAAAGCGGCTATTGGACGGTCATACTTGGTATGACATACTTGGTATGTTGACAGAGAGTACAATATCAAAATTTGTTTTATTTTCAACATACCAACTATGTCATACACGAATTTTTCGCTATTAAACGAGTACACACAGAAAAATGTCTATATAAAATCGTCGAAAACCAGGTTAATTTGACATTTTTCGGTAGTGATTTTGCTTCACAGGTGTTTCATGTTAAATCAACATGATTTACAATAATCTTTCCTTTTAATTTTATAATTATATTTCATGTTGATTTAATATTCCAGTACAGTTAAATCAAAATGAAGTTGATACTGAAAGAATACGAAAAATCATATTGAATCAAAGTAATTTCGAGTCGAAACAACGTGAATTTGAAATTGGAACAACACGAAGAATCATGTTGAATCAAAGTTATTTCAAGTTGAAACAACGTGAATTTGATATTGAAACAACACGAAGAATCATGTTGAATCATAGTTATATCAATCTGAAACAATATGACAGTAATGTAGCTATTTTATTAATTATTTTACTTACGTGATAGTCATCAGAAAACTTTGTGTTGTAGCTGGTTGCCCCAGCCAAGATTTGAACTCGTACCACCTGCATGATAGTCCACGCGCTAACCACTGCAGCCACAACAGCTTCAAACTTTACTTTGGCTATACACTAAATATATACGATCGTATGTAAAATGCATTTCATTTAAATGATTATTTAACATAAAACTTATTTGTAATTAAATGATTTAAATGATTATTTAACATAAAACTTATTTGTAATTAAAGTTATAGTCATGTCGATTGAAAATGAAACTTTACGTTTATAACAAAATTGTTTTAACGGCGATTTAAGGTTAGATTAATAATTTTCCGTTTAAAGTCAATATGAAACAATGGTAATTTTAAACCAGCAGCAGTAAATTTTCGCTGGTAATTCGTTTTTTGTCGTCTACATAGACGACACATGTAAGAATAAACAACAACAAGTCATACAACTAAGCAGAACAGTGAATTGTAGCAATGCACAAAGCAAATAAACACTAACACACTCAAACGACAAAGTATTTCTTGTAAATTTAATATGATTTCCAATCAAAATTGCAGCATGTGAATTTTACATTCCTTTATTTTTCTGTGTGTATGATGGTATGATCGCATACCATTCTCAAATACCAAGTATGATCGTCTAATAGGCGCTTAAGAGAATTCTATACGAATTCTGATGAATTTTCTAAGGAAATTCTAAAGAAATTTTCGACATGTCTTAACAATGTCGGAAAAATGTCTGACAAGACATCAGAAAATTTTCCGATTTATCTAATACATTTTACGTCCTGTCGTATTAATGTCGGAGGCAACTCGGAGCTAAAATTAGATATTTATCAGAAATATCGCTTAAAATTCTCCATGTATTTTTCTGCTGCTTATATATTATGGCAGCTAATCAGGAAATATTTATCCATATTTTATAAATCTAAAAACTCAAATATTAGTCCACATACTCTAAAGAGATAAATGAGAATTATTATGAAACCTAAAATCAGAAACTGTGCAGAAGTTACTGCTAAAAGTCGTAAGACGTAGATCAGCAAATAAGAAGAATATTCTGTTAAATGACTAAAAAGTAATTGATTTGCCTTCGAATAATGCGAAGATTAGTCTGATATTAATCGTATAATATTTCAGAAAATGTGCTAAAATGTCGTACCAGAAAACTTGCGACCACTGTACCAAATGTCAGAGAAATTTCAGACAACTTAGTTGATTGTCTGTTAAAGTCTCTGGTTTTTTCTGACATTAGATATATTGCCAAAAAATGTTTCCTGGATGCTTACATAAGACTACATATACTCGCAGTACTCCCTAAGTCATATTGAGATTTACTCTTATTAGTTTTTTTAAAAGTGTGTATGTTATGTTGGTAAAGTGTATGGGAATAGGAGTTACACTATGGTCTTTAAACAATGTTGAAATTATTAGTTGGGCAAAACAATTATTACCGCAAGTAATTTGACAGTAAAATATCACAATGAATAAAATAAATGAAAAGAAGTAATGACACACTTGATATTCGAATAATGCCAAATCTTAAAAAAGAATCAAGGAATGCAATCTTCCTTGTTAGTTATAAAATTTCTTGCGATTACTTGATTATAGCTTAGGTTAAGCCCTTATGACACTTCCTTTTTCTTGCATTGTATTGCTGTCGGATTGAAAGTTCGGAAATGAAGCGCTAAGTCAGAGAATTCGTGTATAAACCACTGATTTAGCAACACTTTATAGTTCCAAGCTTGAAACGTCAATTTTATGTTTGGGATTTCTAATTTTTTATAAGACAGAACCTAATTTTTTATGTATAAGATTAGTAAAGGCTTTGACAATTTGATATTTATCTTAATACTAGTTAAAACTCATGTGTTTCGCTACACAATATCCCCGTTTTAAAAGTTTACACCTGGAATTTATTTTAGAGGATGTAAGCCTTACATTTTTCCAGTTTTATGTAAAACACCACCAGGAAAATTTTTGTAAACAATTTTATTTAATGACAAGAAACTTCTTTATATTTAATTATTTTTGAAGTATGTTTTTTTTAATTAACAGCCTGTCCCAGGACGTCCAACGAAAACTTAATCGAACAATAAGCTCACTTTCATTCGAATAAGCGTCCCACTATCTTTCGACTTGTCGTTCGTCTGCTTTTACGTTTATAACGTAAGTCATATATCTATTGTGAAATTTCTATACTGCCACATCAATAATTTCATAAATTCATCGCTAAATGGCAATAAAAATCGTTTAAATATTTAAACCGTGCTACATACAAAAAAATAAAAAAAATTCAACTGTGTTCTAATATAACTTGGCTCAAATGACAACCAAAATTAAATTAAAATAATAAAAAAAACAATACAGCCCCATTTTGTTGATTTTTTATTCAAAATTACAAGGCAACGACTCGTTCTGGAAGAAGGCGAACATCGAATTCATTTTAGAGGATGTAAGCTTCACGTTTCTCCACTTTTATGTAAAACACCACTAGGAAACTTTATGTAGAAAATTTTATTTAATGGGCAAGAAACTTCTCTTCATCGGCGATATAGTGGGTGAAATGTTCTACATAAATATCCCTTTCTTCAGAAAGGGACAAAAATACTCATACAACTTATAGTTAAAAGGGTTAAAATGCTCCACAAAAATTTTTGGCTTGGTGTTTTTCATAAAAGTGCTGAACACATCTTACATCGTAAATGTGAGTATTACAAGATTTCCTGCGCCGAGTACTAATTGCGAACACATTTTAAGATGTGAATGATTTCTGGCGTTCAATTTGAGTATGGAGCTTATGTCTCTTTGAAAAACTGTAGTAAAATTTAATTGCGGGTATTTTTGTAAAACATTTTAACTTGCTATATCGCCGATGAAGAGGAGTTTTTGCACCTTATTTGGGAAAGGAACAAAAGTACCCATACCACGAAGAGGTGGGCCGGTAAAATCTTTTAGAAAATGTTTCTCGTGGTGTTTTACATAAAAACATCTTAAATTTATCTCCCCTAAAATGATTTCCAGATGTGAATTTCCAGATGAAGATCTTTGGCGGCTTCTACCAGAGTCAGTCGTTAAGACCATGTAATTTTTTGCTTTGCACAATTTAATGAACAAGGCCCCCCCCCCCCCCTCCCCCAACGCAAAATTTTGTTAAGAATCATACAATTGTCACCTAAAAAGACTCAAGAAATCAATCCAAATGCCTAAATGAACAAACGCCTAAACATTGTTCGTTATCTTTGGGTCGGCTTAAGGACTTTCTCCTCTATCATAAAGATCGGCCTCAGGTAAATTATAGTTATTCCGGGAAACCTCTGATTTACAAACCTAGACGAGAAAGTCCTTAAGCCTGCCCAAAGGCCAGCTAGGCAGAAAACTACTCAATCAACCTGCTATTGGACATATTTACATTGTATTGTATTTAAAATAATTCTTGTAAAAAACCGACTAGAAAATGGGCGTGGCATTGCCCATAATTTTTATCATAATGATGTACTTTCACGAGAAATAATTGTGTACGAAGTTTCATAAGAATGGGTTAAGTAGAAGTAGTTTAAATCAATACGAGTATTTACATTTCATGGGCGTGGTACTGCGCACTTTTCTAGCCATAATGTACAATTAGCTAAAATGCTATTATTGCTCCAACAATTGTTTTTCACTGCTTGCACTAAAGACAAATTGAAACAAAATTGCTTGTTTTGTCTCAGTCGATAATGAAAATACAAGTGCCTACTTTAGACATTTGTGTTCCTACAAATTACTGAAAAGTTTGTTAGCTTACGTATCGTTCGCAGTCATTTTCTTTCGACTTGGCGTGCTGAAGGCTTTTAGTGGGACGCAAAACTGCTGTTTGTCGTTTAAAATGCCTGCGAACGAAAATGTGTGACATCCTGGGGTCTGGCTGTAAATATTAAAAAATAAATATTTAATCTATTTGATTTCCATAATATTATTCTCGTTTTTGACGTTAATTCTCAGGAAAAAAATTTAAAAATTATGGCTGTCTTGCCTTCTAAGATATTTTAAAGTAAGTGTTATAAGTAATACGCTATAAATAGTTCAGTAAGATCGGTCTGCTGTTATTGGTTTTGAAAACATCTCAAAATAAATATTTGCTCTATATGAGAACCGCCACTCCCACTTGTCCAATTTTGATACTTTTTCCAGAGACAATGCACAATATCGGTAGAATTATCCATACAAAATTTCAAGCTTCTTCCTATACATATTAGTTTGTAAGATATCTCAAAACAAATATTTGCTCTTTATGAAAGGTGCCACACGCTCATGTCTAATCCGGACTTATTTTTGATTGACAACGCACACTATAGAAAGCTCTGCTCATACAAAATTTCAAGTTTCTTACTGCATTGGTTCCAAAGATATTTAAAAATATAATAATATAAAAAGTTATATATGAGAGTTGCCACGCCCACTAATTTTCGTCTGACTATTTTCCCTAGAACAATGCATAAAATAAATGTAGTAACTACTACCCATTATATATCAAAAAAATCAATAATAGCTGCTATTAGTTACGAGATGGCGACTCATCTGTTAATTAGTTGAATAAAGTAAATAGGATTTTCGCCCGTTGGTTGTTGTTGCCTTTGCTGGCAGTGTGTGCTGGGACTGTGGTGGTCTCGAGACATCTGATATCAGTTCAACCTTGCGTACAGCCAAACAAATTTCTTTGAATGTTCAATATTTACATGCTTTAGAATTTCTTTCTAACATAAAAATATCTTAATTGAAAGATTAAATTAAAAACTAACTTAGGCCAAACTAATTAAATAACTTTGGATAAAAACCATACAGCTCGACAAAAATTCATAACTCGATATCCTCTTTGTAAGGCTCTTATCTAAATCTGATATCTTGAAAATAAATACTGCTACAAGCATTTCAAAAATTATGAAATTTTCATTTTCAAATTAGTACTCCTCACTAACTATAAAAGATAACTACCTACCAAAACATGATTTTTTTTTAGCACTTTACAAAGGCCATAAAGACACAAAAAAGTTTTGGAATCAGGTGAGAAACAAAAATATGAATAAAAAAAGTGTTGCGTCCCGAAGTAACACTACTTTGAGAGTTCATAGCTCCACTACTGAGCAATATGGGAGTTTATTATTCTTAATAGATAAATAGAAATATGTCCATGTGCCGATTTTTGTGCCGATCGGATTATTCGCTTGGAAATGGCTGACTTATTTCCAAAATATTTTGATTCTGCGTAACGTCCAAGGAAAAAATATCTATGCGCATTCTTTTCACGCCGTAAAGCAAATAACTTCCATGCACATTATTTTCTTTTTATTTTTTCTTCTAGAATTATTAAAGGATGGCTTTGCTGAGTAAGGATCTTTTGGTTTTCCGGCTTTTGGCCGACCATAAACATTGTCTGCTCTGGGTATGTCCAATAGTGGCTTCCTCGAGTAAAAGTTTTTTTATTGAGTAGATATCATTTCCTTTTCGAAAAGGATATTATTCTGTAGACGTATTCCAATAGTGGCACACTGTCAGCCGTATGGAACACATGCTATATTAACATACTAAAAAGTGCAAAGGATTATAGCTTATGCTCCAACCCAATATTAAATCCTTTTACTTGAAAAGGTATAAATGATTTTCTACTCATTGATACTAGAACACATGGCAAAGTGTATGTTCACATGATTGCATTTGTCGACGAGTACGTATGTTTGTCTGTACATATTGGTTCCCAAAACCATGGCACAAGTCTTACTATGCAATAATATAATATCGTATGTTAAGTAGTTGGTGGTAAACAATTGGTGTTTCAGGTGTTTTCAAATATATGCACAAATACGAGTAAATACATACATACAAGTGTTTATATGTTTGAGGTTTCATATACAATATTCTAACGTTACTTGATGTTTGTAGTGGTACTTGTATTGCAAACTATACTCTGCACTTGAGCACTTGAGTTTTAGTGCAAATAATACCAATGCTTTGATTCTCTCTACTACTGCTACGAGTATTATATGAATTCTAGACAGGGAATCTAGCTTAATGATATTAAGGTGAAAATAAACAAAATGGGGTGATTTAAATTAGGGTTTCTTTTATAATACTTTTGATATGTTCAAGATACAAGTCTTTGTTGTTAGCTAGTCAAATTTTTTTTCAATAACATATTAAGGAGTACCCAACTGCCGGATGCATTGTTATTTGTTGTTTCTAACATAAGTTAACA